>CATNUY010000154.1:0-643310 GCA_951217065.1 Baccha elongata
AGGTAAAGCAAAGGACAACACTCTATGGCTTCTAGTTAAGGACTAACTTTATTGAGATCTGTGGTGCGTTCTTTTAATTACAATTGTTGACTATTGTTAACAACTGTTATTTTTCGTCGTTCCTTTAATACCAAATTGTTACGAATTTTAACTATTTGACAACTCATCATCATTCCAAAATGTATTGTTGAAGTGTCAAATAGTTTAAGTTGGGTGAACATATAGCAAAACGAATAATAAGTGCACTCACCGGGAAAGATGCGACATAGTACAAAGTTATACCAAATTTGAAACCGAAAACATGTTGTTCAGTTGTAATAACAGCGCTGCAAAAATATAACGTTGACAAAGTTTTATCGAAATAGATAATCGTTAGAAAATTTGAAAAAAAAGCTTTGTTAAAACTGCTCCTTGTCCACTCAAACTACTGAAATTAATATCAATATTTTATAGGACAGAGAGAATTGTTCTGGCTTAATATTTTCCCGTTGTGTCCTTAACATGATTTATATCAAAAATCTTGAAGTAAGATCATATATATAATGTCGTCATACCGACGTATCGAGAACAAATTGTACTGCTCCTTACGTGCAATGATAGATAGATAGATAGATAAATAATATGTTTATTCTTCATAAGAAACATTATTTATTGGAGTTAATTCGATTAAACAATGAGGCAATGGGGCAATCCGTGTGCCTGGTTGACTAACTTTAATAACTTAAACTTAAAATATAATAGAATTGTGTTTCGTAATTCATATTTAAAAGAAAAAAAAAACAAAAAAAAATATATTATTATCAAAAATAACAAAGTTTGTGCATTATTCAAATGAAAGTACAATGTAAGTGATTTTGGTAAAAATTTTCCTCAAACAATAAATAAACTAATAAATTCTAATTTTAATTTAATTGACTAATGATATTTTGCCTGTAAGATAGCACATTTTTAACATAAATATATAAGTCCATCCAACTTCTTCCGCTTAGAATTTCAATAAATTCAAAATAAGAAAGGAGAGAATTTCCAAAGTGTCTACTACGTAGACTAGCAAATATGGAACATCTACCTATAAAATGATAAGTATCTTCAAGTTCATGCATATTGCACAAAGAACAGAGAGCATCGGTACCTCTACGCCAAGGTTGATACATCAAAGGTAAAGTTTCAAATCGAGCTTTAAAAATTAGACTCATAACATCAAGTGGCATGCTGTCATTTAAGTACAAGCTATACATATAAAGTTTCTTATAATTCGTATGAAAACTGGCTTGTTCCGCATCACGCGAGCATTTATTTGAGAAAAATATATCCAACAGTCTTTACAAGATAAAGCAACTGTGGCTTCTATACTTGCACTTGAACCGAATCATAGTCAAATCGACAATTATTTGATGTTGCTAATATTTGCCACGATTGAAGCCAAAGCATCCTGCTATCATAAATATATCTTGATAAGATATTTGGGAGACGATGACTTGGGTAGCAAAGAGTCCTTGATACATAGTCTATGTTGGATTTTAGTGTAAAAGAAAACAAAAGAGCTAAGCAGTTTTCCAGATACAAAACATACGAAGGTGTTGAGGGAGGGAGCTTAAAAACCTTTTTTATGAAGAAACGAAGAATCGTTTCAACATCATCAAAACACTCATAGCCCCATACTTGTGATGCGTAGAACATAGTAGCTTTAGTCACTGAGTCAATACTTGAAATTTTGAAGAAAGAGTAATATTTGGTGTAGAAAGAAGGTGGCTCCTTATGATGTTTATAGCAAATTTGGCAGTGGACAGTTTCCCGCTACAATGAGTTGAGATATTTATATTCAGACACAACTTCTATTGGGGTGTTATTATCGCTCATCATTTGCTCTTCTTTCTTCTCTCGAAAATATAATTATTTTTGAATTTTCTAACCTTACTATAAGGTTCCATTTAGTACAATACAATGAAAATTCGTCGATCATTTTATGTAACTGCTGAAGTTTTATCAGCGTATAAATTTTTAAGAACTGCGAGAAATTTAGTTGAAATTCCCATGGTATGAAGTTAACAGAACATCGCTACTCTGTTAACATTTTCAAAAATGCTGACTTAAAATCTACAAAAAATGCATAAACTTTCTTTGCAGGAGATTTTTCGGTTAATTTCACTTGCACAATGTTTGTAAGGGTGAAAATATTGTCTATAGGTGAAAATTCTTTCCCAAACCCCACTTGGTACTCGCATAAAATATTGCTATCCTCGGGCCATTTCTCAAGACGTTTAAGTAAAACTCAAGTGAATATCTTTACAACACTATCCATAGAAGTCAACCCTCTGTAGTTATTTACATTAACAACATCCCTTTTTTGTAAAGTGGAAAGATTATGCCTCTACAGAACTGTAAAGGAGGGTTTCCACCGTCAAATATTTTATTAAAGATAACTCTTAAGTTGTCTTTAAGCTGGAGGAGCATATTTATAAAATTCATTGAGCACTCTATCCCACCCAGGAGATTTATCATTTTTTGCATCATCAAAAACTGAGCGAATTTCCTGCCACGAAATTTCACAGTCCAAACTCTCATTTTAGACATAATTCTCAGCATACGACATCATTCGGGAAGAGTCCAAACAATTTAAAAGAGAGCTGAAACTATCTGTCTAATGTGAGAGTAGGATACAATAAGAAGAGTTTGAGGACACATTTTTAAATTGACGAACAATAGCAAAAAAAAACTTGGCTACATAAAACTGATCTCAGACGGTTAGCTAAGAGATTATGTTAACTTGCTTTTCTTTCCGTACATATAGGTTAGGTTAGGTTTATGTGGCTCTCAGGAAGACTACTGACACACTTAGACCACAGATAGGTCCGTTGTGATACCACGAAACGAGCGAGAGAGTACCTCTTTAATTAAACCAGTTGGAGCTTCTTATAAATCGATGTAAAGATAGAATATCTACATTCGACATATCGCTAGGATCGTCGAAAAATAAATAACCCAGGTGTAATTTACGTCTTTGGTAGAGAGCTGGGCATGAGCAGAGAAGATGGGTGATAGTCTCCTCCTCCTCCTTGTCCATGCAGCTTCTGCAAAAATGGTTAGAGAATACGCCAAGTCTTATGGCGTGTCTTCCTATGATGCAGTGTCCGGTTATGACACCAATTACGGAGCTAAGATGTAATCTGCTCATAGACAACAAATATTTAGTGCGTTTCTGATCCAATTTTGGCCATATTTGCTTTGTCGCTACGCAGGTAGTAGTGTTTGTCCATCTTAAATTTGTTTTCTCTATGGCATTTAGTTTTAGCATGAGTTTGCTTGTAGCGATAAGTATACCAATATTCACCATGTTAGGTAAAATTGGTAATTTGGTTCCATTTCTGGCAAGTTCATCGGCTTTGCAGTTTCCCACAATGTCTCTGTGTCCAGGCTCTCAGAAGAGGTGAAAATTAAACTGTTCTGCCATCTCAATGAGAGATGGTCGAGAGTCGCGGTCAGTTACTGAGTTTGTGGATGATTTCAGGGCTGCCTGGTAATCTGAAAAGATGCGGATATCCGACAAAGATATCACGTTTTCCCTTAACCAAGATAAGACCTCTTTAATTGCCAGAATTTCCACTTGGAACACACTACAATGGTCAGGGAGACGGAAAGTGAGACATAAATTTAGTCTGTCTGAGTACACGGCACCACCAACCCCATCTTCGGTTTTTGAGCCATCTGTATAAAAATGAACTGATTCATTTTTCAAAAATCCCTCATCTCTTCCCAAGTTGATCTTGGTGGGATGGTGACGTGAAAATTTTTATCAAAAACTAACTGGGAAGTAGTCGGAGTGACTTTATTTTGGTCCGAATGCATTCAGAATAATGGAGTGACCTATTGAGCTATCGGTCCATTGAGAGATGGCCTTGAGGCGAACGGCTGTGCTTGCGGTCGTTTGTTTGTTAAAAATATCAAGGGGTGTGAGATTAAGTAGAATATCTAGAGCAGCTGAAAGTGTCGAAAGGAGAGCTCCGCTAATACACATACAGGCTGACCGTTGGACTTTACTCAACTTGTCACGATATGTAACTTTGTCTAAAGCAGTCCACCATACTGCTACCCCGTAAGTTAACATCGGTCTGATGACCGCTGTGTAGAGCTAGTGGGTTATATATGGGGATAAGCCCCATTTATTTTAAATGGCTTTTTGCATGAAAAGAGTGCTACTGTGGCTTTCCTAACTCTTTCTTGTAAATTTGATTTCCAATGTAGTTTTTTGTCCAGGATGAGACCTAGATATTTAGCTTCATCTGAGAAAATTAGTAGAGTTCCCTTAATTGATGGGGGTCTTATTTGGGGAATTTTATATTTTCTTATGAAGAGGACAAGTTCAGTTTTGTTTGGGTTTATACCCAGTCTGCATTTTTCTGACCATTTCAGCATTATATTTAGAGCATTTTGCATTAATTCAACGAGAATTTGAGCATGTTTTCCCAATATTGCAATGGCAACATCGTCGGCATACGCGATCACTTTGAAACCTTCTTTTTCTAGGATTTCTAACACCTCATTAACGACTATGTTCCATAGAAGTGGGGAAAGGACTCCACCTTGCACACCCTCTGCTGACATATCTTCTTTCATGAGTGCCTAAGGATGAATTAATAATTCTACTTTCTAACATAAGGTTAATTAGTTCATTCAGTGAACCATGTATATGTAGTTTCTTCAGTGACGTTGTGATTGCTCGATATCTGACGTTATTGAAGGCGCCCTCAATATCGAGAAATTCGACTAGAGTGTACTTTAAATGATGCCGGGAATATTCTTTAGTACGTACGAGTGTATGTAAGGCCGTTTCTACCGATTTTCCTTAACAATAAGCGTGTTGTGCAGTAGATACCAGATTAGGATCTATAGCATTACGCAGATGGATATCGATCAATCTCTAGGGTTTTGAGAATAAACGATGGCTAATTGGTCTGAAATATTTCGGGTTTACCTGGGAGCATTTTTCGCCTTTGGGTATAAAGACAACCTTCACCTCTCGCCATAAAGAGTGAATGTAAGTAAATTTTACGCATCCAATTAGAATAGCCTCTAGGATAGGTACTATGATATCCGAGGCAAATTGAAGCTCGGCAGGTATTATGCCGTCGGGTCCGGGAGATTTGTATGGATCAAAGCTGTTTATAGCCCATTTTAGTTTATCCTTAGAAATCAGACCAACATTGTTTGTTTGGGTGTTGCTCGATTGTAAAGAATCAATGCTATTTATATTTTGTGAGCTACCTGGAAAAAGGGGTCTAGTAGCAAGGTGAGTGATTCTTCGCAATAGTTAGTCCAAGAGCCGTTAGCTGTTTTAAGGGAGCTAGGCATTGTAGAATTTTGATTTTTTGATTTATTTTTTGATAGAATTTTTCTAAACCGGGAAGCTTCTGAAGTTTTTTCTATTTTTTAACAGAAGTTCCTCCAGGAGTTTCTTTTATTTTTCCTTAATTCTTTTTTATAAATTTTATGGGATTCTTTATAAGATTCATAGTCCAGACTATCTCTAGAACGTTTAGCCCGGTTGAAAAGTTGTCCGCACTTTTTCCTGAGCTGTTCTAGTCCCGAGTTCCACCAACGTGGTTTCTGTTTTCCTCTTATTTGAGTAAGAGGACAAGAAATGGCCATTGATTTATTGAGAGCTAGGGTAAGATCTTTGACTTTATCATCAAGATCATTTTTATTAGAAGGGATACTTAAGAGTGATGAATTAACTAATCTTACTAAAGTTTCTCTATATTGTTGCCAGTTGGTTTTCCGATAATTGCAGAAAGCTGGCTGTTTTTTTAGTTTCTAGAATGTTCCTTAGAAACTTTCCAGTTTTTGATCTTGTGATGAATCGTGTCGGAGAAAGAGTGATATCTAGAACCTCTTGTCGGTTTTTGGTAATGAATGTTGGTTCATTGCCAATGTAACTTACCAAAAGGTTAGTACTTAGAATATAATCAAAAAGTGACTAACCTCTGTCATTTATGTCCGTACTTCCCCAGACGGTGTGATGGGCGTTAGCTTCGCACCCGATGATAAGGCAAACTTTCTGTCGTTCTGCTTCCCTGATCAGTTTCTCTAGCTTGTCGCCAGGGTGAGGGCCGGGGTGGTCATGGCCCAGATAAGCTGATGCTAACCAGTACGTCCCGTGGTTGGTTTGTAGTCTTACTACGGTTACATCACGATCGCTGTAATCAGGGAGTAAATATAATTAATGTATATTTACTCCCTGATACTACTTTTTACTAATATGCAGGATCTAGGGTCACCTTTGTTTGATGCATACAGCAAGTAGTATCCGGGAGTCCTGAGTCCTTGAACAATGGAATTGACAATCCTTGGATCAGGACGATGTCTTCCCCTTTGTTTTGTAGACGGAGAAGAAGGGAGGCCGAAGCCAATTTGGAGTGATGGGTGTTAATCTGTACTAACTGTACCATCTTGGCTACAGCTAGGTAGATCAACCCTACCACTGTTTGGTCGAGATCTACATCGGAATTGAAATCCGATTGCAGAAGGTCGTCCTCATTGCAAGAGGTTTCGTTTGCGGAGTCAAAAATATCCATGTCGGAGTGTTTGTCGACGTTTGGAGCCTCTTCAAGAGATGGTGGTTTTATATGATTGGAGGACGACACAGTGGAGGAGGTGCATGGTGTATATACATCCATTGTCTGAAGGTTGATACCCGAGACATGTTCCTTCTCTAAGAATACATCCTGAGATTTTGAAAGCATCGCGTTCTATGCGTTTTCCTCGTCTTTTTTGTATGCCTTAAGAGTGATGGTAGACCATCCAAACCTAACCACGCCTTGGGTATTAGCCAATGGAGCCAATGAGTCCTTATTCATCACCACGATAGCTGATCTATAAGAACCCAGTGGATCCTCAAGCTTCGCAACCTTCCAGTCGTGAGTAGGCAAGGATGGATTCCCATACTGTAGCATTTTGAGGATTACTTCTTTATTGGAGAGATCGGCCGGGACATTTATGCGAGCTCTCGGTCTGCACGGTATATTCTCCCTTGCCACAACCTCGAGTTTAGCATTCGGCCATAGGCTCCTTACCTGCCGACAGCGACACACAACCTCTCACTGTCAAAGGCGACGAGCTTGACTCGACCTTGGTACCAACCCGCATCCTCGAAAATTGCAGGTTCCCCTGGATTTTCCAGCATGAGGGTCCAGTACGAGGCTTGGAGCTTGTTCAAGACCATTTGCCAATGATCGGAAGAGATCGTGCTATCTGCATTACTGCTGTCGATGACAGCTAAAATGGTTTTGTCTTTTAGCACGGCACTAAAAGAAAGATGTTTCCTGGTGAAGGATGGAGTGCCAGTGGAGTTCGCCTTTGGCCTTTTGGGTTCCGGAGTGGTTCCCTCGGAAGACCTTAGTCGCTTTGACGTTAAGTCGCCGCAGGTCTGGGTTTGGGCTAGGGTGTTCTTGGCCCAGGCAAGTTTGTCGGTTTGCTCCGACCACCTTCATTCCACCTATTCTCGTACTTGTAGCGTTCCTGAACTCCTTTTTCGTTGGCATTTGCTTCCACTTTTCGGTGGGAGTAGGCCTACATGACGTGTTACCACTGCCAACGAGGAGGGGAGCCTCCGTTGTGTTCGGAAGAGATCTACCTTGTCCTGCAGTGGGACCAACAGTCGTGTTCGAATCTTGAGCCAGAGCAGTAACCCCCGAACACACGAGAGGTTTTGGACGGGCAGTTTGTGTGGGAGTTCCACTAAGGGCTGCGTTTTTCACAGCCGAAGAGAGGTAGGCAAGACCCTTGTAAGCTACTTTGAGTCCTACCGGGTTCGGAGTTGGTACGCTACTAGCGTTCAGATTGTTATCTCCCCCACAGGTAGTAGCGTCTAGATTGTGGGACGCTCCACAACCCCGGCGTGGCTTGTTCGTCCTACCGCTATTCAGAGCTTTTTTATTTTGAATGGCCAAAGTTTATTTTTTGTTTTTTTCCTTGTTGTTATGTGTCGCTGGCGACTTATCCGCTTTCGAGGCCAAGCCATCACCGGCAGTCGTGACTCCTGCCGACTTTTGAACCGATATCCCAGTTTGCTTCTTTATTTATTCAATACGTTTAATTCTAACGGTTACATAAAAAACTTACTAACTAATTTAAAAAATAACAAGGAAAAAATAAAAAAAAAAAGTTTAAATTAAGGTATCAACTTCATGAATTAACAATATAGAATCTTGATTTGAAATTGAACGTTCTTACATTATGATCGTTTGAATCAATTAAGTCATAATTTTTATTATAAACATTAATAAGACGATTAACAGGGCTATTCAATCCGTAGTTTGACCTACTAAATGAGTTACAAAGTGGTTACTGTCTTCTTAGAGAATAGTTATTAATGTTAAAATTTAATTGAGATAGAATCGTTGAAGCTGCGATTGAACCATTTATAACACCAACAGTAAAACAAAATTGCAAATAAGCCCTATGACTAGATAATATCTTTTCCATCTTGTTAACTTTTTCCATATTTTTAATTTCAAGTCTTCATACTTAAAGTTTGTTTTCGAGTTATATTCGTTTGTGTAGCTCTGTAGCCCCACCACGACAAGGTCAACTCATAGGGGGTGTTCCGTACATATAGCTTTGAATGATTTGATAGCGTCCGTATATAGGTTTTGTAGCGGAACGTCTCGATGCGTATGGATTTCCACACACCCAGAGAAAAACAATTACCTTGGCACCACTTCCTGACGACGGAAACCACCATCGCCATATTTCGTTAATACCAACCTCACCTTCTTTCGTTAAACCAAAGTTAGCCATATTTCTTGTTGAAATCAACCTCTTTTTCTTTGGCGAGAGATTTTTTCCTCACAAAGAAAACGTTTTGAATTTTTTTTTTTAAAACAAAATTTTCAACATTGACTTTCGTCGTCTGTCGCGATCTATTGCTGATTATTTCTTTATGTTCTTTTGTTTGAATTTCATATAAAATTTAAATAACTTGAGTTTTAAATATAATAATGAATTTTTATATAATAATTAAATTCATCGATCAAATACTGCCGATATTTGAGTGCAGTTCTAAGGAATCTTATAAGACTGCACCAATTACCTCCTCCATCCAATACACCGACCATGGTGCTCTCGTCGAGTGTCGTCGTGCCGAAGCAATCTCTTCGTATACTTCTAACCACTGGACAGATGCCCATAAAGTGCATATAGGATTCAGTTTCATACATGTTGCAGAGTGAACAGTTCATATTTTCTTGTGCTGCTCTTGTTGTTCCATTTAGCTTTATGAGATCTGGTCTTGCCTTAAAAATCCATCTCATTTCTGAGATTTTTCCTGAAATAGCTCCTGCCAACTTCATAGCTTAGCTGATGATATAGCCCGTGTGATCTAGTCAGATTCGCTGTTTGAAGCGCCTGATGATCCTCATCCACAATACTTTGTGTTACATTGTTAACAAAGGTGTTAAAAATATTTCTGTTCGCCACCAGTTCGTCCAAATTCATCCTGATTGTTTTGCCACACTTCAAACCAATATATCTGTTTCTCCTTTACACACTTAGCCAATATTTTTAGCAATCTGTTGTTATGATAGTAGTTGAAGACTTTTCCTATGTAGTTCATGTGACACCGCATCGCGTGAATTCGAGAATGGGTTTAATTTGGCCTTCTAGTGTAAGTGCATAGTTTAGGGTTACTCTTGGTAAACCGAGAACTTTCTTGAAAAAGAATCTCTGTAACTTCTCCACTTCTTCATATTTTGTGTGTCCTCAGACTTGTGATCCATATGCTACAATAGACCTGGTGACAGCGTTTAAAAACATCGATCTTTCAGCAGAAATTTACATCCTTGCTTGCGATGAAATTTGGCCATGTTAAGTTCAGACTTTGTTTGGCTTATTTTGCCCTTCCCTTAAAGTGTTCAGTCAAACTCAAACTAGGGGTTAGCCATACTCCAAGATACTTATATTTTGTGACGATTTATATCTCTTCGTTATTAAGCTTCCATTGTTCCTGTGCACTTAGTCTCCCACCTCTTTTTCTAAATACAAGGTTTTTTGATTTTTCGAGATTGATTATCAAGTTCCAGCGTCTACAGCACTCGGCCATCTTTTCTATCATTTCCTGAAGTACGATAGGCTTTTCAGCCATTGAAACAATATCGTCTGCACACATTAGTAAACGTATCAGCGTGCCATTCAGGTCTATTCCGCCACCAATAAACTCGTGCAAATCGTTGATGAATAAAGCGAAGAAAAGCGGACTAAGAAGAAATCCTTGCTTTACACCTTTTGAAGTATAGAACCACTCCGATAGTTTCTCTCCCTATAAGCAAGCGGTACATTTACTAAGCTCAAATTGTTTATACGTAGGTTGTACATTTGATGATTCCTACTAGGAATATTCCCGCTTTGTTTGAAAAACTCTCTCAAAACTTTAAAAACATATAAATGTCTCATTGGTAGAATTTGCAATTCCTTAAATAAGGGCAAACTTTCCGCCAACCGATTTTTATTTAGAATTATTCGTATTAAATGCCTCTGTGCTATCAATAAGGGTCGAAAGGTATTTGCATACGAACCACCCCAGCTTGTTATGCCGTATTGTAACTTTGAGTTTGCAAGGCCATAATATATCATTATTAAAATTAATTAAATACATTTTTCGTGTGACCAACAACATATATTTTTTGATCATTTGAATATGATCTTTCCAATTTAGATTGAAATCAATTACTACTCCTAAGTACTTAAACTGTTTAACTGTTTCGATTTTAAAGCAATTATCTGAGCATTGTAAATTGGCTATAAAATTACTTTTACCACACTTATGAATAGGCAAGGGAAACTGTTTACAATCAGGAGCATGAAAACGTAGATTAAAGTCATAAAGACTGTTTCCAGATACCTTAAAACACATCAATTTAGTTTTTTCGCTGATAATCAATTTGTGATAAGTAAACCACAACATTAAAATTTCAAGTTCTTCTTCAATGTTCGCAATACTTTCAAAGATATTCTCAGATGAATATGTAAAAACTATGTCATCGGCAAAAGCGGTTGAAGTACCGTTTAACTTGAGTTTGAAAATGGAATTAATGTAAATCAAGAAAAACAAAGGGCCAAGTACAGATCCCTGTGGAACACCGTTCTTTAACATTCTTCGTTCACTACAGATTCCTTTGATATTAACTTTTTGATTTCTATTTTTTAAATAAGAACTTAGCAAATTAAAAAAACTACCGCGAAAACCTGTATTATAAAGTTTAGTTAGCAAAATATCGTGGTTGACCAAATCGAAAGCTTTAGTCATATCAATAAACAGACCCATAAATGATTTGTTGCTATTTAAACTTCCATAAAGATGACTACACACCCTTAAGGTAGCATCTTCTGTTGACAAACCTGATCTAAAACCAAACTGATTGTTACAGAAGAAATTAAACTTTTCTAAGAAGGAAACAATTCTCAAAGATTTTTGAAAAAGTTGAAAGAAGTGATATAGGCCTATAATTCGAAATCATTTCCCGATTTCCTTTTTTAAAAAGTGGTATAACTTCAGCACATTTAAGATGGTCAGGAAAACAACCAATTTCAACACTTTTGTTAAATACGAAGGCGAATACGTCAACAACATACCAAGCAACATTTTTCAACAATTTACTTGCTACACCATCACTAGTGCACGAATTTTTATTTTTCAAAGACATAATAACATTAAAAACTTCGATTGGTGTTATCATATTAAAAACAAAACTATTGGGTAGTGAATCATCATATCATCAACAAATTTCTGAATAATTTGAACAATCACAATTTAAACAGGGTGCGATAGCAGGGGCCTTTGACGGCCTAGGAGCCCTGACTTCAGTTAGTGGTAGGGTAGGTTCTGCCCTGGGTCTACACCATCTGACCCCCAAGGACTTTTGTATGCGTTTTACCCTTTTTCCCTCACTTAAACAAACTAGCTAGTTTGCTGATTTGGCACCAACTTCCCCCACAAGTACGCTCAAGAAGATCATCTTCCCAACATTACGGAGTTTTTGTATTTTTTTTTTGAAAATTCGTCGCAACATTCAACTTGTCTTTTTTTGTATTAACCAACCACTCGGCATGAAAATTTTCTTGCGGATAAAAGGACAGCGGAAAAGAATCCACCGCATCGACTGAGCTTTAGCTACGCCTCCGCCAGCATGCCAAAACCGTCCGCTGGGTATGAATAACAAGTGACTAACGCCACTTGTTATCCATCCAATCATAATGCCCTTCAGTCTGCCACAAGTTATGGCGGCCAACTAAGTCCCGTCGTCGTTAACACCGACAGCCTCGTTTATGCAACTTATCCTCAGTTGAATTCATAACACAATTCTTTACGAACTAACTTTAAGTTTTTAGTAGTTCGACCCAAGACTGTAGAGTCAAGAAGTGTAACACTTAAGATTTTTTGTGCCTTCGGAATTAACTGAGTTTGACAACATTAGTATCCACTACTTAACACCTTAATTGTACCTATATATAAAGATGCAATTGCAAAAAAAAAAATATAAACAAAACTTCGTGCATTCAATTTTTCTTTCAAGTTATGGCGCCCAACTAAGACCAGTCGGCGTTAACACCGACAGCCCCGTTTTTGCAACTTATCCTCAGTTGAATTCATAACACAATTCTTTACGAATTAACTTTAAGTTTTTAGTAGATCGACCCAAGACTGTAGAGTCAAGAAGTTTAACACTTAAGATTTTTTGTGCCTAAGGAATTAACTGAGTTTGACGACATTAATAGCCACTACTCAACACCTTAATTGTACCTCATCATCGGCTCGACAACCGGGGTCCGGTCCTGGCCTCCTTCAACAAATCTCCACCTATCCCGGTCTCGAGCCGACGCCATCCAGTTGCGCACTCCAAGGCTCCGGGCGTCCTGGTCTACGCCATCTCTCCAGCGCAAGCTGGATTTGTTGGATTTGAGAAGCCGCCCGCGTATTTCTTCTTCTATATTGTTATCGGCTGCTGCTATTGACCCAAGGTATTTAAACGATTGCACCACTTCAAATTCGTGCTCCGCTTCCTTGATTGTTTGACCAACTGTTCCTCTCGCATTCGACGCCACCATGTACTTTGTTTTACTTTCACTAATATGCAGCCCCAGATTTTGTGCCGCCTGCTCGATCTGGATGAAGGAATCGTGACAGCTTGCTCGGTTCTTCCGATGATGTCGATGTCGTCTGCGTAAGCCAGTATCTGGCTGGACCTGTTGACGATGGTCCCTCTTGTTGCCGTGCCAGAGTCACGGATTGCTTTCTCCAACGCCAGGTTGAAGAGGAGGCAGGCCAAACCATCCCCTTGCCGGAGTCCATTAAAGATGTTGATTGGTCTGGATAGCAATTCGGCTATTTTTACTTGGCTTGTTACGTTGGTCATGGTCAACCTACATAGTCGTGTCAATTTATTTGGGATGCCGAATTCTCTCATGGCTTTGTAAAGATCTACCCTGGCTATGCTATCATAGGCGGCCTTAAAGTCTATAAACAGGTGGTATGTTGGGATGTTAAATTCTAGACATTTTTCCATCGCCTGCCTAAGGGTAAAGATCTGATCAGTTGTTGATTTGCCTGGAATGAAACCACACTGATATTGTCCGATGATGGTTTTAGCGTATGGGGTTATCTGGTCTTGTAGGATAGAAGAGAGTATCTTATAGGCGGTACTCAAGAACGTGATACCTCTATAGTTGCTGCACGTTGTGACATCTCCTTTCTTATGTATGGGGCATATTATACCTTTTCGCCAGTCTTCTGGCATTTCTTCATGCTCCACACGTGCACTATAATATCATGAATTGCCACCGTGTTGAAATAATTCGGCTGGTATACCATCAGCTCCCGGGGCTTTGTTTTTCTTTAGCCGGTCTATAGCCTTCTCAACCTCTTCTATGCTTGGTGACGGCAACATAGGGTATTCGTCTTGAAGCAGTGGAGCCTCCACTTCTGCAGTGAGTTGACCATTTAGCAATTCATTAAAGTACACTTCCGATCGCTCCAGTATGCTTTGTGGATCGGTGATCAGATTTCCCTCTCCGTCCTTGCAGTATGTGCAGTGTGGTGTGTAGTGCGTCATGTTTCGGACGGATTGGTAGAACTTTCGCGCCTGGTGCGGACCTCGCTCTCGGATTTTTTCTAAGTTCTCGGCTTTTTTTTTAAGTTCTTCTCCCAGGTTGATTTTTTCTGTCTGTGAAGTCGTTTTTCTATTTTTCTGAGCTCTTTATATTCTTCTTCGCGTGCCCGCGTTCTATGAGATTGTTGCATTGCTCGGTACGCAACATTCTTACGTTCAGTCGCTAGCTTGCATTCATCATCAAACCAGTCTTTCCGATTTCTACGACTGCTGCCTAAGATGGAGTTGGCAGTACTAATGACAGTATTCTTAAGGCGTGTCCACTTCTCATCTACGCCCAGCATACTGGCTCCAGCACTTACTCTCCCTAAATCAAGTGATTCTAGGGCGAGTCCTAACGCATTACCAAAGGTGTTACTGGCATTTTCATTGCGCAGGGCGGCCGTGTTGATTCGAACCTGATCGGCGGATGCAATACGTCTTCGTAAGGCAATCCGCCCTCGGAAGATCATACCAACAAGATAGTGATCCGAGTCGATATTGGCGCTTCGGTACGTTCGTACCGTCATCAAGTTCGAGTAGTGGCGACGGTCTATCAACACGTGGTCTATTTGGTTACGAATGACTCCATCAGGTGATACCCAATTGGCTTTGTAGATATCTTTTTGCGGGAACCTGGTACTCGCAACGACCATGTTTTTGGATGCTGCCAATTCTAAGACTCGAAGTCCATTGTCATTAGTGTTCTCATGTAAACTATGGGTGCCTGCGTAATGCCTGAATACCGGCTCCCGACCTATTTTTGCGTTCAAATCCCCAAGGATGATTTTTACGTCATACCTGGGACAGGCATTGAGGGTCCTCTCGACTTGTTCGTAGTAAGTCTCTTTTTCTTCTTATGTCAGCTTTATATTTTGACAGGGCATAAGCTAGCTGCTGAGCAGCTCGAGCTCTATAGAGCGATCGTACGTTCCATAAGAAAATTCGTAAATCGTTTTGCCGTTTTCGTTGCATAGGTTGTCGTCGTGAGATCAGTCCGTTTCCGAGGCTTGTTGTCGGTCTCGTAATCCGAAGTTTTACGGAACAGGGAATTAACCTGTTGCCAACCTGAGGAACCAGCCTGATCATATTAGCCAAACCTTTTTATAAAAGGCTTGTTACTAGCGGCCGCCGCGAAGAGGCTATGATCACACTTCCATCAGACCCGAATAGTTACGGCACGTGCATGTTTTCGTATGCTACATGTGTAATTGTACCTACATATACAGGGTGAGTCATGAGCAATGCGACAAAATGCTAGGGCGTGTAGGTTGCGTTGAGACAAGAAAAAAATCGTATAGGAGGGGGGGTCTGTTCCCCTCCGTTTAGCCGGGAGGGGCAATTTTCGAAAAAAACTGACTTAAAATGGGAAAAAAATTATTTAAAATCAACGGCTTCATTCACAATGTTGTGCGATACGTTGTTGAAAAGCCAATAACTTTTTCTTTCATTTTGTGTTTAAATAAATTTATTCTAAGAAATAGTTTTTGAAATATTAATTTTCAAAGTCAAAATTTTGAAAAAAAAAAATTGAAAAAAAAATTTCAAATTAATTTTTTTCAAAATTTTACGTAATTAAGTGCTAATTTTAATTTCAAAATTCAATGCTGTTATTAATTTTAAGTCTAAATAAGAAAACCGGATGCAAAAATTTTATGTCGTTCTCAAGAAATTAAAAAAAAAAACCAAAACCACCTTTTTCTAAGAAAAACATTTATTTTTATTGTAACGAAGCAATTTAAGAAGCATTAATCTTAGTTTTTTTAGTTTTTTTTATTCCTTTTATTTTTACTATGTTTTTTATTGGAAGTACTTATAAAAAATTCTCGATATGATCTCCATTGTTTAGAAGGCATAGATTATATCTCCTTGTAATGGCTTCACATAAGTTTATGCTTGACAAATTTTCCTGCAATTTGACTTCAGCGACTTCAATTCGTTCCTTGAGTTGTTCCAATGATACTATTTCCACTTCGTAAACATAATTCTTCATAAATCCCCATGCATAGAAATCTAGGGGAGTTAAATCTGGTGACCTAGGCGGCCATTCCGTGGGGCCCCTTCTTCCGATCCAACGGTCCCTAAAATGATCATCCAGCCAGTTTCTCACCTGTAAGCTGTAGTGTGCTGGAGCACCATCTTGTTGGTAGATTAAAGTATCTGCTATAACCAATGGAACGCTGTCTAATAAATCGGGTAAAAGGTCTCGTAGGAATTGCAGGTATGATTCTCCATTAATAATGGAATTCAAAAACCGGGGCCCGATCACAGTGTGTCCAACAATACCAAGCCAAACATTACAACTAAAGCGGTGTTGTGATTTTAATTTAATTTTATTACGTTCTCATAAAACTCCAATTAAAAAAAAAGTAAAAAAACTAAGATTAATGCTAAATAAATAAATAAATTGCTTCGTTACAATAAAAATAAATGTTTTTCTTAGAAAAAGGTGGTTTTGGTTTTTTTTTTAATTTCTTGAGAACGACATAAAATTTTTGCATCCGGTTTTCTTATTTAGACTTAAAATTAATAACAGCATTGAATTTTGAAATTAAAATTAGCACTTAATTACGTAAAATTTTGAAAAAAATTAATTTGAAATTTTTTTTTCAATTTTTTTTTTTCAAAATTTTGACTTTGAAAATTAATATTTCAAAAACTATTTCTTAGAATAGATTTATTTAAACACAGAATGAAAGAAAAAGTTATTGGCTTTTCAAAAACGTATGGCACAACATTGTGAATGAAGCCGTTGATTTTAAATATTTTTTTTCCCATTTTAAGTCAGTTTTTTCGAAAATTGCCCCTCCCGGCTAAACGGAGGGGAATAGACCCCCCCCCTCCTATACGATTTTTTTTTTGTCTCAACGCAACCTACACGCCCTAGCATTTTGTCGCATTGCTCATGACTCACCCTGTATATAAAGATGCAATTGCAAACGTACTGGCAGTCGTCTGCAAGGCTACATAACATGAATTTAAAAAAAAAATATAAACAAAACTTCGTGCATTAAATTTTTTTTTCATCTAGGTTTACCAGTACCATAAACTGTTGCAATGTTCCAGGAGTCCATTCACTGTACAGTGGAAGCTGTTGCTTTAGAATTTGCAAGTTAACTGCGAGTCGATGAATTATGAAAATATAAAAAAAAAAACATTTTTCGTCATTAAGAGCTACCTAGTCGTTCGTATTTAGAACGCTTCCTCTTTACCATTCGAAATCGCCCTTTACCATATAAAAACAAATCTTCCAAAGTAAACAAGATTCAATATAATCTTTGAGGCACACTGTCGATCCAAACTTACTATATTGCGAGTTATTATACTACATTTCGATGCTAATCGAAATGTGACGTTGCTTTGTAACAACGGAACTTTCGAAAACTCCTACCTACCAGATTCGCAATCACGCCTTAACTTCTAACACAGATACTCGGACTGCCCGCACTGAATTTTTGCCACAGTCACTACAATCCCAAAGATCCCAGCCACAGTCACAACAACTACCACCAGTTCAACTGGACCAATCATATCACTCTTCGTTCCCGAAGTCAGGAATGGTGCATCGGCTTTAAACAGAAGCCCATTGCAAATTCAAACTGCGACAACCACTAATCATTTGGTGCAACCTTCTAGCCACTCTGTTGGAATACCACTTTTAACTGATGAAGTGGTAGGAGAGAAATCTTCAATTTTTTCACATAAATTCAACTAAATTGGTCAAAAAACAAACTTATATAGAAGTGGACGATAGTGAGATACAACACATAAACCTCAACTCACTGGGGTATAATATACAATCCAATCAAGTACGAGTGACATCCCGTTCTCAAAAACCAATATTCCTCGCCCAGTCGTCTACATACTTAATAAAGAACGTTGTAGATGCAAGCAGACTTACCAACAAATATATTCAACAAAATATTCAAGTAAGCTTAAAACCCTTACTACCTTCAAAAGACCCCAACAAGCTAGTCGAGAGGGAAAAATCACCATTACCGAACAACCATTACGTACCTAACGCAAATATTTCGACTGAGTCCAGCAACCTATCTTTAAGCTCACACTTTCATGAGGCCCATATGAACGCCTTTAGACCCGTTGGCAATGCCAATAACTTTCAATATGCTTCTGAACAAATCATAGGGACACTTCTCAACAACCGTCATCGAAACAATCTACGTGTTCAGTTTTCTCGATCCAATTCGAATCCCAGGGATCGGTATCCTAGGGAATTCGACCAATACAACCATGATCACTTTGAATGGCCTCGTATTTATGATCCAAGATATCAAAACGATCGCCGTCAAAACGACTACGGAATCCCTAGAGCTGAAGCCTACTCACGACGTTTCGAGACATTGTGGAGTGTTCGCTTTGACGACTCATTCAAAGGAATGCCCATAAGAGAATTTGTTTTACGTGTTGAGATATATATTGCAAGGGAAAACAACAGTCCATGGGAAGAAGTAGTTCGTAACTTCCATCAACTGGCACTGCCAGTCAAAAGAATTTTTTACGTCCATAATACACCTTAAAAGGCAACTTCGCGAATTGAGAGACGCCGACTTAGTACCTATATTGCGAAACAACCTTAAAACACGCCTTATGGCTTTCGTTTATCCAATGAGTATCCTCTCTCTAGAACGCTTTAGAGATGAATGTCGTCAGACCGAAAAAATGTTGCAAGCACGATACGCCCAACCAAATCGTACTAATTTAGGTAGAAACATACATAAAGTGCACTGGCCAATGGAAAATTATGTCAACGAAACATTTTACGAACCAGAAGTTGTAAACATTGCGGCTTTCTCGTATAACCATCCGACAAAACAAATGTATCAAGACAAAAACCCTATAAGTAGCATAAAGTGTTACAACTGTAAAGAGATAGGCCATCTTTTGACCAATTGTCCTTCCAAAATAAAAAAACGTTTCTACTGTTATCGTTGTGGTACAGAAAACTACACCGTACGCGACTGTCCAAGTTGCAATTTTCACAAGGGAAACTCGAAATGGGGCGCGATGCCGCATGGGGAATCGCGTTCGACCTAAACAAACCCAGGGTAATACAAAAAGATGCTTCGACAAACACCGATACTTTTTTGGATGTTTGTCATGAGATTGGAACCGAACTTTAAAATGATCCAAAAATATTGAAATCTCTTGATATTCGCCGTTCTGCTATGAGATAAGAATTATTCTACCCAACTAGAACACAAAATCATTCTGAATAGTGAGCCCAAGCAGGATCCAAAGGACACTCCTTTGCTCCTTGAGAATAAACCTGAAGTAAAACGTACACCTCTATACAGGGTGATTGGTATAAGGTGCACCAAAAAGCTTGAGCGTGTAGGTGGAGTTAAGGCAAGAAAAAAATCGTAAGGGATTGGGGGGTCTTTTTCCCCCCGTTTAGGCGGGAGGGGCAATTTTCTAAAACATTGACTCAAATCAGAAAAAAAATTATTTAAAAACAACGGTGAATGATACAAAGCTTTGTTATATTTTTTTGGAAAGTCAGAAAATTATTCCTTTATTTTATTTTTAAACTAAGTTGTTAAAGTGAACTGTTTTAAAAAAATTAATTTTCAAACTCAAAATTTTGAAAAAAAAAATTTAAAGAAAAAATGTTTAAACTAATTTTTTTTAAAATTTTATGTAATTAAATATTAATTTTTTTTTCAAAATTCAATGCTCTTATTAATTTTTAATCAAAAACAGAAAACCGGATGCCAAAATGTATCTTAGTTTTAGAGAAATTAAGAAAAACTACAAGTATTTTTTTCCAAGAAAAACACTTTTTTTTTGGTTTTCCCAAATTTGACTTCCTCAGGTAAATTATTAATTAGGGAATTATCCCTTTTTATTTTTTATTACATACCATCCGATTTTAATCAAAAAAAAAAAAACTTATTAACTTTTTACTTTACTTACTAGTTTTACTTTTAATTTTTTTAATTTCTCAAAAATTTGTTGTTAAATAATTTTTTTTCTGATTTAAGTCAACTTTTTAGAAAATTGCCATTCTCGCCTAAACGGAGGGAAAAAGATCCCCCTCCCTTACGATTTTTTTCTTGTCTTAACCCCACCTACACGCTCAAGCTTTTTGGTGCACCTTATACCAATCGCCCTGTATAAAAAGTCCTTCGAAGAAAGACTACGGAATTACGAAAATATTCGAAATTGTATTTTCAACTTAGAAAATATAGCCCACCCTGACATTCCAACGACATTGCTCCCAAAAGTCCAGGAAGAAAACCGCATTCACTATACCAGGTCGACCATTGCATCAATTTACCGTCATGCACTTTGGATTGTGTAATGCACCCCAAAGGTTATGTCGGTTAATTAATAAAGTGATCCCCTCGGCACTTTAGGAATTCGGTTTTGTCTATCTGGACGATTTTCTGATGACCTACCTTGACTTTGAATCCCACTTGAAAATTCTAACGTAGGTAGCGGAACGCTTAAAAGATGCTAACCTGACTATCAACATCGAAAAATCTTTCTTTTGTTTCAAAGAATTAAAAACCTTGGTTATATTATTGGACAAAGTCATGTCAAAGCCGACCCTGATAAGGTATCAGCCTGGTCTCCACTGTCAATATTTATTGCATGAAATACGCGCCAGCAATAAAAATTTTATTTGGAGACCACAGGTTTTTGGCAATAAAATATTTTATGAAATCAATGTTTCAATCAACTCAGCAATATTTTGACTTCTAGTACAGAATAATATATTTATGAATTTGCTTTCTCTTTTCCTCCTGTGTGATAATATACAATAGCGAAATCTATGTCAAGAAATGATTTGCCATCACAAAAAATAAATTGAAATTACTGATATATTGAATGAAATCTAAATGGCAATAAATATTTCTTGTGGAGCCACGGTGTCAAAGAGTTTCCGCTACCAACGACTCAAAAACAGGTGAGGAGATTCCTTGGTGTCTGCGGGTGGTATCGTCGCTTCATGCGGAACTTTTCAGCTCTAGCCGCACCCTTGTCTGACTGTCTGAAAAAGGGAAGCGAATTCCCTATTTTTCTAGAAGCTACGAAGGCTTTCGAAGAGTTACAAGAAGCGCTCCTGCATCACTGTTAAATACTCCCGATTTTTTTAAACCATTTACCATCCAGTATGATGCCTCGTCAAAAAGTATTGGGGCTGTTTTTTTTCAGCATGACGAGGAACAGAACGAAAAACCAATCGCCTATTTTTCCGAAAAGTTAAACGCTTGTCAGCAAAATTATAGTGTCGGAGAGCAGGAATGCCTTGCTGTCATACGAGCCATTCGGAAATTCAGACCATACGTGGAAGGTAGTACCTTCACGGTAATTACCGACCACGCCAGACTTAAATAACTCATGAACCTGACAGACCTTAGTGGCCGACTAGCTCGATGGTCGTTGAAGCTACAAGCCTACACCTTCCATATAAAATACGTCAAGAATCCCAAAATGTGGTGCCGGATGCGTTATCCAGAGCACACATGGATCAGCTAACCTTGTTGCCTCTTACTGATTCCACGGAATTCAAATCAGAAGAATATCTTGACCTCATAACTGCTATAACTCAAAACGACAAAATTCTCTCTAACATTAAAGTTGAAGATGGCTTTATTTATAAAAAAAATGCTCCCAAGTGAAAACTGTGATCACGTTACTGAGTGTCTTTGAAAGCTTTGGTTACCCTCGAGCTTAGTCGACTTAGCTCAG
This sequence comes from Baccha elongata, assembly GCA_951217065.1. NCBI lineage: Eukaryota > Metazoa > Arthropoda > Insecta > Diptera > Syrphidae > Baccha > Baccha elongata. Next base: position 21,855 of record CATNUY010000154.1, read on the forward strand.
CAAGTACGAGTTTTCGTTAGCAAATGCACACAATGCAAAGAAACCATAGCCCCAAATTTTATTATGAAAACACCTATGGGATTTCGTCAAAATATTGAATTCCCCTTCCAGAAAAACTATGTTGATTTCTTGGGCCCATATATTCGAAGTAAAAAGAGAAACCTCTTTCTCTTTATTGCATTAGATCAAATGTCTTATTCGTATTTTTGAAACCGATGTACAAATCCAACTCCAAGCTAGTAATTGAATTTTCAAAAATTCGGAGTACCTGAATTCGTCCACAGTGACAACGGGAGGGGATTTGTGTCCCATGAATTCAACAATTTCCTCTCCAAATACGGATGCAAACACATCAAAAATGCGGTTTACTCTCTCTGAAGCGTTAGCTTGAGGAGAGTAAACCGCATTTTTGATGTGTTTGCATCCGTATTTGGGGAGGAAATTGTTGAATTCATGGGTCAATCCTTTCGGCCAAATCGAACAAGCGTTGCGAACTGCGATACACCGCAAATGGGGTGTAACCCCATTTTTTGCTTTATTTGGCCACCCTAAAATCACCACTGATGAGGCATATCCCCTGTTACAAAAGCTCAAATCCTTAAGTGATGGTGAAATCTAAGTTCTACACCTACCGGACGCCTTACAGTTGGTACGAAGTAAAATAAATGATAAATTGGTTGAAGCATATAAACGCAATGAAAAATCATACAATGCAAGGTCAGCCATACGTACTTTTAAACCTGGAGATGAAATTTTCGACAAAAAATTCGTTTTGAGCAATGCTTCAAAGAATTTCAAATTTCAATGCTAATAATAGAATTTCAACTGCCGAGTAATAAGTAGAAATAAAAATCTATACGAGATAGAGAAAAGCAAGGGAAGCATGCATGCCAAAGATCTGCGTAGATAAAGCTGAAATTCGAATTTAAATACCGAGTCTAATGCGGCTTGCGACGTTGCAACATGTCCTGTCGTATTCCACTCTTCTAGAGACTAAACAAAATGTACTGTTGTTGTCACGCCATACCTACATAAACCGAAACGATTTTGGTTCAGAAACCTACCTACCACCCTAATGTGACCAATTCCAAAATAAACGAATTTTTATGACCCATTTAATCCGGCATTGCTACTCAATCTTCACTCGAAATCAAAATACATCTTTGTTTCAGACGTGAAACCCGTGACATCTCACAAATAAAATTGAATCTAATATAACTAAAAGTGCCCAACAAAAAAAAAACACTGAGTCTCGTTTAAAAAGTTTTCGTGTGTCTCAACAAACGTAGTGTAACTAACGTATCCCTATAGCTTATGGACGTCATGGATGACAACTCAACTGAAAGGAGATACATCTATAATACGAACTAGTTGACTTAATTATCTAAAAATATTTGTCTCATTGAAATCACTAAGTGACTGATAAACTTAGGGATGTACCACTTTTAGTAAAGTTGCCATACAAGATAGATACGGAAACATCGAAATCGAGATACCAAGTTAAATGCGGCCACTGGTGACAGTATTAGTTATGGATAAGCATTATTTGATTATTAGTTCTAAGAAATAATTTATATCCATTTGGATTAAGTAGGTATGAATAAGCATTATTTGATTACTAGTTCTAAGAAATAAATTATATGCATTTGGATACTCCCTTTAGAAGTATCATATTAAATTTAATTCTAAGAATGTAAATGTAAGATCTGCATATTGGCATATTTCACAATGCACTTCGAGATTCTCTAGTGCACTGTGCAATACGCCTACGCTAAATTCCTTCTTGGTATCCATGTCTTTATCAAAGGTATGGATATGTGAATGAATCGGCGACTGCATTTTAGTTTTAAGATTTTCCATTATTTAAGTTAGTAATAAACTCGCAAGTTGGAAACAACCAACCTCAATTCTTTTATTGGCGCCCAACGTAAAATAAAGAGTTCCAAAAATCTTCATAGAAGAGAATAGAACACTTCGTGTAAAATCTAAATAAAAAAAACTTCACTGGATAATAATTTCAAAAAGAAGACATCAATCGTCCCAAAGCTGAAACGCTATCATCTGTACCTACATACTACAAGCAGATACAGAAAAATAAAATCAACAGTGTGAAGAACTACAAAAAAATAAAATCTAAATAAAAAAAACTTCACTGGATAATAATTTCAAAAAGAAGACATCAATCGTCCCAAAGCTGCAACGCTATCATCTGTACCTACATACTACAAGCAGATACAGGAAAATAAAATCAACAGTGTGATCAACGAAGAATTTGAAAAAAAAAGCAACACATCAAACGCAGATACCTACCTAAGTTTATAAAATGAAAATTATACTGTGAGTACAAGTTAACTGAGTTTACGATATTCGTTTTTATTATAAATATTTACATACCCATATATAATTTTGCTTTAAATTTACTCTTTTAAAAAGTGTGTTAATTTGTGCTCGTTCAAATACCTTCAAGGTCAATTTTGTTTTTTTTTGTGTTTCCTTTTTCTTCGTTTGTGCCTCAAAATGTCTCTTGATAATGATGCAATCACCGATCTCGTGACTAATGTCACTACGGCTCTGGCCAATCAATTAAGAAAAGAGTTTAGTAAAACCATGGCTGATTTAGCAGATCGTTTTAATTCTTCTCATACCGATATAACGCGACAATTTAATTCTGCTCAAAATGAACTAGCAAATCGTATTGATTTTGCTCGGTCTGAACTAACAAATCGTATTGATTCTGTTCACTCTACTCAACTAATTATTGAGACATATAAAGACATCGAAATAGATGACAATATAAAATGCGAAATAAGTTTAGATGTGGTTAAAACTGTTCCCGAGTTCGGCGGTTCTACAGAAAAATATCCTTCTTGGAGGCAGTCCTCCTAGGCAGCTTTGAAACCGTACGAAAAGTACGTAAATTCGAATCGCTACTATCAAGCAGTAGCAATTATTCGAAACGAAATCATAGGAAACGCCGATACAGTGCTTTCCTCATTTAATACCCCTATGAATTTCGATGCAATAATAGCACGACTAGATCATACCTACGCCGATAAGAGACCACTCTACTTATTGGAGCAAGAACTCTCCACCCTACGTCAAGGACGATCTTCAATTCCTGAATATTATGATTCAGTCGTAAAACAACTAACTCTAATTACAAATAAAGCTATCATGCAGTATTGTGATGACAAAGAGGTTTTAAATTCCCTGAATGAAAAATACAGAAGTGACGCACTTCGTATCTTTATATCAGGCCTCAATCGTCCTTTAGGAAATATTTTATTTTCAAGCCGCCCTGCAGATCTTCCCACTGCTTTGGCGTTGGCACAAGAACTGGAAATGAACCAGCAGAGTCACGCATTTGCGAATGCATTTGCAGAAAGGAATAATAAAATTCCACCGCCACGTCCCAATAACCCCCAATATCGAACTATACACAACAATAATCGTGTATCGAATGCACAAAAGATCGAGCCAATGGACATCGATCCAACTTCTTCACGCTTTAGACAAAACCAAAGGCATGAAACTTTCCATTCAAACCTCCCACATCAAAGCTTCAGTAAATTCAACCCAATAAAAGGTTCAAAGCAAAATTATTCGAATTCTCGTCCAAATTTTCAAAAAAGAGACAGAGAATCTTATCAAAACACAAGTTTTCATAGAAATCAACGTGTCAACCACGTTCTTGCAAATCGTAACGACATCGATAGTCATAAAACTGATAACGTAAATGACAGTTCTAGTGAAATATCCGAAGACTGTTATAATGATCAAATAAATATTATTAACGTAAACTCTCAGCTCCCTTATATAACAAAAACGTTGAGAAGTGGGCAAACAATTACAATGCTAATTGACACAGGAGCCGCAAAGAATTATATAAAAGACCTTCCTCTTCTGAAAGGAGTTCAATCGGTTAATTAACCATTTACCATTTCATCAGTTATTGGCTCGACTCGCATAAACAAAAAATGTTTTGTAAACATTTTCGCGACTTTAGACACTGGTCTAAATAAAATAATATACAATAATGGTACAGAACCTCTCCTATTCATGCCTTGTCCCCAAGTCAACAATATAGTAGCAAATATTAAAGATATTCCCGAATCGGTGCGATCTGATTTCAAAACATTAATTAATAAAAATACGGAGGTTTTTGCCGACCCCAACAAAGCTCTGACATATAATACTAATGTTACAGCTACAATCAGAACAACAACTCAAGAACCAATATTTTCAAGGAGCTATCCTTACCACATGTCCGCAACAGAGTTTGTTAACAGGGAAGTTCAGTCTCTGTTTGAGGACAAAATTATCCGTAAGAGCCGTTCACCATACAACAATCCAGTTTGGGTTGTGAATAAAAGAGGAAAGGACGAGTTCGGAAAACAGAAATTGCGATTAGTAATCGACTTTCGCAAACTGAACCAGAAAACTATCTCGGATCGTTACCCAATACCTGACACATCTGTTATTCTCGCTAATTTGGGAAAATCCAAATATTTTAGTACCATAGACCTTAAATCAGAATTTCATCAAATCCTCCTTTCTGAGAAAGACCGCGAAAAGACGGCCTTTTCTATAAATAATGGCAAGTACGAATTTTGCCGCCTTCCGTTTGGTTTAAAAAATGCCCCTAGTATTTTCCAAAGAGCTATCGACGATGTTTTACGGGAAGATATTGGAAAACGTTGTCATGTTTATATTGACGACGTCATAATATTTTCCCCTGATGCTGAAACACATATTAGAGACATAGAGTCCGTCATAAAGAAACTTCTTCATGCTAACATGAAAATCAATTTGGAAAAGACGCAATTTTTTAAGGAAAGTGTAGAATTCCTATGTTTTATTGTTTGTCAAGGAGGTCTTAAAACCGCTAATGATAAAGTTCGCGGTATACTTGAATATGAATTTCCTACTACTTTACGATCGCTCCGCTCATTCTTAGGCCTATCGGGATATTATAGACGTTTTATACGAGACTACGCTCGAATAGCAAAACCACTCACTCAACTCTTACGAGGAGAAAACGGTCATATAAATGCTAATCAATCGAAAAACAAAAAGATTACTCTTTCTTTGGAGGCTAAAGAAGCTTTTAACAAATTAAAAGAGATACTGGTATCTGAGGATGTAACCCTTCTCTTTCCAGACTTTAAAATGCCATTTGAATTAACCACCGACGCTTCGTCTGTAGCAATAGGGGCAGTTCTGTCCCAAAAAGGGAAACCAATTACGTTTATTTCACGTACTTTGTCTAAAACCGAACAAAGCTATGCCACAAATGAGCGGGAAATGCTCGCAATTGTTTGGTCACTTCAAACACTTAGAAATTATCTTTATGGAGTTAACAACCTTCATATTTTTATGGATCACCAACCCTCAACGTGTTCAATTTCCGACCGAAATCCGAACACAAAACTTAAACGTTGGAGGAGTTTCATTGAAGAGTTCGCTCCGACTTTTCATTACAAACCTGGTAGTGAAAACAAAGTGGCTGAGGCACTGTCCCGGCAATTTGTTCAACATTTGACACAGTTTTTGTCAGTGCTCTCGTTGGGGAAGGTCCCCTCTGTGTTGTGTGTCGTCTGCTGTGTCGATTTTCCTCCGTTATGTTTTTTATTCGTCGTGTCCGTGCGTCATATTCATCGTTTTCGTCGTGACTCGTGTTAAATCAAACAACAATTTATTCAACATACACATTACAAAAACAATAGAAATAAATAATAATCAAACGCTAAACCTCGAAAAAAAAACAATAGTGCAAACCATCTACATAAACGCATACGCAAAGCCGATAAGATCCCGCAATAATATTAAAAGCAATAACAAAAAAAAAGTCAAAAGCACAGCATTCCAAAAAAAAAAACAAAAAAAAAATGCCTAGCATAGCACAGTGAGTACCCATCCTCTTTCCCTCCTTGCACAAACAGTTGTATGGGTTATCATGTGCATTACGTTGCAATGTGCTTTTTTTTGCTCACACAATGTATGTACATGATTTGTCACCAACAACAGACGAATAGAGGATTATTGTTTTGAATTCCAGGGTCGGGTCGGTTCACGTCACTGTTAAGGCATAACACTAACAGGGGCGTTGGGTCGAAACGAAGTCTGAGATTCAATTCAATTATCTTCTTAGAGCTCGTCTGTTTTAGTTTTAGTTTTGAAATCTTTAAGTATTGCAATGACTGAGAATTTCAGGGTAGATTACAGTAATATTCGTGGGTTAAGAATGAATTTTCTGTCGACGTACCTCCACACTGTTTTAAACAGGCCAGCTGTTCTGGCACTAAGTGAAACCCAAGTAGGTGAGGCTACCGATCCTACTGAATTTTATATTCAAGGGTATAACCTAGTGCCACTATTCCTTCCCCATCATGGCCTCGCCGTTTATATCAGAAGTGATGTTGCTTACCAATTTCAACCACAGTACAGCTCTTTTTTAAATCCTCTCTTTAATTTTATGTGGTTCAAATTTTCCGTTAATAAGCACATCATCCATTACTGTTTCCTTTATAGAAGCCCAAATTTGGACAGGGTTTCAACTGCTAACGAATTTGACTCACTGTCCGACTCCATTCAAAGAATTGTCTCCTTGTATCCTCGCACTGAAATCGTTATTACGGGCGATTTCAATTTACACAATTCTTCTTGGCTTCTCCATTCGAGCAAGACAACACCCGAAGGAGTGTGTGCTGAGATTTTTGCTGAGTTTAACCACCTTGCTCAGCTGGTCAACGAGCCCACTCGAATACCGGACATTGACGGCCAAGCAGAAAACACTCTTGACTTATTCCTTACCTCTGACCCTGATAAATATGCAATAAGTGTATTATCGCCTCTAGGCCGATCTGACCATTGTGTCATATCCGCAAATTTCTCGTGCCAAAAAATCCCAGTTAAAGAAAGAGCTCCTAAGAGAACCGTTTGGCAGTACGAGAAAGCCGACTGGGACAGCCTCAATAATTTTTTCAGGATCTTTAACTGGTCACTATGCTTCCACGATAGTGACGTAGATTCCAGTGCGGATATGCTCACAAGTTTAATTCTTTTGGGAATGAGAACTTTTATCCCGAATAGGGTTAAAAGCATCAGACCTAAAGAGAACGCATGGTTTGATATGAGCTGTAAAGAGGTTATCAGGGTTAAAGAGGTAAGTTTCCGTTGTTACAAAGCTAACCCTACTGAAGAAAATCGGAATAAGTTTAAACAAGCCAGGAAGGCCAGCAATGTCCATATTCGACGGACCAAATTTTTACATGACCAAAAACTAAGGCAAAAAATACTGCAATGTCCCAAAGGCAGTAAAAATTTTTGGTCATTTGTGAAAAACATGAAGAATTCTTCCTCTTCCTCGGTCCCAACGCTCATTGATGATGATACTCCAGTGGTTAGCTCTCTTGCGAAAGCTAACCTTTTTGCTAGGCAGTTCGCCGCCAACTCTTCGCTGCCAGAGAGTGTCATGACTCCGCCAGTTCTTGAGCGCGTTAATGATTCCATGGGACAAATCTTCTTTCGCACTCGTGCTGTGGCGAGGGTCCTAAAAGATCTCAACATACACAAATCTTCTGGCCCGGATGGTATCCCCGCTATTGTTCTGAAGAGGTGTTCTTCAACGATGGCAAAACCATTGCGTAAGCTTTTCCATCTATCCTATTCTTCTGGGCTCGTTCCGAGTAGTTGGAAAACAGCATTTGTCCAGCCTATACACAAAAAAGGCGAATCCTCCTCTCCCTCCAATTATCGTCCACTGGTGATTTGATGGCATATCTCACCGAACAGTGGAACAAATCTTTACATCGTTTTGGAGAAAGTAAGATTGTTGCACTCGATATTTCAAAAGCATTTGATAGAGTTTGGCACCAGGCTCTCTTATCGAAAATGCGTGCCTTCGGTATTGATGAATTCCTCCTTCGTTGGATTAGAAACTTTCTTTCGAACCGTTCAATACAAGTTGTACTGGACGGGTTCAAGTCTGAAACCCACAAAATAAATGCTGGTGTGCCCCAGGGCTCCGTTTTGTCTCCGACCCTCTTTCTCATTTTTATAAATGATCTCTTGTCTGTAACTTCTAATCCAATTCATTGTTTCGCTGACGATAGTACCCTTAGCTTTTCATATTCGTTCCCAGACTCACATCCCTTCCTTTCGGGTGTGGAACTACAACGGCAAAATATGATAAGCTCATTAAACTCTGACTTAAACAGCATTGTACAATGAGGAATAAAAAACCGCGTAGAGTTTAATGCTTCGAAAACTCAATGCTTTCTTGTATCATTGAAGCGAAATACACCCCCTTTGCCACTGTCCATGTGTGGCACTTGCATCAGTGAAACCGAACATCTCCAGATTCTCGGTATGTGTATCACCGACCACCTCTTGTGGAATGATCACATATGCGATGTCGCCAAAAATGCCGCAAGATGTCTAGGTTTTTTAAGATGATGCAAGAACTTCTTTTCCCCTTCTGATCTGGCTACCATCTACAAAACTTACGTACGTCCAAAGCTTGAGTACAACTCCCACATTTGGGCTGGTGCTCCAGTAACGTATTTAAGTCTTTTGGACAGTATCCAGAGAAGAGCATTTAAGATGATTGGTGACCGTACCATCGTTGAGACTTTTACGTCACTTGAACATCGACGTAATGTCTCATGCCTCACCCTCTTTTACCGTTACTTTAATGGTTTATGCTCTAGTGAAATAGCCAGTTGCATTCCTCCCCTTAAGATATTTAACCATAATACCCGCGCCTCCAGGAATGCCCATCAGTTCACCCTCGAGCCCAACTTCGGACGTACGGTCATGTTCAGAGAATCGTTCTTTAGCCGTACTACGCGAATGTGGAACTCTCTTCCACACTCTGTCTTCCCCAGTCATTGCAGTGTTCAGGAATTCAAGACTAATGTTAACCGACACCTCAAAAAAAAAAAAAAAGCGAATATAGTAAAACTTCAAGTGAATATTGTATAAATAGTGAAGTTTCGTATGCTTAGTATATTCGTTCAGTTCCCCAGCCTATAAATAGTTTTAAAAATCAAGTTTTACTTTCACAAGCTCAAACGACTGATATAATTACTACGATCCCATTTGCAGGATATACTCCTCATGATATCCGATTCAATGATTTTCAATCGCTGTTCTCTATTTTACAAGAAAAAATTAATCCTGACATAGTAAACGGAATTTATTGTCAGCTGGAAGTGTTAGCAAAAGTCCAAAATTAACTCGTAGAGTTATTCCCAGCAGTTCGTTTTAAACACACTAATAAAATGGTCATAGGCCTTACTAATGAAAATGATCAAATTGAAACCATCGCAACAGAACATAATAGAGCTCACCGCTCTGCAAAAGAAAATATCTCCCAGATCAGGGATAGTTACTTTTTTCCAAAAATGGGGAATAAAATTAAAACTTTTGCAAAGACTTGCAAAATTTGCCTGCAATCAAAGTATGCTAGACACCCACAAAGGCAAACAATGGAGCCTACACCAATTCCAACACGACCAGGTGAAATACTTCACATCGATATCTTTAATACAGATAATAATTATTTCTTAACATGCATAGATAAATTTACAAAATATGCTCTTGTTGAGCCAATAGCCTCACGTTCCTTGGTAGACATGAAGTTACCAATACTTAAGGTACTTGGAAGTTTCCGAAATTCAAGATTATTAGTCTCTGACAATGAGCCAACGCTTTGCTCTCACACTATAAGGTCCCTTATACGAGATAATTTCAACTTAAAGCACTTCACGGTACCGGCTATGCATAGTCAGAGTAATGGGCAGATTGAACGTTTTCATTCAACCCTCAGCGAAATTTCTAGGGCAGTTAAACTGCAATTTAATTTGAGTAATGTTAAAGAAATACTGCAAACCACAGTGTATAAATACAATAACTCAGTTCACTCAGTGACTAAACGAAGGCCCTTTGACCTTGTCTTTTCAATGAGTGAATCAAAAAGAAAAATTGTACATGATTTGCTCCAAGAAGCACAAAATAAGCAAAATGAGGCTCACAACTTAAAACGTAATTCGCGTACATTTATACCTGGACAGGAAATATTTGTGAAGATAGACAAACGCAGGGGTAATAAAATGTCAAGTTGATATAAGAAAAAAATTGTCCAGGAAGATCTAGGCACCACCGTCCTTGTAGACGGAAAACATATTCACAAAGATAACATACGATAAATTTTATTTTACAGATTAATTTTTTAACAACGGCTACTGCCAAGGTTATGGACTATTCCTCTGCACAATATATCCCACTCCGCAAAGGTAAAGTGGCAGTTTTCAACGATTATATATATTTGATTCACACTGTTAATCTAACAGAATTTGAAAATCTAGCATTAGACATTGTTAATTTTAAACGCATGTTTAGTAATTTGGATCCAGAGGCATCACTTGACGCAGACATTAGCGAAATAACTAAACTAAAGCGAAAGACAGTCAAAACTTATTGGGGCCGAAAACCAACAAATTGAAATAAACACTGAGCTTACAAAACATATTAACGAATCAACAACACAAATTAACTCATTGAGTCGCAATTTTTATACTACCACTGAAGGTTCTAACAGTCCAAATTTGTTCCAGCTGATATCAATTCGAAACCAAAGAGCAATAACCCTTTTGAACAATGTCGTTTACTCAGTTACTCTTGCACGATTAAATATTGTAAATCCAATTATTTTAACAGATGTCGAAATAACGAATGTAATGAAATTAGAAGAAACTTCTATTAATATAAATGATCTTATATTAGCCTCTAATGTCAAAGTATACTTGGATAAAAATATTCTTAAATATATGATTAAAGTACCAAATGTGAAGGAAATTTGTCCTTTAATAAAAATTTACCCAGTAGTTCATAATAACATTATATTAGATTTAAGAAATAATCATGTATCATTATGCAAGTCTAAAAGCAGCCCCCTAAGAAATTGCACGGAATCATTAGAAACTATCTATTGCCAAGAAGACCCCTTTGACGAATGCCTTAGTCAAATAATGAACAACAATTCCGCCACTTGCCGAACAACTACAGCACATCATGTTCAGCCAATAGACCAAATCGATGACAACATCATTCTCATTAATGACCAACTGGTTACTATCAACGAAGATGGACGCGATATCAATATTAACGGGACATTTCTGATGAAATATAATGACGATATCTATATAAATTCTACCATATATACAGTATCAAAAAAAGAACCACTAATGCAGCCCGAAACCCCATATATCTTTAAATTAAATATATCAGGACATTCCGAATTTTTAACACTTCCATTTCTCCAACAGGCACATATTCGAAACATACAGAAAATAGAAATGTTTGATTCCACTATAGAAAATCAACAAAGATATTGGTACTATACCGCAGCAATCACTTCAATACTGATCATCATCATTTTTGCGTACCTCAAATGTTGTAAACATAACATAAACAGAAACATACCAGCCCATCAGCTAAAAGTATTCAACATGAACCAAGAAGTTACAAAAATTTTACAAAAAATTGGCTCTAATTTGCAACAGAACCGGGACGTTCCTGTTTAAGGGGGAGAGTAGTTGTGGATAAGCATTATTTGATTACTAGTTCTAAGAAATAATTTATATCCATTTGGATTAAGTAGATATGAATAAGCATTATTTGATTACTAGTTCTAAGAAATAAATTATATGCATTTGGATACTCCCTTTAGAAGTATCATATTAAATTTAATTCTAAGAATGTAAATGTAAGATCTGCATATTGGCATATTTCACAATGCACTTCGAGATTCTCTAGTGCCATGTGCAATACGCCTACGCTAAATTCCTTCTTGGTATCCATGTCTTTATCAAAGGTATGGATATGTGAATGAATCGGCGACTGTATTTTAGTTTTAAGATTTTCCATTATTTTAGTTAGTAATAAACTCGCAAGTTGGAAACAACCAACCTCAATTCTTTTATTGGCGCCCAACGTTAAATAAAGAGTTCCAAAAATCTTCATAGAAGAGAATAGAACACTTCGTGTAAAATCTAAATAAAAAAAACTTCACTGGATAATAATTTCAAAAAGAAGACATCAATCGTCCCAAAGCTGAAACGCTATCATCTGTACCTACATACTACAAGCAGATACAGAAAAATAAAATAAACAGTGTGAAGAACTACAAAAAAATAAAATCTAAATAAAAAAAACTTCACTGGATAATAATTTCAAAAAGAAGACATCAATTGTCCCAAAGCTGCAACGCTATCATCTGTACCTACATACTACAAGCAGATACAGGAAAATAAAATCAACAGTGTGATCAACGAAGAATTTGAAAAAAAAAGCAACACATCAAACGCAGATACCTACCTAAGTTTATAAAATGAAAATTATACTGTGAGTACAAGTTAACTGAGTTTACGATATTCGTTTTTATTATAAATATTTACATACCCATATATAATTGTGCTTTAAATTTACTCTTTTAAAAAGTGTGTTAATTTGTGCTCGTTCAAATACCTTCAAATTCAATTTTGTTTTTTTTTTGTGTTTCCTTTTTCTTCGTTTGTGCCTCAAAATGTCTCTTGATAATGATGCAATCACCGATCTCGTGACTAATGTCACTACGGCTCTGGCCAATCAATTAAGAAAAGAGTTTAGTAAAACCATGACTGATTTAGCAGATCGTTTTAATTCTTCTCATACCGATATAACGCGACAATTTAATTCTGCTCAAAATGAACTAGCAAATCGTATTGATTTTGCTCGGTCTGAACTAACAAATCGTATTGATTCTGTTCACTCTACTCAACTAATTATTGAGACATATAAAGACATCGAAATAGATGACAATATAAAATGCGAAATAAGTTTAGATGTGGTTAAAACTGTTCCCGAGTTCGGCGGTTCTACAGAAAAATATCCTTCTTGGAGGCAGTCCTCCAAGGCAGCTTTGAAACCGTACGAAAAGTACGTAAATTCGAATCGCTACTATCAAGCAGTAGCAATTATTCGAAACGAAATCATAGGAAACGCCGATACAGTGCTTTCCTCATTTAATACCCCTATGAATTTCGATGCAATAATAGCACGACTAGATCATACCTACGCCGATAAGAGACCACTCTACTTATTGGAGCAAGAACTCTCCACCCTACGTCAAGGACGATCTTCAATTCCTGAATATTATGATTCAGTCGTAAAACAACTAACTCTAATTACAAATAAAGCTATCATGCAGTATTGTGATGACAAAGAGGTTTTAAATTCCCTGAATGAAAAATACAGAAGTGACGCACTTCGTATCTTTATATCAGGCCTCAATCGTCCTTTAGGAAATATTTTATTTTCAAGCCGCCCTGCAGATCTTCCCACTGCTTTGGCGTTGGCACAAGAACTGGAAATGAACCAGCAGCGTCACGCATTTGCGAATGCATTTGCAGAAAGGAATAATAAAATTCCACCGCCACGTCCCAATAACCCCCAATATCGAACTATACACAACAATAATCGTGTATCGAATGCACAAAAGATCGAGCCAATGGACATCGATCCAACTTCTTCACGCTTTAGACAAAACCAAAGGCATGAAACTTTCCATTCAAACCTCCATCAAAGCTTCAGTAAATTCAACCCAATAAAAGGTTCAAAGCAAAATTATTCGAATTCTCGTCCAAATTTTCAAAAAAGAGACAGAGAATCTTATCAAAACACAAGTTTTCATAGAAATCAACGTGTCAACCACGTTCTTGCAAATCGTAACGACATCGATAGTCATAAAACTGATAACGTAAATGACAGTTCTAGTGAAATATCCGAAGACTGTTATAATGATCAAATAAATTTTATTAACGTAAACTCTCAGCTCCCTTATATAACAAAAACGTTGAGAAGTGGGCAAACAATTACAATGCTAATTGACACAGGAGCCGCAAAGAATTATATAAAAGACCTTCCTCTTCTGAAAGGAGTTCAATCGGTTAATGAACCATTTACCATTTCATCAGTTAATGGCTCGACTCGCATAAACAAAAAATGTTTTGTAAACATTTTCGGTGTCGTATCTGAATTTTTTATCCTACCGAATCTTGAAAGCTTCGACGCGATTGTAGGATACGATTTGCTCAAGCAAGTCGGTGCGACTTTAGACACTGGTCTAAATAAAATAATATACAATAATGGTACAGAACCTCTCCTATTCATGCCTTGTCCCCAAGTCAACAATATAGTAGCAAATATTAAAGATATTCCCGAATCGGTGCGATCTGATTTCAAAACATTAATTAATAAAAATACAGAGGTTTTTGCCGACCCCAACAAAGCTCTGACATATAATACTAATGTTACAGCTACAATCAGAACAACAACTCAAGAACCAATATTTTCAAGGAGCTATCCTTACCACATGTCCGCAACAGAGTTTGTTAACATGGAAGTTCAGTCTCTATTTGAGGACAAAATTATCCGTAAGAGCCGTTCACCATACAACAATCCAGTTTGGGTTGTGAATAAAAAAGGAAAGGACGAGTTCGGAAAACAAAAATTGCGGTTAGTAATCGACTTTCGAAAACTGAACCAGAAAACTATCTCGGATCGTTACCCAATACCTGACACATCTGTTATTCTCGCTAATTTGGGAAAATCCAAATATTTTAGTACCATAGACCTTAAATCAGAATTTCATCAAATCCTCCTTTCTGAGAAAGACCACGAAAAGACGGCCTTTTCTATAAATAATGGCAAGTACGAATTTTGCCGCCTTCCGTTTGGTTTAAAAAATGCCCCTAGTATTTTCCAAAGAGCTATCGACGATGTTTTACGGGAAGATATTGGAAAACGTTGTCATGTTTATATTGACGACCTCATAATATTTTCCCCTGATGCTGAAACACATATTAGAAACATAGAGTCCGTCATAAAGAAACTTCTTCATGCTAACATGAAAATCAATTTGGAAAAGACGCAATTTTTTAAGGAAAGTGTAGAATTCCTAGGTTTTATTGTTTGTCAAGGAGGTCTCAAAACCGCTAATGATAAAGTTCGCGGTATACTTGAATATGAACTTCCTACTACTTTACGATCGCTCCGCTCATTCTTAGGCCTATCGGGATATTATAGACGTTTTATACGAGACTACGCTCGAATAGCAAAACCACTCACTCAACTCTTACGAGGAGAAAACGGTCATATAAATGCTAATCAATCGAAAAACAAAAAGATTACTCTTTCTTTGGAGGCTAAAGAAGCTTTTAACAAATTAAAAGAGATACTGGTATCTGAGGATGTAACCCTTCTCTTTCCAGACTTCAAAATGCCATTTGAATTAACCACCGACGCTTCGTCTGTGGCAATAGGGGCAGTTCTGTCCCAAAAAGGGAAACCAATTACGTTTATTTCACGTACTTTGTCTAAAACCGAACAAAGCTATGCCACAAATGAGCGGGAAATGCTCGCAATTGTTTGGTCACTTCAAACACTTAGAAATTATCTTTATGGAGTTAACAACCTTCATATTTTTATGGATCACCAACCCTTAACGTGTTCAATTTCCGACCGAAATCCGAACACAAAACTTAAACGTTGGAGGAGTTTCATTGAAGAGTTCGCTCCGACTTTTCATTACAAACCTGGTAGTGAAAACAAAGTGGCTGAGGCACTGTCCCGGCAATTTGTTCAACATTTGACAAGCGAATATAGTAAAACTTCAAGTGAATATTGTATAAATAGTGAAGTTTCGTATACTCAGTATATTCGTTCAGTTCCCCAGCCTATAAATAGTTTTAAAAATCAAGTCTTACTTTCACAAGCTCAAACGACTGATATAATTACTACGATCCCATTTGCAGGATATACTCCTCATGATATCCGATTCAATGATTTTCAATCGCTGTTCTCTATTTTACAAGAAAAAATTAATCCTGACATAGTAAACGGAATTTATTGTCAGCTGGAAGTGTTAGCAAAAGTCCAAAATGAACTCGTAGAGTTATTCCCAGCAGTTCGTTTTAAACACACTAATAAAATGGTCATAGGCCTTACTAATGAAAATGATCAAATTGAAACCATCGCAACAGAACATAATAGAGCTCACCGCTCTGCAAAAGAAAATATCTCCCAGATCAGGGATAGTTACTTTTTTCCAAAAATGGGGAATAAAATTAAAACTTTTGCAAAGAATTGCAAAATTTGCCTGCAATCAAAGTATGCTAGACACCCACAAAGGCAAACAATGGAGCCTACACCAATTCCAACACGACCAGGTGAAATACTTCACATCGATATCTTTAATACAGATAATAATTACTTCTTAACATGCATAGATAAATTTACAAAATATGCTCTTGTTGAGCCAATAGCCTCACGTTCCTTGGTAGACATGAAGTTACCAATACTTAAGGTACTTGGAAGTATCCGAAATTCAAGATTATTAGTCTCTGACAATGAGCCAACGCTTTGCTCTCACACTATAAGGTCCCTTATACGAGATAATTTCAACTTAAAGCACTTCACGGTACCGGCTATGCATAGTCAGAGTAATGGGCAGAGTAAACGTTTTCATTCAACTCTGAGCGAAATTTCTAGGGCAGTTAAACTGCAATTTAATTTGAGTACTGTTAAAGAAATACTGCAAACCGCAGTGTATAAATACAATAACTCAGTTCACTCAGTGACTAAACGAAGGCCCTTTGACCTTGTCTTTTCAATGAGTGAATCAAAAAGAAAAATTGTACATGATTTGCTCCAAGAAGCACAAAATAAGCAAAATGAGGCTCACAACTTAAAACGTAATTCGCGTACATTTATACCTGGACAGGAAATATTTGTGAAGATAGACAAACGCAGGGGTAATAAAATGTCAAGTTGATATAAGAAAAAAATTGTCCAGGAAGATCTAGGCACCACCGTCCTTGTAGACGGAAAACATATTCACAAAGATAACATACGATAAATTTTATTTTACAGATAAATTTTTTAACAACGGCTACTGCCAAGATTATGGACTATTCCTCTGCACAATATATCCCACTCCGCAAAGGTAAAGTGGCAGTTTTCAACGATTATATATATTTGATTCACACCGTTAATCTAACAGAATTTGAAAATCTAGCATTAGACATTGTTAATTTTAAACGCATGTTTAGTAATTTGGATACAGAGGCATCACTTGACGCAGACATTAGCGAAATAACTAAACTAAAGCGAAAGACAGTCAAAACTTATTGGGGCCGAAAACCAACAAATTGAAATAAACACTGAGCTTACAAAACATATTAACGAATTAACAACACAAATTAACTCATTGAGTCGCAATTTGTATACTACCACTGAAGGTTCTAACAGTTCAAATTTGTTCCAGCTGATATCAATTCGAAACCAAAGAGCAATAACCCTTTTGAACAATGTCGTTAACTCAGTTACTCTTGCACGATTAAATATTGTAAATCCAATTATTTTAACAGATGTCGAAATAACGAATGTAATGAAATTAGAAGAAAGTTCTATTAATATAAATGATAGCCTCTAATGTCAAAGTATACTTCGATAAAAATATTCTTAAATATATGATTAAAGTACCAAATGTGAAGGAAATTTGTCCTTTAATAAAAATTTACCCAGTAGTTCATAATAACATTATATTAGATTTAAGAAATAATCATGTATCATTATGCAAGTCTAGAAGCAGCCCCCTAAGAAATTGCACGGAATCATTAGAAACTATCTATTGCCAAGAAGACCCCTTTGACGAATGCCTTAGTCAAATAATGAACAACAATTCCGCCACTTGCCGAACAACTACAGCACATCATGTTCAGCCAATAGAACAAATCGATGACAACATCATTCTCATTAATGACCAACTGGTTACTATCAACGAAGATGGACGCGATATTAATATTAACGGGACATTTCTGATGAAATATAATGACGATATCTATATAAATTCTACCATATATACAGTATCAAAAAAAGAACCACTAATGCAGCCCGAAACCCCATATATCTTTAAATTAAATATATCAGGACATTCCGAATTTTTAACACTTCCATTTCTCCAACAGGCACATATTCGAAACATACAGAAAATAGAAATGTTTGATTCCACTATAGAAAATCAACAAAGATATTGGTACTATACCGCAGCAATCACTTCAATACTGATCATCATCATTTTCGCGTACCTCAAATGTTGTAAACATAACATAAACAGAAACATACCAGCCCATCAGCTAGAAGTATTCAACATGAACCAAGAAGTTACAAAAATTTTACAAAAAATTGGCTCTAATTTGCAACAGAACCGGGACGTTCCTGTTTAAGGGGGAGAGTAGTTGTGGATAAGCATTATTTGATTACTAGTTCTAAGAAATAATTTATATCCATTTGGATTAAGTAGATATGAATAAGCATTATTTGATTACTAGTTCTAAGAAATAAATTATATGCATTTGGATACTCCCTTTAGAAGTATCATATTAAATTTAATTCTAAGAATGTAAATGTAAGATCTGCATATTGGCATATTTCACAATGCACTTCGAGTGCCATGTGCAATACGCCTACGCTAAATTCCTTCTTGGTATCCATGTCTTTATCAAAGGTATGGATATGTGAATGAATCGGCGACTGTATTTTAGTTTTAAGATTTTCCATTATTTTAGTTAGTAATAAACTCGCAAGTTGGAAACAACCAACCTCAATTCTTTTATTGGCGCCCAACGTTAAATAAAGAGTTCCAAAAATCTTCATAGAAGAGAATAGAACACTTCGTGTAAAATCTAAATAAAAAAAACTTCACTGGATAATAATTTCAAAAAGAAGACATCAATCGTCCCAAAGCTGAAACGCTATCATCTGTACCTACATACTACAAGCAGATACAGAAAAATAAAATAAACAGTGTGAAGAACTACAAAAAAATAAAATCTAAATAAAAAAAACTTCACTGGATAATAATTTCAAAAAGAAGACATCAATTGTCCCAAAGCTGCAACGCTATCATCTGTACCTACATACTACAAGCAGATACAGGAAAATAAAATCAACAGTGTGATCAACGAAGAATTTGAAAAAAAAAGCAACACATCAAACGCAGATACCTACCTAAGTTTATAAAATGAAAATTATACTGTGAGTACAAGTTAACTGAGTTTACGATATTCGTTTTTATTATAAATATTTACATACCCATATATAATTGTGCTTTAAATTTACTCTTTTAAAAAGTGTGTTAATTTGTGCTCGTTCAAATACCTTCAAATTCAATTTTGTTTTTTTTTGTGTTTCCTTTTTCTTCGTTTGTGCCTCAAAATGTCTCTTGATAATGATGCAATCACCGATCTCGTGACTAATGTCACTACGGCTCTGGCCAATCAATTAAGAAAAGAGTTTAGTAAAACCATGACTGATTTAGCAGATCGTTTTAATTCTTCTCATACCGATATAACGCGACAATTTAATTCTGCTCAAAATGAACTAGCAAATCGTATTGATTTTGCTCGGTCTGAACTAACAAATCGTATTGATTCTGTTCACTCTACTCAACTAATTATTGAGACATATAAAGACATCGAAATAGATGACAATATAAAATGCGAAATAAGTTTAGATGTGGTTAAAACTGTTCCCGAGTTCGGCGGTTCTACAGAAAAATATCCTTCTTGGAGGCAGTCCTCCAAGGCAGCTTTGAAACCGTACGAAAAGTACGTAAATTCGAATCGCTACTATCAAGCAGTAGCAATTATTCGAAACGAAATCATAGGAAACGCCGATACAGTGCTTTCCTCATTTAATACCCCTATGAATTTCGATGCAATAATAGCACGACTAGATCATACCTACGCCGATAAGAGACCACTCTACTTATTGGAGCAAGAACTCTCCACCCTACGTCAAGGACGATCTTCAATTCCTAAATATTATGATTCAGTCGTAAAACAACTAACTCTAATTACAAATAAAGCTATCATGCAGTATTGTGATGACAAAGAGGTTTTAAATTCCCTGAATGAAAAATACAGAAGTGACGCACTTCGTATCTTTATATCAGGCCTCAATCGTCCTTTAGGAAATATTTTATTTTCAAGCCGCCCTGCAGATCTTCCCACTGCTTTGGCGTTGGCACAAGAACTGGAAATGAACCAGCAGCGTCACGCATTTGCGAATGCATTTGCAGAAAGGAATAATAAAATTCCACCGCCACGTCCCAATAACCCCCAATATCGAACTATACACAACAATAATCGTGTATCGAATGCACAAAAGATCGAGCCAATGGACATCGATCCAACTTCTTCACGCTTTAGACAAAACCAAAGGCATGAAACTTTCCATTCAAACCTCCATCAAAGCTTCAGTAAATTCAACCCAATAAAAGGTTCAAAGCAAAATTATTCGAATTCTCGTCCAAATTTTCAAAAAAGAGACAGAGAATCTTATCAAAACACAAGTTTTCATAGAAATCAACGTGTCAACCACGTTCTTGCAAATCGTAACGACATCGATAGTCATAAAACTGATAACGTAAATGACAGTTCTAGTGAAATATCCGAAGACTGTTATAATGATCAAATAAATTTTATTAACGTAAACTCTCAGCTCCCTTATATAACAAAAACGTTGAGAAGTGGGCAAACAATTACAATGCTAATTGACACAGGAGCCGCAAAGAATTATATAAAAGACCTTCCTCTTCTGAAAGGAGTTCAATCGGTTAATGAACCATTTACCATTTCATCAGTTAATGGCGTAATTCGCGTACATTTATACCTGGACAGGAAATATTTGTGAAGATAGACAAACGCAGGGGTAATAAAATGTCAAGTTGATATAAGAAAAAAATTGTCCAGGAAGATCTAGGCACCACCGTCCTTGTAGACGGAAAACATATTCACAAAGATAACATACGATAAATTTTATTTTACAGATAAATTTTTTAACAACGGCTACTGCCAAGATTATGGACTATTCCTCTGCACAATATATCCCACTCCGCAAAGGTAAAGTGGCAGTTTTCAACGATTATATATATTTGATTCACACCGTTAATCTAACAGAATTTGAAAATCTAGCATTAGACATTGTTAATTTTAAACGCATGTTTAGTAATTTGGATACAGAGGCATCACTTGACGCAGACATTAGCGAAATAACTAAACTAAAGCGAAAGACAGTCAAAACTTATTGGGGCCGAAAACCAACAAATTGAAATAAACACTGAGCTTACAAAACATATTAACGAATTAACAACACAAATTAACTCATTGAGTCGCAATTTGTATACTACCACTGAAGGTTCTAACAGTTCAAATTTGTTCCAGCTGATATCAATTCGAAACCAAAGAGCAATAACCCTTTTGAACAATGTCGTTAACTCAGTTACTCTTGCACGATTAAATATTGTAAATCCAATTATTTTAACAGATGTCGAAATAACGAATGTAATGAAATTAGAAGAAAGTTCTATTAATATAAATGATAGCCTCTAATGTCAAAGTATACTTCGATAAAAATATTCTTAAATATATGATTAAAGTACCAAATGTGAAGGAAATTTGTCCTTTAATAAAAATTTACCCAGTAGTTCATAATAACATTATATTAGATTTAAGAAATAATCATGTATCATTATGCAAGTCTAGAAGCAGCCCCCTAAGAAATTGCACGGAATCATTAGAAACTATCTATTGCCAAGAAGACCCCTTTGACGAATGCCTTAGTCAAATAATGAACAACAATTCCGCCACTTGCCGAACAACTACAGCACATCATGTTCAGCCAATAGAACAAATCGATGACAACATCATTCTCATTAATGACCAACTGGTTACTATCAACGAAGATGGACGCGATATTAATATTAACGGGACATTTCTGATGAAATATAATGACGATATCTATATAAATTCTACCATATATACAGTATCAAAAAAAGAACCACTAATGCAGCCCGAAACCCCATATATCTTTAAATTAAATATATCAGGACATTCCGAATTTTTAACACTTCCATTTCTCCAACAGGCACATATTCGAAACATACAGAAAATAGAAATGTTTGATTCCACTATAGAAAATCAACAAAGATATTGGTACTATACCGCAGCAATCACTTCAATACTGATCATCATCATTTTTGCGTACCTCAAATGTTGTAAACATAACATAAACAGAAACATACCAGCCCATCAGCTAGAAGTATTCAACATGAACCAAGAAGTTACAAAAATTTTACAAAAAATTGGCTCTAATTTGCAACAGAACCGGGACGTTCCTGTTTAAGGGGGAGAGTAGTTCCAAAAATCTTCATAGAAGAGAATAGAACACTTCGTGTAAAATCTAAATAAAAAAAACTTCACTGGATAATAATTTCAAAAAGAAGACATCAATCGTCCCAAAGCTGAAACGCTATCATCTGTACCTACATACTACAAGCAGATACAGAAAAATAAAATAAACAGTGTGAAGAACTACAAAAAAATAAAATCTAAATAAAAAAAACTTCACTGGATAATAATTTCAAAAAGAAGACATCAATTGTCCCAAAGCTGCAACGCTATCATCTGTACCTACATACTACAAGCAGATACAGGAAAATAAAATCAACAGTGTGATCAACGAAGAATTTGAAAAAAAAAGCAACACATCAAACGCAGATACCTACCTAAGTTTATAAAATGAAAATTATACTGTGAGTACAAGTTAACTGAGTTTACGATATTCGTTTTTATTATAAATATTTACATACCCATATATAATTGTGCTTTAAATTTACTCTTTTAAAAAGGGTCAATTTTTTTTTTTGTGTTTCCTTTTTCTTCGTTTGTGCCTCAAAATGTCTCTTGATAATGATGCAATCACCGATCTCGTGACTAATGTCACTACGGCTCTGGCCAATCAATTAAGAAAAGAGTTAAGTAAAACCATGGCTGATTTAGCAGATCGTTTTAATTCTTCTCATACCGATATAACGCGACAATTTAATTCTGCTCAAAATGAATTAGCAAATCGTATTGATTTTGCTCGGTCTGAACTAACAAATCGTATTGATTCTGTTCACTCTACTCAACTAATTATTGAGACATATAAAGACATCGAAATAGATGACAATATAAAATGCGAAATAAGTTTAGATGTGGTTAAAACTGTTCCCGAGTTCGGCGGTTCTACAGAAAAATATCCTTCTTGGAGGCAGTCCTCCAAGGCAGCTTTGAAACCGTACGAAAAGTACGTAAATTCGAATCGCTACTATCAAGCAGTAGCAATTATTAGAAACGAAATCATAGGAAACGCCGATACAGTGCTTTCCTCATTTAATACCCCTATGAATTTCGATGCAATAATAGCACGACTAGATCATACCTACGCCGATAAGAGACCACTCTACTTATTGGAGCAAGAACTCTCCACCCTACGTCAAGGACGATCTTCAATTCCTAAATATTATGATTCAGTCGTAAAACAACTAACTCTAATTACAAATAAAGCTATCATGCAGTATTGTGATGACAAGGTTAGGTTAGGTTTATGTGGCTGTCAGGAAGACTACTGACACACTTAGACCACAGATAGGTCCGTTGTGATACCACGAATGAGCGAGGGAGTATTTCTTTAATTAAACCAGTTGGAGCTTCTTATGAAGCGGTGTAAAGATAGAATATCAACGTTCGACATATCGCTTGGATCGTCGAAAAAGAGATTACCCAGGTGTAATTTACGTCTTTGGGAGAGAGCTGGGCATGAACAGAGAAGATGGGTGATAGTCTCCTCCTCCTCCTCGTCCATGCAGCTTCTGCAAAAATCATTAGAGAATACGCCAATCTTATGGCGTGTCTTCCTATGAGGCAGTGTCCGGTTATGACACCAATTACGGAGCTAAGATGTAATCTGCTCATAGATAGCAGACATTTAGTACGTTTCTGATCTAATTTTGGCCAGATTTGCTTTGTCGCTACGCAGATTGTAGTGTTTGTCCATCTTAAATTTGCTTTCTCTATGGCATTTAGTTTTAGCATGAGTTTGCTTGTAGCGATAGGTATACCAATATTCACCTTGTTAGGTAAAATCGGCAATAGGGTTCCATTTCTGGCGAGTTCATCGGCTTTGCAGTTTCCCTCAATGTCTCTGTGTCCCGGCACCCAGAAAAGGTGAATATTGAACTGTTCTGCCATCTCCATGAGAGATGATCGACAGTCGCGGGCAGTTATTGAGTTTGTGGAAACAGCACTGATTGATTTAAGGGCTGCCTGACTGTCTGAAAATATACGGATATCCGATACAGATATCACGTTTTCCCTTAACCAGGATAATACCTCTTTGATCGCCAGAATTTCCGCTTGGAACACACTACAATGGTCAGGTAGACGGAATGAGAGACTTAAATTTAGTCTGTCTGAGTACACGCCACCACCAACCCCATCTTTAGTTTTTGAGCCATCAGTGTAAAAATGAACTGATTCATCTTTCAAGAAACTCTCATTTTCCCAAGTGGATCTTGGTGGGATGGTGACTTGAAAATTCTTGTCAAAAACTAACTGGGGTATAGAGTAGTCGGAGTGACTTAATTTTGGTCCGAATGTTTTCAGAATAATGGAGTGATCAATTGAGTTATCGGTCCATTGACAGATGGCTTTGAGACGAACGGCTGTGCTTGCGGCCGTTTGTTTGCTAAAAATATCAAGGGGTATGAGATTAAGTAGAATGTCAAGAGCAGCTGAAGGTGTCGAACGGAGAGCTCCGCTAATACACATACAGGCTGACCGTTGGACTTTACTCAACTTGTCACGATATGTAACTTTGTCAAGGGCAGTCCACCATACTGCTACCCCGTAAGTTAGTATCGGTCTGATGACCGCTGTGTAGAGCCAGTGGGTTATGTATGGAGATAAGCCCCATTTATTTCCGATGGCTTTTTTGCAAGAGAAGAGTGCTACTGTGGCTTTCCTAACTCTTTCCTGTATATTTGCTTTCCAATGTAGATTTTTGTCCAGGATAAGACCTAGATATTTAGCTTCATCTGAAAATCTTAGTGGAGTTCCCATAATAGATGGGGGACTTATTTGGGGAATTTCATATTTTCTTGTGAAGAGGACAAGTTCAGTTTTGTTTGGGTTTACACCCAGTCCGCATTTTTCTGCCCATTTGAGCATAATAATTAGAGCATTTTGCATTAATTCAACGAGAATTTGAGCATGTTTTCCCGATATTGCAATGGCAACATCGTCGGCATACGCGATCATTGTGATGTCAAAGAGGTTTTAAATTCTCTGAATGAAAAATACAGAAGTGACGCACTTCGTATCTTTATATCAGGCCTCAATCGTCCTTTAGGAAATATTTTATTTTCAAGCCGCCCTGCAGATCTTCCCACTGCTTTGGCGTTGGCACAAGAACTGGAAATGAACCAGCAGCGTCACGCATTTGCGAATGCATTTGCAGAAAGGAATAATAAAATTCCACCGCCACGTCCCAATAACCCCAAATATCGAACTATACACAACAATAATCGTGTATCGAATGCACAAAAGATCGAGCCAATGGACATCGATCGAACTTCTTCACGCTTTAGACAAAACCAAAGGCATGAAACTTTCCATTCAAACCTCCCACATCAAAGCTTCAGTAAATTCAACCCAATAAAAGGTTCAAAGCAAAATTATTCGAATTCTCGTCCAAATTTTCAAAAAAGAGACAGAGAATCTTATCAAAACACAAGTTTTCATAGAAATCAACGTGTCAACTACGTTCTTGCAAATCGTAACGACATCGATAGTCATAAAACTGATAACGTAAATGACAGTTCTAGTGAAATATCCGAAGACTGTTATAATGATCAAATAAATTTTATTAACGTAATCTCTCAGCTCCCTTATATAACAAAAACGTTGAGAAGTGGGCAAACAATTACAATGCTAATTGACACAGGAGCCGCAAAGAATTATATAAAAGACCTTCCTCTTCTGAAAGGAGTTCAATCGGTTAATGAACCATTTACCATTTCATCAGTTAATGGCTCGACTCGCATAAACAAAAAATGTTTTGTAAACATTTTCGGTGTCGTATCTGAATTTTTTATCCTACCGAATCTTGAAAGCTTCGACGCGATTGTAGGATACGATTTGCTCAAGCAAGTCGGTGCGACTTTAGACACTGGTCTAAATAAAATAATATACAATAATGGTACAGAACCTCTCCTATTCATGCCTTGTCCCCAAGTCAACAATATAGTAGCAAATATTAAAGATATTCCCGAATCGGTGCGATCTGATTTCAAAACATTAATTAATAAAAATACGGAGGTTTTTGCCGACCCCAACAAAGCTCTGACATATAATACTAATGTTACAGCTACAATCAGAACAACAACTCAAGAACCAATATTTTCAAGGAGCTATCCTTACCACATGTCCGCAACAGAGTTTGTTAACAGGGAAGTTCAGTCTCTATTTGAGGACAAAATTATCCGTAAGAGCCGTTCACCATACAACAATCCAGTTTGGGTTGTAAATAAAAAAGGAAAGGACGAGTTCGGAAAACAAAAATTGCGATTAGTAATCGACTTTCGCAAACTGAACCAGAAAACTATCTCGGATCGTTACCCAATACCTGACACATCTGTTATTCTCGCTAATTTGGGAAAATCCAAATATTTTAGTACCATAGACCTTAAATCAGAATTTCATCAAATCCTCCTTTCTGAGAAAGACCGCGAAAAGACGGCCTTTTCTATAAATAATGGCAAGTACGAATTTTGCCGCCTTCCGTTTGGTTTAAAAAATGCCCCTAGTATTTTCCAAAGAGCTATCGACGATGTTTTACGGGAAGATATTGGAAAACGTTGTCATGTTTATATTGACGACGTCATAATATTTTCCCCTGATGCTGAAACACATATTAGAGACATAGAGTCCGTCATAAAGAAACTTCTTCATGCTAACATGAAAATCAATTTGGAAAAGACGCAATTTTTTAAGGAAAGTGTAGAATTCCTATGTTTTATTGTTTGTCAAGGAGGTCTTAAAACCGCTAATGATAAAGTTCGCGGTATACTTGAATATGAACTTCCTACTACTTTACGATCGCTCCGCTCATTCTTAGGCCTATCGGGATATTATAGACGTTTTATACGAGACTACGCTCGAATAGCAAAACCACTCACTCAACTCTTACGAGGAGAAAACGGTCATATAAATGCTAATCAATCGAAAAACAAAAAGATTACTCTTTCTTTGGAGGCTAAAGAAGCTTTTAACAAATTAAAAGAGATACTGGTATCTGAGGATGTAACCCTTCTCTTTCCAGACTTCAAAATGCCATTTGAATTAACCACCGACGCTTCGTCTGTGGCAATAGGGGCAGTTCTGTCCCAAAAAGGGAAACCAATTACGTTTATTTCACGTACTTTGTCTAAAACCGAACAAAGCTATGCCACAAATGAGCGGGAAATGCTCGCAATTGTTTGGTCACTTCAAACACTTAGAAATTATCTTTATGGAGTTAACAACCTTCATATTTTTATGGATCACCAACCCTTAACGTGTTCAATTTCCGACCGAAATCCGAACACAAAACTTAAACGTTGGAGGATTTTCATTGAAGAGTTCGCTCCGACTTTTCATTACAAACCTGGTAGTGAAAACAAAGTGGCTGAGGCACTGTCCCGGCAATTTGTTCAACATTTGACAAGCGAATATAGTAAAACTTCAAGTGAATATTGTATAAATAGTGAAGTTTCGTATACTCAGTATATTCGTTCAGTTCCCTAGCCTATAAATAGTTTTAAAAATCAAGTCTTACTTTCACAAGCTCAAACGACTGATATAATTACTACGATCCCATTTGCAGGATATACTCCTCATGATATCCGATTCAATGATTTTCAATCGCTGTTCTCTATTTTACAAGAAAAAATTAATCCTGACATAGTAAACGGAATTTATTGTCAGCTGGAAGTGTTAGCAAAAGTCCAAAATGAACTCGTAGAGTTATTCCCAGCAGTTCGTTTTAAACACACTAATAAAATGGTCATAGGCCTTACTAATGAAAATGATCAAATTGAAACCATCGCAACAGAACATAATAGAGCTCACCGCTCTGCAAAAGAAAATATCTCCCAGATCAGGGATAGTTACTTTTTTCCAAAAATGGGGAATAAAATTAAAACTTTTGCAAAGAATTGTAAAATTTGCCTGCAATCAAAGTATGCTAGACACCCACAAAGGCAAACAATGGAGCCTACACCAATTCCAACACGGTCAGGTGAAATACTTCACATCGATATCTTTAATACAGATAATAATTACTTCTTAACATGCATAGATAAATTTACAAAATATGCTCTTGTTGAGCCAATAGCCTCACGTTCCTTGGTAGACATGAAGTTACCAATACTTAAGGTACTTGGAAGTTTCCGAAATTCAAGATTATTAGTCTCTGACAATGAGCCAACGCTTTGCTCCCACACTATAAGGTCCCTTATACGAGATAATTTCAACTTAAAGCACTTCACGGTACCGGCTATGCATAGTCAGAGTAATGGGCAGATTGAACGTTTCAATCAACCCTGAGCGAAATTTCTAGGGCAGTTAAACTGCAATTTAATTTGAGTAATGTTAAAGAAATACTGCAAACCGCAGTGTATAAATACAATAACTCAGTTCACTCAGTGAATAAACGAAGGCCCTTTGACCTTGTCTTTTCAATGAGTGAATCAAAAAGAAAAATTGTACATGATTTGCTCCAAGAAGCACAAAATAAGCAAAATGAGGCTCACAACTTAAAACGTAATTCGCGTACATTTATACCTGGACAGGAAATATTTGTGAAGATAGACAAACGCAGGGGTAATAAAATGTCAAGTTGATATAAGAAAAAAATTGTCCAGGAAGATCTAGGCACCACCGTCCTTGTAGACGGAAAACATATTCACAAAGATAACATACGATAAATTTTATTTTACAGATTAATTTTTTTAACAACGGCTACTGCCAAGGTTATGGACTATTCCTCTGCACAATATATCCCACTCCGCAAAGGTAAAGTGGCAGTTTTCAACGATTATATATATTTGATTCACACCGTTAATCTAACAGAATTTGAAAATCTAGCATTAGACATTGTTAATTTTAAACGCATGTTTAGTAATTTGGATACAGAGGCATCACTTGACGCAGACATTAGCGAAATAACTAAACTAAAGCGAAAGACAGTCAAAACTTATTGGGGCCGAAAACCAACAAATTGAAATAAACACTGAGCTTACAAAACATATTAACGAATTAACAACACAAATTAACTCATTGAGTCGCAATTTGTATACTACCACTGAAGGTTCTAACAGTCCAAATTTGTTCCAGCTGATATCAATTCGAAACCAAAGAGCAATAACCCTTTTGAACAATGTCGTTTACTCAGTTACTCTTGCACGATTAAATATTGTAAATCCAATTATTTTAACAGATGTCGAAATAACGAATGTAATGAAATTAGAAGAAACTTCTATTAATATAAATGATCTTATATTAGCCTCTAATGTCAAAGTATACTTGGATAAAAATATTCTTAAATATATGATTAAAGTACCAAATGTGAAGGAAATTTGTCCTTTAATAAAAATTTACCCAGTAGTTCATAATAACATTATATTAGATTTAAGAAATAATCATGTATCATTATGCAAGTCTAGAAGCAGCCCCCTAAGAAATTGCACGGAATCATTAGAAACTATCTATTTCCAAGAAGACCCCTTTGACGAATGCCTTAGTCAAATAATGAACAACAATTCCGCCACTTGCCGAACAACTACAGCACATCATGTTCAGCCAATAGAACAAATCGATGACATGACAACATCATTCTCATTAATGACCAACTGGTTACTATCAACGAAGATGGACGCGATATCAATATTAACGGGACATTTCTGATGAAATATAATGACGATATCTATATAAATTCTACCATATATACAGTATCAAAAAAAGAACCACTAATGCAGCCCGAAACCCCATATATCTTTAAATTAAATATATCAGGACATTCCGAATTTTTAACACTTCCATTTCTCCAACAGGCACATATTCGAAACATACAGAAAATAGAAATGTTTGATTCCACTATAGAAAATCAACAAAGATATTGGTACTATACCGCAGCAATCACTTCAATACTGATCATCATCATTTTTGCGTACCTCAAATGTTGTAAACATAACATAAACAGAAACATACCAGCCCATCAGCCAGAAGTATCCAACATGAACCAAGAAGTTACAAAAAATTTACAAAAAATTGGCTCTAATTTGCAACAGAACCGGGACGTTCCTGTTTAAGGGGTAGAGTAGTTATGGATAAGCATTATTTGATTACTAGTTCTAAGAAATAATTTATATCCATTTGGATTAAGTAGATATGAATAAGCATTATTTGATTACTAGTTCTAAGAAATAAATTATATGCATTTGAATACTCCCTTTAGAAGTATCATATTAAATTTAATTCTAAGAATGTAAATGTAAGATCTGCATATTGGCATATTTCATAATGCACTTCGAGATTCTCTAGTGCCATGTGCAATACGCCTACGCTAAATTCCTTCTCGGTATCCATGTCTTTATCAAAGGTATGGATATGAGAATGAATCGGCGACTGCATTTTAGTTTTAAGATTTTCCATTATTTTAGTTAGTAATAAACTCGCAAGTTGGAAACAACCAACCTCAATTCTTTTATTTATTCACTGGTTAGTTCATTTTTCAGAGTGTTTAAAATAATTATTCCAGTGGTAAGTCAAACTGGTCACCTGAAGTAGCCTGTATCGTATGGATCTTCGTCATGTAATGCCCGACCGAACTACAAAACTGTGTTTGTTGTAGTTTGTCTGATCCGTAGCCATAAGAAGCTGGATGTTTTTTCTCGCTTCTTTGTTGCCCTCTTCCATAGAAGTATATAAAAAGAAAAACAGTCTTGCAACATCCAGGTTGTCCCCATCTTGTATTTTCTGAAAATATTAATCTTATTTAGAATGATACATATCAAAAGTTTTTTTGAACTTACCTAGAACGTTTTGAACAACAGATCATAGAAAATGAGGTTTAGTTTGATCAAGTTTCCGAGATCTCATTGATCTATTGCTTTCAGACTTCGAATGACCGGTTAAACTTCTTCACGCAACATTTTATAAAAAGGAAATAAGATGAATTTCGACTTGAGTTTCTCAAGTTGCTACGTCGTCGATCATTCGATCAGTCGATCCAAATGGTAATCCCTGGAATCTCTAAAGCATGAACTATAAACCACGACGCATGACCCAGGCTTAGTACCAAATATTCTATTACGGGCCATAAAAATAAAACAATAATATGTTTAATTAATTTTTTGTAGCCCGACAAAACCATTTTAAATATTCAGGCCAACTGAGATGAACGAAATTTTTAAACAAAACAACAAGTTTTCTTTCGTTGATTTTCTGTGAGTTGTGGGTGGCAGATATGATTTCGACAGAGGTGTCGTGAGGTAAATTTGGTGCAGGTATGTATGGTGCTGGAATACATTAGATTCTTCTTAAGGCAGAAACACATGTAAAGCGTAACCAAGTATGAATGCGTAGTGCGGTGTTATTTTTAGTTAAAACTGTTCCGATTGATCTTTATTTAAGTGTACTCAGGTTTTGGGCCGATTTATCCATTTTCCACCAACAAACACGGGCCTTAAGTTGGACGATCAAGATGATGATCAGTTATACTCGCCGAACCCTTTTTCATGTCTTTGGACAATACAGGCATTGCCTCAATCCACGATTTTGTAGTGGTACGTCTCGATGCGTGTGGATTTAAAAACACCCAGAGAAAAACCATTACCTTGGCACCACTTCCCGACGACGGAAACCAACATCGCCATAGACCGTGTTTAGACTGGGAAGTTTGAGACCAGACTGACGAGAGTTCAGGGGTGAGTACTCTCGTGAGATAGCTTCAAATTATAAACATCGGAAGCGTGAGTACTGTTCCAATTCCAAATTCAAGTTTTTCCCATCTTGTTTAATATCTGCTTGACTTCCGATGTGTTAACATCGCAGTATTTTCATAGTTAAACTAAATGCCGAGTGATAGAAAATGAATTCTTTGAAAAGGAAACAAACAAAAGCATTAATAAGAATTTATGGATGTTATCTTCTGTTATTCACGTCGTACAACTGTCTCACTTCACAAAAATACCACCCGCTTCAAGTGAGGCATCCTCACTTGAGGACCTGTGTAATCACGAAAGTACTCACCACGCCAGACTCAAATTGCCAGCATAAGTGGCAAAAAAAACTTAAAGCGATCTTTCATAGCGATTTTAATCGCCTATCTCGCGAATAAAAATCACTAGAAACCAAAATTATTAAAAAAAAAATAATATATGACAAAATTCGAATTTGGCTAAGCAAAGAATTTGAAGACAGAATGTCACATATTAAACCAGGTCCACAAGCATTTAAAGAAGCACATAGGTTTCTTGGCAAAAACCAAAAATACTCTTGCAACAAAGTAATTATAGATAATATACAAATCAGTGATAACCAAGAAATAGCAGACCAATTTAAGTTATACTTCCATGAAATTTATAAAGAAGAAGTCCCATTAACAAACCCAACACACAAACAAGAAGTTCAATCAGTAGTCAATTCCGATAAAAACTTCAGACCAATATCAATGCAATCAAAACCAATCAATATCCAACTTAAGAAAAACATTAGAGAGAATTATACTTAATAAAAATGATATGTCAATGATAATAATAATCCTACCAGACCTTCAATTTGGGTTTAGGAGGAGACACTCTACAGTCCATGCCTTACTGAAAGTACACCAAGACATAACAGCCAACTTAAAAGATCTCTGGAGAGATGGCCTGATATATAAAATTCTACAATTAAATTACCCTAGACATTTTTTCAATATCATGATGAGCTTCCTTTCTGGAAGTTAATTCTATATTAGGATTCAAAACTCCTCATCAGAAATATCAAGTTCAGAAAGTGTACTATCACAAGGGTCAATTTTGGGCCCAAGATTATATAACCTTTTCATGTATGATTTTCCATATAATCACTTTGTTTCAAATACCACAATATCAGAAGCTATATTATATGCCGATGACACATTTGTATACGCAAGCGCTAACTATCCATACGAAGCACTTAAAAATTTAAAAAGTCATCTCGAAATAATTACAAAATTCTATATAAAATGGGGCATTAAGATAAATAAAGCTAAATCTGAGTGCATTTGCATTAGGAATGCCAGCGGAAAAGGCATAGAAGGAGTCGTCCTTGAAAGTAAATGATTGTGACTACACATAAATAATAGCCAAATTAAATTCAAAGACTTATTAAAATATTTGGGGATTAACTTCAATAAGCTTTTCAAATTCAACAGCCATGCTAGAACTTTGAAAATTAAAGCAAGAAATGTCACTTTTAAACTAATGCCTCTGCTGAAAACTAAAATGCTCGAAGGGAAGGTTAAGACTTTTCTATAAAACCATGATAAGACCAATACTATCTTACGGATTCCCAGTCTGGTTCTCTGTCTCCCCCACTGTTATGAGAGAGATAGAGACCTTAGAAAGAAAAATCCTGAGGCACTGTGTTAATAAACACTTTGTTTTTATAAATAAGAGATACTCTAACACTCATATTTATAACGATGCTAAAATCATTCCGTTTTCTAAATACGCAGTCTCTCTATTATTAAAATCATGTGTAAAATGAATTACAATGATAACGATAAAATAAAACATATACGAATCTTAAAAAAGTCTGAGGTTGGACAGCTCGCCTTATCTCTCACCATTCAGTCTCATTAATAATACTCCGATAGTATTCTATTAGCGGAACATTGCAAGCCAAAACCGAGGCTAAACAACAAGATTTTGAAACTCGACTCTTATTGCTTAGATAAAACACAGAAAAAAAATTAGTTCTACTTTTCAAAATGTCATTGAAAACAAAATTGGTTGGCAAAACTCATCTTTATCACCTAATATTAAGTATATTTTACGTATATATATATTTCATCAATGTACAGTACCAAATGTACTACTCATAATAATTGTGAAAGCTAAATTTTAATTACAGACTATTTCTTTTCGCATTATTAATATTAAAACCAACGTTAAGAAGCTTAATTTATTCACTCACACATGAAAAATAAAACACAGGAATAAAATCAAATCAAATGTCACTTTATCAAAAAAAAAAAAAAAACACAAACAAAAACTTATCGAATAAATTACACACAATAGCTACTAAAACCATTAAAATGGTAGAGTAAGTCCCCTTACTCTTTATTTTATAGCATCGATTGTATATATTCAGTTTTAATTGTATAAAATTTCTCACCCTCAACGACCATGCGCGTCAATAAAAATGTAAAAATAGCTCCATGAGCAAGAGCTTTCACAAGATAAAATATCATATAAACGTCAGCCATGTTGGCTATCTCATTTTAATTCCTAGCGAGAGCCATACATTATACAAAATTCAATGTAGTTAAACAACATACTGTATTTCAAGAAGATTTAAATGTGAATAGGGCCTTAAGACTCAATAAAATAATCTGAATCTGAATCTGACTCAAATTTCCCAGTCTAAACACGGTCATATTTCGTTAATACCAACCTCACCTTCTTTCGTTAAACCAAAGTTAGCCACATATCTTGTTGAAATCAACCTCTTATTCTTTTGCGACTCGACGGCGGCTAAATACCTAACATTTTTTTTGCTCAAAAAATAAAAGATGTATAGTAGATTTTTTCCTCTCGGAAGTTTTTAAACTAAATATTATCAACACAAAGAAAAGAACAAACAAAAAAATTGTCCCAAAGAAATAAAATATAAAAAAAAACTAAGGCAGGCAGGTATGTAAACAAAAATTAATAAAACAAAAAAGAAAAACGAAATAAAACAAAATCATTTCGCAGCTGCGTAGCGTTGGCCACTTTGTTTTGACCAGTGGCTCTATTGCCTCAACACACGGCCGACGCTACACCAACAAATTTGTTAACAGTACGAAGAGAACGTCGGCCGTACGCGTGTCTCGTGTGGCAGAAAAAGGCGATGCTTGGTAGACAATTTAAGCCCACACCAGCCCTTCAACTCGAGCCAACCATTTAGGCCAACACCACTGCGATTTGTGCCACACCAGCCCTTCAATTCAAGCAAACAAGTGCCACCGAATCCAGGCCATTATCATCCTGCTCTTGATAACATCATCCATTCCAAAATTGCGCCACTATCCGCCAGCCGACAGCCCACGATGTATTTTTAAAGTCGCAAGAACTTCCTTTTGATGTTTTTCCACTAACAGAGACTAATTTAAACTGTAATTTTAACAACAATGAATTTTTCACTTCAGATTCTAATGTTTTTCGAAAAGTTGGTCTTTTGGAAATAGGTGAACAACTTGGACGAGGGGTCCTTATAGCTGTACACTCACGCCATAATAGTTCGCTTTTCGTCATTCGTAAGACAGAAAATATTGAATTAATTTGTGTAAAAATCAAATTCGAACGGAAAAATATTTTTGTTCTTTGCTGTTATTTGAGACCTAACAGCCCAATCGAGAGTTACCAATATTTGATTAATGCAGTTGACTTTGTGTGTGACTCCGCGGGAGTTAATTCCGGCTTATTGGTCTGGGTGATTTCAATCTTCCTAGCTTGTCGTGGTCTCTTTCTGATGATGAGTATCATTTCGTTGCTAGCAACGCAACGACCCAAAAGGAAATGTTATTTTCAGACAATCTGTCTCATTCTGGTCTTCACCAGATGAGTGATATAAAAGACAATTTGAATAGACAGCTTGACTTAATCTTTTCTAATGATCCAATTAACTGCATTGTAGAAGAAAGTAGCTTAATTCTTTCCACTATGGATCTCTATCATCCACCGAGCAATTCTATTGATATTACTGAATAAAAGTTATTGGTTAATACAATAAATTTTATTCAGTAATTTTTGAATGTTTTTCCCTGTCCGTACCTAATGCACCCCAGAAAAATATGTCGTCATCTCCCCCATGGTATTGAAGTGAGTTGCAAACTCTCCGCAACTCCCGTAATGGTTTTTGGAAAAGATATTTCAGATCTGGATCTTTTCTGGAAAAGAAGACGACTATTCGCTCTATCTGGATGCTTACAATGAATTTTCTGTTCTTTCTAAACTACTCTATGATGCTTACATAAATCAAATGCAATTAGATATTATCACAGACCCTAAGCGATTTTGGAAATTTATTAACATGAAAAAAAAGTCAGATGGATATCCTACTTCTATTAACTATTTGGATCATTCTTCCAATGATCCTAAGATTATAACTAACTTGTTTGCAAATTTCTTTCATCTTGCTTTTTCTGATTGTAGTTTCGAGACTGACGTTAACTACTTTACTTATTTGAATACCTGTAATCAAACGTCATTGGTATCAGTTAACATTAATATTGATGATGTGGTCCAGATGGTTAATGGACTTAATGCTCTAGGATTTCCTTTTGGTTTCATTCAATGGATTGAATCATATCTATTAAATCGAAAATATCGGGTTTTATTTAAATCTTCAGTATCTGATCCATTTATCGCAAAATCTGACGTCCTTCAAGGCAGTCATCTTGGCCCTATCATTTTCATACTCTCAATCAATGATGTAGAATCAATAAATCAGACATTCACAACTTTCTATCTATAATGTCGTCACCTGACGATGCTTTACCTCTTCAGCAAGATCTGGACAATTTTCCGTTTGGTGTCAAATGTTAAAAAATGCCAAGCAATTACTTTTTCTCGGAAACGTTTTCGTCCACCACCACGTGACTATTACATTAATCATAACCTTGTTAGTAGAGTTGCAACCATTTGAGATCTTGTTATATGTGACAGTGAGCTTTGTTTCAGATCCCATAATGACAACATTATAGCCCGGGCAAATTCAGCTCTTGGTTTTGTCAAGCGATGGACTAAGGAGTTTTCAGATCCTTACGTTACGAAATCTCTTTATACTACCTTTGTATGACCTTTACTTGAATACGCTAGTCAAGTATGGTTTCCGTATCACCAAGTCCATATTAAACGAATTGAGGCAATACAGCGCAGATTCCTCCGCTTTGCTCTTAGGGGACTTTCATGGTTAGACAATTACAACTTGCCTCCATATGAAGAAGGTTTGCGACTTATTAACTTACAATCTCTAGAAAAACGTCGTGTAGTAGCTGATGTTGTTTTTGTGCATCAAATTTTGGCAGGCGTAGCCGATTCTTCTACCTTTCTTGAGGTTATGAGTATTAACATCAACTCACATTATATAAGGTCAATTTTACAATTCCATGAAGCTGTTGAAAAGAGGCGTGGGATAGTAATAATAAAAACAACTCGAGACCGCTTTTAAAAGAAGAGCCCTAGAGTCAGTGAGCTAGCAGAAAAAAAAACAGTAATGCCCGTTTTAGAGCTCTTCGACTCGAAGCTTTCTATCACTGTCACTGGCCATCGTCAATTATTGCCGCAATTTTAGCTTCTTTTTTTTTGTCGTAGACTATTCGGTACCATTTGTAAAAAGCCAATCCGACCTAAATTTCTTTTTTTTATATAACTCGTTAAAAGTCATTAAAGTTATTTAACACCGGTATCGGAGTTGCCGCCCTTTAGAAGGGAAAAACAGTGGGAGACATTTGCAGGTGTTATCGCCGAGAATTCATCATCAGCCCAAATACAAAATTAATTTATTTAACCTATTTTAACAAAAAAGGAGAAAAACAGCATCCGGAAGTCACGTGCACACGGGGATCCAGCCGAGATAAAAAAGAACTGTAAGTAACTTTTAATTATCTTTAAATTAATTTGTGGTTTGTGCTTATTTATTGACTAATATAAATAAATTAAAAAAAAAATATTTGCATTAATTTGACACTGCTCCAGGTGTCCCATCTCCACGACTCCATCACTAAATGTAGTTTGGGGGTCTCTACTTTTTTTTTCTTTGGGACGCTATAATTCGGACGTACGGGTTATTAATTAAATAATAAACTCTTTATTAGAGTTGGATTGCCTTTACCTTTATGTCAATATTAATTAACTTAAAAAAAAAAATCTTAAATAGAATAAGATACCTCGTATAGAAAGAAATTGATTTTATTTATATATACCTTGAATTTACATGAATGTCTTAAAATCTTTTAGCGGCTTGCCACGGTTATTTTAATTCTCGTTAATATATAACCAAATTACCTGGATGTATGACCATACAGTATCATACAGTATCATACAGAATTTTGACCATACAGTATTTTACGTCTCGCTTCTATAAACGTCTCGCTTCGTATTGCCTAATCTGGGAACCAGGAAAAATAAGTGAACACGCTGTTTTCCTAACTGAACTGAACACCGCCTAAACTATGGCCCCTATTACGGTTGTCAAATATCAATACGATAATTGGTGTATATCAACAAAATTGTTCCATTGGTATTTTCGTTGTCAGTTATGAAAAGTTTTGATAAACTATGAGTGCCACTCAGATTTGCGATCTATTTTGATTAGTTTTATTGACTAGCTTGGTATTATCGTTGTCAAAAATATTGGTGTTTATCATAATTTCAGTAAAACGCAAATTCGCTGTTGATAAAATTATTTTGGAAGAAATAATTCATTTTTTTTGTAAGAAAACACAGAAAATTGTTCACTTTTATATTTATTTATTCAATTAATACGTTTCGGTTAAAATATTTTTATTAAATTTCACTTGTTTTTACATTTGTTTCTTTTGTTATTTGGTGTGCAAATAGGAGGTGCATGTACATTGTAGGTACAAAAATGCACACACCTTTGCGATTATTTCCCAAATTTTGTTAGCACTTTTTTATTTCACTTCTTTACCAAATATATATAAATCCAAGTTATATTAACTTTAATTAAACGAAAATAAATTAAACAGAAACAAAAAACGTAAACCAAACACAATCGAAAAGAATAGAAAACTGAAACGTCAAACAAAATGCCCAATCACAAGAGAACGACAAACATAATACCGAAATTTTGATTGATTGATAAATGTTATCGTTTATCAAACAATTGATTTTTGACAACCGTAATAAGGGTGTATGACTAACTTTGGTAGACGTTAATCTGCTGACGACAACATTTTGAGCACATAGTCGAAATGTAGTTTAGTGTGCTGATGAAAAGTGGCGCCACCCCTTCTCTAAGTACAACATATAATTTTTAGTATTAAAGGGTAGTTTGAAGAATCGCTTTAGAAAAAACGCTTTGATGAATCTTAAAATTCTGTTTGCATTAACAAAGAGATCAGTAGTATAACAATTTTGAAAACGATTGAAATATTGCGTCGAAAAATTAAAGGTGCGATAAATTTAATTCAGATCTAAACTAAACTTGTTTCTTATTTGTTTTGTTCTATTTTTCAAACCGTTCAAATATGTATATTTGGTTCATTTTTTTATAATTTGTATTTATCGTTTTTGTCTAGCCTTTATATGCATTTCAGAATAAAGAAACAATGCTTACTCGCAGATAGCTCAATAATGAGGCAAGCCTCTGTAGTTCTTGGATTCATACGACTATACGTTCAGAAAATACATGGTGTATATAATATTTTTAGGATTTTCGTAACTATACCTTCACCATTCCTACGATAAAAGGAATGTACATTCATATGGAGGATAGAAGGACAAAAATCCTCATCCCACGTAATCGCCAGAATGAAGTCATTAAAGCTATTAACAACTCTAGCGATCACATTTTAGCCATGGGTGCAAATTTTTCAAAGAAAGCCGATGGACATTTGGTCTGCATTCAAAATATTAAATCTGATAGTGATGACTCATATGCATACACGACTCAAGCTATTAATATACAAGGTCAACCAAGAGAAGGTATATTTAGAATATCGGTCGATTGATAGAGCATTACATTGTCATAGGAAATATAATTAAAAAAAAAATACTTGTTATAGTAACTGGTGCAAGTTTTGTTGTACTTAACGAAGCTTTGAAGTCCACTAGTGGGCTTTCTGGGAAATGCAGTATAATAGAAGATGGGCTTATGGTGCAGATTTTACCATCCAAAATGGCTGACATTAGAAATGCGCTACTGAATCTGAAAGACATCGACATCGTTTGCGGACCAATTGAAGCTGACGAACAGCAGACAGAAGTTGTTAACATAAAATGGGTTAACGATGATATGGAAGTAAATATAGGGTAAAATGCTGTGCACTTAACAGAAAAACAAAATAAAAGTAACCATTTTATTTGAATTATTAAAAGGGTGATTTCTCCTATAGACTCAAAAAAAATGGATGGCATTCAGAGTATAAGGGTGCATTTAGGTGTGTCAGTTTCAAACAATAATCACATTCTTAAATGGACTGAAGTATTTTTAATAGAAGTAACATATCTGCTATAAACATACAAAAAGTATTAGAAGCCATTAACTCTTCTTAATTCACAGGCTAGCCGAGATAAAGGAATATGCCAATCACCAGTTGATATATCAAATGTATCTGAACAAATAGCAAAAAATGTAGCGGTAGCGCTCCTTCCATTTCTGGATTTACTAGTAGCTAGTGGAAGTGCTAAAATTGGTTTGAGGGTATCCATGAATAATGATTACGTATGCTTAAATTGATTGTGAAATCAAGTAAACTATAATTGTTTTCTTTTAGGTTTCCTACGAAGCTGGTAGTCAGAATGAAAAGTTGCCTCCACTATACATGAGTGCCCTAGACAATAAATTAATTCCAGTATTGCATAAGCAGGCCAATGATATTGGTAAAATCATAGTGTTAGAGCTAATTTTTTATATTTTAAATGTACACATTAATGTTTAAACAAATCGAGTCATTAATAGAACAAAAAAAGTAAGGTGTATTTAATCAACAAATAGTTTGAGGTACCATAGGAAATTTTTTTTTTTAATAAACGTAAAAAAACTGAATTTTAATATATTTATTATTCTAATTTTTGTGAATGTCTTTCGCATATATGTACTTAGATTAGATTAGATTAGATGGAATTTTTTTCATTCTTAGTAATATTATATCAAGGTACAATTATCAAGTATGAAATTGAACGAATTGAATAGTAGCCATTCTATAACTTAAAGGGTTAGTGTTGAATGATACTTTTCAGAATAATTATAATTCATATAAGATCTGATGTGGGGTGACAAACAGTATCTACTTATAACGTATATTCTTAAATACAATTATTAAATCAAGATTTTATATATATAAAAATTTCAATTATAAATACAATTTTAATAAAATATAACAAAAAGTTAATGAATTTCAAAGTAAATTATTTTAAAAATTCAAAGAAAAAGAAGCTATCAATTTGTCTATGCTGATGATTAGGAATTTGTTCTTAACATTCAATACAATCATTATTAGCCAGCCTTTGGTTTTTTTTTTTAAATGAACTAAAAATACGAGTTTCTCTAATAAACAGTGGCAGTTTGTTGATAAATTTAGGAGCCGTAACAGTAAAAAAAATGTGAGAAGTGTTTTTTACGTGTGGAAGGTTCATTTACAAGATGCAAGTTATTTATACGTAGACTGTTGAGTAGAGAGTTCCTTGATGGTATATTACCACTTTGCTTATAGAATTCTTTTAAGACTTTAAATACGTAGAGATGCCTCATTGGCAAAATTCTTTCTTTGTATAGAGGCCAACTTGCAGCAAATCGAATTTTATTACAAATAATACGAATTAATTATTTTTGAGCTAACAAAAGAGGTTTTAAATTAGTAGAATAACATCTACCCCAGCTCATTATACCATACTGAAGCCTTGACTGTGCAAGACCGTTATATATTAGAGAAAAAACCTTTTTGGAACAATATGGTTTTATAAAATAAATTTGGGAGATACCAATATCATATGATATTTCAAAGTTC
Source organism: Baccha elongata (assembly GCA_951217065.1). Taxonomy (NCBI): domain Eukaryota; kingdom Metazoa; phylum Arthropoda; class Insecta; order Diptera; family Syrphidae; genus Baccha; species Baccha elongata. The sequence goes on from CATNUY010000154.1 coordinate 63,807, forward strand.
GAGTATGTTCCTTCCAATTTAAGTTTGAGTCAATTAAAACACCTAAATATTTGAGTTCCCTCACCGAATCAATTTGGAAGCAGCTATCGGAGGATTGAAATACAGAATTAAAATTGTATTAACCACATTTTTGTATAGGAAGGCTAAATTGCTTACAGTTGTGAGCATGAAAATAAAGATGAAACTGTAGAAGATCATTGCCAGATAGCTTAAAGTACACCAATTTAGTTTTTTCACTAACAATAAGCTTATGATGAGCACACCACGTTCTAAGAAATTTAAGATCTTCAATTTTTGTAATGCAATCAAATGTCGTTTTGAAACGGTAAGAGACGGCTATATCGTCAGCAAATGCAGTGGGTTACCCATTTAGTTCCTGTTTGAAAATAGAATTGACATATATTAAGAAGAAAAGTGGGCAAAGTATGGAGCCTTGCGGACCATTTTTTTAGTAACAGGGACTACATAAAGATTCGCTCACAATAATTTTTTGTTCCCTACATAGGTTTGAAGCCATGAAAAAGTTAATCCTCTGAAGCCTATAACATGCAACTTACATATATAAACAAAAATTGCCATGGTAGTTTCATTACAGTTTAAACTACTATATAATTCGCTTCAATATCTTAAAATAGCATCTTCTATTGACAAATCTGCTCTGAAACCAAATTGATATCTACTTAAAAATTATTTCTTTCCAAAAAGGACAATGTTCGAACCTTTCATAGTTTCGGCCTATAGTTACAAACTTTTTTCCTGTTACCTTTTTTGAAAAGAGGTATCAACTTCAGCATTTTTCAAACAACTAGAGAAACAACCATTTTCAACACTTAAGTTAAAAAAATAACTTAACATGTCAACCAAATATAGGGATAATTTTTAAGTAAGGTACTTGATATAATTCATAAATACTCCACTAAATAAATTTTAATTCGACTATTTTTAGTCTTTTTATTGTTTTTATTTGTTCATTCTTGTACTTGATATTCCATAAGACGTGCAAAAATGTTTGTTTTTTTAATGAAATAATAGCATATCATTTCACGCGCAGTAAAACAACTGAAAGCAAAACTATTTGATTGTACATTTTCAAGCCTAGAATTTGAACTTGCACTCGCATCGAGAAATCGTCCACCACTAAATTATCAATTTCAATTGAAGGTCTATCCTTACCTAATATGCTGTCGACAACCCTCCATTCCTCTCTTACATTGCCTTTAGCTCTAAAAAATGTACTAGTATAAAAGTTGTAACGAGTATCGTAGATTTTAAATTTGACAGCATAACATAACGAAGTGTAATATTTTTTTTTTGTTTTTTATTGCGAGGATGTTTATTACATTTTTTGCTTACATTATTTTTCTTTTTTAAAATCCTTAGAAGATTAGCCGTCATCCAAGATTTTAAGTGTTTTTTACTTAAAGGTTTTACTGAAGTAGTAGTGCAGGACTTAATATGTCTGTCGACAACCCTCCATTCCTCTTTTACATTGCCTTTAGCTCTAAAAAATGTACTAGTATAAAAGTTGTAACGAGTATCGTAGATTTTAAATTTGACAGCATAACATAACGAAGTGTAATATTTTTTTTTTGTTTTTTATTGCGAGGATGTTTATTACATTTTTTGCTTACATTATTTTTCTTTTTTAAAATCCTTAGAAGATTAGCCGTCATCCAAGATTTTAAGTGTTTTTTACTTAAAGGTTTTACTGAAGTAGTAGTGCAGGACTTAATATGTTTTTGTAAAATTTCCATAAAAATATCAAAAGCATGAGATGAATCATTTGCGAAGTACACTGGGTCTCAGAATTCATATTTTAAAATTTCGTTGAGTGAATAATAATCAATGGAATAATGTGTTTTTGGTTGACTAAATTAATTTTTCCTAAAATCAGAATTAATAACATTATTCAGAGTAACCATACGGCGATCTGTCAACATAAGATCATACACCCTACCAATGGAAAGTTTATTATAATTTTTATGAAATCTGGCAAAAATATGATCAATACATGAATTAGAGAAGGCAGTCACACGGGTTGGTTCGTTAATGTAGCTTTTAAGACCATTTGCCGCTAAAAGAAATAAGTAGTTTTAAGTATCAATATCTGAATCATTAAGGATGTCTATCGCTTAAAAAAATCAAGTTTTTTGCCTTATTTAGGCTCAGTATATTGCCAAGGTCATCTACAAAAGGCATTTGATAGCTTACTATTTCATACTATTTCAGTCCAATTACAAAGAAAAAAGAAAAGTCAATATGAAAATTTCAGCTCGTAGAATACTATCTCTAGCACGCTATGAGCTGAGCAATATATTGCAAGAAATTTTTCATAGAATACTATTTGCGGTCTCCACAGGCAATTTCAATAGAATGCTATGAAATCTAGATCGTGGAGAGACCGCGTAAAGAACGTATAAAAATTGTTTGTTCTAGTAAAGTAGCGCGGGAGGCCAGGTGGCGCGGGCGGCGTTAGTGGCGGGTTGGCGCTTTTACGTTTTAATGCAAGAAATTATAGTAGTTCAACGGTTTATTAAAAAAAATCTTACAAAAGCAATATTTTGTTAAAAAAAGATGTATTCTATAACTCACAAATGAAATAACTCATAAATAATTTTAAGTGAAATAAATCTTAATTAGGATTTATTTCATTTGCATAGAATAGGGAGTTAATTCATTTTGAAAAAAAATCCTAACCCAAAATTATGCAATAAATCCTAACATTAGTGAAAATAAAGCTAACAATTAGGAGTTCCTTCATGAGTATTAACTCCTAACTTTGTATGGGAAATGTTAGTATTTAATAAAAATTAAGATATGGAAAGCTAAGAGAGCCAAGTAAGAAATATACTTCTAAAAAAAATACTAATTTTATACGATTTGCAATCAGATACTGATGTGGAAGCGATTCAATTTTGAGACTAGCGTGGTGAATAAAGTGGGTTAAAATTTGGCGAGCAGTGCAGCAGGCTAAATGGGTTAAAATTTGACGTTTCAAGATAGATAGAGAAGATTTTTTTTTTTTTTTTGCGAGTCAGGATTCCCAGGGGACTTCTTTGGTACAGTATTAGTGTCGGCGGCACGCTTGTCGTTGCACGGCTAGACTCGACGGAAAATTAGTTTACCTTGCACAGCAATCAAAAATAGATCGTGCCATGAAAATTAATAAAAAAAAGATAGAAAGAAAGTTACATTACGATAGGAAAGTTATTCTACTTTGAAATTCGTTAAAAGAAAGAAGGAAGAAAAATAGCACAAATCTCAGGACCTTGATGGTACCCAAGAGAAAGGTAAGTAAAGTGCTTCATAAACAAAAGTAAAACTAATCTAACTAACCTACGTATTATACTTTATATTCACAAAATATAAAAAAAATATGAATAAAAGAAATAAGAAAATCCCATCAAAAAGAAAATTTCCCCCACCACTGAAATTTTAAATATAGAAAAAAAAATTAATATAAAAAGTTTTCAGCTTCTTATATTTTTTTTTAATTAAAAAAAGTTAAAATTTTTTTTTACGAAAATACAAATCCTATTCCAAACACTAACACTATTGCAACTTTACTGATACCGTTCCACTGAATCCCGTCCGTTCGTCTGATGACATTGACGAAGGTCAGGCCACCCACCCAAGTATCATATAAATACTTCCAAATGCTCTTTCTATGGCCTTTGTTTCAGAAAGAGCCCCTGATTCGACCTACCACTCACAAACAATACCGTAGAAGAAAGTAGGTCTGTCACGTCTTCAAAACCATGTTTACTTCTGGACGGCTTTGCCAAGCCTCCACATACCATAAGCTTCGAATTAATAAACAATCGCGTTATAATTATGAAAACTATTTATCAACTTTATTTTTATTCATTTTCTTTTTACTAAAAATTGAGCTCTCCAGCTCATTTCTTTTATTATACTACCGGGTTTTTCAATAAGAGGTGTTATTTTGATATTCAAAGAAAAATGGCATTTTTTGAGATGTTTATTTCATTATAAAGAGGAAGGTATGCAATTAATAATGGAACACAACATCAGCCAAATGGCCGCCACGACCACGCTTACAGGACTATATCCTTTTCCCATAACACCTCTTATTGGAAAACCCTTTATAATCAAATTTTCAATAATTAATTGTGTTTGCTGAGCCCTGGGGTCGCCCTGAAGTCGCCCCAAAACGCTTTTTGAAAAACCTCAACTCGCCCTGGGTAACAAATTCTCTGTTTTTTTAAACCTGGGGTCGCGTTCAACTCGCCCTGAAGTAGATCTAGGTATTTTGTTGGGGCGAGTTGAGGTAAACAAATTGACACGTGTGTTGTCAAACAAATGTTTAAAATTGAATATTTTATTTGATTTATTAGATTTATTTTACTGAAAATAAAAAGAAAACATACTGTTTGGGGTAGATTCCAATAGAAAGTAAGGTAAAGATGATTCCCTCAAATTAATTAAATACACCAAGTTATTTTCGATATAATAAATACACCTTATTTAAGACTAGGTACGTCTTACCAGTTTGCAGGTTTTGACAAAAGAGAGCGATTAGCTGTTACAGGAAATGCTAGGTTACAATCATGTTCTTAGACATGGATGAAATAGAAAGCACTTAAGAGTGTCTTAATCGCCCTCTAGTCAATATTTTAATTTTACAAATGGTATAAATGTTCTTAACACGGTGTCTCCACGAGCAAAATTTCATAGATTACCATCTGTCACTTTTCATAGAAAGAAAGATTGCTAGAATGCTATAAAATGTATGGTGGGCATTTGATAGCTTACTATTTCATACTATTTCAGTCCAAATACAAAGAAAACAGAAAAGTCAATATGAAAATGACAGCTCATAGAATACTATCTATAACATGCTATGAACTGAGCAATATATTGCAAGAAATTTTTCATAGAATACTATTTGCGGTCTTCATAGGCAATTTTATAAGAATGCTATCTTGCATTCTATGAAATCTAGATCGTAGAGACACCGTGTAAGGATGATATAGATTTGTCTTAAGTTATAATTTTTTTTTACGAAAATACAAATCCTATTCCAAACACTAACACTATTGCAACTTTACTGATACCGTTCCACTGAATCCCGTCCGTTCGTCTGATGACATTGACGAAGGTCAGGCCACCCACCCAAGTATCATAAAAATACTTCCGAATGCTCTTTCTATGGCCTTTGTTTCAGAAAGAGCCCCTGATTCGACCTACCAGTCACAAACTATACCGTAGAAGAAAGTAGGTTATAACGGAATTCACAGAAGCCTTGCACGAACAACACTCCAACTGGGATCGAGATTTTCAAACCGACGGAAAAGATGTTTTTATAAATTTCGTCGTTGCGGAAATTTTCGTGCTCATGAAATCACGCTGTACTTTACTGGGTGTTCTTTACGTAATAGAACCTACGCAGACTATTATAACACCGTATTCATAGGACCGAAACCCAAAAGCTGTTAGGTTAAATTTGTAAATCTCGTGATTACGAAAATTTCGTTATCCTACTTTGAGCGCCATTTATGCAATGAAAAGCAAACAGAAGAGCTACTATTACACAAAATAACACACCACTCGAGAATGAAACTCCTAAGCTAGGTAAAAACCATATTTGAGAACTCCGACTTTACGAAGATTCTCACTCTAGCGAAATCTCGTTACTCTGAGTTGAAGGTCATTGACGTATCGGAACGAAACTGTGGATGGACTAAACTTAAAAATAAGTGAAACGTCAGTGCAGATCTCTGATAAAGAGTTTTAGGTTTTGGGGATCTAGTTATCTCTCCTATGCACGGGTCACTTATGAAAAGCTTAGGACAGTCTTCTATAATTCAACCGAAAAAGACTCAAGTTCCGACTCAATAATTAACTAATGAAAAAAAATATACACAAAAATTAAAGATATTATTATTCAAAGGATCAAGTTGAAAACGGTTTCTATCCTCTTTAAGTAAGCATGAGATCACTTAAAGGGGGCAGGACCGTCGCCTAGTCGGTTCATTAACCATATCTTGTGTACCTAGATGTTATATACACATGTTATTAAACCTTAAATATTGCCTTGAACATCTATAATTTATTCACTCGATCATAATAAATAAATTATCCTCGCCACTTACTGAACTGATCTTCACTTAAGAGCATATAATCTGTACAGGACTCCATTTCAGGAAGGTAGTTAATCCCCCTGACCTTAATAGAGGTTAAAATCATCAGACAGATTAAGAACTTAAATGAGATTTGCAAATGGGAATCAAAAAAAAACGATGAAAAGAATTCTTGGCTCTTGAATTAATCCCTACCACATCTCCACAGGACAAACCTCTAAATAGGACAAAAGAGACCTCATCCAAATATTCGCCCTGGAGGAATTGGGTACTACCGCTCGACTGCTGCCACAGGTCCGGATAAATTTGCTTCGACTGGCTCAGCCATCAGGGAAGTGAGTCGATGCTGCAGGGGCGAGTAGTGGGTTTACATACTATTGGACCTGGAATCTAGTTGTTGGGTGACTCGAATAGTTTAAAATGCTAAGCTGAAAAGCTAAGGGCCGGAAGGTAATTCCAGAAAAAGTTGCGTTAGATAGTAAATGATGTTGCAAACAAAAGAAAAACAATTGAAAAGATTTTGATAGGACAAGATGTTAGTAGCCTATCTCGGATTGCTTTACCCAAAACCCATCCAAATGTTCCATATCATCCGATGAATTTTATAGGAACCCTTATAAAGTTGGGAGAAACAGATGTTGTTATTTCCCCCTATTCGCCTACCTACCCGACCTAAAAGTAACGAAAAGATACCACCTTTACGAAACTTCCCAATTGATATACCTACTGGCGATATGTTAACATAGGTACATCCCTCTAAAACGGAAAAGTCACGTAGTCGTAGTTATCGACTCAGTCGTTGTTGCTGAGGAGAAAAGATTCACATCGGTTGATGCAAATTGTCCGCCACGACCCCCATCCTTATGGATCTAAACCTCCATGTTACCTGAAATTATTAAAGAAATGTCCCATAAGGAACCTTCCCTGAGACTATCACAAAATCTCATGTTAAGCGACTGAACTCATTGAATTGAAAGAATGAAAATTTTAAATTCGTAAAAGTTTCAACAAATTTTATTAAATGATAACTTACTACTATCGTATGAACATAGACTAAACTTAAGATAAAAGTTTTGTTATCAAGAACAACTTAAACAAAATAAATCATCTGAATATGTTAATTATGACTGAATTGAAATATTAACAAGTCCTTCACAACCATTTAAGTGATTTATATTCGTATTTAAAAAGTTTTTTTTTCTATCATCTATAGATAAATTTCAAAGCAAGCGAACTAAAAATACTATTTTTAGTGTTTGAGGAAAAAGTTTCAAAATTCATAAACCATATTCTTAGCCGGACCGAATTTATTAAAGTCTTATTCAGACCAATCAAATTTTCTGAGGTTAGAAGTTTTCACCTCCCCTCTTTCGCGTGTTTCAGAAGACACTACGATTAGTACTTCTTCTTTTTTTTTATTTAAAACTTGACTCGCAAACAAAACGTTTGAAAAATGAACCAATATTCGGTTGGACTTATAAATCGGCGCTTAACTCTGCCAGGTAACGTTCAAGGCCAGTCAAGGAAGACGCAAAATTGCCTTAAATCCAAACGAAATAGTTCAGACCCGACTGATTGTAATAATCAGGTAATAATTTAACGCGAATAAAAAATGTAAAGAAAATCTCGTTCGTAGTAAACGTACACGTAAAATTTTAAAAGAAATTCAATCGTATGTAATTTCTTATAACACGAAAAAGACAATACTGAAGAAAGACGACATGCGTCTGTTTAGAGAAAATCCCACCCCAAAAGTAGAAGAAATAAGATTTCATAAAAAGTTCATTCAATTAAATTTTCAAAAATTTTAAAATAATCAATATAATTTGTCAAAGGATACTACTGTTAAAAGTTTTATAGGAATATAGTTTAAAAAAAGTTATCAATATATTTATATGTTATACAATATAGTTGGGAAATATAATTTCAGATAATTAAATACATACGGGTTCGCAGCAAGGAAAAGTGCACTTTGCCCCCCTGGGAATCTCCCATCTCGAATTTAATAAAAAACTTATTTGATCTCGAAATATTTTTTTTCATGATCTTTACCCTTTTTATTATATGAATCTTGTTTTTCTTCTATTTTCCGGGAGAAAAAAGTTCATACAGATGATGTAAAAAGTGTACCCATACGTAGGTACTCATGTAGGTACTATATGACCGACATATACTCAGTTTTTCAAAAGAGTGTTCTATAGTCTTTTTTTTTTGTTAAACGATTAAGATGACGTGTCTACCAAGTGAAGACTATCATCACTATGTATTCATAAAAAATTTAAAGTCCTAGAGATTTTTTTTTTTTGAATTAATAAATGAGATTCGAAACTTTATAATCATCCATGTATAAGAAGCATAAAAAAATGAAATTGAAAATTGTCATAAGAATGAAATTCGCTTGATTATCCACCTCTCCGTACAGGATGATGATAATTTACTAAAAATTAACAAAAGTTAACTAAGATGTTAACATAAAAATGTCTTAGGGACTCATACAAATATTATTGATTTGACACTTATGGATACTGACTGTTCCCAAAGATATAGTTAGTCGTAAGGACTTTACTTAATATGAAATTAAAATTCTTATCTTCTATTGAGATCATAGAGTGTGAGAATAAACACATTTACAAACAATATGAATCTTTTCTAATGATTTCAAATATTTTTACATACATTTGTTTTTTTTTTATCACTACTGTGTCTTTATATTTCGGTTTTTTTTGTCACCTTCGCAAGCAGGTGTAATATAGTTACTCAAAGGAATCAGATTTAACTTCATAAATTGTTTTCTTTCTTGTTTTAGATATATCAGAGTAAATTTTTCCTTTTTTTTTTTAAAAAGCAAAAATAATTTTTATAATTTTCTTTTCAATAAGATATTTATATATATATTAAAATAGTACACCATAAAATTCCATACCTCTTCTGCTACATATATTATATACAAAATTCTTCAACTGGTACTTATCGCCTTCGGTGTATCTCCTTAGATGACTCGAAACATATATTAAGTGGCAGATGTTCACTGACTGGTGTCCCACGTTAAAAAAAATCCAGATAGCCGCATATCTTTCTTTTTTTTGTTAGTCTTACGAGTACAAGTTGCAGTAGGTATCTTCGGATAGATGAATGTATGTACAACAACACTTTATAGCATCAATATGTTAATGCACTAGTGTAATGTGATATATCATGATTGATACAAATATCAAAATTCAATAAATAAAGAAAACCCAGGCAGACTGCCACTGGGGGAGTTGGTTGGACGAGTGGCTGTGACGTGGTTTGGGGTACGGACACTTCTTTTGGAGTGACGCCTGTCCTGACCCACCACTGGATGGCCACGAGGTCCGTTGATACTCCTCCGATTTGATTCTGCCTGCGTGAAAAAGTAAGTTTTAGTACGTTGAATTACGTGATATGAATATTCAAATTAAAAATTTAATTATACTCAAAGCCAAAAATTAAAATTTCTATCGAATGTAATATAGGTTCTAAAAAGTTTATAATCATTTGTAACAAAATTTCGTTTTTTTTCTTTCTACCTGTTCCTAGCATATTCACACTTTTCATAAATATGTTTCAGACGAAAATTTTTGGCGCGTTTCAATGAATGTCACATGACGACACGTGCATTCATTTATTTGGCCGTATAGTTTTCTTCCAATTTACCACATTTTCACCGGGAATTGGTTTTTTTTTTTTTTTCTTTTTTTCTTACTTGCATACAAATAGCACTTTAATTTACCTGTTTTTTTTTTCTTTTAGGATTTTTCCAATTAGTCCCAGGTGGTAATGGTATTTTTACAGATGGAATTTTTCCTTGATCGGACTTTCGATTTTCAAAATCCTAGCGAGTTCTTCCCACTTAAGTCGTACCGACTGTTTTTTTTTTTTTTTTTTTTTTTTTTTTTATTAAGTTTTTATATCTCAATTTTCTTATAACTACTTACTTGCTAGACAAAAACCTTAACAACTAGCTTACATATTAACTTAACTAACTTACTGGCCCTATGCGAGCGCTCTAAATTATACCATAACCAACTTAAAATTATTGCCTTTCGGCGTACCTACCTTAAATATTATAGAAATTCATTTATTAATTAAAAATAAGAAAATTAGGAAAAAAACTTATTATATGTATCATTTTTTAATTTTGTATAAAACTTAAAACTACACTTAAAACTACTTAAAATAACTTAAGACTAGAACAGCCACAGCAACGGTTTTTTTTTCGTTTTAGTGCCACCATGATTGTTTTGTAATAACCTAGCCTACTTTTAAAGCCAAGGACACGCCTAAACCTGCGCAAGTCAAACCAAGGCAATAAACTCAATTAGTGAACTTTTATTATTATTTATTTTTTAAATTTTATTAGTTATTTTATATATGATTCAACCACCAGAACTGGCGATTTTGGTCCAATCTATCTATCTGGTCCCTTTCGGACACAGCCCTACTGAACCGAAGGCGCTCTGCTCCGCTTTCTGCGACGACGTCACGACCATAAAGGAGTCGCCTATCCACAGTTTTTCGGCCGACGTGGTAGATCAGCGGTACCGCCGAACTATCCTGTATCAGCCCTCGACTGTCTAAAAAGAGGAAAGCGTCGGGTGGGATAAATCCGCTTAGACACACACTTTCGTAGTATTCTTCTTTGGGGTAGTAAGCCCCGAAAATCAAGCCATTAGTTGAAGTCATCGCTCTTGCAATATGACCCCGAATCAGCTTGATTAAAAAATTATCTATTCTGTTTATGTTAGCCCTGTTGTATAGAACCTCGTTGGAATAATATTTTATGTACTCCGACTCTGGTGTTCTGTGCAATCCAAGGCAGTGTCTAAGACACTGCCTCTCAAATACCCGAATCTTTTCCATTTGAGATGGTGCAACGTTGAACCACACAGGACATCCATAGGCAATCATCGGCCTGATTAAAGCCATGTAACAAATCACCTTCACCCTGCTATCAAGATGGCTGCTGTAAAACAGGCGTCTTGTCAGGGCAAAGGCTCCCCTAGCCCTGGTCAGAGCAGCATCTATATGTCTGTCGAAATACAGATATTGATCCAGCCAGATGCCAAGGTACTTTACTACACTTTTACTTGCCAGTGGCTGTCCAAGGGGTCCAACGATCACAAGTTTTCGCCAGTTCTTTCTCGTATCCGCAGAAGCTCTAGACAAAGGGGTTCTAAACAGAATAGTTTCGCATTTCTGAAAGTTGATTTTCAACTTCCAGTCATCGCAATATTGCTGAATCTTATCGAAGTCACGCTGCAAAAGAATTTTGATTACTTCAACTTTTGGACCTGTTCTGTACGCTATTAGATCATCGGCATACGCAATTGCATGAGTTAGACTACTTATAAGATCGCTAGTGTAAATGTTGAAAAGAATCGGCGAGTTAACCGCTCCCTGCTGCAGACCATTTTTTATTTCAAATATTTTGGTAGACGTTACGCTGCCACTCTTGACAACAAACTTTCTACCGTTGAGCATATCATAAAGTATATACAATAATGATTTACTAACACCAAGTCTGGTCAGCTTTAGATACAGACCTTCTAACCATACGGTGTCGAAAGCTTTCTCCAAATCAACCAGACAGGCACCCGTGCACTGTTTTTTCGCATTGTTCCATTGAATTTCAGAAACAAGCTTAGACGCGGCATGAATAGTATCGTGTCCTGCCTTAAAACCAAACTGTTTATCAGGAATAATATTTTTGTCCTCAGCCCATTTGAACAAAGCCCTATTGAGAACTTTTTCGAATACCTTACTGATACTCGGAAGGAGACTTATCGACCGTAGATTTGCCGGATTGGAGTTATCCTTCCCCTTTTTAGAGAGAGGATGTACCACTGCTGTCTTCCAATGTGGTGTAAATGTCGACAATCTTACAATGTGGTGTAAATGTCGACTGCATCATGAGGTAGATGTCGTAGTACAATATTGGATATACCATCTACTCCTGCCGACTTCTTTTTCTTCAATGAATCGAAAATGATCTGAAGTTCTAGCTTCGAAATTAACAGGGAATCAGACCCGTTTCGCTCGGCGATGATGGCGTTTGCCAAGTGTTCTTCATTGAACCCCAAAAAAGATCGGTTCTCGGATCGCCATTGCGTTATATCATTTCGAAGGTCGGAGTGGTGAAGCAGGGCTCTGCTTTCCAGTTCATGATTTGGGCGAATACTGGTATTCACCTTATACACTTGCTGAAAAGCAGCCCCCACAGCCTCCACTTTCTCCTTAGGATCCTCGATAATGAAGAAATCATCATTAAAAACGGCATCCCCTGGATCTATGCCTGCGTTCAAAAGTAAGTTTTCGTTTTCAATCGTTTTCTGAAGCTTGAGACACGGAAGGTCATTTTGATCTTTCCGTCTGAAAATTTTATTAATTTTAGGAAACATACTTGGGTCACTAGAGTTAATAGCCCGAATTCTATTATTCCAATAGGAATTAATAGTCAACCTATAATTCTGCTTTATTAATTGATTTATGTTTTTAATCGAAGACTTCAGAGTCCCAATCTCCGAATTATGTCTATCAGTGAACCGTCTGTACAAAAGTTTTAGTCTTGTAAGCAGTCCACTTTTTTGTCTGTGTAGTGCGTCAATTGTCGCGTTTCGGTACTTGGCAGTTGCGTCTTGTTCTTTGTAACGTGGAATAGTCGTACTCATTGTTTGTTTTATGGCCTCGTCCATTTGAAGTAGGTATCCGTCGATCTCTTCGTTTGTTAAATTTCTGTCATTAGGTGGAGATATGTTTTTTAAACGTAATTCTCTTGTCAAGGTGTTTGAAAAGCGTGACCATCGCATTTTACTGTAGTTGTAAGTATGCTCAGGCACATACTCCTCTAACTCCACGAGTTCGTTTGGAAGTTGAATCACAGCAAAAAGTCCGTTGTGGTCACTGTCGTAGTCAATCGTTTGTAAACAGTTTTTTGTATCTTGAGTCACTGTATCAGTAATTGTCAGTCTTGAGTCAATTAGCAGTAGGTCCAGAAATGCACCGCTTCTTGGAAATGACGGCCTATCTGTAGCAAAAAGATCGATTCTATACTCAATATTGTACCGACCCATCCAATTAAATAGATGGTTCCCTCTCGGATTTTGTATTTGATTTCCCCAATCTTCATGTTTGGCGTTCCAATCACCGGCCATGAGATAAAAGTTCTCCTCCAAATTCAATCTAAGGCATTCAAAAAGTTTTTCGAGTTCTGCTGTAAAATTAGCTGGCTGAGGTGCTTCTGGTGCGTACACCGCGATTACATACATTCGTTTCCCCTGGTGGAGAGGAATGCATATGATGCAGGCTTCTAGCAACCCGAACCTGCGCACTTCATTCTTATAAATTACTTTATGACTAATGCTCTTTCGTACAAAGATTGCGACCCCACCCCCTTGTGAGGAGTTTGGCCGGTCCCTTCTTACGATATTGTAGTTATTATGAGTCAGTTTGTGCTTCTGATTTAGCTAAGTTTCGCTAGCCAAAAGCACATCAGGACTTTGATCTTGCAAGAGGTGAAAGAGATTTGCTCTTCGTTCGGTCCTAATCAGTGAATTTACATTCACAGCGAGGACTTTAAAGGGTCTATCTGGCAGCGCGCCTTTAACCGTTAAGCGTTAAGCTCGGCAGAATAGAGTAGAGATGATCCACTCTAGTTGCCTGCTCCCGGATCTCTTTTTGAAGACCTGTTAACTGACCCTGAATGGCCAGCAACACAGTCATTAGATCCGCCTCTTTCGCCGGCGCCTTAGGCACGGGGACCTGTTTGGCTACCATTGGTTGAGGCTGTACCGTTCTTTCCCTTCCAGACGCCATTTGGGCGTAAGAAATCTGGGGGTTGACGGGCGTTGGGAGAGGACGGGCTGGTGGTCGTTTCTCCTCTACTATTTGCTTTGAGACTATTTTGTTTTTTTTCATGTCCTGAAACTTTGGACATCCCCGATAGTTAGCAGGGTGTCCTCCGCTCTGACAAAGTACACATTTAAGCTGGGTTCTGTCGATAACCCGTTCCTGCCCTAGTTTGCATTCCCCTGACTTGTGGTTCTCTCCACACTTTACGCATCGTGACAGCATTTCGCAGTTCGCTGCGGCGTGGCCGAACCTTTGGCAGCGCATGCATTGAAGCATGTCACCGCGCCTTTTTAATTTATCCCAAGTTACAACCTGGTAGTCTAGGACGGAAATACTCCTTAGTCTATCCAGTTTGCTCGTACCGACTGTACTTTGGGAAGGGTGGTTTGTTCCCTATTTATCACAAAAAAAAATGTAAAATTTTCTTTCAATATTGACGAATTTTTCTACGAATGTTTTGTTAATGGAATAATGATGTCTTTCAAAGTGATTTCTAGTTAATTGATATGCGTGATAATTAAAATTTTCATACCTGCAATAAATACGCGCCTTTTTTTGTTAATTGTCGCTCTGTATGAAGAAAATCTTTTTATTCGCCGTTTGATATAATGATCTTTTCGCTTTTCACTTCTGATAGATGGTAATATATATAAACTTTTACCTATGCCAAGATTATTATTTATTAAGCAAACTTACTTATTCGGGGGTTGAATTTAAAAGAAAGTTACAAAACTTTTCTGCCGCGTTCTAGAGTCAAAAAGTCTTTTTATCAAATTGGCGTTCACGCTTCCACACAGATCATCGGATAGGAACTTAGAAGTAGATGGGCTGTGTTCTACTACTAACGAATTTTGTACCAGCGCGGATTTACATGATGACTTGTGATGTAGTTCACATCGGTTGTAACTTGAAAAAATTTAACTGGATTTAACTTCCATCTGAAGTTTTTCTTTCAGCAAAAAAAAAAAAAAAAAAAAAAAAAAAAAAAAAATATTTATATATATATTAAAATAGTACACCATAAACTTCCATACCTCTTCTGATACATATATTATATACAAAATTCTTCAACTGGTACTTATCGCCTTCGGTGTATCTCCTTAGATGACTCGAAACATATATTAAGTGGCAGATGTTCACTGACTGGTGTCCCACGTTAAAAAAAATCCAGATAGCCGCATATCTTTCTTTTTTTTGTTAGTCTTACGAGTACAAGTTGCAGTAGGTATCTTCGGATAGATGAATGTATGTACAACAACACTTTATAGCATCAATATGTTAATGCACTAGTGTAATGTGATATATCATGATTGATACAAATATCAAAATTCAATAAATAAAGAAAACCCAGGCAGACTGCCACTGGGGGAGTTGGTTGGACGAGTGGCTGTGACGTGGTTTGGGGTACGGACACTTCTTTTGGAGTGACGCCTGTCCTGACCCACCACTGGATGGCCACGAGGTCCGTTGATACTCCTCCAATTTGATTCTGCCTGCGTGAAAAAGTAAGTTTTAGTACGTTGAATTACGTGATATGAATATTCAAATTAAAAATTTAATTATACTCAAAGCCAAAAATTAAAATTTCTATCGAATGTAATATAGGTTCTAAAAAGTTTATAATCATTTGTAACATAATATCGTTTTTTTTCTTTCTACCTGTTCCTAGCATATTCACACTTTTCATAAATATGTTTCAGACGAAAATTTTTGGCGCGTTTCAATGAATGTCACATGACGACACGTGCATTCATTTATTTGGCCTTATAGTTTTCTTCCAATTTACCACATTTTTACCGGGAATTGGTTTTTTTTTTTTTTCTTTTTTTCTTACTTGCATACAAATAGCACTTTAATTTACCTGGTTTTTTTTTTCTTTTAGGATTTTTCCAATTAGTCCCAGGTGGTAATGGTATTTTTACAGATGGAATTTTTCCTTGATCGGACTTTCGATTTTCAAAATCCTAGCGAGTTCTTCCCACTTAAGTCGTACCGACTGTACTTTGGGAAGGGTGGTTTGTTCCCTATTTATCACAAAAAAAAATGTAAAATTTTCTTTCAATATTGACGAATTTTTCTACGAATGTTTTGTTAATGGAATAAT
This sequence comes from Baccha elongata, assembly GCA_951217065.1. Taxonomy (NCBI): domain Eukaryota; kingdom Metazoa; phylum Arthropoda; class Insecta; order Diptera; family Syrphidae; genus Baccha; species Baccha elongata. The sequence continues at coordinate 79,884 of CATNUY010000154.1, forward strand.
GATGTCTTTCAAAGTGATTTCTAGTTAATTGATATGCGTGATAATTAAAATTTTCATACCTGCAATAAATATGCGCCTTTTTTTGTTAATTGTCGCTCTGTTCAAGAAAATCTTTTTATTCGCCGTTTGATATAATGATCTTTTCGCTTTTCACTTCTGATAGATGGTAATATATATAAACTTTTACCTATGCCAAGATTATTATTTATTAAGCAAACTTACTTATTCGGGGGTTGAATTTAAAAGAAAGTTACAAAACTTTTCTGCCGCGTTCTAGAGTCAAAAAGTCTTTTTATCAAATTGGCGTTCACGCTTCCACACAGATCATCGGATAGGAACTTAGAAGTAGATGGGCTGTGTTCTACTACTAACGAATTTTGTACTAGCGCGGATTTACATGATGACTTGTGATGTAGTTCACATCGGTTGTAACTTGAAAAAATTTAACTGGATTTAACTTCCATCTGAAGTTTTTCCTAATGGAAGATGTATATTTACATCTAGATTTAATAAGATTAGATAAATCTTTGTTTTTCACGACAAGTGAGGTTATTTCTTTTCAAGAAAAATGTTTAATACTATTTCTTATGTATTTATATTCTCCGAGTGAATTTCGGACATGATTTCACGTTAAATTCGGATTAAACGTGATAAAATAGATATGAAGTTTTTACTAATGAAATTGAGTCATAGTTCGGCATATTATCTACTGACAACGCCTAATTGGATACGATGTTGTTTCTATATTTACTTGACTACTGAAACGCTCTGTCTCAAGATTTCTTCTTTTGACGTATGTCACTTCTTTAAGTGTCACTTCCAGTTACTGATGCTCGTATCAAAATGACTACCTATACTTTAACTCCTGATTAATCTTTGTAAATAGGTAAACTACCTCGTTCTACGCTCACTGTTTGTTCGAGCCAATAACCTATAACATCATTCTTGTGTTTTCTATCAAATAATTATTCTTTACATCTATCATCTATCTATAAAATAATTATTCTTTGCATCCTCACTATATGACAAAATTCGAATTTGGCTAAGCAAAGAATTTGAAGACAGAATGTCACATATTAAACCAGGTCCACACGCATTTAAAGAAGCACATAGGTTTCTTGGCAAAAACCAAAAATACTCTTGCAACAAAGTAATTATAGATAATATACAAATCAGTGATAACCAATAAATAGCAGACCAATTTAAGTTATACTTCCATGAAGTTTATAAAGAAGAAGTCCCATTAACAAACCCAACACACAAACAAGAAGTTCAATCAGTAGTCAATTCCGCTAAAAACCAGATACCACAGCATATTTTCTTTTTCGGCCCCAGTGACACAGCATTCAATCACTCAGCTTTTTTGAACTTCAGAAAAGGTGGTGACTTTTCAAAATATCATCAAACAAATGAATGGAAAAAAATCTGGCCCAGAGGAGATTTCTAATTTTAATATAAAAAACTCCCAGCAATAGCGATAAAGTTCTTGGTTGTGATATTTAATAATTGTATAAATAATAGGTACTTCCCAAAATAATGGAAGCAAGCAAAATTAATACCACTACAAAAGAAGATTAACTACTATGAATTAAAAAACTTCAGACCAATATCAATGCAATCAAAACCAATCAATATCCAACTTAAGAAAAACATTAGAGAGAATTATACTTAATAAAAATGATATGTCGATGATAATAATAATCCTACCAGACCTTCAATTTGGGTTTAGGAGGAGACACTCTACAGTCCATGCCTTACTGAAAGTACACCAAGACATAACAGCCAACTTAAAAGATCTCTGGAGAGATGGCCTGATATATAAAATTCTACAATTAAATTACCCTAGACATTTTTTCAATATCATGATGAGCTTCCTTTCTGGAAGTTAATTCTATATTAGGATTCAAAACTCCTCATCAGAAATATCAAATTCAGAAAGTGTAGTACCACAAGGGTCAATTTTGGGCCCAAGATTATATAACCTTTTCATGTATGATTTTCCATATAATCACTTTGTTTCAAATACCACAATATCAGAAGCTATATTATATGCCGATGACACATTTGTATACGCAAACGCTAACTATCCATACGAAGCACTTAAAAATTTAAAAAGTCATCTCGAAATAATTACAAAATTCTATATAAAATGGGGCATTAAGATAAATGAAGCTAAATCTGAGTGCATTTGCATTAGGAATGCCAGCGGAAAAGGCATAGAAGGAGTCGTCCTTGAAAGTAAATGATTGTGACTACACATAAATAATAGCCAAATTAAATTCAAAGACTTATTAAAATATTTGGGGATTAACTTCAATAAGCTTTTCAAATTCAACAGCCATGCTAGAACTTTGAAAATTAAAGCAAGAAATGTCACTTTTAAACTAATGCCTCTGCTGAAAACTAAAATGCTCGAAGGGAAGGTTAAGACTTTTCTATAAAACCATGATAAGACCAATACTATCTTACGGATTCCCAGTCTGGTTCTCTGTCTCCCCCACTGTTATGAGAGAGATAGAGACCTTAGAAAGAAAAATCCTGAGGCACTGTGTTAATAAACACTTTGTTTTTATAAATAAGAGATACTCTAACACTCATATTTATAACGATGCTAAAATCATTCCGTTTTCTAAATACGCAGTCTCTCTATTATTAAAATCATGTGTAAAATGAATTACAATGATAACGATAAAATAAAACATATACGAATCTTAAAAAAGTCTGAGGTTGGACAGCTCGCCTTATCTCTCACCATTCAGTCTCATTAATAATACTCCGATAGTATTCTATTAGCGGAACATTGCAAGCCAAAACCGAGGCTAAACAACAAGATTTTGAAACTCGACTCTTATTGCTTAGATAAAACACAGAAAAAAAATTAGTTCTACTTTTCAAAATGTCATTGAAAACAAAATTGGTTGGCAAAACTCATCTTTATCACCTAATATTAAGTATATTTTACGTATATATATATTTCACCAATGTACAGTACCAAATGTACTACTCATAATAATTGTGAAAGCTAAATTTTAATTACAGACTATTTCTTTTCGCATTATTAATATTAAAACCAACGTAAAGAAGCTTAATTTATTCACTCACACATGAAAAATAAAACACAGGAATAAAATCAAATCAAATGTCACTTTATCAAAAAAAAAAAAAAACACAAACAAAAACTTATCGAATAAATTACACACAATAGCTACTAAAACCATTAAAATGGTAGAGTAAGTCCCCTTACTCTTTATTTTATAGCATCGATTGTATATATTCAGTTTTAATTGTATAAAATTTCTCACCCTCAACGACCATGCGCGTCAATAAAAATGTAAAAATAGCTCCATGAGCAAGAGCTTTCACAAGATAAAATATCATATAAACGTCAGCCATGTTGGCTATCTCATTTTAATTCCTAGCGAGAGCCATACATTATACAAAATTCAATGTAGTTAAACAACATACTGTATTTCAATAAGATTTAAATGTGAATAGGGCCTTAAGACTCAATAAAATAATCTGAATCTGAATCTGACTCAAATTTCCCAGTCTAAACACGGTCATATTTCGTTAATACCAACCTCACCTTCTTTCGTTAAACCAAAGTTAGCCACATATCTTGTTGAAATCAACCTCTTATTCTTTTGCGACTAGACGGCGGCTAAATACCTAACATTTTTTTTGCTCAAAAAATAAAAGATGTATAGTAGATTTTTTCCTCTCGGAAGTTTTTAAACTAAATATTATCAACACTGTTTAAAGTCTGGACTCTTTTGTCCACACTTGATTCGTAGGTACATAAACCTAGAATCTGATGTCGAATAATAATATAGAACGATTCTTGTATCGCTTATATTTATGTAGGTTGGTGTTCCAAGCAGACTCACTTGGACGTAAAAATTCAAAGTCTTGGTTGATGGTTTTTAATTAACTCATAAAATTATTTATTAATATCAACATTTTATAGCAAAATATTGCTTATTAGACAGTTATTATTAAACATTGATTGCTTATGAAAATATATACTACAGTTGAGGCAAAAAGGTCAAGCTCACATTTCATTGTCTTTTATGCTGAGATTCGAAAATTAATTAAAAGCATGACTTTGTTTACCATCAGTTTATCAACCCGAATACACAAAAAATGTGTATCGTTTATTTTGCATGAAAATAAATCAATTATGTGTATGGTTTTTTATTACTGAGTGAATGAACTGCTTATTGCATAAAAGACAATGAAAGGCAACCCGAACATTCTGCCCCACGTTAAACGATTCGTTTTACAAATTACAAATAATGTTTTTAGAAAAAGAACTATAAATACAAATACAGATTTAAAATTTAATAAGAAAACAATTTACTATTTATTAAAGGAAAATAAAATAAGTGTCGTGTTTATTCTTCAGTAGTTACATTAAATCTAGCTTCTGATGGGATGCCTTTTGGTGTTGATTGCATTCTCGGGATGGTGATGTTTGCATTATGTTTCCTCGGCTGAGGTGTTGGTTGGCTTATCTTATTTCTTTTCTTCTTGCAGTAATATTGGGCGACTAAAAATATGACGATTGAAATCGCTATTAATATTCCAGCATGTCCGATAGTATGGTGGATTTCATGCTGTTCTAATTTATTTGGGAGAGTTTCTCGAAATGTTTCAAGATTTTTCTTTAATGCTTCAAGATCTGTTGAATATTCTTCGTAAGCATGTGGTTGTTTTCTTGTGAGAAGTTCTTGTGTTGAGATTTTGACATCTGTAAGATTGAGGAGTGGTACATATGACAGTCTGGTTTCTGATGGGTAGATGTTATGACCTCGTATGGTTAAAAACCTTTGTTTTATTATGCAGTCACTCTGCAACTTGGCAATGCCCGTACCGTGGATTGTTATTTGAGAAGTCTTTTTGTCACAAACTAAATTTAGTGTTGTTTCTTCAGAAAGTGCATATATCCAGGAATTTGCACTGTATAGTTGAATCCAATGAGGACCTTCATCCATCTTCTTGACACGGCATTTGTTAGGTTCAAACTTGTGATTGAACAATGCTAGCTCACAAGCATTAGCGATGGATCCTTTGTGGTGAAGAGGACCTCTTTGTTTGCATAGGAGTCCTCCCAGAGGATTTGATGAGCAAGCCTTCATTTCTTCTTCCGATAGGGCGTAGTATAAGTATCGATGCAAGTTGATCAATAGAAATGGTGAAGAGGGTTGTATTCCAGCAAATCCGTCCTCTTGCAATACAGGTACAGGGATTGTTCGATAGACTTCGAATTCTTCAGGGGTTATCAATGGTAACTTGATCTTGAAAATCGCATACCTTTGCAGAATTTTTCCTTCAATTGACATTATATTATAAATTTTTGAAAATCCAGCATTGGACACCGGAAGTTTCAATGAAGGAGGTAAATGTTCTCGTATTGATTGTAGTTCTTGATGCAATTGTGCTAACGGCATAAGAATTGGACTGATTCTTCCATGTTGACTATGAGTTATGATATCTAAAAGTGCCCCCTGAACGCGTTGAAAATTGGTTATTGAAGTTAGAGTTTGGGCAGCCCTTGATAAGAAGAGTTGGGCTAGATTTTCTTCATGAAGATCCTTCGAAATAGCGTTGGTTTGATTTGTTAGGCCGTCTATCTGGGATGTAACTGTCCAAAATTGATGCAAATTCTGTGCTTGAGTTCGACTCATGATGTTGGCGGTTGTTTGAGGAAAGGATGTCTGGTTTTTGATGTGAGTAAGTAGGATGTTTTCATTGTCCTTTAACCCATCAATTGTTTTAGACAGATCTTCTGCATATTCGGAATCTAGGACACCAAACAGTGAATGTGCGATTCCACCTACAATGTTCAGAGCTCCTCTTCTGACTCGCCTTTGATTGTTGCTGGGTGGTGATAATAGCTCACTTCTCTTTGATAAGTCATCCATCAAGTGATCAATTTGGCTTGTTATTTTCCTGCACTGTTCCTTATGCGTCATTGTTTTGCATAAATCTGCAAGTGAAGAACATGATTTTTTCACCATCTCAAGTTCTTGACTGTAATTTATCATATCAAAGTAAGCTATAATGTTCCATTCGCTTGCTATGATATTTGCCCTTGCAATGTTTTCAAAGTAAATACCAGGCTGTGACGTAAAAGGGGTTAACTGTATAGGTGATCCGTTGTTTAACGGAAGGATCATAAGCGTCATCAGGACCATCGCTATTGTAGAACCCAGCGAGTGTCTTATTTTTTTCTTAGGTATGTCTGGTTGTACCCTTGAAATGTTGGAATTTCGACTAGAACCTTGCATTTCCTTAAATGTTTTTTCTTTTGGCTCTGAATGAATCACTGGTTTAGAATGAACAACTGTTTCAGGATCAACTAATGGTTCCGAATGTTTGAAGTGTGCTTTTGCTACGGGTGTAGGGTGCGAATCTTCTTCACTTTCAGTCGGCAGAGGTGCAAGTTTATGTATGGCACGTTTGAAAATGCCTGTTTTAGTTTTAACTTCCGCAACGCGCACTAAACCGTCGTTTCCTGGTATGCATTTGGTTATTCTTCCCAGTTGCCATTGAAGAGGTGGTAAGTTGTCTTCCTTTAAAATCACCATCATTCCTTCTCGAATACTGCGATTTTCCTGCTTCCACTTTTGGCGATGTTGTAGTTGGCTTAAGTATTCGCTGGACCATCGGTCCCAAAATTGTTGTTTAAGCGCGACTATTGTCTTCCATCGTTTTTCCAAACCCTTACCAAAAACTTGGGCTGCAGGGTGAATAGTGCTAGTTAACGCTTCACCAATTAAAAAGTGTCCAGGAGTTAGTGCAGCGAGGTCATTCGGATCTGATGAAAGTGGTGTTATCGGTCGAGAGTTCATAATAGCTTCAATTTCAATCATAAGTGTTTCTAATTCTTCATAAGTTAATTTTGTTGGTTCCAGATTCCGTTTTAGAAAGTATTTCGCAGATTTTACTGCCGCCTCCCAAAGGCCACCAAAGTGTGGAGATCGTGGGGGAATGAAATGGAACGCTATGCCCTTGTTATTGCAAAAGGTTGTAATCTTCCCTTGTGCTACTTGATCATAAAGAACCGCTTGCAGCTCCGTCAGTTGATTCATTGCTCCAACAAAGTTTGTGGCGTTATCGCAATGTAAATTAAGGCAATTTCCTCTTCTTCCGATGAATCGTTTAAGGGCGGCGATAAATGCATCCGTGGTGAGATCACTCACGACTTCGAAATGTGTTGCTTTTGTTGCAAAGCAGCAGAATACCGCAACGTATGCCTTCCAGGGTCGTTTCCTCTAATATTGAAGTGAATCCACACCGGTCCAAAGTAATCAACTCCGGCGTTAACAAAAGGTCGAGCTGGCTGGACACGTGTTGCAGGCAAATTTCCCATTGCTTGCGTCATTAATTTCGGTTTTGTTCTTGTACAATGTATACACCTGTGTACTACTGCTCTGACCATAGTTTTGCCTTTAATGGGCCAGAATTTTTGACGTATTTTAGCTAGTAGGCCTTGTGGTCCTATATGTCGATTTTGGAAATGAGTTCTGTAATCAATAATTTAGTGAATTCGTGGTTGTAGGGTAACAAAATCGGGTGTTTAGTGTCGTAATCCAAATCTGCAGCTTCTAATCGTCCTCCCACGCGAAGGATACCCTTTGAGTCTATGAATGGTGATAAAGTAGTCAATTGGCTATTGCCGTGGATCCATTTCCCCTCAGACAATTGTTTTAATTCTTCTTTAAAGGCTTGGCTTTGCATAAATCTTACAATTACCTGTAGTGCTTGTTCCAGTTCGAGAAGTGATAATTCATCTTCCTTTGGTTCGAATTGTTCCAATTCGAGAGGCATTAATTCGTATTTCCTTGGTTTGATGTTTCCGCAATTTTGAAGGAAACGATATATGTATGCCACAATCCTTTGTAATCGTGAAAATGAGTTGCGGTGATTTATACTGTAACGTCTGTTTCAATTGTTGCTGTCATTACCAATTTCGATTTTTTTATGTCTAAATTGGTGGGTTTAGCCTTGAATTCAGCTGGCCATTTTATTTCAGGTCCGTATAAAAACAGTGGTCCATAAAACCAAATGTGGTGGTTTTTTAATTTTGTGGCTGACATCCCTCTTGATACAATATCGGCTGGATTTGATTTAGTTGGAACATGACATCCCTCTTGATACAATATCGGCTGGATTTGATTTAGTTGAAACATGACGCCATTGATGTGGTAATGATAAAGATCGTATCTTCTTGACGCGGTTTGATATGAAGCTATGATATCTGCCTGCGTCAGCATTGATCCAAGCTAATACGATTTCTGAATCGGTCCAATAATGAGATTCCAATTCCCCAAGTTTAAGATCCTTTGTGACCTTTTGCATTAGTTCTGTAGCTAATTTGGCTGCGCACAGTTCTAAGCGTGGTATTGTCGTTTCACTTATGGCTTCATTATACCGGTTTTTCTTTATTGGTGCTACTCTGGATTTTGAACAAAGTAGGTGACCGGTTATTGTACCATTATTCGCAATTGATCTGATATATATTGCTGCACCGTAAGCCTTTCCCGATGCATCTGCAAATGCATGTAATTGGGTCTCCTTGGCTATCTTATTTGAAAAGACATGTCTTGGAATTTTTATGTCCTTTATTGCTTCCAAATCTTTACGATACTTTTCCCAAGTAGTGTGTAATTCCATTGGTAAAGCCGCGTCCCAATCTATCTTAAGCTTCCACAATTGTTGGATGAACAGTTTTGCAATGATTGTCATGTGGCTAATAAGACCTAGCGGGTCAAAAATATGCGCGATTTCAGATAATGCCGTTCGTTTTGTTATTTTACTGTGTTGAATAAAGGTTGAATTTATCAGGAACTCATCTTTTTCTGGATTCCATATGAGACCCAGTGTTTTGAGATGTTTTGCTTCCTTGTCCAATAAGTCCGATTGTAAAGCTCGATCTTTTGGAGGAATATGGTTTAAAAGTTGTGGCATATTGCTGCACCATTTTCTTAGATTGAAGCCTGCTGACTGCAGGACCTGTGTCAATTGTTGTTGCATGTCTCTAACCTCCAAAAGGCTGTTTGAACCTGACATGACGTCATCCATATAGAAATCGTTAGCTAATACCTTGGCTCCCAAAGGATATTTACGTGTATATTCCGTTGATAATTGTTGCAAGCAGCGCGTTGCCAAATATGGTGCAGAAGTAGTACCATATGTTATTGTGTTGATAGCAACGCACCCTTTCATCCTTCGTTCTGCGCCAAAATATTAATTGATATTTTCTGTTTTCATTTGTTACCATAATCTGTCGGTACATTTTCTCGATATCGGCAATAAATACAAACCGATATAAGCGAAATCGCAGTAAAATGGAAAATAAATCGTCTTGGATTTTGGGTCCAGGTAACAAAACGTCGTTCAATGATATATTCGTGGAAGTTTTCATAGATGCATCGAACACTACTCTTAATTTTGTTGTGCTGCTCTCTGGTTTGAGTACTCCGTGATGAGGCAGAAAGTAATGAGGTGTTCCAATCTTAGATATTTCGACTTCTTCCATATGTTCTAATTTTAAATACTCTTCCATAAAGTTCGTGTAAAGAATTCTGAGAGGTTCATCCTTGCTTAATCTTTTCTCCAACGCAAAATACCTCCGCAAGGCGAGTTCTTTGGAATCACCTAATGCTGAAGGTTGTTCGGCAAATGGCAAACTTACTATGAATCTTCCATTTGTATCTCGCTTAACTGTTTCATCGAATTGTTTTACGCATCGCTGTTCTGACAAAGTGAGACTGTTGTTGGTTTCTTCTATTTCTTCTAGACGCCAGAATTTTTCTATGATGTCACTCAGAGAATCCTCCTCAATCCCAACACCACATGTTACGCTTGACATTGTTGATCGTTCAACTTTCCCAGCCACTATCCAACCGAGTACGGTGTTTTGCAGAATAGGTAGGTCGTCGGATAATTTTATTTGTCCCACTGACAGTAGTTCATGGTAGAACTCAGCTCCCAATAACAGATCGATTTTATCAGGTCGGCTAAAATCTGGATCTGCCAATTTGATATTTGAGGGTAACTTCCAGCACGACACGTCCAAAAGTTGAGATGGTTGTGGTGATATTATATCCTTTAGTATGAAAGCTTCAATTCTAGTGGTGTAGCCACTAACATTTGACAAACATTCGACGTTTACTCGCTGATTTGATTTTTGTGTTCCTTGTCCTATTCCCTCGATGGTGAGCGAATCTGATCTTGGTTTGAGATTGAGTGCTCGGACAATTCTTTCACTGATAATATTTATCTGTGATCCCGAATCCAATAATGCTCGGCAATTTATTTTTTGCTGATTTGGTCCAACAATCTGAACCCTAGCTGTTCCCAGTATGATGAGAGGATGATGTGTATTATTCAACAAAGCACTTACAGCCTTGTTTGAATTTCCAGAATTTTTATTTGGAAGGTTATTTATTGTCGTTTCCATCTTCTTAGTAGCTGGACAATTTCCGGAATAGTTTGCATCTGTTTCGAAGTGAACAAGTGTATTATGTCGTTTCTGACACTTCAAACAGCTTCGTGCTTTGCAATTGAAAGTCTTATGTCCAAAACGTAAACAATTAATGCAGAGATGCCTTTGTTTGGCCAGATCTAATCGTTTAGCTGGCGTCAAACTTAAAAATTGTGGGCAATTGTAAAGTTGATGATTTTCCTTGCATGAAACACAAGCTGATGGTGACATTGTAGCTGCTGCTAATGTCTTTATTCCAGAAACGTGCATCCTATGATCGTCAGATGTATCCTTATTTCCCAAGGCCTCTAACGATTGGAAACGATTTTCCAAGAAAATGAGAAATTTATTGAAGGCAGGTATCTTCCTTGGTTGACTCAAAGATTGCTCAAAGAGTGTGTGGGACTCCTTATCCAGTTTTTTAAGGAAAAAGTGGAGTAATATTGGATCCCATGAACTGGTGTCCACATTTAGTCCTTGGAGCCCCATCAAGCATTCTTGTATTGTGTCATGTAGATTGCGGATGGATTTTGCACTTCCTGATGATATGTTTTGGTGTGAGAATAACTTTGAGAGCCATGATGACACAAGCAACCTAGAGTTATCGTATCTTTCAGTAATCAACTTCCAGGCTGCTGCATAGTTGGATCCTGAAACCGGAAGATGGTATATGAGTTTCGCAGCCTCTCCTGTTAGGCTTGATTTTAGAAACCATATTTTCTGACCATCAGATATATTTTGGTTATGAATGATCTCCTTGTACAGATCAGAGAATTGTTGCCATTTAAGGTAATTGCCGTCGAATTTAGGCAAATCCACCTTGGGCAGTTGCCATGAGGTTTGCGGTATCTCCAATTGTGTTGCTGATGTTGATGTTTCGATTATTTCAATCAATTCTTGCAAAGATTCCGCAACCTTTTCTTGCAACTTAAAATATTCCCTTATTTCATGGTAAGTTAGAACGTTTTCCATTTTTCGATAAATGGCAGTTAACTCCTCCCAATTCAGTTCCAATGTTCGACATTTGGTCTGACAAAATGCTTTGCTCTTGTGTGGCTGTGCAGCATTTTTTTCGATTGACCTCTGTATTATTTCCATTATAAGTTTGTATTTTTGCTTTGTGTTGATGTCTTCTGGCTGTAAATTTGCATTGTCTTTTGTTTCTGCATTTGAGCCTTCTTTCTGGATGGGCTTGGGAATCGCTTCCTTTGTAGCTCCTTCCTGCTCATTTTCCGCAGCTGCTGCTGCACCCTGTTGGGCTAATGATAATTTTTCTTTAATATCACTATAGAACGACTCCTTTATTCTACTGATTTCTTGAAAAAAAATTTTCTTGATGTAAGGATGGTCATCTTCTATAGTTTCTATCCTTCGGATTTTGGAATCTGTCTCATCGAAAACCTTCCAGAGCAATGCCAATTTCTGCAAGCGATCATTTAAATAAGTGATCGTCTTACGCTCTGAAGAGTCTTTTTTGTAGTTTCTCCATAGATTGCATATTTTCTCCCCAGTATCTTCCTGTTCCTTTGTTAGAGCTTCAATATCCATTTTGCCGTTGTTTGATTGATCCAAAGAATGATATCAGCGATCGAATTTAGGTTGAACTGTGTTATGGCCCAGTTTACGCCCAAACGCAAAGTTTTTGTAATGTAAGGCGATGAACTGTGTTATGGCCCAGTTTACGCCCAAACGCGAAATTATTATGATACGACGTATGAACTGTGTTATGGCCCAGTTTACGCACAAACGCGAAGTTATTGTAATGTAACGCGATGAACTGTGTTATGGCCCAGTTTACGCCCAAACGCGAAGTTATTGTAATGTAACGCGATGAACTGTGTTATGGCCCAGTTTACGCCTAAACGCGAAGTTATTATGCTCCAACGGATGACTCTGAAGTAATTCTGCAACTGATGAAACTGCTGATGAAAGTCCTGTCACGGTCGCCAAATGTTTAAAGTCTGGACTCTTTTGTCCACACTTGATTCGTAGGTACATAAACCTAGAATCTGATGTCGAATAATAATATAGAACGATTCTTGTATCGCTTATATTTATGTAGGTTGGTGTTCCAAGCAGACTCACTTGGACGTAAAAATTCAAAGTCTTGGTTGATGGTTTTTAATTAACTCATAAAATTATTTATTAATATCAACATTTTATAGCAAAATATTGCTTATTAGACAGTTATTATTAAACATTGATTGCTTATGAAAATATATACTACAGTTGAGGCAAAAAGGTCAAGCTCACATTTCATTGTCTTTTATGCTGAGATTCGAAAATTAATTAAAAGCATGACTTTGTTTACCATCAGTTTACCAACCCGAATACACAAAAAATGTGTATCGTTTATTTTGCATGAAAATAAATCAATTATGTGTATGGTTTTTTATTACTGAGTGAATGAACTGCTTATTGCATAAAAGACAATGAAAGGCAACCCGAACAAACACAAAGAAAAGAACAAACAAAAAAATTGTCCCAAAGAAATAAAATATAAAAAAAAACTAAGGCAGGCAGGTATGTAAACAAAAATTAATAAAACAAAAAAGAAAAACGAAATAAAACAAAATCATTTCGCAGCTGCGTAGCGTTGGCCACTTTGTTTTGACCAGTGGCTTCTTATGCCTCAACACACGGCCGACGCTACACCAACAAATTTGTTAACAGTACGAAGAGAACGTCGGCCGTACGCGTGTCTCGTGTGGCAGAAAAAGGCGATGCTTGGTAGACAATTTGTGCCCACACCAGCCCTTCAACTCGAGCCAACCATTTAGGCCAACACCACTGCGATTTGTGCCACACCAGACCTTCAATTCAAGCAAACAAGTGCCACCGAATCCAGGCCATTATCATCCTGCTCTTGATAACATCATCCATCCCAAAATTGCGCCACTATCCGCCAGCCGACAGCCCACGATGTATTTTTAAAGTCGCAAGAACTTCCTTTTGATGTTTTTCCACTAACAGAGATTAATTTAAACTGTAATTTTAACAACAATGAATTTTTCACTTCAGATTCTAATGTTTTTCGAAAAGTTGGTCTTTTGGAAATAGGTGAACAACTTGGACGAGGGGTCCTTATAGCTGTACACTCACGCCATAATAGTTCGCTTTTCGTCATTCGTAAGACAGAAAATATTGAATTAATTTGTGCAAAAATCAAATTCGAACGGAAAAATATTTTTGTTCTTTGCTGTTATTTGAGACCTAACAGCCCAATCGAGAGTTACCAATATTTGATTAATGCAGTTGACTTTGTGTGTGACTCCGCGGGAGTTAATGGCGGCTTATTGGTCTGGGTGATTTCAATCTTCCTAGCTTGTCGTGGTCTCTTTCTGATGATGAGTATCATTTCGTTGCTAGCAACGCAACGACCCAAAAGGAAATGTTATTTTCAGACAATCTGTCTCATTCTGGTCTTCACCAGATGAGTGATATAAAAAACAATTTGAATAGACAGCTTGACTTAATCTTTTCTAATGATCCAATTAACTGCATTGTAGAAGAAAGTAGCTTAATTCTTTCCACTATGGATCTCTATCATCCACCGAGCAATTCTATTGATATTACTCGATAAAAGTTATTGGTTAATACAATAAATTTTATTCAGTAATTTTTGAATGTTTTTCCCTGTCCGTACCTAATGCACCCCAGAAAAATATGTCGTCATCTCCCCCATTGTATTGAAGTGAGTTGCGAACTCTCCGCAACTCCCGTAATGGTTTTTGGAAAAGATATTTCAGATCTGGATCTTTTCTGGAAAAGAAGACGACTATTCGCTCTATCTGGATGCTTACAATGAATTTTCTGTTCTTTCTAAACTACTCTATGATGCTTACATAAATCAAATGCAATTAGATACTATCACAGACCCTAAGCGATTTTGGAAATTTATTAACATGAAAAAAAAGTCAGATGGATATCCTACTTCTATTAACTATTTGGATCATTCTTCCAATGATCCTAAGATTATAACTAACTTGTTTGCAAATTTCTTTCATCTTGCTTTTTCTGATTGTAGTTTCGAGACTGACGTTAACTACTTTACTTATTTGAATACCTGTAATCAAACGTCATTGGTATCAGTTAACATTAATATTGATGATGTGGTCCACAAAAGTAACCAACTTAAGGATGATTTATCTTCAGGCCCAGATGGTTTGCCAGCAATTGTTTTAAAGAAATGCGCAGTGAATGTGGCTCAGCCTCTTTCTTTTCTCTTCCAAAAATCTCTTTCTCTAGGTATTTTCCCATCAATGTGGAAAAATTCTTCTATCATTCCGATTCACAAAAAAGGTTGTAAAGCAGATGTTGTCTTTGACACCGTTTATTTTCATTGCAAACCATTAGGAAAATCAACTACCACTAATTTAACTGAATTTGTGTCTTATACTTTAAACGCAATAGAAGAAAAAAAAAAACAAATTGATGTTATTGCCATGGACTTTAGTAAAGCATTTGACAAGATCTCACACAAAATTATTTCGTTCAAACTTAATGCTCTAGGATTTCCTTTTGGTTTCATTCAATGGATTGAATCATATCTATTAAATCGAAAATATCGGGTTTTATTTAAATCTTCAGTATCTGATCCATTTATCGCAAAATCTGACGTCCTTCAAGGCAGTCATCTTGGCCCTATCATTTTCATTCTCTCAATTAATGATGTAGAATCAATAATCAGACATTCACAACTTTCTATCTATGCGGGTGATATGAACATTTTAAAGTAATGTCGTCACCTGACGATGCTTTACCTCTTCAGCAAGATCTGGACAATTTTCCGTTTGGTGTCAAATGTTAGAAAATGCCAAGCAATTACTTTTTCTCGGAAACGTTTTCGTCCACCACCACGTGACTATTACATTAATCATAACCTTGTTAGTAGAGTTGCAACCATTTGAGATCTTGTTATATGTGACAGTGAGCTTTGTTTCAGATCCCATATTGACAACATTATAGCCCGGGCAAATTCAGCTCTTGGTTTTGTCAAGCGATGGACTAAGGAGTTTTCAGATCCTTACGTTACGAAATCTCTTTATACTACCTTTGTACGACCTTTACTTGAATACGCTAGTCAAGTATGGTTTCCGTATCACCAAGTCCATATTAAACGAATTGAGGCAATACAGCGCAGATTCCTCCGCTTTGCTCTTAGGGGACTTTCATGGTTAGACAATTACAACTTGCCTCCATATGAAGAAGGTTTGCGACTTATTAACTTACAATCTCTAGAAAAACGTCGTGTAGTAGCTGATGTTGTTTTTGTGCATCAAATTTTGGCAGGCGTAGCCGATTCTTCTACCTTTCTTGAGGTTATGAGTATTAACATCAACTCACGTTATATAAGGTCAATTTTACAATTCCATGAAGCTGTTGGAAAGAGGCGTGGGATAGTAATAATAAAAACAACTCAAGACCGCTTTTAAAAGAAGAGCCCTAGAGTCAGTGAGCTAGCAGAAAAAAAAACAGCAACGCCCGTTTTAGAGCTCTTCGACTCGAAGCTTTCTATCACTGTCACTGGCCATCGTCAATTATTGCCGCAATTTTAGCTTCTTTTTTTTGTCGTAGACTATTCGGTACCATTTGTAAAAAGCCAATCCGACCGGGATTTCTTTTTTTTTATATAACTCGTTAAAAGTCATTAAAGTTATTTAACACCGGTATCGGAGTTGCCGCCCTTTAGAAGGGAAAAACAGTGGGAGACATTTGCAGGTGTTATCGCCGAGAATTCATCATCAGCCCAAATACAAAATTAATTTATTTAACCTATTTTAACAAAAAAGGAGAAAAACAGCATCCGGAAGTCAACGTGCACACGGGGATCCAGCCGAGATAAAAAAGAACTGTAAGTAAATTTTAATTATCTTTAAATTAATTTGTGGTTTGTGCTTATTTATTGACTAATATAAATAAATAAAAAAAAAATATTTGCATTAATTTGACACTGCTCCAGGTGTCCCATCTCCACGACTCCATCACTAAATGTAGTTTGGGGGTCTCTACTTTTTTTTTCTTTGGGACGCTATAATTCGGACGTACGGGTTATTAATTAAATAATAAACTCTTTATTAGACATACCTCGGATTGCCTTTACCTTTATGTCAATATTAATTAACTTAAAAAAAAAATCTTAAATAGAATAAGATACCTCGTATAGAAAGAAATTGATTTTATTTATATATACCTTGAATTTACATGAATGTCTTAAAATCTTTTAGCGGCTTGCCACGGTTATTTTAATTCTCGTTAATATATAACCAAATTACCTGGATGTATGACCATACAGTATCATACAGTATCATACAGAATTTTGACCATACAGTATTTTAAAATACAGCATTTCTACCCGCTCCTAATTTTATCTCTTTGGTTTTGTATTTTCGTGGAAATCAGCAAAGAATTGAAAGGATTCGCTTTGAATTAAATAATTAAACAACTTTAGGTGGGTCAAAAAGCAGATATCGAAAATAAAATCATTTTGATAATTTAAAAAAGTGCGCACTTTTTTACATTATCGAAACGATTTTATTTTTTAGCCTATTAACAGCATTTTGAAATACAGAATTTTGAGAAACAGAATTTTTAAAAACAGAGTGAACAAAAAGAATATTGAAACACAGAATTTTGATTCACAATATTTTGATCATACAGTATTTTGAACATACAGTATTTTGAGGTACAGTATTTTAAATGCAGTATTATGACCAATACCGTATTTTGACCCCAACCCGAAAAAATCAAAAGTATTTTGTCATAAAAAACTTCATTTTCGCCTCTATAAACGTCTCGCTTCGTATTGCCTAATCTGGGAACCAGGAAAAATAAGTGAACACGCTGTTTTCCTAACTGAACTGAACACCGCCTGAACTATGGCCCCTATTACGGTTGTCAAATATCAATACGATAATTGGTGTATATCAACAAAATTGTTCCATTGGTATTTTCGTTGTCAGTTATGAAAAGTTTTGATAAACTATGAGTGCCACTCAGATTTGCGATCTATTTTGATTAGTTTTATTGACTAGCTTGGTATTATCGTTGTCAAAAATATTGGTGTTTATCATAATTTCAGTAAAACGCAAATTCGCTGTTGATAAAATTATTTTGAAAGAAATAATACGTTTCGGTTAAAATATTTTTATTAAATTTCACTTGTTTTTACATTTGTTTCTTTTGTTATTTGGTGTGCAAATAGGAGGTGCATGTACATTGTAGGTACAAAAATGCACACACCTTTGCGATTATTTCCCAAATTTTGTTAGCACTTTTTTATTTCACTTCTTTACCAAATATATATAAATCCAAGTTATATTAACTTTAATTACACGAAAATAAATTAAAACAGAAACAAAAACGTAAACCAAACACAATCGAAAAGAATAGAAAACTGAAACGTCAAACAAAATGCCCAATCACAAGAGAACGACAATCATAATACCGAAATTTTGATTGATTGATAAATGTTATCGTTTATCAAACAATTGATTTTTGACAACCGTAATAAGGGTGTATGACTAACTTTGGTAGACGTTAATCTGCTGACGACAACATTTTGAGCACATAGTCGAAATGTAGTTTAGTGTGCTGATGAAAAGTGGCGCCACCCCTTCTCTTAGTACAACATATAATTTTTAGTATTAAAGGGTAGTTTGAAGAATCGCTTTAGAAAAAACGCTTTGATGAATCTTAAAATTCTGTTTGCATTAACAAAGAGATCAGTAGTATAACAATTTTGAAAACGATTGAAATATTGCGTCGAAAAATTAAAGGTGCGACAAATTTAATTCAGATCTAAACTAAACTTGTTTCTTATTTGTTTTGTTCTATTTTTCAAACCGTTCAAATATGTATATTTGGTTCATTTTTTTATTATTTGTATTTATCGTTTTTGTCTAGCCTTTATATGCATTTCAGAATAAAGAAACAATGCTTACTCGCAGATAGCTCAATAATGAGGCAAGCCTCTGTAGTTCTTGGATTCATACGACTATACGTTCAGAAAATACATGGTGTATATAATATTTTTTGGATTTTCGTAACTATACCTTCACCATTCCTACGATAAAAGGAATGTACATTCATATGGAGGATAGAAGGACAAAAATCCTCATCCCACGTAATCGCCAGAATGAAGTCATTAAAGCTATTAACAACTCTAGCGATCACATTTTAGCCATGGGTGCAAATTTTTCAAAGAAAGCCGATGGACATTTGGTCTGCATTCAAAATATTAAATCTGATAGTGATGACTCATATGCATACACGACTCAAGCTATTAATATACAAGGTCAACCAAGAGAAGGTATATTAAGAATATCGGTCGATTGATAGAGCATTACATTGTCATAGGAAATATAATTAAAAAAAAATACTTGTTATAGTAACTGGTGCAAGTTTTGTTGTACTTAACGAAGCTTTGAAGTCCACTAGTGGGCTTTCTGGGAAATGCAGTATAATAGAAGATGGGCTTATGGTGCAGATTTTACCATCCAAAATGGCTGACATTAGAAATGCGCTACTGAATCTGAAAGACATCGACATCGTTTGCGGACCAATTGAAGCTGACGAACAGCAGACAGAAGTTGTTAACATAAAATGGGTTAACGATGATATGGAAGTAAATATAGGGTAAAATGCTGTGCACTTAACAGAAAAACAAAATAAAAGTAACCATTTTATTTGAATTATTAAAAGGGTGATTTCTCCTATAGACTCAAAAAAAATGGATGGCATTCAGAGTATAAGGGTGCATTTAGGTGTGTCAGTTTCAAACAATAATCACATTCTTAAATGGACTGAAGTATTTTCAATAGAAGTAACATATCTGCTATAAACATACAAAAAGTATTAGAAGTCATTAACTCTTCTTAATTCACAGGTTAGCCGAGATAAAGGAATATGCCAATCACCAGTTGATATATCAAATGTATCTGAACAAATAGCAAAAAATGTAGCGGTAGCGCTCCTTCCATTTCTGGATTTACTAGTAGCTAGTGGAAGTGCTAAAATTGGTTTGAGGGTATCCATGAATAATGATTACGTATGCTTAAATTGATTGTGAAATCAAGTAAACTATAATTTTTTTCTTTTAGGTTTCCTACGAAGCTGGTAGTCAGAATGAAAAGTTGCCTCCACTATACATGAGTGCCCTAGACAATAAATTAATTCCAGTATTGCATAAGCAGGCCAATGATATTGGTAAAATCATAGTGTTAGAGCTAATTTTTTATATTTTAAATGTACACATTAATGTTTAAACAAATCGAGTCATTAATAGAACAAAAAAAGTAAGGTGTATTTAATCAATAAATAGTTTGAGGTACCATAGGATATTTTTTTTTAAATAAACGTAAAAAAACTGAATTTTACTATATTTATTATTCTAATTTTTGTGAATGTCTTTCGCATATATGTACTTAGATTAGATTAGATTAGATGGAATTTTTTTCATTCTTAGTAATATTATATCAAGGTACAATTATCAAGTATGAAATTGAACGAATTGAATAGTAGCCATTCTATAACTTAAAGGGTTAGTGTTGAATGATACTTTTCAGAATAATTATAATTCATATAAGATCTGATGTGGGGTGACAAACAGTATCTACTTATAACGTATATTCTTAAATACAATTATTAAATCAAGATTTTATATATATAAAAATTTCAATTATAAATACAATTTTAATAAAATATAACAAAAAGTTAATGAATTTCAAAGTAAATTATTTTAAAAATTCAAAGAAAAAGAAGCTATCAATTTGTCTATGCTGATGATTAGGAATTTGTTCTTAACATTCAATACAATCATTATTAGCCAGCCTTTGGTTTTTTTTTTTAAATGAACTAAAAATACGAGTTTCTCTAATAAACAGTGGCAGTTTGTTGATAAATTTAGGAGCCGTAACAGTAAAAAAAATGTGAGAAGTGTTTTTTACGTGTGGAAGGTTCATTTACAAGATGCAAGTTATTTATACGTAGACTGTTGAGTAGAGAGTTCCTTGATGGTATATTACCACTTTGCTTATAGAATTCTTTTAAGACTTTAAATACGTAGAGATGCCTCATTGGCAAAATTCTTTCTTTGTATAGAGGCCAACTTGCAGCAAATCGAATTTTATTACAAATAATACGAATTAATTATTTTTGAGCTAACAAAAGAGGTTTTAAATTAGTAGAATAACATCTACCCCAGCTCATTATACCATACTGAAGCCTTGACTGTGCAAGACCGTTATATATTAGAGAAAAAACCTTTTTGGAACAATATGGTTTTATAAAATAAATTTGGGAGATACCAATATCATATGATATTTCAAAGTTCGAGTATGTTCCTTCCAATTTAAGTTTGAGTCAATTAAAACACCTAAATATTTGAGTTCCCTCACCGAATCAATTTGGAAGCAGCTATCGGAGGATTGAAATACAGAATTAAAATTGTATTAACCACATTTTTGTATAGGAAGGCTAAATTGCTTACAGTTGTGAGCATGAAAATAAAGATGAAACTGTAGAAGATCATTGCCAGATAGCTTAAAGTACACCAATTTAGTTTTTTCACTAACAATAAGCTTATGATGAGCACACCACGTTCTAAGAACTTTAAGATCTTCAATTTTTGTAATGCAATCAAATGTCGTTTTGAAACGGTAAGAGACGGCTATATCGTCAGCAAATGCAGTGGGTTACCCATTTAGTTCCTGTTTGAAAATAGAATTGACATATATTAAGAAGAAAAGTGGGCAAAGTATGGAGCCTTGCGGACCATTTTTTTAGTAACAGGGACTACATAAAGATTCGCTCACAATAATTTTTTGTTCCCTACATAGGTTTGAAGCCATGAAAAAGTTAATCCTCTAAGCCTATATCATGCAACTTACATATATAAACAAAAATTGCCATGGTAGTTTCATTACAGTTTAAACTACTATATAATTCGCTTCAATATATTAAAATAGCATCTTCTATTGACAAATCTGCTCTGAAACCAAATTGATATCTACTTAAAAATTATTTCTTTCCAAAAAGGACAATGTTCGAACCTTTCATAGTTTCGGCCTATAGTTACAAACTTTTTTCCTGTTACCTTTTTTGAAAAGAGGTATCAACTTCAGCATTTTTCAAACAACTAGAGAAACAACCATTTTCAACACTTAAGTTAAAAAAATAACTTAACATGTCAACCAAATATAGGGATAATTTTTAAGTAAGGTACTTGATATTCCATAAGACGTGCAAAAATGTTTGTTTTTTTAATGAAATAATAGCATATCATTTCACGCGCAGTAAAACAACTGAAAGCAAAACTATTTGATTGTACATTTTCAAGCCTAGAATTTGAACTGTATGTGCACTCGCATCGAGAAATCGTCCACCACTAAATTATCAATTTCAATTGAAGGTCTATCCTTACCTAATATGCTGTCGACAACCCTCTATTACTCTCTTACATTGCCTTTAGCTCTAAAAAATGTACTAGTATAAAAGTTGTAACGAGTATCGTAGATTTTAAATTTGACAGCATAACATAACGAAGTGTAATATTTTTTTTTTGTTTTTTATTGCGAGGATGTTTATTACATTTTTTGCTTACATTATTTTTCTTTTTTAAAATCCTTAGAAGATTAGCCGTCATCCAAGATTTTAAGTGTTTTTTACTTAAAGGTTTTACTGAAGTAGTAGTGCAGAACTTAATATGTTTTTGTAAAATTTCCATAAAAATATCAAAAGCATGAGATGAATCATTTGCGAAGTACACTGGGTCTCAGAATTCATATTTTAAAATTTCGTTGAGTGAATAATAATCAATGGAATAATGTGTTTTTGGTTGACTAAATTAATTTTTCCTAAAATCAGAATTAATAACATTATTCAGAGTAACCATACGGCGATCTGTCAACATAAGATCATACACCCTACCAATGGAAAGTTTATTATATTTTTTATGAAATCTGGCAAAAATATGATCAATACATGAATTAGAGAAGGCAGTCACACGGGTTGGTTCGTTAATGTAGCTTTTAAGACCATTTGCCGCTAAAAGAAATAAGTAGTTTTAAGTATCAATATCTGAATCATTAAGGATGTCTATCGCTTAAAAAAATCAAGTTTTTTGCCTTATTTAGGCTCAGTATATTGCCAAGGTTATCTACAAAAGGCATTTGATAGCTTACTATTTCATACTATTTCAGTATAATTACAAAGAAAAAAGAAAAGTCAATATGAAAATTTCAGCTCGTAGAATACTATCTCTAGCATGCTATGAGCTGAGCAATATATTGCAAGAAATTTTTCATAGAATACTATTTGCGGTCTCCACAGGCAATTTCAATAGAATGCTATGAAATCTAGATCGTGGAGAGACCGCGTAAAGAACGTATAAAAATTGTTTGTTCTAGTAAAGTAGCGCGGGAGGCCAGGTGGCGCGGGCGGCGTTAGTGGCGGGTTGGCGCTTTTACGTTTTAATGCAAGAAATTATAGTAGTTCAACGGTTTATTAAAAAAAATCTTACAAAAGCAATATTTTGTTAAAAAAAGATGTATTCTATAACTCACAAATGAAATAACTCATAAATAATTTTTAGTGAAATAAATCTTAATTAGGATTTATTTCATTTGCATAGAATAAGGAGTTAATTCATTTTGAAAAAAAATCCTAACCCAAAATTATGCAATAAATCCTAACATTAATGAAAATAAAGCTAACAATTAGGAGTTCCTTCATGAGTATTAACTCCTAACTTTGTATGGGAAATGTTAGTATTTATTTGGCTTATTTTGTTAGGACTTAATACGTTAGAAGCTATTGCTGGAGCCTTGAGAAACTTCTCATTGCAAATAGTTTGTAAATTAAAATAAAATCATTTGTTGAAATAACTTTAATAAAAATTAAGATATGGAAAGCTAAGAGAGCCAAGTAAGAAATATACTTCTAAAAAAAATACTAATTTTATACGATTTGCAATCAGATACTGATGTGGAGCGATTCAATTTTGAGACTAGCGTGGTGAATAAAGTGGGTTAAAATTTGGCGAGCAGTGCAGCAGGCTAAATGGGTTAAAATTTGACGTTTCAAGATAGATAGAGAAGATTTTTTTTTTTTTTTGCGAGTCAGGATTCCCAGGGGACTTCTTTGGTACAGTATTAGTGTCGGCGGCACGCTTGTCGTTGCACGGCTAGACTCGACGGAAAATTAGTTTACCTTGCACAGCAATCAAAAATAGATCGTGCCATGAAAATTAATAAAAAAAAAGATAGAAAGAAAGTTACATTACGATAGGAAAGTTATTCTACTTTGAAATTCGTTAAAAGAAAGAAGGAAGAAAAATAGCTTAAATCTCAGGACCTTGATGGTACCCAAGAGAAAGGTAAGTAAAGTGCTTCATAAACAAAAGTAAAACTAATCTAACTAACCTACGTATTATACTTTATATTCACAAAATATAAAAAAAATATGAATAAAAGAAATAAGAAAATCCCATCAAAAAGAAAATTCCCCCCACCACTGAAATTTTAAATATAGAAAAAAAAAATTAATATAAAAAGTTTTCAGCTTCTTATATTTTTTTTTATTAAAAAAAGTTATAATTTTTTTTTACGAAAATACAAATCCTATTCCAAACACTAACACTATTGCAACTTTACTGATACCGTTCCACTGAATCCCGTCCGTTCGTCTGATGACATTGACGAAGGTCAGGCCACCCACCCAAGTATCAAAAAATACTTCCAAATGCTCTTTCTATGGCCTTTGTTTCAGAAAGAGCCCCTGATTCGACCTACCAGTCACAAACTATACCGTAGAAGAAAGTAGGTCTGTCACGTCTTCAAAACCATGTTTACTTCATGTTTTACGGCTTTGCCAAGCCTCCACATACCATAAGCTTCGAATTAATAAACAATCGCGTTATAATTATGAAAACTATTTATCAACTTTATTTTTATTCATTTTCTTTTTACTAAAAATTGAGCTCTCCAGCTCATTTCTTTTATTATACTACCGGGTTTTTCAATAAGAGGTGTTATTTTGATATTCAAAGAAAAATGGCATTTTTTGAGATGTTTATTTCATTATAAAGAGGAAGGTATGCCATTAATAATGGAACACAACATCAGCCAAATGGCCGCCACGACCACGCTTACAGGACCATATCCTTTTCCCATAACACCTCTTATTGGAAAACCCTTTATAATCAAATTTTCAATAATTAATTGTGTTTGCTGAGCCCTGGGGTCGCCCTGAAGTCGCCCCAAAACGCTTTTTGAAAAACCTCAACTCGCCCTGGGTAACAAATTCTCTGTTTTTTTAAACCTGTGGTCGCGCTCAACTCGCCCTGAAGTAGATCTAGGTATTTTGTTGGGGCGAGTTGAGGTAAACAAATTGACACGTGTGTTGTCAAACAAATGTTTAAAATTGAATATTTTATTTGATTTATTAGATTTATTTTACTGAAAATAAAAAGAAAACATACTGTTTGGGGTAGATTCCAATAGAAAGTAAGGTTAAGATGATTCCCTCAAATTAATTAAATACACCAATTTATTTTCGATATAATAAATACACCTTATTTAAGACTAGGTACGTCTTACCAGTTTGCAGGTTTTGACAAAAGAGAGCGATTAGCTGTTACAGGAAATGCTAGGTTACAATCATGTTCTTAGACATGGATGAAATAGAAAGCACTTAAGAGTGTCTTAATCGCCCTCTAGTCAATATTTTAATTTTACAAATGGTATAAATGTTCTTAACACGGTGTCTCCACGAGCAAAATTTCATAGATTACCATCTGTCACTTTTCATAGAAAGAAAGATTGCTAGAATGCTATAAAATGTATGGTGGGCATTTGATAGCTTACTATTTCATACTATTTCAGTCCAAATACAAAGAAAACAGAAAAGTCAATATGAAAATGACAGCTCATAGAATACTATCTATAACATGCTATGAACTGAGCAATATATTGCAAGAAATTTTTCATAGAATACTATTTGCGGTCTTCATAGGCAATTTTATAAGAATGCTATCTTGCATTCTATGAAATCTAGATCGTAGAGACACCGTGTAAGGATGATATAGATTTGTCTTAAGTTATAATTTTTTTTTACGGAAATACAAATCCTATTCCAAACACTAACACTATTGCAACTTTACTGATACCGTTCCACTGAATCCCGTCCGTTCGTCTGATGACATTGACGAAGGTCAGGCCACCCACCCAAGTATCATAAAAATACTTCCGAATGCTCTTTCTATGGCCTTTGTTTCAGAAAGAGCCCCTGATTCGACCTACCAGTCACAAACTATACCGTAGAAGAAAGTAGGTTGTAACGGAATTCACAGAAGCCTTGCACGAACAACACTCCAACTGGGATCGAGACTTTCAAACCGACGGAAAAGATGTTTTTATAAATTTCGTCGTTGCGGAAATTTTCGTGCTCATGAAATCACGCTGTACTTTACTGGGTGTTCTTTACGTAATAGAACCTACGCAGACTATTATAACACCGTATTCATAGGACCGAAACCCAAAAGCTGTTAGGTTAAATTTGTAAATCTCGTGATTACGAAAATTTCGTTATCCTACTTTGAGCGCCATTTATGCAATGAAAATCAAACAGAAGAGCTACTATTACACCAAATAACACACCACTCGAGAATGAAACTCCTAAGCTAGGTAAAAACCATATTTGAGAACTCCGACTTTACGAAGATTCTCACTCTAGCGAAATCTCGTTGCTCTGAGTTGAAGGTCATTGACGTATCGGAACGAAACTGTGGATGGACTAAACTTAAAAATAAGTGAAACGTCAGTGCAGATCTCTGATAAAGAGTTTTAGGTTTTGGGGATCTAGTTATCTCTCCTATGCACGGGTCACTTATGAAAAGCTTAGGACAGTCTTCTATAATTCAACCGAAAAAGACTCAAGTTCCGACTCAATAATTAACTCCTGAAAAAAAATATACACAAAAATTAAAGATATCATTATTCAAAGGATCAAGTTGAAAACGGTTTCTATCCCCTTTAAGTAAGCATGAGATCACTTAAAGGGGGCAGGACCGTCGCCTAGTCGTTTCTTCAAATAACCATATCTTGTGTACCTAGATGTTATATACACATGTTATTAAACCTTAAAAATTGCCTTGAACATCTATAATTTATTCACTCGATCATAATAAATAAATTATCCTCGCCACTTACTGAACTGATCTTCACTTAAGAGCATATAATCTGTACAGGAATCCATTTCAGGAAGGTAGTTAATCCCCCTGACCTTAATAGAGGTTAAAGTCATCAGACAGATTAAGAACTTAAATGAGATTTGCAAATGGGAATCAAAAAAAACTATGAAAAGAATTCTTGGCTCTTGAATTAATCCCTACCACATCTCCACAGGACAAACATCTAAATAGGACAAAAGAGACCTCATCCAAATATTCTCCCTGGAGGAATAGGGTACTACCGCTCGACTAATGCCACAGGTCCGGATAAATTTGCTTCGACTGGCTCAGCCATCAGGGAAGTGAGTCGATGCTGCAGGGGCGAGTAGTGGGTTTACATACTATTGGACCTGGAATCTAGTTGTTGGGTGACTCGAATAGTTTAAAATGCTAAGCTGAAAAGCTAAGGGCCGGAAGGTAATTCCAGAAAAAGTTGCGTTAGATAGTAAATGATGTTGCAAAAAAAAGAAAAACAATTGAAAAGATTTTGATAGGACAAGATGTTAGTAGCCTATCTCGGATTGCTTTACCCAGAACCCATCCAAATGTTCCATATCATCCGATGAATTTTATAGGAACCCTTATAAAGTTGGGAGAAACAGATGTTGTTATTTCCCCCTATTCGCCTACCTACCCGACCTAAAAGTAACGAAAAGATACCACCTTTACGAAACTTCCCAATTGATATACCTACTGGCGATATGTTAACATAGGTACATCCCTCTAAAACGGAAAAGTCACGTAGTCGTAGTTATCGACTCAGTCGTTGTTGCTGAGGAGAAAAGATTCACATCGGTTGATGCAAATTGTCCGCCACGACCCCCATTCTTATGGATCTAAACCTCCATGTTACCTGAAATTATTAAAGAAATGTCCCATAAGGAACCTTCCCTGAGACTATCACGAAATCTCATGTTAAGCGACTGAACTCATTGAATTGAAAGAATGAAAATTTTAAATTCGTAAAAGTTTCAACAAATTTTATTAAATGATAACTTACTTCTATCGTATGAACATAGACTAAACTTAAGATAAAAAAAATTTAACTTTTTTTGTTATCAAGAACAACTTAAACAAAATAAATCATCTGAATATGTTAATTATGACTGAATTGAAATATTAACAAGTCCTTCACAACCATTTAAGTGATTTATATTCGTATTTAAAAAGTTTTTTTTTCTATCATCTATAGATTAATTTCAAAGTAAGCGAACTAAAAATACTATTTTTAGTGTTTGAGGAAAAAGTTTCAAAATTCATAAACCATATTCTTAGCCGGACCGAATTTATTAAAGTCTTATTCAGACCAATAAAATTTTCTGAGGTTAGAAGTTTTCACCTCCCCTCTTTCGCGTGTTTCAGAAGACACTACGATTAGTACTTCTTCTTTTTTTTTTATTTAAAACTTGACTCGCAAACAAAACGTTTGAAAAATTAACCAATATTCGGTTGGACTTGTAAATCGGCGCTTAACTCTGCCAGGTAACGTTCAAGGCCAGTCAAGGAAGACGCAAAATTGCCTTAAATCCAAACGAAATAGTTCAGACCCGACTGATTGTAATAATCAGGTAATAATTTAACGCGAATAAAAAATGTAAGGAAAATCTCGTTCGTAGTAAACGTACACGTAAAATTTTAAAAGAAATTCAATCGTATGTAATTTCTTATAACACGAAAAAGACAATACTGAAGAAAGACGACATGCGTCTGTTTAGAGAAAATCCCGCCCCAAAAGTAGAAGAAATAAGATTTCATAAAAAGTTAATTCAATTAAATTTTCAAAAATTTTAAAATAATCAATATAATTTGTCAAAGGATACTACTGTTAAAAGTTTTATAGGAATATAGTTTAAAAAAAGTTATCAATATATTTATATGTTATACAATATAGTTGGGAAATATAATTTCAGACAATTAAATACATACGGGTTCGCAGCAAGGAAAAGTGCACTTTGCCCCCCTGGGAATCTCCCATCTCGAATTTAATAAAAAACTTATTTGATCTCGAAATATTTTTTTTCATGATCTGTACCCTTTTTATTATATGAATCTTGTTTTTCTTCTATTTTCCGGGAGAAAAAAGTTCATATAAACAGATGATGTAAAAAGTGTACCCATACGTAGGTACTCATGTAGGTACTATATGACCGACATATACTCAGTTTTTCAAAAGAGTGTTCTATAGTCTTTTTTTTTTGTTAAACGATTAAGATGACGTGTCTACCAAGTGAAGATTATCATCACTATGTATTCATAAAAAAATTAAAGTCCTAGAGATTTTTTTTTTTTTGAATTAATAAATGAGATTCGAAACTTTATAATCATCCATGTTTAAGATGCATAAGAAAAAAATGAAATTGAAAATTGTCATAAGAATGAAATTCGCTTGATTATCCACCTCTCCGTACAGGATGATGATAATTTACTAAAAATGAACAAAAGTTAACTAAGATGTTAACATAAAAATGTCTTAGGGACTCATAAAAATATTATTGATTTGACACTTATGGATACTGACTGTTCCCAAAGATATAGTTAGTCGTAAGGACTTTACTTAATATGAAATTAAAATTCTTATCTTCTATTGAGATCATAGAGTGTGAGAATAAACACATTTACAAACAATATGAATCTTTTCTAATGATTTCAAATATTTTTACATAAATTTATTTTTTTTTGATCACTACTGTGTCTTTATATTTCGTTTTTTTTTTTGTCACCTTCGCAAGCAGGTGTAATATAGTTACTCAAAGGAATCAGATTTAACTTCATAAATTGTTTTCTTTCTTGTTTTAGATATATCAGAGTAAATTTTTCCTTTTTTTTTTTTTAAAGCAAAAATAATTTTTATAATTTTCTTTTCAATAAGATATTTATATATATATTAAAATAGTACACCATAAAATTCCATACCTCTTCTGCTACATATATTATATACAAAATTCTTCAACTGGTACTTATCGCCTTCGGTGTATCTCCTTAGATGACTCGAAACATATATTAAGTGGCAGATGTTCACTGACTGGTGTCCCACGTTAAAAAAAATCCAGATAACCGCATATCTTTCTTTTTTTTGTTAGTCTTACGAGTACAAGTTGCAGTAGGTATCTTCGAATAGATGAATGTATGTACAACAACACTTTATAGCATCAATATGTTAATGCACTAGTGTAATGTGATATATCATGATTGATACAAATATCAAAATTCAATAAATAAAGAAAACCCAGGCAGACTGCCACTGGGGGAGTTGGTTGGACGAGTGGCTGTGACGTGGTTTGGGGTACGGACACTTCTTTTGGAGTGACGCCTGTCCTGACCCACCACTGGATGGCCACGAGGTCCGTTGATACTCCTCCGATTTGTTTCTGCCTGCGTGAAAAAGTAAGTTTTAGTACGTTGAATTACGTGATATGAATATTCAAATTAAAAATTTAATTATACTCAAAGCCAAAAATAAAAATTTCTATCGAATGTAATATAGGTTCTAAAAAGTTTATAATCATTTGTAACATAATTTCGTTTTTTTTCTTTCTACCTGTTCCTAGCATATTCACACTTTTCATAAATATGTTTCAGACGAAAATTTTTGGCTCGTTTCAATAAATGTCACATGACGACACGTGCATTCATTTATTTGGCCGTATAGTTTTCTTCCAATTTACCACATTTTCACCGGGAATTGGTTTTTTTTTTTTTCTTTTTTTCTTACTTGCATACAAATAGCACTTTAATTTACCTGGGTTTTTTTTCTTTTAGGATTTTTCCAATTAGTCCCAGGTGGTAATGGTATTTTTACAGATGGAATTTTTCCTTGATCGGACTTTCGATTTTCAAAATCCTAGCGAGTTCTTCCCACTTAAGTCGTACAGACTGTACTTTGGGAAGGGTGGTTTGTTCCCTATTTATCACAAAAAAAAATGTAAAATTTTCTTTCAATATTGACGAATTTTTCTACGAATGTTTTGTTAATGGAATAATGATGTCTTTCAAAGTGATTTCTAGTTAATTGATATGCGTGATAATTAAAATTTTCATACCTGCAATAAATATGCGCCTTTTTTTGTTAATTGTCGCTCTGTATGAAGAAAATCTTTTTATTCGCCGTTTGATATAATGATCTTTTCGCTTTTCACTTCTGATAGATGGTAATATATATAAACTTTTACCTATGCCAAGATTATTATTTATTAAGCAAACTTACTTATTCGGGGGTTGAATTTAAAAGAAAGTTACAAAACTTTTCTGCCGCGTTCTAGAGTCAAAAAGTCTTTTTATCAAATTGGCGTTCACGCTTCCACACAGATCATCGGATAGGAACTTAGAAGTAGATGGGCTGTGTTCTACTACTAACGAATTTTGTACCAGCGCGAATTTACATGATGACTTGTGATGTAGTTCACATCGGTTGTAACTTGAAAAAATTTAACTGGATTTAACTTCCATCTGAAGTTTTTCCTAATGGAAGATGTATATTTACATCTAGATTTAATAAGATAAGATAAATCTTTGTTTTTCACGACAAGTGAGGTTATTTCTTTTCAAGAAAAATGTTTAATACTATTTCTTATGTATTTATATTCTCCGAGTGAATTTCGGACATGATTTCACGTTAAATTCGGATTAAACGTGATAAAATAGATATGAAGTTTTTACTAATGAAATTGAGTCATAGTTCGGCATATTATCTACTGACAACGCCTAATTGGATACGAGGTTGTTTCTATATTTACTTGACTACTGAAACGCTCTGTCTCAAGATTTCTTCTTTTGACGTATGTCACTTCTGGAAGTGTCACTTCCAGTTACTGATGCTCGTATCAAAATGACTACCTATACTTTAACTCCTGATTAATCTTTGTAAATAGGTAAACTTCCTCGTTCTACGCTCACTGTTTGTTCGAGCAAATAACCTATAACATCATTCTTGTGTTTTCTATCAAATAATTATTCTTTACTAAACGTATACTTTTTGTCTCAAAACTTTTTCCAACTACGGATTCTTAACTTTTTCTTCTTTTACTACCTTTTCTGACTAGTAAATACTTATTATTAAATAATTCTAAAGGCTTTGAGATATAAATAAATTTTACCAGGTCCACGGGGACAACTCGATTTCTGCTCTATATTTCCCAGTACTTTTTCTTTCATCTAGTACTTCGCCATGGAGTCCGCCATTCTGTAGGATTTAAGTTATTAGTGCTATCTCCTTTCATCCTTATGTCGCCGTCTGCCTCTGAAAAATGGAATGCCTTCTCTAGCCTCCACTTCTTTGACATGTCTGCAATTCATCCACCCCATACGCTTTTATTCAAAAGTATGTTCCATTTATATAGAGTTTGCAGTCGATAGGGGTAGTGACGTCACTAAATGAATGGAATGTGCCTGAACTATTTTACCAATACTTCGACGTAGTAATTTGAATATATCTCGTTCACCATTATACCAGTATGGTACATTAAAGAAGAAGTAAAAATTTTTTTTTAAATTGGTCGAGTTTTTACGTATACTCTATTCATTGACTATTACGAATTTATGTTATTTACTATAGAGATAGAAGAGATGGCTTTTCGTACAAAACATCTTCGTTGCACGAAGTGTTCACTCGTACAACGACGATGGAAAAGAAAAGTAGATTCCGTATTAAAGCTGTTATGAAAATTTTTTTAATTTGTGTTATACACCCACGACCCGTTTGTCTCATGTTCAGCTGAACTAGCCGATCGTGATAACGTATTATTAATTTGTTCGTATTTTACTTCCTTAGGTCTTTAGTGTGTACGACCATTTCAAATCCCTTTTGGTCTTTAACACGATACAAATTATCACCAATGATTTTTGTTACATATGCCCTTACAAATTTGGGACTCAATTTAGCGTTTATATGTTTAGCCGCGTTGCTAAGAGTAAAATTTCTCTTGAATACTTTGTCACCCACTTGGTATGTCACTGTTCTGCTTCGTAGGTTATAGGTATGCTCGTAGTTTTCATGGGCTTTGCTTAACGCAGTTTTCAAATATGAGTGCAGTATACCCATCTTTGCTGCTTTGGGTAACCAATTTATTTCTGACTGGATAAGTCCTTCCAATTTTCTCAATAATCGATAATCTGCCCCATGTTCGATCACCGTAGACTCGCATGGTCAGTTATTACCAAGAATCTATATCCCTCGACATAAGGTCGGAATTTATAAATCCCTTGGAAAGCTGCCAAACACTCTCTCTCAGTTACGGTGTAGTTTCGTTGTGCAGAATTCAGTTTTTGTGAGTAGAAGTAGATTGGTTTCTCATTCCCCTCCTCATCCAACTGACATAAAACGCACCCTATCCCTGTGGAAGAGGCGTCACAACAGATTATGAATTGCTTATCAAAGTCAGGATTGATTAATACTGGAGCTGACGTTAACGCTTTTTTTACAACTTCTAAGGCTGATATTGCTTCTGGGCCGAACACAAATTTATTTTTTTTCTTTAAAGTGTCAGATATTGGAGCTTTTATGGTAGAGAAATTCTCTATAAATCTCCTGTACCAGCCGGCCATTCCTAGAAAACGACGGACTTGTCTAATTGTGGTTGGTACAGGAAACTCTGCTATTGCAGCCACTTTATTCGGATCGGTTTTCAAACAACCTTGCCCAACAATATACCCTAGGTATTGCAATTCTTTGAAACAAAATTTTGATTTTTCAACATTAATAGTTAAGCCAGCATCTGTTAAATGCTTCGCTACTCTGGACAAAATAGAAATGTGCTCGTGAAAATCCTTAGAAATGACTAACAAGTCATCAAGATAAATGAACAACTCTCGAGGAATAACCTTGTCCATTAAGCACGTCAAACTTTGCGTAGCATTCGAAAGTCCAAACGGCATTACTTTGAATTGGTACAGAGGCCTACCTGGTACTGTAAAGGCTGTCTTCTCCCGTGATTCTTTCTCCAGGGGCACTTGCCAGTAAGCATCTTTCAAATCCACGCTAGAAATGTAACGTGTCTCTGAAAGGCGTGCTAGCAAACCTTCTATTTGCGCAATTGGATTCGCATTTTTCTTAGTTACGGCGTTAACTTTTCGGAAGTCGAGGCATAGTCAGTTTTTGCCGGGTTTTCTCACCAGTACGACTGGTGATGACCATCCACTCTGACTTTCCTCAATAACACCTAACGAGATCATGCGCTCCAACTCCGTGTACACAAGGTTTTGTACTGCTGGCGATATGGGATAGTGACGTTGCTTTATAGGCTCTGCGTCACCAGTATCTATAGAATGTTCCATCAAATGAGTCCGTCGGAGACCTCGAACGGCGAATGACGGGAATAGCTTAATAGTGTTTTGAAGAATAGTTGATTCATCTACGGATAGGAGACATTCCGGCTTATTTGCCTGACTGGTTGTTGTCTCGGTAACCGTGTCTAATGAAGATATAACTTGGGGAGCTATTTTGAATAACTTCCAAAAATCTATGCCTAAATATAAATCTTGAGCTAAGGAGGGTACTATGTACAATTCGATCGGAAGAACTAGATCTTTGTACTTAATGTTCGTAGTAACCACTCCAGCTATACGCTGTTTTGCACCATCAGCAGTAAATATATTAGAATTGAATTTTCTGTATGGGATGTTAGAATCTTCAACGAATTTAGCAGCACCGTTACCGAGGCAACTAATGCTCGCTCCGGAGTCGAGTAAACCAAGCCATTTGTTATTAAATAATTCTATTTTTAAATATGCTCTAGGATGGTCTTTGAGACACTCTACTTCAGCTATGTTTACCGCTCTATATAGTTTACGTTTTTGGGTAAATCGGTTTCTTAACTTTGTAATTTTGTTTATATGTTTCGGGTAAGTGTATATACGTTTACGCGCTTCAGCATAATCAATTTGTCTTTGATGAAGCGATTTAAGAGGTCTTAATTTGGGAATTGGGGTAGTTTTCGGCAGAGTATTAATAATGTTTAGAGTTTCTGAATTTCTTAAGATAGTAATTTTCTTATCAGTTACAGGCAAAGATTCTAAAGGGGACTTCCCGAGTTGCCCATCATGGTCAGCTCCCTCTCGGACGATCGCTGACTCAGTGATTGGTTTCCCTTACACTTCAGACAATTAGGTCTGGTTGCCCACATCGGTAACAAAATATTTTATGTTGGGGTTCAGTACAATCAAGAAAAATGTGTCCAGTTTTACGGC
The DNA here is from genome assembly GCA_951217065.1 of Baccha elongata. Taxonomy (NCBI): domain Eukaryota; kingdom Metazoa; phylum Arthropoda; class Insecta; order Diptera; family Syrphidae; genus Baccha; species Baccha elongata. Next base: position 114,785 of record CATNUY010000154.1, read on the forward strand.
AGTTCCAACAGATGGCTTTGTCGAAATTAATGTTTGCTTCCATAATCCTGTTTCTTTGGAAAGCTTCCACCGCTAACGACATATCTTCTATTTCCGGTTCGGTCTGTATCTCTTTTTCGTTTACCTGTTTCCTCATTTGATTGTTGTAGACTGGTGGTATCCTAGGTCTTATTGGCTCGTGTTGCGTCAGATATCGCTCCATCTCCCTGCATGTGTACACTAGGTCAGCTAGTCTCGTCGTCCTAAAAGTAAGCAAAAGTTCACCCATCCGGCGTCGAACATTCTGCTTAATTATTTCGGCTAATTCTTCGTTGGGCCGAGGATTCTTCATCTTCGAATTCAATTTTAACAAGGCATCATAAAAGTTATCAAAGCTCTCGCCTGGGGCTTGCTTTCTTTCTGCCATTTGTCTTGAAATCTCCGAATCAGTCTCCAGGCTGCCGTAGTGGTCTAGGAGAGCTAGCTTCAGTGCGATCCAAGATGTTTGCGGATTATTTTTCAAATAGATCCAATACCAGGCCTCTGCTGGTCCACTGACAAAGTGATGAAAATTGGAGACGATCTCGTCCCACGAAGCACCATAGCTGTCTTTAACTTTGTCCAGCCTGAACAAAAATTCATCAACAGTCATATTTTTTGAATTAAAAGAAATTCCCCATTTCTGGTAATGAGGTGAACGGTAAATCGAAGCTGTAGGTGAAGTTATAGGTATTCTCGCGTTTCGGTTGGCGGAAGTATTACTGAATTGAATCCTATTGAGTTGTTCGTAAAAATCAGGTTCGACGTTGTGGTTGGCCTCTCTTCGAGTCGTCGAAGCAGCTCTGTCAGGCCATATCCTGGGAAATTCCGGAACGTTTTGTCTTCCATTAGCAGTTGTCTCTCTTTGGTAGGTATACGTCTGTAGGTTTGGCGTTGGTTGGTCACATAGAGGCACCGTAGGTGCGGTTGCTTGTCTTTGCAGGTGGAACTGTGCTTAAGCCTTACTCATAGTCTCGTTTACCTTTTCTAATAGTATCGCTTGACTTTGAGCGAGTGTCTCTTGCAATGCTTTGCGGTCCTCAGCTCTGTTGAGACCAACTGCTGCCAAAGCTATCTCTTTGATGTAGGCTTCATAGTCTTCATCTTGCCTTAGTGGAGTTCTTCCTGCGTAAAGCTGTCCCTCTGGTGTTCTTAGAGTTTCATCTGCCAATATCCGTACTCTTTCCACTTCGTCTCTCTCGTAATTCGATGGACCTGCTCCTTTCATCTGACTCTCGTCCACATCCTCGCCTGCTTCCATCGTCATGTTGTGCGTGGGATCTTGATTTTTACGATACCTGGTGTTATGAGGTTCTGGAGTCGCAGCTCTGTGTCCTTTTGGTGGGTCAGGGTCGGATTGTCTCTGATTCCCTTTCCCTCCTGACGGTGGATCCTTTTTTCTTCTCATTGGAAACGATATGTTTTTTTTTTTTATAATTTGCTCTGTATTCTTTATTGGAAGTGACTGATTGTCGGAATAGATAGTAATATTCAATTCAGATGATTTTGCTTAAAAATTTTCTATCACTAACAACTACCTACTATAAGAACTAAAATAATACCTACTATAACTTATTAACTAACCCTACGATAACTTACTAACTAACCTTAACCTACTAATCTCTATGGGTAAACCCCTTGAATTCAAAAACCAAAAAAACTACAAAATCTAAACTAAATCTTTCTTTAAAGATTATTTAAAGAAATTTTCTCAATCAAATATATCTAAAACTAAACCCAATAACCAATATAAACTCAAAAAAAAAATAACTTGAATCTAAACTAAATTTTTCAAAATTATTGAAAAATTCAAACTTAACTATAAATATGTGCTTCCAGCATAACTTGATGAAACTAAATATGTGCTACCAGCATAACTTGATAATGAAATGTGCTACCAGCATAACTTGAAAAAAATCTAAATAAATGTGCTACCAGCATAACTTAATGAAAATCTAAATAAATGTTCCAAAAAAAATTTTCTTCCAAAAAAAAAATTTTTTTAAATCTAATACTTATAAAAATTTTGTTTTCTATATATACTTCAGGTTAGGAGTCGTGACCAGAGTTCTTCACATCCTCTGAGCGATCTCCTCAACAACAACAAAAATATACTGACTACGTGAATTTTCATTGTTTTCCAAATACTCGCAACTTCTTCCTATTCTCCCCTACTACTCATGGAATCTCTCTGTCGCTACAGACCTACTGAAAAAATAATTCTCTTAGCGGACAACAGACCAGAAAAATTTGCAAAAGAGAATTGTCAGAAAAGTTACTAATATACTCTTTCGAGTGCTAATGATGATATAAAAAGTAATTTGTTTGTGTTGATTTTTCTTCCCTTGTATTTTAGCCATTTGGCTTTCGCAGCTGACGTGGATAGGAAACAAGTCGACCATTCACCGGTCGAAAGAACAAACGGTAAAAAGAAAAGACTTCATAAAAGTTAGAAATAATTCTTATTAGAAGCTACGGCTGCTGGACGAAATTACATCCAGTACGGACATCTACCTTCCAAAAATGTCTTATATCTCTATGAGGGTTTTCCAGAGAGTGGAAGAGCAGTTGATCTGATTATCGCTACTGACGTAATCAGGAATTGTATCACTAATCACCGGCCGACACATAAGTCGACTACCCTCCGATGTTAAATCTCTGAGAACTTTATCAAAAAACTAACTTGATGTTTTCCAGTGTGAAAACTGGACCAAAAACATTAACACTTAAAAAAAATCTATCTAACTTAAAAATTTTCTGAAATTTTGTAAATCCAAAATTCCTTCGGGCCCCACGTTGGACGCCATTTATGTAACGGAATTCACAGAAGCCTTGCACGAACAACACTCCAACTGGGATCGAGACTTTCAAACCGACGGAAAAGATGTTTTTATAAATTTCGTCGTTGCGGAAATTTTCGTGCTCATGAAATCACGCTGTACTTTACTGGGTGTTCTTTACGTAATAGAACCTACGCAGACTATTATAACACCGTATTCATAGGACCGAAACCCAAAAGCTGTAAGGTTAAATTTGTGATTACGAAAATTTCGTTATCCTACTTTGAGCGCCATTTATGCAATGAAAATCAAACAGAAGAGCTACTATTACCTCAAATAACACACCACTCGAGAATGAAACTCCTAAGCTAGGTAAAAACCATATTTGAGAACTCCGACTTTACGAAGATTCTCACTCTAGCGAAATCTCGTTACTCTGAGTTGAAGGTCATTGACGTATCGGAACGAAACTGTGGATGGACTAAACTTAAAAATAAGTGAAACGTCAGTGCAGATCTCTGATAAAGAGTTTTAGGTTTTGGGGATCTAGTTATCTCTCCTATGCACGGGTCACTTATGAAAAGCTTAGGACAGTCTTCTATAATTCAACCGAAAAAGACTCAAGTTCCGACTCAATAATTAACTCCTGAAAAAAAATATACACAAAAATTAAAGATATCATTATTCAAAGGATCTGATTGACATTTCTACTGTCAAAGTTGAAGTGCGTATAATTATAAGCTCCTGCAATTTTTTTAATTTTTCCACAAAATCATTTATTTTTCTTTTGGATTTTACTGTCAAACAATTTTTTATTATCACATTATAACCAGCACAAGAAGATTCCTATATCTAACATCAAGGTAGGCACTTCTTATTAAATACAAAAAATTGAAAAGAAATTCTTTTGGCAAACACCGGTACTTCTTGATGAGTAACAAACGGGGGCTAGCTCAGACTTCACCTGAATCAGACATAAACAGTAAAAAAAATTTTTAAGCTATGACGGTGGGAAATCTATCAATAAATCAACTAAAACAAATTATCAATGAATCCCTCGCCGAAAACTTAAAAAATCTTGCCACGAAAGCCGATATTGAAGCACTCTCGTCAGAAATAACGTCACTTAAAACGACAAACTCGGATTTAAATAATAAATTAACACTGATGACAGAAAGATGCGAGCTGTTAGAAGCCCAATTAGAAAAAATATCCCGAAAATCAACCGAGAACTCTATTGTTGTACACCTTCCTTTAGACGGAGTAACCAATGCAGTTGATTTTGCTAAACAAACTTGCAAGGGGTTACTCATGTTAAAAGAAGATGAAAATATTCACGTTAAGAAATCCCGGGAAATTCTAAACACACGCACAAAACGAGGAACAGTAATTCTGGACCTTGATTCTTCCGAGGTTGCTGAGAAAATTATGGCTGTAACAAGCAAATTAAAAGATTCTGGGATAAGTGTGCTTCGTGAGCAATCTCTAATGTACAGGAAAAAGAGGCAAACACTGTACGAAATTAAAACCAAACTCCTTCAATTGAACCCGACAGTTAAAATAATTATTAAAGGCGATAAATTGGAAATCAATGAAAAAATGTTTGTTTACAAACTTGCACGAGGTTTAATTGTCAAATCAGAGAACGAATTGACATTTATAAAACAGATGTTCGGTGATAATGCATTGGAATACTTTGACTGCAGCGGGGGAAAGAGGTAGCTGCAATGTCAAGATCAGTTGGCTCTTTGCCATCATCATCGCCATCTTGTAGTCAGCAAGTGAACAACATTAAATATGTTAAAGTATAGGGTGCTTCTGCCGTTTGCCATAAAAATAAATTTATTCTTTCTAATTTAAAAATATTTTCTTATAATATTACAGGTCTTAAAAGTAAACTTTTGTCACCGTTATTTTTTAATTTTATTTTGAATTATGATATTATCATCCTTTTAGAAACGTTTATAGAGGAACAAAATGAACAGAATTTCATGAAATATTTTAAAGGTTTTAAAATAATGTGCATACCCGCTGTAAGAAATAATGTATTTGGTAGAGCTAGTGGGGACATCTTATGCGCTGTTAAGTTGAGTAGTAAAGGTAACCTTACAAAATTTAATCGTATTGAAAACAGAATTGTTATACAAATGACTAGTTCCTCCACAATTTATAATATTATTCCGTTGTACCTAAACTGTAATAACTGGCGAAATGAATTCGAAAGTCTTTATAATTTTTTAAATAATAACTTTTTAGAAAATATAATGCTAATTGGGGATGTAAACGCATGAATTGGTAACTACCAGAATCCAAATTCATTTTATTCTCAGTATGAAGTTGATTTTAATTTTATTAGACACTCTAAAGATGGTACTGTGAATAGCAATGGAAGAAATTTGTTAGAGCTTTTCGAAAATTTTGGGTTTTTCATACTTAATGGTGTTTCTAGTGGCGATGCAGGTGGTGAGTTCACTTTTATCAGTGGTCAAGGTCAATCGGTAATCGATTTGTGTGCGGTGTCAGGTGAGTGGCTGGTCTCAGCTATTGACTTCGAGGTTCTTGAGGCAAATTTTTCGTCTCATCTACCAATTTTAGTTAAAGCGTGTCTTTTGGGTGAGGTTCCACAGAGACCATCGAATAATTTCGGAAGGCTTAAGTGGATTGAGAACAAAGCTTCTCTATTTAAATCTCTGTTAAATCATAATTGTAGTTACCTACCATCTCAATCAACAAGTCTTGTAGATCAAATCGCAACAAGTTTAACGGAAGTTATCAAGCTGTCAGCACCTTTTGCTCAAAAAAATAATCAAAGTTTCATTCCGAAAAATAAGTGGTTCGATAATGAATGCCATATCTTGCGAAAAAAATTATTAGTTTTTTTAAAATTGTTTCGGTCTACAAATGCAATTTTCTTTAAAAATATTTACCTTCGTTTAAATAAAGAGTATAAAGTCCTTTGTTCTACCAAACGAATTGGCTACTTAAATAATATGGCTTTAAATTTAGTTAAATGCAGAAACTCAAAATTGTTCTGGACTAACGTAAGGGAACTAGGCGGTCGTTTTCGAGTTAGTAATAATATTAACTCTGTCCAAGTAGATTCATTAGCACAACATTTTAATTCATTGCTTTCGGCGGATGAGAACTTTCAAACTTTTAGCTACGCGTGCCCTAATACCATTGTGCATGAACTGGACTCTGCAGTGTCTTTAAATGAGCTAGAGACAGTACTTTTAAATATGAAAAACAATAAAGCACCTGGAGTAGATGGTATTCCAATGGAATTCTATAAATATTCATCTACAGAGTTTAAAAATTATATAGTAGAATTTTTCAATCGAATTTATAATGACTCTTGTGTGCCTAGCAGCTTCAACAAAGCAATAACCTTTGCCATTTTCAAAAAAGGAAACGCAGATCTTCCTAAGAACTACCGAGGTATCTCTATTCTCAACTCAATTAGAAAAGTTTTTGCTTCTATCCTATGACAGGCTATCGAAATGGATTGAGAATGGCAATCGATTAAGTATTTTCCAAGCTGGTTTTCGCCATGGGTTCTTTACTATAGACCACATTTTTGTACTGTCTTTAATCGCAAACAAATATATTGAAAAAATAAAAAACTTTATTGCTGCTTTGTTGACTTCAAAGCCGCTTTTGACACGATTAATAGACAAGCTTTGATTTATAAGATGGCATCCCTCGGTCTGTCTCAAAAGTTCTTAAACCTTTATTTTAATTTTCTAGCTTCTACAAATGCAGCCGTGTGGGATGGGGTAAATCTGTCAGAGTGGTTCGAAACGTCAGCAGGAGTGCCTCAGGGATGCATTCTCAGTCCAATTTTATTTGCTTTGTTTATTGACTCGGTTTGTGATATTTTACCTGGGGGTGTAATTTTTGCAGAAACTTTGGTGAAAGCATTGCTTTATGCTGACGATTTAGTGTTGTTAACGGATAATCCTTTCACCTTACAACTTCAAATCAACAGACTACAGGAGTACTGTAAATTATGGGGCCTTAATATCAACACCAGAAAAACTAATATTATTATATTTGAACGCAGACAACGAAGAAGACTTCCCGAAGAAAACTGGCATCTTGATCAGGAGAAAATTGAAGTTGTCACCAAATTCAATAATCTTGGAGTATTGATAACTGCAAATATGAGCTTTGGTGCTCATGCAAAGGAGAAAGCCAATGAGGCCAAACTGGCTTTAAACATAATGTGGCCTTCGTTTTTTAATAACCAGTACATTGATGTCTCATCAAAATATAGAGTATTTAATGCCACTGTTAACACGTGTATGTGCTATGGTGTACAAGTTTTTGGCTACGCGTTAATCGAGGATTTCGAACTGATTCAACGGTATTTTTTTAAAAGATTATTTCGGTTACCAAATGCAACACCAACTTACGCCATTCACGTGGAATCCGGTATTACACCTATCTTTATTCAAAATCTTAAGAGGCATACAGATTATTTAGTAAAAGTCATGAAAAGGAAAAATGGTATTCACAAATCTTTCATGCGAAGATTACTCCATAATAATGCTACTCCTTTTAAAGAACTGAATCAGTTGGCCCTTGCGCATGACATAAACCTTTCTCTTACTGAAGACAATTTAGATGACTGGCAAAATATTTTCTCTGATTTAATTGCTAAAGTAGATGAAAAAATGTATACTAAACATATAACCAGAGCAACTTCGTCTGAGAGCAGACATATTTATAAAAGCTTAAACCACCATTTGCCGACTGAAATAAGTTACTTCTGCTCTGAACTTTCAGTAGAAGCTATAGGTACCATTTTTAGAGCAAGGGTTGAGTTACTCAACCTTAATTATGTTCCTCATAGGTCAGATCTCCCTCAAAATTGTAATCTCTGTAATAGAAGAGAAATTGAAGATAGTTACCATTTCATAGCAGTTTGTCCAATCCTACAAGAAATTCGGCGGCTCTACTTCCAAGAAAGCATTCTGACTTTAAGTCAGCTTATTAATGTACTAAATGGATCCTTAGGGTGGTCAAAACTATCTAAATTTTGTAAGCACGCTCTAATGTACCGCAACAGCTTCTAATATGGATGCATTTCTCCAGTTAAAGTATTCCTCTATTAAAGTATATTCAAACTATTCTTAAATTTATATAAACTCAAATTTATAAATTTATCTTTTAATTTTATTCTTAAAATTGTTTTAGCTGGTTTCAATTGTAAAAAAAACTTACGAATTTATTCTAATTTTAATAAGTTTATTGTTTGATACACGTTTCAATTTTTAAATAATTCAAAATTTATATAAACTGAGATATTATGTATAATTCAACCTTTTAAATTATTGTGTATTTATGATTGTTTTAGCTGGTTTCAATCACAAAAAAAAAAAAAAACTTTCGAATTTATTGTTAACTTCCAAATTAAGATTTTTTTATTTAATAGAAATTGTAATGGATAACGATGTTTAATTTTCATTATTATGTACTTTTTATGTATTTCATAGTGTATCAATTATCAATCAGGCAGACGGCAGCAAAGCCATGTCCTTAATCTTATCTTTATATTATTGTACAAATCTATTGAAATAAAGAATTATATCTATCTATCTATTCAAAGGATCAAGTTGGAAACGGTTTCTATCCCCTTTAAGTAAGCATGAGATCACTTAAAGGGGGCAGGACCGTCGCCTAGTCGGTTCTTCAGATAACCATTACTTGTGTACCTAGATGTTATATACACATGTTATTAAACATTAAAAATTGCCTTGAACATCTATAATTTATTCACTCGATCATAATAAATAAATTATCCTCGCCACTTACTGAACTGATCTTCACTTAAGAGCATATAATCTGTACAGGAATCCATTTCAGGAAGGTAGTTAATCCCCCTGACCTTAATAGAGGTTAAAGTCATCAGACAGATTAAGAACTTAAATGAGATTTGCAAATGGGAATCAAAAAAAACGATGAAAAGAATTCTTGGCTCTTGAATTAATCCCTACCACATCTCCACAGGACAAACATCTAAATAGGACAAAAGAGACCTCATCCAAATATTCGCCCTAGAGGAATAGGGTACTACCGCTCGACTGCTGCCACAGGTCCGGATAAATTTGCTTCGACTGGCTCAGCCATCAGGGAAGTGAGTCGATGCTGCAGGGGCGAGTAGTGGGTTTACATACTATTGGACCTGGAATCTAGTTGTTGGGTGACTCGAATAGTTTAAAATGCTAAGCTGAAAAGCTAAGGGCCGAAAGGTAATTCCAGAAAAAGTTGCGTTAGATAGTAAATGATGTTGCAAAAAAAAAGAAAAACAATTGAAAAGATTTTGATAGGACAAGATGTTAGTAACCTATCTCGGATTGCTTTACCCAGAACCCATCCAAATGTTCCATATCATCCGATGAATTTTATAGGAACCCTTATAAAGTTGGGAGAAACAGATGTTGTTATTTCCCCTTATTCGCCTACCTACCCGACCTAAAAGTAACGAAAAGATACCACCTTTACGAAACTTCCCAATTGATATACCTACTGGCGATATGTTAACATAGGTACATCCCTCTAAAACGGAAAAGTCACGTAGTCGTAGTTATCGACTCAGTCGTTGTGGCTGAGGAGAAAAGATTCACATCGGTTGATGCAAATTGTCCGCCACGACCCCCATCCTTATGGATCTAAACCTCCATGTTACCTGAAATTATTAAAGAAATGTCCCATAAGGAACCTTCCCTGAGACTATCACGAAATCTCATGTTAAGCGACTGAACTCATTGAATTGAAAGAATGAAAATTTTAAATTCGTAAAAGTTTCAACAAATTTTATTAAATGATAACTTACTACTATCGTATGAACATAGACTAAACTTAAGATAAAAGTTTTGTTATCAAGAACAACTTAAACAAAATAAATCATCTGAATATGTTAATTATGACTGAATTGAAATATTAACAAGTCCTTCACAACCATTTAAGTGATTTATATTCGTATTTAAAAAGTTTTTTTTTCTATCATCTATAGATAAATTTCAAAGCAAGCGAACTAAAAATACTATTTTTAGTGTTTGAGGAAAAAGTTTCAAAATTCATAAACCATATTCTTAGCCGGACCGAATTTATTAAAGTCTTATTCAGACCAATAAAATTTTCTGAGGTTAGAAGTTTTCACCTCCCCTCTTTCGCGTGTTTCAGAAGACACTACGATTAGTACTTCTTCTTTTTTTTATTTAAAACTTGACTCGCAAACAAAACGTTTGAAAAATGAACCAATATTCGGTTGGACTTGTAAATCGGCGCTTAACTCAGCCAGGTAACGTTCAAGGCCAGTCAAGGAAGACGCAAAATTGCCTTAAATCCAAACGAAATAGTTCAGACCCGACTGATTGTAATAATCAGGTAATAATTTAACGCGAATAAAAAATGTAAGGAAAATCTCGTTCGTAGTAAACGTACACGTAAAATTTTAAAAGAAATTCAATCGTATGTAATTTCTTATAACACGAAAAAGACAATACTGAAGAAAGATGACATGCGTCTGTTTAGAGAAAATCCCCCCCCAAAAGTAGAAGAAATAAGATTTCATAAAAAGTTCATTCAATTAAATTTTCAAAAATTTTAAAATAATCAATATAATTTGTCAAAGGATACTACTGTTAAAAGTTTTATAGGAATATAGTTTAAAAAAAGTTATCAATATATTTATATGTTATACAATATAGTTGGGAAATATAATTTCAGACAATTAAATACATACGGGTTCGCAGCAAGGAAAAGTGCACTTTGCCCCCCTGGGAATCTCCCATCTCGAATTTAATAAAAAACTTATTTGATCTCGAAATATTTTTTTTCATGATCTTTACCCTTTTTATTATATGAATCTTGTTTTTCTTCTATTTTCCGGGAGAAAAAAGTTCATATAAACAGATGATGTAAAAAGTGTACCCATACGTAGGTACTCATGTAGGTACTATATGACCGACATATACTCAGTTTTTCAAAAGAGTGTTCTATAGTCTTTTTTTTTTGTTAAACGATTAAGATGACGTGTCTACCAAGTGAAGACTATCATCACTATGTATTCATAAAAAAATTAAAGTCCTAGAGATTTTTTTTTTTGAATTAATAAATGAGATTCGAAACTTTATAATCATCCATGTATAAGATGCATAAGAAAAAATGAAATTGAAAATTGTCATAAGAATGAAATTCGCTTGATTATCCACCTCTCCGTACAGGATGATGATAATTTACTAAAAATTAACAAAAGTTAACTAAGATGTTAACATAAAAATGTCTTAGGGACTCATAAAAATATTATTGATTTGACACTTATGGATACTGACTGTTCCCAAAGATATAGTTAGTCGTAAGGACTTTACTTAATATGAAATTAAAATTCTTATCTTCTATTGAGATCATAGAGTGTGAGAATAAACACATTTACAAACAATATGAATCTTTTCTAATGATTTCAAATATTTTTACATAAATTTATTTTTTTTTTATCACTACTGTGTCTTTATATTTCTTTTTTTTTGTCACCTTCGCAAGCAAGTGTAATATAGTTACTCAAAGGAATCAGATTTAAATTCATAAATTGTTTTCTTTCTTGTTTTAGATATATCAGAGTAAATTTTTCCTTTTTTTTTTTAAAAAAAGCAAAAATAACTTTTATAATTTTCTTTTCAATAAGATATTTATATATATATTAAAATAGTGCACCATAAAATTCCATACCTCTTCTGCTACATATATTATATACAAAATTCTTCAACTGGTACTTATCGCCTTCGGTGTATCTCCTTAGATGACTTGAAACATATATTAAGTGGCAGATGTTCACTGACTGGTGTCCCACGTTAAAAAAAATCCAGATAGCCGCATATCTTTCTTTTTTTTGTTAGTCTTACGAGTACAAGTTGCAGTAGGTATCTTCGGATAGATGAATGTATGTACAACAACACTTTATAGCATCAATATGTTAATGCACTAGTGTAATGTGAGTGATATATCATGATTGATACAAATATCAAAATTCAATAAATAAAGAAAACCCAGGCAGACTGCCACTGGGGGAGTTGGTTGGACGAGTGGCTGTGACGTGGTTTGGGGTACGGACACTTCTTTTGGAGTGACGCCTGTCCTGACCCACCACTGGATGGCCACGAGGTCCGTTGATACTCCTCCGATTTGTTTCTGCCTGCGTGAAAAAGTAAGTTTTAGTACGTTGAATTACGTGATATGAATATTCAAATTAAAAATTTAATTATACTCAAAGCCAAAAATAAAAATTTCTATCGAATGTAATATAGGTTCTTAAAAGTTTATAATCATTTGTAACATAATTTCGTTTTTTTTCTTTCTACCTGTTCCTAGCATATTCACACTTTTCATAAATATGTTTCAGACGAAAATTTTTGGCGCGTTTCAATGAATGTCACATGACGACACGTGCATTCATTTATTTGGCCGTATAGTTTTCTTCCAATTTACCACATTTTCACCGGGAATTGGTTTTTTTTTTTTCTTTTTTTCTTACTTGCATACAAATAGCACTTTAATTTACCTGTTTTTTTTTTCTTTTAGGATTTTTCCAATTAGTCCCAGGTGGTAATGGTATTTTTACAGATGGAATTTTTCCTTGATCGGACTTTCGATTTTTAAAATCCTAGCGAGTTCTTCCCACTTAAGTCGTACCGACTGTACTTTGGGAAGGGTGGTTTGTTCCCTATTTATCACAAAAAAAAAATGTAAAATTTTCTTTCAATATTGACGAATTTTTCTACGAATGTTTTGTTAATGGAATAATGATGTCTTTCAAAGTGATTTCTAGTTAATTGATATGCGTGATAATTAAAATTTTCATACCTGCAATAAATATGCGCCTTTTTTTTGTTAATTGTCGCTCTGTATGAAGAAAATCTTTTTATTCGCCGTTTGATATAATGATCTTTTCGCTTTTCACTTCTGATAGATGGTAATATATATAAACTTTTACCTATGCCAAGATTATTATTTATTAAGCAAACTTACTTATTCGGGGGTTGAATTTAAAAGAAAGTTACAAAACTTTTCTGCCGCGTTCTAGAGTCAAAAAGTCTTTTTATCAAATTGGCGTTCACGCTTCCACACAGATCATCGGATAGGAACTTAGAAGTAGATGGGCTGTGTTCTACTACCAACGAATTTTGTACCAGCGCGGATTTACATGATGACTTGTGATGAAGTTCACATCGGTTGTAACTTGAAAAAATTTAACTGGATTTAACTTCCATCTGAAGTTTTTCCTAATGGAAGATGTATATTTACATTTAGATTTAATAAGATTAGATAAATCTTTGTTTTTCACGACAAGTGAGGTTATTTCTTTTCAAGAAAAATGTTTAATACTATTTCTTATGTATTTATATTCTCCGAGTGAATTTCGGACATGATTTCACGTTAAATTCGGATTAAACGTGATAAAATAGATATGAAGTTTTTACTAATGAAATTGAGTCATAGTTCGGCATATTATCTACTGACAACGCCTAATTGGATACGAGGTTGTTTCTATATTTACTTGACTACTGAAACGCTCTGTCTCAAGATTTCTTCTTTTGACGTATGTCACTTCTGGAAGTGTCACTTCCAGTTACTGATGCTCGTATCAAAATGACTACCTATACTTTAACTCCTGATTAATCTTTGTAAATAGGTAAACTACCTCGTTCTACGCTCACTGTTTGTTCGAGCAAATAACCTATAACATCATTCTTGTGTTTTCTATCAAATAATTATTCTTTACTAAACGTTTACTTTTTGTCTCAAAACTTTTTCCAACTACGGATTCTTAACTTTTTCTTCTTTTACTACCTTTTCTGACTAGTAAATATTTATTATTAAATAATTCTAAAGGCATTGAGATATAAATAAATTTTACCAGGTCCACGGGGACAACTCGATTTCTGCTCTATATTTCCCAGTACTGTTTCCTTCATCTAGTACTTCGCCATGGAGTCCGCCCTTCTGTAGGATTTAAGTTATTAGTGCTATCTCCTTTCATCCTTATGTCGCCGTCTGCCTCTGAAAAATGGAATGCCTTCTTTAGCCTCCACTTCTTTGACATGTCTGCAATTCATCCACCCCATACGCTTTTATTCAAAAGTATGTTCCATTTATATAGAGTTTGCAGTCGATAGGGGTAGTGACGTCACTAATTGAATGGAATGTGCCTGAACTATTTTACCAATACTTCGACGTAGTAATTTGAATATATCTCGTTCACCATTATACCAGTATGGTATATTAAAGAAGAAGTAAAAAAATTTTTTTAAATTGGTCGAGTTTTTACGTATACTCTATTCATTGACTATTACGAATTTATGTTATTTACTATAGAGATAGAAGAGATGGCTTTTCCTACAAGGTCTGTCACGTCTTCAAAACCATGTTTACTTCTGGACGGCTTTGCCAAGCCTCCACCTACCACAAGCTTCGAGTTAATAAACAATCGCGTTATAATTATGAAAACTATTTAACAACTTTATTTTTATTCATTTTCTTTTTAATAAAAATTGAGCTCTCCAGCTCATTTCTTTTATTATACAACCGATTTCCAATATGAGTTGTTATTTTGATATTCAAAGAAAAATGGCATTTTTTGAGATGTTTATTTCATTATAAAGAGGAAGGTATGCCGTTAATAATGGAACACAACATCAGCCAAATGGCCGCCACGACCACGCTTACAGGACCATATCCTTTTCCCATAACACCTCTTATTGGAAAACCCTTTATAATCAAATTTTCAATAATTAATTGTGTTTGCTGAGCCCTGGGGTCGCCCTGAAGTCGCCCCAAAACGCTTTTTGAAAAACCTCAACTCGCCCTGGGTAACAAATTCTCTGTTTTTTTAAACCTGGGGTCGCGCTCAACTCGCCCTGAAGTAGATCTAGGTATTTTGTTGGGGCGAGCTGAGGTAAACAAATTGACATGTGTGTTGTCAAACATATGTTTAAAATTGAATATTTTATTTGATTTATTAGATTTATTTTACTGAAAATAAAAAGAAAACATACTGTTTGGGGTAGATTCCAATAGAAAGTAAGGTAAAGATGATTCCCTCAAATTAATTAAATACACCAAGTTATTTTCGATATAATAAATACACCTTATTTAAGACTAGGTACGTCTTACCAGTTTGCAGGTTTTGACAAAAGAGAGCGATTAGCTGTTACAGGAAATGCTAGGTTACAATCATGTTCATAGATATGGATGAAATAGAAAGCATTTAAGAGTGTCTTAATCGCCCTCTAGTCAATATTTTAATTTTACAAATGGTATAAATGTTCTTAACACGGTGTCTCCACGAGCAAGATTTCATAGATTACCATCTGTCACTTTTCACAGAAAGAAAGATTGCTAGAATGCTATAAAATGTATGGTGGGCATTTGATAGCTTACTATTTCATACTATTTCAGTCCAAATACAAAGAAAACAGAAAAGTCAATATGAAAATGACAGCTCATAGAATACTATCTATAACATGCTATGAACTGAGCAATATATTGCAAGAAATTTTTCATAGAATACTATTTGCGGTCTTCATAGGCAATTTTACAAGAATGCTATCTTGCATTCTATGAAATCTAGATCGTGGAGACACCGTGTAAGGATGATATAGATTTGCCTTAAACATTACCGGCCACCTTCCCCTGAAGCGGCTAGGTAAATGGCCTTGATATACTAAAATTTACAACTATATTCTAAGCTTGAGGAGCTTTTAATTCATTAAAAAAAAATTTATAATAACTTAAGTATAGTATAGTGTACATCTTAAAGAATTTGTTTTGATTCCACTTTACAAGTTTATATACATATACTTCATCTAAAATATTTCTGTAAATTTGAAAGATATTATATTTATGAAATTCAAAATAAACCATCTATGTATACATATATAATATTTTGAAGTTAATAAATAAATACAAATCCCTTTAGATGATTTCAATTTGCTTGCATGGGAAGAAAACAAACTTTTACAATCTCTTGTAATTTCGCCAAACTTAGTTTTTATTGTAACCACTCTTACTTTTCCATTCGGTTGGGGGAAGATTCTCATTTTTGATTGCAACAAGATCGTTAATTGCAACATCGGATTGAGATACCTGCCACTTATAACTTATAAGGAGTACTTTTAGGTATTTCTCTTTTCAACGCTGGCAAAACTGTTGTTGAAGAAATTTTACCTTTTCCCATCGGTTAATAATAGAAAGAGAATTAACAACTATTTATGGTTTAGAAGTAGAAAGCTAATAAGTCATTCGGATTTTCCGGCATAGGCGATATGAGCCGTGAGTTTAAACAGGCTTCAATACGAGCCAAGACGGTTGAAAAATCTTCGAATGTATATTTATCATTTTTGATAACTCTTCTGAAATGGGTCTTAAAACTCTTGACCCCAGAGTCCCATATGAGGAGAACCAGGCGGAATGAAGTTCCACTTAAGCCCTTGGATACTAAATTTATAAGATACATCTTTAGGAACAGAAGATAGCAACGCTTGAAAATCCTTTTTCAGTGTATTATTATTATTATGCGTAACGAGAGTTGTACGGTATAATAATTGGAAAGCGTTCGTTATAAGAAAGAGAAGCATGTCTAAGTCTTCCATTAACTCTAAGAATATTTTTAGCATCTAAAGTAGGATTGAGAGATCTAAGAGTACTTTTTTTCTGTAATGCAGGGATGAAAATCGATCAAGAATACCTTCTTTAGTTTGAGTGCAAAATGTTTTTTTCGGTTTAGATTCTAAATTTTCAGTTTTAACAAAATCGGCATGACTTTGTTTCCATTAGTTTTCCGGCTCCCTGGGTCCTTTCCACTAAAGCGAGTTATTCTGAAGATTCTGCGGTGGAAACCCACGGGTGGCTAGATCAGCAGGGTTTTGCGCAGACTTAACGTGTCTCCACTTAGTACCTTCTCCCACGTTTTTTTAAATATTTCGGCTGTTCTGTTTTTAACAAATGCTTTCCAGGTCTTAGCTGGCTTATTAAGTCCAAGCTTTGTCCAAGCTAGGACAAAGGAGGAGTCAGTCCATAAATACAAATCGTAAGTTTCTATTGGAAAACTTGGAATATATGTTTTAACAAGTTTCGATAACAAAACCGTATAGCTAGCTTATGCAGCTATTCAACATCGCTGGATGGGCAGCTATCTTTTTTGTTTCCAATTAAGAACGCGAAATAAATTTACTTTGGATTATATATATATATAGGTTGGGATTCTTCGTTGAGTGTGTATGTCGAAATGAACAAATGGAATAAAAAGGAATGACGACAAAATTAAGTTTTTACTAACTTGAAGTTGGTTTTATTTTATACCGACTTGAAGTTGGTTGCGTCCCGATTTCAAGTTAAGTGTTTAGGTTTTAAACAGTAGTAAAAGTTACTATAATTTTATTTAATGTTCCGGTTTTTATGCGGTTTAATTTTACGCGCTTTTAATCTCAAATTTCATTTGTTTAAATGTGAGTCCGCTACATAATCCTCCTTCAGTTGAGTCCCCTCTTTTAAAGTTCGTTTCTTACCCAAGGTTTCACCTTGGCTCATTTATTAGGAGGCCCAATATAGTGCGCTGGCTTGAGATGGTCAATAGAGATCGATACATCTTTGTTTTTTATTTGAATTACAAAGTGTTTTCTCAGTCGTCGAATGACTTTATATGGGCCCTCGTATGAAGGCATAAGACCGGTTTTGACTTTGTCGATTCTATCGAAAACTTGTTTACGTTCACTTAAATGTTTTGCAATAAAAATTTCTTGCTTTGTTTGTCTGGGTTCTGTTTGAATAAGATTTCTCATTGTGTGACGAATTTTCCCATCAAAGTGTCAGGAGAACTTTCTTGATTCTCGTTGCCAACAAATATCTCACCAGGCAATCTCAGATTTTGTCCGTATACCATATCTGCTGCAGAAGAATTCAAGTCTTCTTTTACTGCAAAGCGAATTCCTTACAGGATGATTGGGAGTTCTGAGCTCCAATTGACGGTGTTACATCTTGCTTTCAATGAGCACTTGAGTTGTCGGTGAAAACGCTCCACCAAGCCGTTTGCCTGCGGGTGATACGGTGTCGTATGAGTTTTATGAATACCCAGCAGTCTAGAAAGCTCGCTGAAGAGTTTGGACTCGAATTGTTAGGATGTAAGAAAAACCATTAGACGAAGGACGAGGACCTACCAAATCTATGTGTATATGGTCGAATCGACCTGTTGGTATTTCGAATCTACCGTCCGCTGATTTGGTATGTCCTTGGACCTTGGCTTTTTGGCGTTCTGTACATGAACGCGTCCATTTAAATCATTTGATCCACTTGGACTCGTTCCGTTAGTTCCGTCTGGCATTTCGACTTTGGCTGGAAATCAAATTAAAATTCAAAAATGAATTTTGAGATCAAAATGAGTGAAACGTTTTAAAATCCTTGTTGGGTACCGGTGGAATACGAAAAAAAACGCGAAAAAAAAATTAACTTGCGAATTGTTTTTTACTTCGAGTAACCGTATAAAAAACTTGAAATGGGGATTTTGTACTTTAAAATTTTAATTGAAAAATGTTAAATTTAGTGGAGTATTTTGTAAAAATCCAAAAATCTTAGAATATATGTTATAAACTTGTGTTAAATTTTATAAAATATACGCAAATTCTAGAATTTGTAATACATTGTGTCAATTAGACTGAAAGTTTATAAATTGTAATGAAAATTTTGTAAAATATATGTTAATTGTGTGCTAGCACTATTACAAAATAAAGATTTTTGCTCTCTCCTGGATAAATTAATTTGAATTTTTTTCTTTGTTGAAACCAATATGGCCGCAAGGGCAATTTCAGGCTTGACGATGATCGGTAACGGTGGCAACAATGTGCAATAGCAACAAAGACGATGTGCAGCAGGAACAGTTAGATCTTTTGCAAAATAGCAGGAACAGCTAGATCTTTTGCAAAATAGCAGGAACAGCGAGATTTTTTGCAAAATAGTAGGAACAGCGAGATCTTTTGCAAAAATAGCAGGAACAGCGAGATGCAAAAACAGCATAAACGTGTGTTGAAAGCAGTGAATGTGTGGCAAAATTAACAACACTTGCGGTAGCAGTAGCAACAATGATGTATAGGCGAGGCAGCAACAACGTGCGACCTCAATAGCAACAACGTACGACTTCAGCAGCAACTGTGATGTTGCTTCACTTCGCTTCCGACCGTAGAGTTAAGTTGAGCATTCTCAACCAACTCATAATAGTCTTAAGCAATTAACTGCCGACCGTATTGGGTGCTTAGTGCACTATACTATAGGCAATTTTTGAGGCAAGAAGTTGCCGTAGTATTTATTTGTGTTCCTCTGGGGACAGATCTTTTTATTTATAATTGTGCTCTTTTTAAGGGCTAATAGGGATTATTTTGTGTTCCTTTGGGGACAGATTTTTCATTTATATCTGTTGTGCTCTTGCGAGGGCTGGTATTTAGTTTGTTTGTGTTCCTTAGGGGACAGATTCTTTTGTTTATAATTAATTGTGCTCTTTCAAGGGCAAAGGGTTAGGTTATTTGTGTTCCTTTAGTTTTGGGACAGATTTTTTTATATATCATCTGTGCTCTTTAAGGGGCAGATATTATATTCAATTGTGCTCCTACGGGGCAGGTTTATTTGAAGATTTGTGCCCCTTCCACTCTTCTGAGGCAGATAATTTATTCCGCGTTGACAAAATTAAAATTTAAATTGAGTTTTATATAATTGGAGACGAAGTTGCTGAGCTCAGCTAAGGTAGTTCAGCGGTCGTCCAGGATTGCTCAAAGAAAGCAAACGAAAAACTTTGATGTTGTTCAGGGCTCAGCAACTATGTCTCCAATTCAATAAAGCTCAATTTTAATTTTAATTTTGTCAGCGCGGAATAAATTTTCTGCCTCAGAAGAGTGTAAGATGCACAAATCTTCAAATAAACCTGCCCCGTAGGAGCACAAGTGAACATAATATCTGCCCCTTAAAGAGCACAGATGATATAAAAAAAATCTGTCCCAAAACTAAAGGAACACAAATAACCTAACCCTTTGCCCTCGAAAGAGCACAATTAATTATAAACCAAAGAATCTGTTCTTCCAGTGTCTACCAAAGCGTGGTATGTTTCCGTGCCTATATGAATGGGCATGAAATACCGAGGATCGTGGCCAGGCGGTACGGTTGCAACCGCTACCATATCTTTATGACAAAGGCAGTCCTTTGTCATCCTGCCATCTGTCCCACAAAAGGAACAGAATAGCCTAAATGGCCTGCGACAGGTTTCTTTCCGGTGACCCCTTTGCTTGCAATTCCAGCAATGGGTATCCCTGTCGTACGGAATCACTGCTGGCGGGTTTCTGGGGTTTAGAAATTGCTTCAAACTCCTCAGCCAAATATGCCAATTCGTCCAAGGTAGTGAAATCCCGTCTGCGAATGTAGTACCTATACTCTGGTCGCATGTTGTCGAAAATCCTATCGATACTATCGGTGGAGGACATGCGAGGGTGTTGACGAAGCAGGTACTGAGCCGAGAAAATATAATCCTTTGCCTTCTCCCGGGGTCCTTGACGTTTCTTTAATATTTCTTCCTTGAGGTTAGCTTGTGAAGGTAGCGGGCTGGTAGGAAGTGGCGAGTAAAGGCCTCTCTAAATCCTTCCCAGCAGACGAAGCTTTCACTTTTAATCCGCAGCCACTCCAAAGCACTGCCACGAAAGAGCTCAGGTAAGGTGCGCAACATATCATTAGGTGGTATGTTGTAGCAGTTAGTTAGCTCAGACAATCTTTCCAGAAATTCTAACGGGTTTCCCGAGGAATCGAACCTTAACCCCCACAAAAACTAAATAAAGTTTTAATTCATGACGCGGTGGAAATAGGCTACGGCTCCGTGGTGGTGTCTCTACGGTAAAATGTCGACTTCCTTAATGTAAGGCCCAAACTTTAGGTTAGCTTTGGTGCGCCTCTTGTTTGGGCGTACGCAAATACGTCCCCATGGCCGTTGTATATAGAACTGGCCGCCCCGTTGATTGCTTCCCCGAATTACTATACCTTCGAAAGGGTCGAAGGCGGGCGGCTGGCTTCTCATGTTGCTAGGTCCAGTGCTCGTGTATACAGGAATGGGGAAAGTAGCACAACTTGGGGTTGGTGTCATCGTCGGCTGCGTCGAAGTGACCGTCGATGTTCTGGGCTGGATGCATCTCTCGGCCGTGACTAAATGACGTACTGCGGCAAGGCAAGGTTGTTGCTGGTTTATCGGCTCCCTTCCCATCGGTTGGTTGCAGCGAACGGGCACTGGCGGCTTTGGTGCGACTGTCGGCAGTTTCAGCGAAGAAGGCCCTGCTCTATGCCAGGGTTTTAGCTGCGGAGCGGATGTAGACGGTCCTTGTGCTGGCGGTTTTAACGTCATCCAATTGTTCATGGCCTCCTCGCGCTGGGCCTTGATCTTGGCCATATACTGCTCCATAGGTGGGGGTGGAAGGATTGGTTGAGTCAAATCACGATCGGCGGCAGGCGGTTTCACGTGGCTTATACGCTGACGTGGTTTTAATGTGAAGCTCAGTTTGTCAGTGCGCCGGAGTGTTCCCGGTCTCATTGGTGCGGTGGGTTGTCGAGCGCAAGGATTCATCAACGCGGCTTGCGGATGGTGCCCTCCTCGTTGAGCGGCAGAGGTTTCCCTAGCAGAGGTGGCAGTATCTTTAGTTGCTTTGGGCCTTGGCGTTTCAGTCCTGGTTTGGCGGCTGTAATCGGAGGAGCCATTCGCTCTGGTGCCATAAGCCGATGGAAGCGGGCGCTCGGTGCGCGGTCTTTATGTTGCCGAGGGCTAAGACGCACAGCTGGGCGATTCCTAAGCACATCCTCCGTTGGATAAAGGCTTTCCATGACGGTGTCTTTCTCAGGACGTCCCGACTGTTCAATAGACGGAGGAGGATTAGTCGGTTGTTCCATTGAAGGTTCATTGTTGTCGCTGGTAGGCTGCATCGCAATTATTAATTTATTTTCAGGAGTAATTTTATTAGTTATGTCCAGGAGTAGCGGTTTGTGTCTTACGGCGGCGGTCGGTTGCAGACTGATACTGATATTAATATTTTTACGGCGGTCAACTGTATAATTTATATTTTTATTTTTATTTTTACTTTTATTTATATTTTCAGGGAGCGGCGGTCTGTGTGTGACGGTGGTTGATTGCACACCGTGCTCATTAACGACATTCTTAATGTCCTCTGTCTGAGCGGATGCGTTGGTGTTAGTGACAAAGGCGATAATGGTTTTAGCTGGTTTGCTAATGCCATCGACGTTTGCACCATCTTGATTGTCCCTTTCAGATCCTAAGGACTTCCTACCGGTCACCGCTTGTCCGTTCATAAAAATCTGGACGTTTGCTCGACTCATTAAGTCCATCCCAATAATGGCATCCTCCTCGAGAGCGGGCAGGTAGGTTACTTCTCCAGCTATCTCTGTACAACCCACAGAGAACGTAGCAGCGAAATGTTCTGTGGTCATGATGGGTTTACCATTAGCTAAATGAATAGGACGGCTCTGCTCACGCATAGGAAGTCCTAAGTCTAGAAGCTTTTGCCGAAGAGCGTGACCCACGAATGATTTTGTGCTTCCAGTGTCTACCAAAGCGTGGTATGTTTCCGTGCCTATATGAATGGGCATGAAGTACCTGGGATCGTGGCCAGGCGGTACGGTTGCAACGGCTACCATGTCTTTATGACAAAGGCAGTCCTTTGTCATCCTGCCATCTGTCCCACAAAAGGAACAGAATAGCCTAAATGGCCTGCGACAGGTTTCTTTCCGGTGACCCCTTTGCTTGCAATTCCAGCAATGGGTATCCCTGTCGTACGGAATCACTGCTGGCGGGTTTCTGGGGTTAATAAAAGGGGCTGGCACCTGAGTTGGACGCGAAGATTGCTCATCCCTCTTAATTGCTTCAAACTCCTCAGCCAAATATGCCAATTCGAACAAGGTAGTGAAATCCCGCCTGCGAATGTAGTACCTATACTCTGGTCGCATGTTGTCGAAAATCCTATCGATATTATCGGTGGAGGACATGCGAGGGTGTTGACGAAGCAGGTACTGAGCCGAGAGAATATAATCCTTTGCCTTCTCCCGGGGTCCTTGACGTTTCTTTAATATTTCTTCCTCTAGCTTGTGTAGGTAGCGGGCTGGTAGGAAGTGGCGAGTGAAGGCCTCTCTAAAACCTTCCCAGCAGACGAAGCTTTCACTTTTAATCCGCAGCCACTCCAAAGCACTGCCACGAAAGAGCTCAGGTAAGGTGTGTGAAGGGATCACACTAGCGATCACTTCATTAAGGCCTCTCTAAAACCTTCCCAGCAGACGAAGCTTTCACTTTTAATCCGCAGCCACTCCAAAGCACTGCCACGAAAGAGCTCAGGTAAGGTGTGTGAAGGGATCACACTAGCGATCACTTCATTATATTATATTTCGGTCATTGCCTTCTGCCTTGATATCCAACAAATGCATTTATACCGCATTATGCAATGTGAAGGGATCACACTAGCGATCACTTCATTATATTATATTTCGGTCATTGCCTTCTGCCTTGATATCCAACAAATGCATTTATACCGCATTATGCAATGTGAAGGGATCACACTAGCGATCACTTCATTATATTATATTTCGGTCATTGCCTTATGCCTTGATATCCAACAAATGCATTTATACCGCATTATGCAATGTGAAGGGATCACACTAGCGATCACTTCATTATATTATATTTCGGTCATTGCCTTCTGCCTTGATATCCAACAAATGCATTTATACCGCATTATGCAATCCATTCACATTTTCGGTCATTCGGCTCCAAATGCTCTCGCATAGGTTACCATAAAATATTTATTGACACTTGACGCTTCGACTCATGGTCAAGATACAATTGAGATACATACCTACATTTGAGATACATACAGTTTGAGATACAGTTGCCCAAGTTCAAAGTATTGTTTATGCACGCTCATAAAGAGGCATGTTTATGATCCATATTTTGATGACATGGCAAGAATGCCTGCATGATCGAATATTGACCAGTAGAATTAATGTTTGTTTATGCGTATGTATATGTTTAAGTTCTTAGTGTATAAGAAATAGATTTTGTATAAATAGGCTGCGTTTTTCCTAATAAAAATCAATATTAATCCAGACATTGAGCCGTACATTTGGCTGTCTTCTTTTTATTCCAGTTTGAGATCGGTTCTCTGGCCATCATTCATTTTCGGCTTGGGGAAGCCTTTATCCCCCATAGATTGAGTAGGCGAGGAAGGGACTTGCTATCAACCCGCTAGCAAGTACATCACAGTTGTCCCAGTTCAGTAGATTACTGAATTGGGACAAAAAAGAACCAGCATAGCCAGAGAGTTTTGATGTCAAGAGACGACTAAACAAACATTTTTTTAAAATCCTTGTTGTCCATGTAATGTCGGGCAGTTACAATAAAGAGGCTCTGGACGAACTCTTCGAAAATTTAAATAGCCCCTATCACCCGGGCCAGCCAGACACAGAAGCCCCGGTGTACATTCCTACACCCAAAAACGCTGGTCCTCAACCACTGTCTATAGAGGACTATATAAAAAGACAGAACAACCATCGTCAGCAGCCCGAGCAACAAAAACAACAGAAGCCGAAGAGGAAACGCGCTGGACAAAAATGAAAAACCAGACAAGAATTCGGCAACCTATACAGGTTGGCTGGGTTGGCCAGGGGTGACCAAAAGAGAAGGTTTATCGAGCAAGCGAAAAACTTGCAGCGACAAGCAAACGTGAAATAAAAAAAAAATACATATATTTATATAATACTTTTTGAAAAGAAAAATGATTCATTAAAATAAAAATTTTAAAGTAAAATAAAAAAAAAAAAAAATTAAAAAAAATTTTGTTATATTAAAAGAAATTTTTTTTCTAATTGCAAAAAAAAAAAAAAATTATTATATAATGGGAGGAAAAACCTCAAAGGAAGAGGTCATTGTTAATGCCTCTAATAACAACACCAATACAAACTTAAATTCAAATTTGTTAATGATAGACATTATAATCATAATATTGATTATCCTAATAATTTTCTTGTTTACAAAACTTCTTAAATTTTATTTTAGACGTAATGTCCAAAGAATAGTGAGTAATGAAGTGAAAAATTAAGCAGCTTAAAATAATTTTCTAAAAAAAAAAACAGTCCTATGTAAACATATGTAAAAAAAAAAAAATTATAGATATATATTCATAACATGCTTAAAAACAAAAGCAACAACAATAAATAACTATGTTAAACATAATAAAAAAATTAAAAGATTTACTTGAAAACTTTAACAAAAGTCCAAAAAGAAAATATACAGAAAAATACATTGAGGAAAAACGAGACGAAATACTTAACTTAGAAGAAGAATTTAATGAAAAATATAAAAAATCGCCTAAAGAGACGAACCAGCAAGCGTTGAAAACAATAATTGATTATTTATTAGTCAGATTAAAGCAAATATTAGACGATAAAACTAAATTGTTAGGGAAAGATAACATAGAAACACAAGACATTAAAGCTGACGAAGAATTATTTAATAAAGCATACGTTGAAAACATGGCAGAAGCGTTTAATTTCAGCATAGCACAGAAATTGCCTTCCCTCAACTGTGATGAGGATGGCAAAAGAAGTGAACACATTAGGGATTTTATAAATAGCGTCGAATTTTACCAAGACACTCTCAACGAGACTTCAAAACCCACACTAATTAAATTTCTATTAAAATGCAAAATTCAAGGTAAAGCTCTTACTGAACTGGGTAATCAAAAACCAGAAAATTTTGCCTCATTAAAAAAAATTCTAATAGAAAAATGTGGGCCAAAAGAATAAATAGAAACGATACAAACCCAACTTAGCAAGATTTATCAAGGAAATCGACCAGTTCGAGAGTTCGTAACAGACATCGAGACATTAATTACAAAAATGACTGAGCTTGAAGTTTCTTGCCATGGTGAACAATCAAGGGAAATTCTAACAAAAGCAAATGAAAGACGAGGATTGGCATTTCTTGAAAGGGGGTAAACGATCGATTGAAAATAGTTTTAGATAGCGCCAGACACACTAGCCTTCAAGACGCTATCCAACAGGTAGTAGAATTAGATCAAAGCTCTGCATCCACTTCCAACACTGTAAGGTTCATAAACAATAGAGGTGGAAACTATCATAGACAAAATAATAATTTCCCCAACCCTCAAGCTAGATTCTCTCAGACTAATTTCAATACTTACCAAGCTAGAAATTCATACCCCCAAAATAACAACTCAACTAGGCCTTCCTATCAGAACCAACAAAACTTTAGGAGTCGTTATAACTATAGAAATAGTAATAGTAATTATTATAACCCCGACAACAGGTCAAGATATGCAAACAATGATAGACAAAGATACAATAGTAATAACAGTAAAAGTAACAGTTACAGTAATAGCAACAGTAACAGTAACAACAATAATATTATAAATAGGTCCAACAATGCAAGGCAACCTAGTAATAACAGAAATAACAATCGGGTATTAGCAATGGGAAACGAGCAACCCACCGAAGGGGAAGCCGACCCATCGGAGGGGATTCATTAAATCCGCAGATAATAGATGCCATTTGTACTGTTGGAATGTCAAACGGCATATACATACAAACACCATTAGAAAACAATATAAACAAACAATTCTTACTCGATACAGGAGCCTCCATATGCGTTATAAAAAAGGGTTCACTTACTAAAAACATTGCTATTGACGAAAGTAAAAGTACAAAAGTATTAGGGATATCAGGAAATTTACAAACCTTAGGGATGTGTATCTATGTGTTACAATTAGAAGAATTTTCTGTTCCTTATGAATTTCATATAGTGAGTGATTCTTTTCCCATTCCAGTTGATGGTATAATCGGAGCAAACTTCTTTACAGAATTCAATGCCATTATAGATCTAGAGAAATTTTCATTCAAATTCAAAGTAGACGAACAACTAGTCATTTTACCTCTATATACTCAAGAAAACATAAATATCGTTACCTCACCTGCGCGGTGTGAAGCAACTTATTGGATGACTACAAAACATTCAGATTCTCGAATATTTTATCCACAAGAACTATGCGAAAATGTTTTCGTGGCAGGTTCATTGTCAACTATTAAAAATGGAAAAATACCTGTTAAAATTATGAATACACGTGACTCTGTTGTAACTCTGAAATGGTTTGAACCAATATCATTCTCCGCTTCAGAATATTTTATTTTGCATTATAACCAGACAGATAAATCAATAAACATGCGTGTTCAGAAAATTTTAAATGAATTAAATTTCGAAACGTTAAATAGCGAAGAAAAAACCGAGATTGAAGCCATATGTACAAAATTCCAAGACATTTTTCACGTAGATGGTGACAGACTTACATATACTCATATTGGAAAGGCGGACATTAAACTTAAAAATGAATCTTCACCGAAATATACCAAGCCCTATTGATTACCACATACTCAAAAAGAAGATATAAAGGAGGAGATAAGAAAAATGTTGTCAGATGACATAATAGAACCGTCCATTTCACCTTGGAATTCTCCAATACTTATAGTACCGAAAAAGAAAGACCCAGTTACCGGTGAACAAAAGTTCCGAATGGTGATCGACTATCGTCGTGTTAACGATCGTATCGAAGATGATAAATTTCCGCTGCCAAACATAACGGACATCTATGATATGGTAGGAGGAGCAACTTACTTCTTATGTATAGATTTGAGTCAAGGATACTACCAAATGGAGTTAGATGCAAATAGTAGACCAATAACGGCATTCTCAACAGAAGATGGTCACTATCAATTAAAACGTCTACCAATGGGTTTAAAGATATCACCCAGTAAATTCTCAAGAATGATGTCCATAGCTATGTCAGGCCTAACATATTCAAGATGTTTTGTCTATCTTGATGATCTAATAATTTTTGGTAAAAATTTAATGGACCACAACAAAAACTTGATCCAAGTCTTTGAACGTCTCAGAGAAGTAAATCTTAAAATACACCCAGGAAAATGCTCTTTTCTGCGAAAAGAAGTATTATACCTTGGACACCTTATATCGGACAAAGGAATTTTACCTGATCCCACCAAATCTTCTGCAATGAAAAAATATCCAACTCCTACTAACTCCGATGAAGTAAGAAGATTCGTAGCCTTCGCAAATTATTATCGAAAATTTATTAAAAATTTTGCCACCATTTGCATCCCGTTAAATCGATTATTAAAAAAAGGTGTTGAATTCAATTTTAATAAAGATTGCGAAGAATCATTCAATGTGCTAAAAGAAATTCTGATAAGTCCTACAATTCTACAATTTCCAAATTTTAACGAAGAATTCATTCTACGCACAGACGCCTCAGGTTTCGCTTTAGGAGCTGTTTTGTCTAATTCCGATGACAGGCCAATTGCTTATGCAAGCAAAACTCTTAATAAGTCAGAGAAAAACTATAGTACTATTGAGAAAGAATTACTTGCAATAGTGTGGTCAGTAAAACACTATCGGCCGTACTTGTTCGGAAGAAAGTTCAAAATTTTAACAGACCACAGACTTCTAGTGTACCTGTTCTCACTAAAAGAACCTAGTAGTAGACTAACTAAATTCAGGCTATTACTAGAAGAATACAATTTCTACGTAGAATATTCACCAGGTAAAGATAACTGTACTGCTGACGCGCTTAGTCGAATAAAAGTAGAGTCTGAAGAATTAAAACAATTACATATATGTGTAGTTACAAGAGCCCAGTCGAAAGTAGATGATAAAGATAAAGATACATCTAAAAATACTAATATACAAACTGATGAGCAAATTATAACAGAACTTTTAAAACCACCCGAAAGTGGACTTAAAGTAACTGAGTTAAAAATCGTTGACAATTTTACGGAAGATTTAGTTAATTTCAAGGACGACATAATTATAGGACCAAACAAAGTTTTGGCGTATATTCCTAAAGGGAATTGTTTACTCCTAAAGAAGTCCAAGGACGGCACTACAACCCAATCGGCATTATTTGGCAAAATATTGTCGAGGGATGTGCAAAAACTCTGCGGACCCAAATCGATTAAAAAAATATATATTACTAAACATGAAATAAATAAACTCTCAGACGGCCGTCGAGAATATAAAATTAATGAATTAAAAAATATATTAGGAGAAATATTTAAAGAAAGTAATATAAAGGTATACCTCATAGATAATGTTATTGAAATTACCGATCCTTGTAAGAAGAAATTAATACTAAATGACTTTCACATACTTCCCACCAGTGGACATGCAGGTATAAACCGCATGGTAAATAATATCAAGAAAAAATACTTCTGGACAGGAATGCAAAACGATGTGACGACATACGTTAAGCACTGCCCTATATGTCAACGTAACAAACATGTACAACCAAAAAAACAACCAATGACTATCACATCAACAGCCGAATCAGGTTTTGACAAAATTTTCATAGACCTAGTAGGACCTTTAGAAGAATCTGAAGATGGATCTAAATACATACTCACCATTCAAGACGAGCTGACAAAGTTTATCGAAGCTATATCACTCCCAAATAAAGAGTCAAGCACAGTAGCTAAATCTCTAGTAGAAGGTTTTATTCTAAGATATGGAGTACCACACACAATAGCATCTGATCAGGGAACCGAATTTATAAATCAGGTTTTCAAGGGTATCTGTAAGCTTTTGAGAATAGAACAACTACAATCTACTGCCTATAATCATGAAAGCATAGGAGCTCTAGAAAATTCACATAAGGTCTTAGGAGCGTATTTAAGAAGTTACGTCTCAGAAAAACACACGGATTGGAGCACTTGGTTGCCATATTACGTTTTCTGTTATAACACATCCGTACACTCAGAAACTGGATACACACCATTCGAATTAATATTCGGAAAGCAGTGTAGTTTACCGAAAAATCTGACAAAACAAATGGAACCGGTGTACAACTATGACGATTACGTAATTGACCTCAAACATAAATTACAAGTTGCCCATAGAGACGCTCGAGAAACACTTATAAAAAAGAAAAATGTTAGGAAAGATAGGTATGATAAAGAGGGACAAACAAAGAGTAGTAGTTTTGAAAAAAGAAGTTTGGTTTTACTAAGAAACGAGGCTAGAAAGAAATTAGATCCAATATTTATAGGGCCATATGAAGTTTTATCTCAAAACGGGGTAAATTGTGATATCCAATACGAAAATAAAAGAATGACAGTACACAACAATAGACTTAAACCTTTTTATGTATACATGTTCTTGTAGCATTGTTTCAAGATTTATGTCAAACATACTTATTTATATAATGATTAAAAGATAAAAATAAGAAACATGTAAATAATAATATACTTCATTTCTATAATTTTTAATTGCGCGCATAGAATTTAAGTAAATTAGTTTGCTAAACGAATATAGAATAAGTTAACAAAACGAAAGATAGAATAAAACAGAAGAATTCAAATGTATTAAACAACAACAATAAAAATGTGTAATTGTATAAAGGAATAAATCATTAAAATTTTTATTATATTTATACTTAAGTAATGATACAAACTTATATCATGCATGTACTATCAGTATTCACAAAAAAAAAAAAAAAAAAAAAAAAAAAAAAAAAAAAAAAAAAATGGACATATAATCTTTGAACTCAAAATCTTTATTATACAAGTGACGCGTAAAAGAAGAAATCAAGACATGTCATGATTTCTCCTTTTTCCCCGGGAAGGGTGGTGTGAAGGGATCACACTAGCGATCACTTCATTATATTCATATTTCGGTCATTGCCTTCTGCCTTGATATCCAACAAATGCATTTATACCGCATTATGCAATGTGAAGGGATCACACTAGCGATCACTTCATTATATTATATTTCGGTCATTGCCTTATGCCTTGATATCCAACAAATGCATTTATACCGCATTATGCAATGTGAAGGGATCACACTAGTGATCACTTCATTATATTATATTTCGGTCATTGCCTTCTGCCTTGATATCCAACAAATGCATTTATACCGCATTATGCAATCCATTCACATTTTCGGTCATTCGGCTCCAAATGCTCTCGCATAGTATACCATAAAATATTTATTGACACTTGACGCTTCGACTCATGGTCAAGATACAATTGAGATACATACCTACATTTGAGATACATACAGTTTGAGATACAGTTGCCCAAGTTCAAAGTATTGTTTATGCACGCTCATAAAGAGGCATGTTTATGATCCATATTTTGATGCCATGGCAAGAATGCCTGCATGATCGAATATTGACCAGTAGAATTAATGTTTGTTTATGCGTATGTATATGTTTAAGTTCTTAGTGTATAAGAAATAGATTTTGTATAAATAGGCTGCGTTTTTCCTAATAAAAATCAATATTAATCCAGACATTGAGCCGTACATTTGGCTGTCTTCTTTTTATTCCAGTTTGAGATCGGCTCTCTAGCCATCATTCATTTTCGGTATGGGGAAGCCTTTATCCCCCATAGATTGAGTAGGCGAGGAAGGGACTTGCTATCAACCCGCTAGCAAGTACATCACAGTGCGCAACATATAATTAGGCGGTATGTTGTAGCAGTTAGTTAGCTCAGACAATCTTTCCAGAAATTCTAACGGGTTTCCCGAGGAATCGAACCTTAACCCCCACTTTCGGACTGTGTTCATCACCTCTGCCTCATAACTCAGGGTGAGCCGGTGTGACGGCGGCGGGTGCTCATGCCTGGGTTGGTTAAGAGAGGGTGATGTACTGGGCGAGTGAACAGGGTGGTTGATTTGGGAATTCGCTGGGCGGGGATTTCCGCTAAGTTTCTCCAAACTAGGAACCTGTAAAGTTGTCTGTGTATAACTGGTTGAGGTAGGGTCTTTAGAAGTTATCGGCACAGGCATGGTAGGCCCGATAACGGCAGGTTGCGTCCCAAGGGGCAGGGTGTCGTCTAGACGTTTTTCGACCAAACTCTCCCACTTGTTACACAGGTCGTGCGTTGATCCATTGTCCCTCAGCTTTTTGATGTGTTGGCTGAGTCGGTTACGAAGATCCTTCATGTTGCCATCACTATCTAAACCTTTAGAGCGGAGTGCTTCTTGCAATTCTGTTTTTTTCATAGAGTATATAAAATTTAGATTCCTGAAGATATTATTAGTATCGGCAGCAGCTTGATCTTCAGAATCTGACATGTTGCGGCTGGTTGATGCGATGACGTTTGATGAAGAACTGATATTAGGAACTTGCTGTCGAAAGTCGGAGGTACCTTTAGAAAATTCTAAAACGGTCGGCGGTAGGAGTTCGGTTGAACCCTCTAAAGGTCCCTGCTCGGGCGCCAAAATGTGATGTTGCTTTTTTATTTTCCAGCTAAGGTAGTTCAGCGGTCGTCCAGGGTTGCTCAAAGAAAGCAAACGAAAAACTTTGATGTTATTTAGGGCTCAGCAACTTCGTCTCCAATAAATAAATAAATAAATAATAAATAAATAAAACTCAATTTAAATTTTAATTTTGTCAACGCGGAATAAATTATCTGCCTCAGAAGAGTGGAAGAGGCACAAATCTTCAAATAAACCTGCCCCGTAGGAGCACAATTGAATATAATATCTGCCCCTTAAAGAGCACAGATGATATATTAAAAAAAAATTCTGTCCCAAAACTAAAGGAACACCTAACTCTTTGCCCTTGAAAGAGCACAATTAATTATAAACAAAAGAATCTGTCCCCTAAGGAACACAAACAAACTAAATACCTATATACCAGCCCTCGCAAGAGCACAACGGATATAAATGAAAAATCTGTCCCCAAAGGAACACAAAATTAACCCTATTAGCCATTCAAAAAGAGCACAATTATAAATAAAAAGATCTGTCCCCAAAGGAACACAAATAAATACTACGGAAACTTCTTGCCTCAAAAATTGCTTATAGTATAGTGCACTACGCACCCAATACGGTCGGCGGTTAATTGCTTAAGACTATTATGAGTTGGTTGAGAATGCTCAACTTAACTCTACGGTCGGAAGCGAAGTGAAGGCATTTTCTCAGTGTAATTCACTCCTACTCATAATATTTTCTGGCGAAAGCTGGTGTGACTTATATTATTTAAGAAAAATACACGTCACACAGCAAAATAGTACACACTGCTGCTTCGTACTGTTGTATGGTTTTAGATGAAGCTGCCGTGGTGGTATACACTTAGCATGCGTTCGGTTGTGTGTCGCTCACTGGTTGCTTCGTGCATTTCCTATGTTGTTGTTAGAAGGTAGGTACTATATGTAGGTACATGGCAATGCATGGCATGTCTATGATGATATAAATAAATACTCTTATAAGTAGGTAAAGTAGGTACATGGCGATTACTTTTGCCAAGTCTCATGATTATAATGCACCCTGGTAGGTGTATAAAAGTTAATGCAATTTGTAATGACAATACGGCGGGTTCTGCATTAAATAATTAATTTCAGTGTAATAAGATGCAGATAATGGACCTATGTAAGTGTAGGTATAGCAGGTTAGGTCCCTTAGTAGGCGGTTGTGCGGTGGTAGGGAAAATTCCCTATTATAGTTTAAGAGGAAATGTGTAACTTCGTTACACAACAGCGTGCGACTAGCGGTGCTAGCACCCAGATTAGGAACAAGCGATTGTGGTGGCAAGAAACGCTAGTAAATTCTACAAATGGCGGTGGCAGTGGTGATTCGGCAACAAACAAAACGGCGATGGTGTTGGTTTATGTTTCGTCTCGTCAATTGTTGTTGCCTTTGGTTTTGCAGTGCACTTGTTTCGTCGTAGCAACGTCTTCTGCAACAAACATTTTAATTACGGTCTTGTCTGGCAAAATCCCTAACAGAATTTCTTGAAGAGCTGTGCAATTTTTTTATGTGCTTATGGCTTGCGCACAAAACTGTGATTGGTGTCTTCCTTGTGGAATGCAGATCTTGTTTTTTTTTAATGCAACTGTTGAGGATGTCCAAGAAATTTTTGTGATGTCGAAATGACCAAATGGAATGAAAAAGAATGACAACAAGTGGTCTTGTTTTATACCTACTTGAAGTTGGTTGCGACTTATCAATTGATTAGGGTGCGTCCCGATTTCAAGTTTAGTGTTTAGGTTTTAAACAGTTGCTATAATTTTATTTCACGTTCCGGTTTTTATGCGGTTTAATTTTACTCGATTTTAATCTCATTTGATTAAATGTCAGTCCGCTACAACCGCCCTGCACAGCTCCAATCAAGGAAGTGATACCTGTTTGATAGGAGCTACTCTAAACTTTGCACAAATCAGATTAGAGTCTATACAATGATCGCTTTCAAAAAGGCGTATATAAAGAGCTGCTGACTAAGCTTGTTCTGAGTAATCACAGAACCCGTGGATTTGCACCTTTGAAGATGGTTTATAACCAGTCCAACGAGGTATTTTAAAGGATTGTATTTCAGTTAAATTTTGTATTAAAGTAATCCATCTTTCGGTTGAAATAAGTGTAAGATTATCATCCCAAGATGTGCCCTCAAGCCAAATTCGCTGTATTAAGATTTTTGCAGTTATCAACACTGGAGCAAGCCATCCCGCAAGATCAAAAAGGCGAGATATTCGCGAAAATACTTCCCGCTTGTTGCGGATTCCTTTTTGCTTGACCGGCCTACTGCTCGTCGGAGGACGAAGGTACTTGACCCCTATCAAAATCACGCAATCTTTGCGTCAGGATGTTAAAGACTCGCGAGACATTCGCCTGTACCCACCCAACCATTGTTGCAGTACTCGCCTTGACAACCCCTTACCTTGCCATCTTCCGTCTTCTCTATCCCATCCTAAACCTTTCCATTTCAACGCTCCTCATCCATAATCCTAAATTTTAAATTAAACCATTTTTAATATATATTTAGGTTCAACTAACATTTAACTTTTTTATTGGACATTTTTTTATTTTTAATGCAATTATCAACATCTGTATTTGTTATGTTCACCAACAATTCGATAAAATTATTTTATGTTTTGCAAATAAACCAAATTTGAATATTGTAATTATTATAATTATAAACAAATGTGTAATTAAATATTGCTTCGTATACTTTCACTAAATTTAAATAATTATAAGTGCCGGATTATTTATTACTGCAAGGATAATTCAATCTATTTGCAATGAGTTAATTCCATTGAAATTGGGAATTTTCCATAGAAAATGGCACACGCTCAGATAAAATGAGCAAGCTAACAATGACATCTGGAAGACATAAAAACCCTAAAATAGCAACACACCAAAATGATACAATATTAAAACTAAACGATAACCGTACATAGAAGATAAGATTGAAACAATTGACGATGAAGCCACTTAACCAAAAAAGGCGTACGTGACTTCTCGAACGTAACAGTACAGCATCCGAGGATCAACCGAGGAATCATGAAGGAGATCATAGCGACGAATAGGCAGAACGACTTGTACCCTCGATTAGGTTCGACGCGCACATTCCGACTCCATTAGAGTAACTTATTTTTAATATTGTAACCTAATGTAATAACATTTTGTTAATAAAATATATTTTTTTTAATGAAACTTTTACAATTTGTTAACTGGCGCCCGAGCAGGGACAGCATCAATAATAAAGTGATACACAAAGTGCAATCAAAAACTTTAAAGTTGCTGAACCAGAATAAAAAAGTGAATATAGATTTCATAAAAATCTATCACCGTTGGAACACTAAAGGTAATTCAACGAAAATTGTAGGACATAAAGCACCTTACGTTGCGGGAACTGCAAAAGCCAAAGCATCAAGAGAAGTAGACACATAGGAAGTCCAAAATCTAAGAAGAATCCAGCAGGAGTTCAAAAATACGAAATAAACACATCAGTCCCGAAAAATTATACAGTAAGAAAATTACATATTATTATATTTTTTATTTATATTCAGTGAATGTGAAACTATTGTTATTATTATAAGCCAGGGCCCAAGAGATAGAGTCAAATAGGTCTCAATTTAAAGATAATCTCCATTCCGCACATAGAATGACCTCCATACCACCAAGATTCAATCATTTGAACCAACCCAGACAGGTAGTACCAGCTGCCAATAACTCAAATAACTACATTCAGAGACAAAACGTTACTCAAAATAGTCATCAAAGGATGAATATTCCACACAGTGGACAATTTAGAAGACCGACTCAGCATAACCCGACTCAGCATAACGGACAGAGTCATTCGCAGAATCAAAACCGAAATACGTTTAATCATCTTCCCAGGAATTTTAATACCCATAATCACTTCAACCCGTTTAAGCGAGAAAGGAAACCATGTGATCAATTTCCTACCAAAGCTCCTAGACTACATCATTTAAATGAAAATGATGATTTCTTAGAGTAAGGCACGACCTGCCTTGTATCGATCGAACACACACGAAGTCAGGTCGTTTATTCAATATTCTTATTGACACAGGGGCAACACATAATTATGTTAAACCAAGCAATGAGATATCAACAAAACAATTTTGAAGTTAGGTCTAGAGTAAATAGTGTCCATGGCACAACAATTATCGATAAATATCAGTATTAAAATATATTAGTTGTAAAGGAGAAATTTTACGTTCTCCCAGAGTTAACCAATTATGACGCGATCATAGGAGTGAAATTATTAAAGAAAATCAACGGAATAATTAATATTGGACAGAACACGTTAGAATTCGCAACAGGCATAGTACCTCTGAAATTCGACGATAAATTTCTGAACCACATTAATATAGAAAGTAGTGAGAATAAATATATAGTTAAGTTAAAAGAAACTCTCAGACAATATCAAATAATATTTACCCCCCAACTCAATTACCTACCATTCAACACCCAAGTCGAATTTGACATACCCACCTCACATAATGACGCTATATGGAGCAAACAATATCCATACCCGCAAAGCGCAAACACTTTCATTAATTCTGAAATCAAAACACTACTAGAGAACGGTGTAATTCGTCCTAGTAGGAGTCCATATAATAATCCAATATGGGTGGTGGACAAGAAAGAAATTAATCCAGACGGATCAAAAAAATTCCGTTTAACGTCAACGGCCTTGGCTCTGATAAAGCATCGCTTCCCATCAGTCGTTCAGCAACCGTGGAAGAGTGCACATCGTTGGCGGCTTTCACAGTGATCATTTAATATAGAGACGCGAGTGTGTTAAATAGTTAATTCAACCTACCATTTTCAAGTGGCCAGTTAGCCTAGGTGGTAGAGTGGCAGACGAAGGATCTGAACGGCGTGGGTTCGAGCCCCACTGTGGTCCGGGCTTTTTTTTAAACAATTTCTGGGAGAAGGTGAACAGAAATCGAGAGCAACTAGAAAGAGAGATGGGAAAACCAACGGGGACATCGAAAGATGGTCCCCCAACAACAAGGAAGACAGTTGGAGGAACATCAGGTGATGTGTCATCCGACAGTCAAGTAGCGGGGCCATCAGGCCAAGCTCAAAGTGCATATGTAGCAGGGCAGTCCAAAGCCCAAAAAGCAACAACAACAACAGCAGCAGCAGCAGCAGGACCAGGAAAGCCCAAAGTGGCAACAACAGCAACAACAGCAACGACAACTACAACAACATCGTCATCGGCACGTGCCGAGGTCGGTACCAGCAGCATAGCAACTGCAAAGACATCAAGCCCTATTAAAGGGAAAAAGCCAGGACCGGCATGTGTCGATGAGCAAGATCCTCTAAAGAGAAGGCGCTACATTAGGTACAAACCAAACCTAGTAGTTAAGAAGCGCACCTCTGATATAGAAGCAGCCAAGAAAATAGGA
Organism: Baccha elongata; assembly: GCA_951217065.1. Classification (NCBI taxonomy): domain Eukaryota; kingdom Metazoa; phylum Arthropoda; class Insecta; order Diptera; family Syrphidae; genus Baccha; species Baccha elongata. The sequence continues at coordinate 152,407 of CATNUY010000154.1, forward strand.
GGGCGCGGGCGTTCAGCCAAGGCTTCGGCTCAAGCCAAAATACAGAGGCAGCTAGATAGCTCCTCTAACGATGAAGACAATAGCGAAAACAACGACAACGAAGAAGGCGACGACGAAGCTGAGACGGATGACAGGCACGTCGAAGAGGCTGATGGAGCGATCGTTGCCGTCAATCCAAACGATAAGTACGCCAGTCTAATCGGCGAAGAAAACGCCGCTGACGATAATGCTGATGACATCTCCTATATGTCTGTGGAAGGAGAAGGACATTACGTCAGTGGCGAGGTAGTTGAGCTGTCCGACGAAGAAGAGGACCAGCAAATCGAGGCTTTAACGGAGCAGATCTCTTCGCTCATAGAGGTTGTTGAAGCGCTCAAGAAGAAGCAGGAGGAAAGACGGGAGAAGGAGCGCATAGCTGCTCTTGAACAGCGCACCCGCCAACAAGCGCTCCAAGAGCAAGCTTCGCAACAACAGCAGCCTCCTCAGGAACAAAAACCACTCCCAGACCAGCAGCAGCCTCAGAAGTAGCAGTCAAAGAAGCAGCCACAGAAACAGCTTCAAAAGCCACAACAACCGTCTCAGCAACCACAGCATCAGCCTCAGCAACAGCAAGCAAAACAAAAACAACAACAACAACCACAACAGCAACGACAACAGACACAGAAGCAGCAACAGCAGCAGAAACAACAGCAACAGCAACAACCGCAACAGCAACAACCACAGCAGTCACAACAGCAGCAGACCCAACAGCAGCCGATGCAACAGCAGCAGAGACAACAGCAGCAGTCACAACAACAGCAACAACAGCAACAGCCACAAGCAAAGAAAGGTAAGGTGCCACCTATTAATACTTATAAAATGCATTTAAAAGACACAATTGAAATATGTAGGTCGGTCATAGGCAACAATTTCATAATTAAGCGGCTTAACGCAGACAGGCATTCCATTCAGTGCTCATCTTTAGAGCACTACAAAAAAGTGAAAGACCTTCTGTCTCAAACTAGAACAGAATACTATAGTTTCCCCCGAAGGAAGACAAGCTTCAAACAGTCCTCCTGAAGGGTATCGAATCCTCTACGGATCCGCAGGCGCTCTTAGCTGAGCTCCGTCAAGTGGCGAGCGACGATCTCGAGTTAATCGGGGTCCGACCGTTCACCACAGTCAAAGCCAGACGGGAGAAACGGAATTTACCATTTTTCCTAGTTCAACTCTCGCCCCAAAGCAAATTGAGTGGTCTAAGGAATATAACAGTCCTGGATTACCAAGTTGTACGATGGGAAAAACTAAATAAGCAGAAAGACATGCTTCAATGCATGAACTGCCAAGGGTTCGGACACGTTGCAGTAAACTGTGGTATGGACCCAGTCTGTGTTAAATGTGGAGATACCCACAAAACAGTGGAGTGTAAACTCGGGCAAGATAGGGTCACAGATATGACCCAGTTAAAATGTGCGCTCTGCCGAGGTTCCGGGCACCCCGCAAACTATCGGGGATGTCCGAAGTTTCAGGAGATAAGGCAAAACAAAGCCCAAAAGAAAACAGTTGAGGTGAGACGCCCTGAAGTACGCCAGAAAACAATTTCCGTCAATCCCGCAATTTCTTACGCCCAAATCGCGTCTGGAAGGGGAAACACGGTACAGCCTCAACCACAGGTAGCCAAACAGGTCCAAGTGCCTACGGCTCCTGTGCCAGAGGCAGATCTGATGCAGGTGTTGCTGACCATTCATGGTCAGTTAACCGACGTGCAAAAACAGATCAGGGAGCAGGCGGCTAGGGTGGATTACCTCTACTCTATTCTGCCGGCAACGCGAAATGGTTAAAGGCGCGCTGCCTGAGCGACCCTTTAAGATCCTAGCTGTGAATGTAAATTCACTGATTAGGACCGAACGTAGAGCAAATCTCTTTCATTTGCTGCAAGACCAAAGTCCTGACGTGTTTATGGCTGGCGAAACTAAGCTTACCCAGAAACACAAATTGACTAATAATAATTACAATATCGTGCGAAGGGATCGGCCTAACTCCTCTCAAGGGGGTGGGGTCGCAATCTTCATACGAAAGGGCATTAAATATAAGGTTATATATAATAGTGAAGTGCGAAGATTTGGGCAGCTAGAAGCCTGCATCATTTGCATTCCGCTCCTTCAGGGGAAAAGAATGTACGTGATCGCGGCGTACGCACCTGAAGCACCTCAGCCTGCTAATTTTATCGCAGAACTCGAAAAACTTTCCGAATGCTTAAGACTGCACTTGGATGAAAATTATTATCTCATGGCAGGAGATTTGAACGCCAAACATGAAGATTGGGGAAATCACATTCAAAATCCGAGAGGGTACCATTTATTTAATTGGATGGGTCGTCACAGTGTTGAGTGTAGGATCGATCTTTTTGCGACAGATAGACCTTCGTTTCCTAGGAGCGGTGGCTTTCTGGATCTTTTAGTGCTTGACTCACGACTTGTTATAACTGACGCAACAAACCAACAGACAAGGAACTGTTTACGAACAATTGAATACGACAGCGATCACTGCGGACTTGCCACCGTAATACAGCTTCCGAACGAACTTGTGGAATTGGATGAGTATGTGCCTGTGCACTCTTACAATTTCAGTAAGACGCGCTGGCCACGCTTCTCCAACGCCTTGGCAAGAGAAATACGTTCCGATGACATTTCTCCACCAAATGACAGAAACCTGACGAACCTCGAGATCGATGGGTTTCTGACTCAAATGGATACGACTATAAAACGAACAATGGACAAAACAATCCCAAAATATAAGGAACAAGACCCAAATGGTTTATACAAGAACGCGACAATCGACGCACTACACCGACAAAAAAGTGGACTGCTGACTAGGTTGAAACTTCTTTATAGACGTTTCACGGACACACGTGATCTGGAGATTAGGACATTGAAGTCGTCGATCAAAAACATTAACGTTCTAATTATACAAAACTATAGATTATCTATTAATTTATATTGGGATAACAGAATTCGGGCTGTTAATTCTAGCGACCCTAGTATGTTTCCCCAAATAAATAAGATATTTAGAAGAAATGATCAAAACGATCTTCCATGTCTTAAACTCCAGAGGACAACAGATAACGAAGACGTACTAACGATTGCGGGAATTGATCCGGAAGGTGCCGTTTTCGATGACAATTTTTATATGATAGAAGATCCTCAGGAAAAGGTAGAAGCTGTAGGGGCTGCTTTCCAGCAAGTGTATAAGGTGAATGCTAGCATTCGTCCGAATCATGACCTGGAGAACAGAGCCTTGCTGCACAATTTCTATCTTGGAAATAACATAACGCAATGGCGATCTGAGAATACTGGTTTCACCGGGTTCAATGACGAAAATTTGGCAAACGCCACCATCGCCGAGCGAAATGGACCCAGTTCATTGTTAATTTCGAAGGTAGAACTTCAGTTAATTTTTTCAAACATTAAAGAAAAAGAAATCTGCGGGGGTCGATGGTATACCCAACATTGTGTTACGACATCTCCCTGAGGAAGCCATAGACATTTATACCACACTGTTTAACAACGCATTGAATAATGCATATTATCCAGTGAGTTGGAAGACAGCTGTGGTCCATCCTCTCCCCAAAAAGGGAAAGGACAGCTCCAATCCGGCAAATCTTCGGTCGATAAGTCTTCTTCCAAGTATCAGTAAGGTATTCGAAAAGATTCTCAATAGAGCTCTTTTCAAGTGGGCTGAGGACAAGAACATTATTCCAGACAATCAGTTTGGCTTTAAGGCGGGACATGACACTATTCATGCCGCGTCTAAGTTAGTTTCTGATGTTCAATGGAACAAAGCGAAAAATCAATGCACGGGTGCCGTTCTTGTTGATTTAGAGAAGGCTTTCGACACCGTATGGTTAGAGGGTCTTTATCTGAAGTTAACCAGATTTGGCATAAGTAAACCACTGTTGTATATGCTTCATGATAGAAAGTTTGCTCAATGGTAGAAAGTTTGTTGTCAAAAGTGGCAATGTAACTTCCACCACAACTTTTGATATTAAAAACGGTCTACAGTAAGGAGCTGTGAACTCGCCGATTCTTTTTAGTATTTACACCAGCGATCTGATAGGTAGTCTCACTCATGCGATTGCGTATGCCGATGACCTAGTAGCGTACAGGACGGGTCCAAAAGTTGAAGTCATCAGAATTCTCTTGCAGCGTGACTTCGACAAGATTCAGCGATATTGTGATGACTGGAAGTTAAAAATTAACTTTCAGAAATCAGAAACTATCCTGTTTAGAACCCCTTTGTCTAAGGCTTCTAGGGATACAAGAAAGAACTGGAGAAATCTAGTGATCGTTGGACCAAGTGGACATCCACTGGCGAGTAAAGATGTAGTAAAGTACCTTGGTATCTGGCTAGATCAGTATCTATATTTCAATCGACATATAGATGCTGCTCTGGCCAGAGCTAGGGGAGCGTTTGCTCTGACAAGACGGTTGTTTTATAGCAGCCGCCTTGAAAACAGAGTGAAGGTGATTTGCTACATGGCCCTCATCCGGCCGATGATTGCCTATGGGTGCCCTGTATGGTTTAACGTTGCCCCATCTCAAATGGAAAAGATTCGGGTGTTTGAGAGGCAGTGTCTTAGGACCTGTCTTGGATTACACAGAACACCAGAGTCGGAGTACAAACATTATTATGCCAACGAGGTCCTATACAACGGGGCCAATATAAACAGGATAGATAACTTTTTAATTAAGCTGATTCGGGGTCACATTGCAAGAGCGATGACCTCAGCCAATGGACTTATTTTCGGGGCTTACTACCCCAATGAAGAATATAGTGAGAGCGTTTGTCTTAACGGTTTCATCCCGCCCGAGACATTCCTCTATTTAGACAGTTGGGGGCTGATACAGGATAGATTGGCGGTTCCGTTAATCTACCACGTCGGCCGTAGAACTGTGGATCGGCGAATCCTGTATGGTCGAGACGTCGGCTCTGGGAACGGAGCAGAGCGTCTGCGGTTCAGTAGAGCTGTGCCCCTTCGGGACAAAAGGGACTTTTATAAGCAAGTTCAAAAATACTAGTGGTTGGGTGACCACCTCGATATTGATGGTTAGTCATAGTTGTTGCCTTGGCCGACCTGCGTATTTTAAGTATTAAAAGGTATATTTTATGTAGGACAGTGGTGGCACCAAAAAAAATAGAAAACACATAAACTGCATTTGTTGGTGTGTATGTGCATTTGACGCTGTTTAATATGTATATATATAAATACATACATGTTTCTAAGCGGGTGTGCATATATGCATTGGCTGTTGCGCAAAAAAAAAAAAAAAAAGCTGCGGGTGGCTGTTCTAGTTTTAAGTTATTTTAAGTATTTTTAAGTAGTTTTAAGTTATTTACGTATATTTACGTACATTTTACTTTTATTTAGGTTAATTTAGTCTTATTTAGGTAAAGGGTAGTTTTAAGTTTTTAAATAAAATAAAGTCTTAAAAAACGAGTTTTAAAAATTTTCTCGTTTAGTTTTAAGTAATTTTGAATTTTAATTTAAGTTAGTTTTTACGCCCAAAGGCATTTTTAATATATAGTTATAGTATAATTTAGAGTGCCCGTATGGGGCCAGTAAGTTAGTTAAGTTATTCTGTAAGCTAGTTTTTTAAGGTTTTTGTCTAGCATTTAAGTAGTTATAAGATAAATTGAAAATAAAAATTGAATTAAAATGCAAAAAAAAATGCATCGCTTCCCAATAGATCAGCGAAATCAAGCATCATTGCGCGTGGTAAGTACTTGGATGGAGGACCGTTCATGTGCTATCCATGTGCTTTTGGCATCCTCTGTTCTGTCTTTCTTCTTCTGTTGTGTATGTCTCTGTCATGTATCAGTCTATTTCTCTTGTGTTGTTCAAGCCGATAGCCTAAGCTGCTAGTGCTTATATGTGTCTCTACTTCGTAGATTTATCTACGGAGTAGAATAACAAAAAAAAAAAAAATCCGTTTAGTTATAGATTTTAAGAAACTAAACTCTGCAACAAAAACAATTAAATATCCTATGGCAGAAACATCCGTTATACTAAGTAACCTCGGCAGAGGAAAATACTTTACAACAATCGATCTTCAAAATGGATTTCATCAAATAAAGATGAAAAAGGAAGATATTAAAAAGACCGCATTTTCTGTGAATAATGGAAAATATGAATACCTCCCGAATGCCCTTTGGGCTCAAAAATGCCCCTGCTATTTTTCAAGCAGCAATGGATGACATACTAAGATCATATGTTGGTAAATTTTGCCATGTCTCTATTGATGATGTTATAATATTCTTAGAATCAGCTGAAGAACATTTAAAACACATCGAGACAATCATCAAGGCCTAAGTGCCTTAAAAAGAAGCTATTAGAACAAGTTTTGTTAAACCAACCTGATTTTAGCAAAGGATTCGAAACTGAACAAGGTTACGCCACCAACGAAAAAGAACTTTTGGCCATAGTTTGGGCATTGAGCGATCTTAGAAATTACCTGTACGGGCACGCTGGAATTAAGATCTATATGGATCACCAGCCACTTACATTTTCGATAGATAATAAGAATCTAAACGCCGAAACGAAACGTTTAAGGTCCTTTATAGAAGAATTCTCTCCCGAAATAATCTAAAAGCCGGGGAAGAAAAATGTAGTTGACGACGCCTTAAGTCGTCAGAACTTAAATTAAATAACATAGGTACCAGGTACCTGTCATAGTGCAGAATCCAGTCAAGCCATAGATATCACAAGAGTAAACAAGAAATTAAATCAATTCAAGAATCAATTTCATTTTTTGGAATCCAATATAAATATTATTAAGTCAACACAAATATACGGTAAGTTTTGGAGGCACCGAGTAGAATTCAAAGACGCAAATATAGTTAAAGATATGAAGGAAATAATCCACTCAAGTGTGAATGCTATTTATTGTTCAGAGGAAACATTATTTAAAATTGAGAGAGATCTAATACGAGAAATAGCAATTTCGAAATATCAAATTTATACATACCCGTATATTAGCTAAGGATATCGAGGAGAAGGAAGAACAGATTAAGCTAATAAAAGAAACACATAGTAGAGCCCATAGGGAAGCATTTGAAAACTACAAACAAATAACTAGAGATTATTTTTGGCCGTTAATATTACCACAAATTGAAGAATATGGTAAATTATGCGAAAATTGCAAACTAAACAAATATGACCGTCATCAGAAGAAACAGGAGATTGGTGAGAAACCAATACCACGGCGAGGGGGAGAGCGCGTCCACGCTGACATCTACTATACACACAACAAAATGTTTCTTATATCGGTAGATAGTTTTTCAAAGTATTTAATTGCACTCGAAGTAGAAAACAAAATTTACGCAAAGAAAATATTGATAAACATCCTTCCTATTTTTGGTGCAGTTGACATTGTTGTCACAGATAACGAAAAAACTTTTTGCTCAGAAGCAACCAAATTAGATCTCGCACGATTAGGGATAAAACTATACAACACACCTGTTAACCATTGTACTACTAACGGTATGATATAGAAAGTACACAGTACAATTACAGAACTGATAAGACTGGATACTTACGATCACAGTAAATATATTAAAGGTAATATACTGCGCATGTTTTCCAATGACATATGAAAAAAAAAAAACATTTGGTGACCCTTGACTCTACTTATAAAAACTTTATAACACAAATGTCATTTTTTATTATTGGTTTGACTTTCCTATGCTATTGTTGATTTCTTTTCTGAAGAATATAAAGATTCAGCGCTCTTCACCATATTCAGCGTTAAAAACGTCTAAGAATTCTTTCATTTCTGGAGATAATAATGTTTCTACGAAAAGAATTAAATGCTGGCTCAAATTTTGATCCGAAACAAGGACAGAATGTATATAAAATTGATTGAAAAAATTATGAAATTAATGCTGAAGGAATCTACGACGATTAAGTCGTTAAAATTCGCAAAGTCGTTAAAATGCCAGGTACCTACCTTCACTTTCGGAGCGGAGAAGGCCACATAGTTGTTGCTGTTGTGAGCAGGTAGGAGAAAAAGCTTAATACAACTGAATACCTATATTTCATCGACAAATTCTTTTAGATTTTCAAGCGGAAGACCCAGTTTGCAGCAGTATCCACAGGGACAATAACAGCAATCGAATAGCCATAATTCATAAAATATTACACTAGTTATCGTTTCATTCATTCTAATGCCGAATTGACTTCCTTACGAATACATAACTTGCATTACAGGCAAAAAAACAAGTTTTTTTAATTGTTAATTTTTCAGAACTACACTCAATTTGAAACCTGAAAGTGTCCTAACTCCTAAGCGGTCGTAAGTGTCCTATTGCATCTCTAATGATATGTGTAGGTAAAGGTAGGTAGGTAGGAAAATTAGCCCTGAGATACTAAAATTTATTCAAGAGATATCCAATGTTTATTTAAACATTGATGATAACGAATTCGATAATTTGATGCATCCATTGCAATCGGTATTTTATTACAATTTTAACTTCTTTAAAGCAAACATTTGCAGCCGCTTCTTTATCATATTTTAATGTCTTTCTGTAAATTAAACAAAAGAATACTTATAATTAAACATTTAAACGACAAAAATTGGTTTCAGTTTACTTTTTACAAATCAAGATTGTTTGATAACAAGAATTGAATAAACTTCTCTGGATTTTTGAGTGGCTGAATTGTCACTTTAATATGGCTTTTTAAGTAACAACGATACATCTCTTTCTCGTTCGCAGAGCAGTGTCAAAATCAGCAGTTCGCGGATGACAGCTGAATATTTTTTTTATAATTGTTGAAAATTGATTAAAAACAAGAGCGGAAATATTAATGTTGTGCGTGTAAATTGTAAATAGTGTATTATTAAACTTTTTAATCACGGAAAATTCAAATGTCACCGGAAAAAAAGATATTATTTACAAAATTCTTTTGAGTTTGAAAGTTTGAAAAAAGCGCGATACATAATTTCAATCTGTCATCCGCATAGAGTGAGTTGTCCTTTATTTTTTGACAATATGGTAAAATTCCCTATTTAATGAAAGCGCATATTCCCATTGACAGCGGGTCTCCATTGACACATGCGCGAACTTGAAGAAAAATGGAAACTCGGACCTTGTTATGTGTACTGTGACTTACAATAACTCACACCAGACGATAGAAGAGCTCATGCCTCACGCAGTAAAACAATATAACAAAACAATACATTTAATAACGGACGAAAAACCAAATGAAATTTTTCACAACTATGAGAAATACTCCTATATACCTGACTTTATTAAGGAAAAACAAGGTAAGACACTCCACGTAAGAAACAAAGACAGACACGACAAGGTGTTTAAAGAAAACGACATAGCATACGAAAAATCTGAAAGAAAAATCCAACAACAATTGGAAAATACAGTGTCCGATACCGCCGATGAGATGGAATATATATCGGATGGTGGTGAAGGGCACTTTACAGGAGACAGCAAGCTGCTTGACCTGACGTCAGCAGCTCAATCTTCAGATTCCGAAAAGGAAGAGAGAGATGAGGAGGACGAAATACATTCCCTTACAGAGCAAATAACGCGCCTTACTGAAATGGTTCAAGCTCTAAAACAAAAACAAGAAGCAAGAGGCGCGTAGAGAAAAAGAGAACCTTGATGCTGTTGAGCGCAAAAATATAAAGGTCCTAGAGGAGGCTGAAAAAGCAGCACAACAGCGGGCGAAAAAAATGCCATGCAAATAAAACCGCAGCAGACACTTCAACAGCAAATGATAAGGCAACAACTAGAGCCACAGCCATCAACCACAAAAGCAACAACAAAAAACACAACAGCAACAACAAACATGCAAACAACAAGCAGAACAACAACAACCACAGCAATAACAATCACAGCAGCAGCAACAACAAACACAACAGATGTCCCAGCAAAAATCAAAAAGAAAAAGTGACACCAATCAACACCTACAAAATGGAGCTACAGGATACGATAAATCTGTGTAAGTCAGCCATGGGCAATAATTTTACAATTAAAAGATTAAGCGCAGATAGGCGTGCTATACACTGCTACACAGTTGAACAGCATAAGAAAATAAGAAGTCTTCTTAAAGATTCAACCACAGAACTTTTTAGCTTTACGTCAAAAGAAGACAAACTCCAAACGATCCTCTTGAAGGGCATAGATTCCTCAACGGAACCACAGGTGCTCTTGGCTGAGCTCCGCAAAATGGCGAACGACGATCTCGATTTTATCGGAGTCAAGCCATTTACCCCAGTAAATGACAGACGGGAGATGCGGAAACTACCGTTCTTCCTGGTCCAGCTCTCACCCAAAAGCAAACTGGATAGACTAAGGAGTATTTCCGTCCTAGACTACCAGGTTGTAACTTGGGATAAATTAAAAAGGCGCGGTGACATGCTTTAATGCATGCGCTGCCAAAGGTTCGGCCACGCCGCAGCGAACTGCGAAAAGCTGTCACCATGCGTAAAGTGTGGAGAGAACCACAAGTCAGGGGAATGCAAAATAGGGCAGGAACGGGTTATCGACAGAACCCAGCTTAAATGTGTACTTTGTCATAGCGGAGGACACCCTGCTAACTATCGGGGATGTCCAAAGTTTCAGGACATGAAAAAAAACAAAATAGTCTCAAAGCAAATAGTAGAGGAGAAACGACCACCAGCCCGTCCTCTCCCAACGCCCGTCAACCCCCAGATTTCTTACGCCCAAATGGCGTCTGAAAGGGAAAGAACGGTACAGCCTCAACCAATGGCAGCCAAACAGGTCCCCGTGCCTAAGGCGCCGGCGAAAGAGGCGGATCTAATGACTGTGTTGCTGGCCATTCAGGGTCAGTTAACAGGTCTTCAAAAAGAGATCCGGGAGCAGGCAACTAGAGTGGATCATCTCTACTCTATTCTGCCGAGCTTAACACTTAACGGTTAAAGGCGCGCTGCCAGATAGACCCTTGAAAGTCCTCGCTGTGAATGTAAATTCACTGATTAGGACCGAACGAAGAGCAAATCTTGTGGGAAAATTATTAAAATTTATAAGTATCTATGTATTCACATATATTAAATTATTCATTTTCAATTAGTTTATTTTATTTGAAACCAACCGTCAATAGTTTGAGAATATCTGATCTCCTAGCAAGTACTTGAACCTTTCAATTCAATTCAATTCCTTTCAATTTAACCAAATTATAGATTATGTAGATGATGATGAAGCTGAATGACGTCGTTGCTGTGTAGACTTTAAAGTCTTGGCTTGAATGGCTGAAAATATCTCTTTGCATAATGAAACAGAAATTTAAGAGAGTGACAAAACTTCATATATGATGGCAAAATTCGAATGAACTTATACATACGTACTAGATCTGGGGTTTTCTGTCATGGAAGGCTTCCGGGTTGATTTTTCTCCGTGGTCTTTGACCACAAAATTAAACTTCTAACACACTTATTTTTAGAAAAATCAAAAATAATTTTTGAGCTTAAAAGTTTATTTTCTGGTTAAAATTACGGTCAGGGACATGTCCTTCCGGAATCATGGCCAGCGCCATTTTTCGGATACTCTCGGAAATTCCGTCACAATAAAGTTGCCGCCTGATGGGTATAAAAGGAGCAGATTGCCCAACTTCGGTCTCTTACTTGTTGGTCGTCAATTTATATAACTAGTCGTTATACGGTCGGTCTCTGTCGCTTGACAAATGTCTGATTTTTTTTGTAATGTTGTTTCCTTTTATAAATTTAAATTGCCAAGAAAACTAAAGTACGCACCTATTTTTGATTTTGCAATTTGTTTTCGCAAGAAAAAAAAAATAAAAAAACCGCAAAAAAATATTGGTTATCGATCTAAATTAAAAAAAAAAAAACGAAATACGCACGTTAATAAAACTATAGATATAAAATTGTGCAGTGCATTTCCACCTTATCCTATGAAATATGTATGGTAAAAAATGAGGTATTTCTCGTAAAAACTGTAAATAACAAACTTAGAGAGAAATCTACCCCTAAAAATATTCAAGAAAACGGTATAACCAGACCAGAACGACCTCAGTGTATCCCATAAATTTTGCATACATTTTACTCTCTAAATGCTATATATGAACCTATGTGAAAAGTTAGTACAGTCCCCATACCTTCCACCAGATATACCTACCTATCTTACTATCAGTGCATTTGTACCTGCTTGCCCATCAAAAAAACTTTAAACTTCATGCAAGCCTAATCCGCGATTTCTTCGTAATCTTTTATTCGGTGATCTATTGTTTTTTTTTTTTTAAAAGGAAAAAAAATCGATTGAAGCCTAAGCCTGATACACGGAAAGCTTAATCCAACCACAGCAGCATTCATCATCATCGCTGGCGTTATCATCCCCATAAGCTTTTGGAATTTTTCATCTTATTTTAATTTTTTTATTATGTTTTTTTTAATTCAATAACTATAACTATAGTTATCTTTGGAATTCTTTTTTTTTTAAATATTTTTTTATATTCCCCACTCTTAATTTATTCACCAGAAAAAAATTATTTATCTATAAATTGAATAAATAATTCCTTAAAGCAATAATAGGGTGAAGTGATATAATTTACCTATGGTTCAAGTGTTTAATTTGGGTTTTCGATCAACCAGATACCCAAAGGTATAATCATCACATCCTACGAAGCGGTGCACCACCTCGAAGTGATTCATCTTTGTTTAAGATCTGCGGTAAGTTTTATTTATTGAATTTAAATTAAACATCTGAATCTCTTAAATTGATCTTTTTACTATAAATTGCGATATTATTTTTATTAAAAAAAATTTTGAATTCAGATATTTTTATCTTTAAGCCTACGATTATGCAATGCATTTTGCCTAGTCGTGGTGAGCTTTTGTTGCGAGAGCATATCATAAATATCTATGTATGGATGTTATATAATTAAAATAAAAATATTTTATTGTGGTGGAGAAATTATAAGAGCATTAACACTAAGTTTAAATTCAAATAATCTGAGAAAGAGAAATATTACATAAAAAAAAACTTTTGCATTTTGTATATATTTTAGCCACGTACTCGTCATAAAGTATAATAAAGTGAATCTTATAATGTAATTATGTACCTACATTTAACGTAAAATCAATTTTTAAGGGAATTTTTTTTTTTTAAATAAAAAGCTTAAAATAAAATTATCTTCTTATTAAATATCGTATTCTTATTATTCTTTTTTTCAATAAACCTTCATTTAATTTCCTATAAACTATATTTTGAATGGTTTAATTATTGTTAGCAAAAATAATAGGCTCATACCTATTTAAACTTGTGTGCTTAAGAGATAATTTTCATTTTAAAATTAATAGTATCGAGGTAAATTTGAACCCTATCAATTGACGGTTGGTTTATTTATTCCTTTTTTTTATTCATTATAAACTTTAAATATTATTACTAAAAGAAAACAAACGTAAATGAAATTTTAGAGTTATTTAGAATATAATAGGTAATGGTTTGACAACATTTTTTAATTCAAATTTAATTTTGGTTTAAACTTAATAAGACATTTATCTGTTAGGATAAGAATTATTATGAATAAAATTTGTTTTTTATTTTGCAAATGAATACTAATTTTGAACTTTTTATTATTTTCGTTGATGGATTCGACCTATTTTTTTTGGGAAGTTTTTCTAGTTGCAGCTTTAAACTTTAACATGACTTTCGTTTAAATGACGTCATGGGTGGATGTGGCCAAATGGATGGAAAGTTTTTGAAGATGAGATTTTTAGTATTGAAGATGTAAAGTATATTCACATTTAGTTTTTTTTGGAAAATGTTCGAGAATTTATTTTTTTTACAGTTTGGGATAGTTTGGTTTGTGTTTGAGATGCGAATCTAAATCGCGTTCTCATCTTCAGACTATGGGCTGATATAAAACGAGGACTTATCAGCCATGGTTGTATCCTATGCGATACGTGGGTGGGCTACCCCTCTGAGAGGCAATGACATCGTGCCCTCTCCTCACTTGAGAGATTTCTTTTTGGTATTTTTTGTTTTGTAGGATATCTTCTGGACGAATTCGGGCTCCGACTTTTTTTTTTTGAACCCGATCTTTTAATATCTACTCCGGCATGTAAAATTCGTAACGACCGTTTAGCGTTGTGATGACAAGAACCCCCCCATCCGACGAGCTAGTTTGTGCTTATGCAAGCATGCCATGTCATCGAAACCTGAACACCCTTTTCTCTCTGCTGCCAGGATCAGCCCGCTGTACCTGTAAACAGGGTGGTTGTAATGGTAGATAAGGAAAGCAAAGGTTATAAGGGCTCAGTAATAGGTGTGTTCTGATATGTGTTAACGTATGGTAATGTTTGTGGATTATAACACCTCTGAGATGAGGGTAATGGAATACCCTGTTGAGAGTTCTTGTGCCGACAACACCGCGGACCGATACAGGTGGCGCCCAACGTGGGGCCCGATTCGTCTTTGATAATGCCTATCTGTTATGAAGTTGATTCCTTAATTAAAAAAAAAAAAAAAAAATTAATTTAAAAAAAATTTTTTTTTGATTAATTTTCTTTTCGAAAATTCACGAAATCAGACTTAATTTGTTTTTCTTTTCGGTTTTGTACAGATTAACTATTTTTTGTATTATTTTTTGTGAGGTTGTGAGTGGTGAGCGAACGTCCAGTAAATGGGTATGAAGATTTTCCTTGTTTAGTCTGTTGCGGCAATCATACACTCCAATCAAAATCAATATCAAAGTTAAATTTTCAATCGATTTAATTATTTGGAATCCGTATTTTTTGGCTGAGCCGAATTTATAGTTGTTCTACTTATTACTTTGATTTTTCCTTTTGGGAAAAAAAAAGACAATGTCGACCGATACTAAGAGCTCTTTAAGCACGTATTATGACAGCTGCGAATTGTTTATTTTCCCCGTTGTTTTCATCATAAAATACATAGATATCTGTACTAAAAATCAAGTTAAGTTTACAAATGTTCAACTCCGTATCCTACCATTTTCCAAGTGAGTTAAAAAAAAAAAAAAAAAAAAATCAATAAAAAGTTGTTAAGTCTTCAGAAATGTTAATTTTTCATTCGTCACATCCACCCTACATATTTATGAATTTTTTTTTCACAAAATTAAGAAAAGATATATCCTTATTGTTGTAATTTAACAATACCTGCTATATTTTTGTTTACATTTAATTTCTATTAAGTATTTTTTTTTGTTTTAATTCGAGTTTAAGAACTTCGAAAGTTTTTCTCATCCAATAATTATTATGGATTAGAAGTTTCATTTTATTTTGGACTATTTAGTTATATATTATTTTTTTTTTCTTTGCATACATTTATTTTTCCATTCGGGTTGAAAAAAAAAAAAAAAAAAAAAAATTTATACTTATCTTCATTTTTTTTGTAGACCTACCTATCTTTATACACCCACACGATTTCAAATTTTCGTTATCCCTTTTATATAATTCAATCAAGTTTATAAATTGAAATTTTAGCCAATATAGTTTTGTAGTGAGTTTTGAAATTTCAGTAGGTTAGGTTAACATATGTCTTCAAGGGAAATAGGTAAGACCCATAACTTACGTTCAGGACGCGGTTATACTCATAATATTGGTCGTGATTTTAGCCCAAACAATCGTGGTCGCGTAACAACTCAAAGAAGAGGAAGTCACGGTACTAGCCAACCAAGTCGTGGTCGTGTTCCTACTAAGGGCTGTGTTCAACGCGATAAAATGGCAACCAATGCCAAACCTGATACTGCTTCCGGCTTAGGTGCGGAGGTACCTGTTACTGTACCCCCAATTCCACAAAATCAAATTACGGCGGAGGGTGAACCTTCTGCTGCTACCGAAGATTCCCACTTAGTCGTTCCTTCTGGATCTCAAGAATCTGTGAGAAATAGCGAGAGTGTGTCTGTAGGTGGCCGACTACCTAGTAATCCTAATAATCCGATAGCAGTAGATGATTTACCAGCATTCATTAAAAGCTTAGTTGATGCTTCTGTAGAAATAAATAGGGCAGAAAATCTGCAAGAAATAATTCGCAACGAATTAGAGAATTATAGAGCTGAATTAAAAAGCAAATGGAAGAGATTGTTCGACAAACCTTAAGCTCAAACTCTCCGTCGGTCTCAAATGAATATGAAATCCGCAGACGATATTTCCCTCCACCAAATATAGATCCCACTCTTGCTTCGCAAAATCAGCCTGAGTCAGCATCAAGAATGAACTGCTTAAGTCCCAATCAGAATGCAGATGAATTTTTATCTCGAATAAGAAATATGAATCTAGACGATTCTTCTCCTAAGCCACGACAAGACAATTCTTATGGACCTTCATTACCTTTAAATAATTTTAAAGTTCACACCTTCCACAAATGGGGTTTAAAGTATGACAATTTAAACATGACCGTGGATGAATTCATTTTTCGTTTAGAAAGATTGAAGGGTTGCTACGGTGCTTCTTGGCATGAAATTGTTCTGAATTTTCACCAATTCATTACCGGAATGAAAATTGGTATTGGGTTTTCCTCAAATCAAATCCAAGAATAGATTGGTCAGGTCTTCGGTTTGCATTGATGGAACAATTTCGTTCCCTCGAAACTGACGCTGAGCTTTCAAAGCAATTATATGATCGCCGACAGAAACCTAATGAAAGTTTTGATGATTTTTTCATGGCCATTCAGAAGTTGAACACACGGTTGTTTTGTCCAAAGCCTAATAATCAGCTTATTAGCCTTATAAAACAAAATGTTCATAGGCGTATGGGAGAGTTGTTGTTGACGTTTAGGACTCAGAGTCTAAACGAGATGGCTTATGTTTGCCGTAATATGGAGAAATATATTAACGAGCAAAACAAACAAAAAATTCAGAATCCCATAGCTCAACCATTTCGTAGGCATATAAATGAAATTAATATTTCGGATGAGTTCCCATCAGCAACATCAGCCACAGATTGCGTTGAAGCTCTACATCCATTGCAAAGGGATAGCAGTAATTTCACCTGTTGGAATTGCGGAAAAGTTGGCCACAGTTACCTTGAGTGCGATATTCCTCAGAGGTCATTGTTTTGCTACCGATGCGGAAAAGAAGGTACAACTTCACCTCAGTGCACAAGTCCGAAATGCACGGGAAACTCCCGGCAGAGCAAACCTTTAACCGGGATGGCTTGCTCTCGAAACCAGAAACCAGATTCTCAACAATTTTAGACAACCATAACTCCTCTTTAGATATACCATTAGATATTCCACCCACCAATTTTCAAATTCAGATTTAAAAAAAACCAAATAATTCAGAAAAACCAGAATCAAACATATCCTCACCACAAATTAGAAAATTACTTCCGTTTAAAAGTCTTCACGAACGCCAAACAGAATATTACGCTGCTAGGAAAAGGATTTTCGGTGACTCCAAATTGCCTATATCTAAAAGAATCGCTAGGATTCGAGAACGAAAGAAAAATATAAAAATCGGATTAATGAATATTGAAGCAACAACGTTGTGCTGTTCAGATGACCCTCGTCCATATTCAGATGTCCAAATCTTAGGTGAAAGTATGTTGGGATTGCTAGACAGTGGTGCTAGCATCAGTTGCCTTGGCATTGACGGCATTGCTTTTCTGAATAAACACCAAGTTGTTTGCACTCGTTTCTCATCTAATGTGCGAACTGCGGATGGTCGTTCGCAACCTATAACAGGTAAATTCATGGCAGATATAACCTATAAAAATCAAACAAAAAAGCTTGAGTTGTATCTTGTCCCTTCGCTTCAACAGAAACTATATCTAGAAATTAATTTTTGGAAGTTGTTCGATATTGCGCCTCATTTAATATCCGAAATTTCTTCCTCTATCACACCTATGTCTTCAGAGATGCGTGAGCTATCAAGAGAAGAATCCCTTAAACTTCAAACAGCCATCAGCATGTTCCCGTCCTTTGCTACTTTTGGCTAGGGGAAAACAACGCTGGAGGAACACGAGATCGACACAGGGGATGCCGAGCCGATAAAACAGAGACATTATCCTGTTTCTCCTGTGGTACAAACGCTGTTATAAGAGGAATTGGATAGGTTACTCGATTTGGGAATAATTAAAGAAAGTAATAGCCCATGGAGCTCTCCTGTGGTCTTGATTCGAAAACCAGGAAAAAACCGGATGTGTCTAGATTACAGGAAAGTGAACCAAAATACCAAGAAAAGTGCTTATCCCTTGCCTCATATACAGGGATTGCTAAGTCGTATTTCAGATACACACTACATCTCTAGTGTGGATCTGAAGGACGCCTTCCTGCAGATACCGCTGGAGAAGTCTTCACGGGAAAAGACGGCATTCACCGTTCCAAACAGGCCTCTGTACCAATTCAAAGTAATGCCCTTTGGCCTTTGCAATGCACCGCAACGTCTTTGCAAATTAATGGACAAAGTGGTACCTCACGAATTAAAAGGAAAATGTTTTTGTTTATTTAGACGATCTGCTTATAGTCACACGCACCTTTGAGGAACATATTCGTTTCCTTAACATCGTTAGTGAAAAACTTAAGGCTGCTGGTTTAACAATAAACCTTGAAAAATCGAAGTTTTGTTTCAAGGAACTTAAATATTTGGGCTACATAATCGGCGATGGCTGTCTTAAGACCGACCCTATTAAAGTTTCTGGTATTAGAGATTTCCCGATTCCTTAAAATCAACGTCAGGTACGTAGGTTCCTGGGTATGTCTGGGTGGTATCGTAGATTTGTTAGAGATTATAGTACCCTTGCTGCCCCTATCACGAACACTTTAAAAAAGAACGCCAAATTTGAATTTACGCCTGAAGCCCTAGAATCCTTTAAAAAAATAAAAGATATTTTAACATCGGCACCCGTTTTAGTTAACCCCGATTACACCAAGCCTTTTATCATTTTGTGTGATGCTTCTTCTACAGATGTTGGTGGTGTTTTATGTCAAAAGGATGAAGAGGACAATGAACGTCCCATATTTTTCTACTCACACAAATTGAACAAGGCTCAGTGTAATTATAGCGTCACTGAACGGGAATGCTTGGCTGCAGTATTAAGTATTCAACAATTTCGTCCCTATGTTGAGGGATACCACTTTAAAGTAGTAACGGACCATGCTAGTCTAAAGTGGTTGATGAGTCAAAAGGACCTCAGTGGCAGGTTGGCTCGGTGGAGCCTTAAGCTTCAAGGATATGATTTCGATATGGAGCATAGAAAATCGTCTCAACATCTTGTTCCTGACGCTCTCTCAAGAGGTTTTGCAGGCGATGAGTTAAATTTAGAAACTGTATCGGAAGAATATCCTTCTGATGTGCTGCACATAGATCTAACAGACCCCAGTTTTAAATCTGAGGAATATGTTCAGATCATTGACAACATCACAAAACAAAACGAACAGCTGCCAGACCTTCAAGTCTCGGAAAATTTCGTGTACAAGAAAGTCCAACACAGCACAGGAAATCCTTTAGAGGATGACCTAGTATGGAAATTATGGGTTCCATCGCAGCTAACTACTAAACTGATTTCATTGGCCCATCAACCACCAAGGTCGGCACATGGCGGCTTAGGTAAAACATTGTGTAGGTTACGACAGCAATTCTTTTGGCCCAATATGGCTTCACATGTGAAGTCTTACGTAGGTAGCTGTGAGGTATGTAAGATAACCAAAGCTTCCAACCAAGTTCTAAGACAACCAATGGATGTACAGGGATGTACAGCTACCTGCCATCACCTGCGCTCTCAGGACGGCTATCCATTCAGCTATCTGCTACGCAAGCTTGATTGTGTTAATAACTCAGAACTTAACGTCATTCCCAAATCGTCTAAAATGAATATAATCCATATGGCCATAAAGAATTCCCTGCAAAAAGCACACCAAGCTTACGAGCATGCCTACAATACCCGAAGCAAAAATATCGAATACAGCGTTGGAGATATAGTGTATAAAAGAAATTTCGTGCTAAGCGATGCAACAAAGAAAATAAACGCTAAATTATGCCCAAAATTTATAAAGTCAAAAATTTAAAAAATCGTAGGTCGTTATCTTTACGAGTTGGAAGACGGAAACGGAAAAGTGTTAGGAGTGTTTCACTCGAAGGACATTAAGGGGTAGTTCTTCTTTTGCCCGGTTAGCTACAGCCTGAACATGAGACTTATTCTCGGGTGTGGGTCGCTTATCGATTCATAAAATATCGTTTCCTTTCTTTTCCAATTCTATCGTGTAAACTCTGAATTGAACAAGTTTTGTGGGAAAATTATTAAAATTTATAAGTATCTATGTATTCACATATATTAAATTATTCATTTTCAATTAGTTTATTTTATTTGAAACCAACCGTCAATAGTTTGAGAATATCTGATCTCCTAGCAAGTACTTGAACCTTTCAATTCAATTCAATTCCTTTCAATTTAACCAAATTATAGATTATGTAGATGATGATGAAGCTGAATGACGTCGTTGCTGTGTAGACTTTAAAGTCTTGGCTTGAATGGCTGAAAATATCTCTTTGCATAATGAAACAGAAATTTAAGAGAGTGACAAAACTTCATATATGATGGCAAAATTCGAATGAACTTATACATACGCACTAGATCTGGGGTTTTCTGTCATGGAAGGCTTCCGGGTTGATTTTTCTCCGTGGTTATTGACCACAAAATTAAACTTCTAACACACTTATTTTTAGAAAAATCAAAAATAATTTTTGAGCTTAAGAGTTTAAAAGTCAGGGACATGTCCTTCCGGAATCATGGCCAGCGCCATTTTTCGGATACTCTCGGAAATTCCGTCACAATAAAGTTGCCGCCTGATGGGTATAAAAGGAGCAGATTGCCCAACTTCGGTCTCTTACTTGTTGGTCGTCAATTTATATAACTAGTCGTTATACGGTCGGTCTCTGTCGCTTGACAAATGTCTGATTTTTTTTGTAATGTTGTTTCTTTTTGTAAATTTAAATTGTCAAGAAAACTAAAGTACGCACCTATTTTTGATTTTGCAATTTGTTTTCGCAAGAAAAAAAAATAAAAAAACCGCAAAAAAATATTGGTTATCGATCTAAATTAAAAAAAAAAAAAGAAATACGCACGTTAATAAAACTATAGATATAAAATTGTGCAGTGCATTCGTTATTAGTTATCGATCTAAATTAAAAAAAAAAAAGAAATACGCACGTTCCTAAAACTATAGATATAAAATTGTGCAGTGCATTTCCACCTTATCCTATGAAATATGTATGGTAAAAAAATGAGGTATTTCTCGTTAAAATTGTAAATAACCAACTGCCGAAGCAAAAATCGCTATAAAACAAATGTGAGAAAAAAAAAAATGCCTACATACGCACGTACCTTAAAATCAAACATAAAATTGTTCAGTTCCATATCCATGTGAAAATAACCCAATAAAAAAGCTTGAAAACTATGAAAAAAAAAACTAGTTATTTCTTATGAAAATACGCTACATTAAAGTAACAAAGTGCCGATGCTAAAATCCCTACCAAAAAAAAAAAACAAAAAATAAAAAATCCCTGAAAGTGAGAGAAATCTACCCCTAAAAATATTCAAGAAAACGGTATAACCAGACCAGAACTACCTCAGTGTATCCCATAAATTTTGCATACATTTTACTCTCTAAATGCTATATATGAACCTATGTGAAAAGTTAGTACAGTCCCCATACCTTCCACCAGATATACCTACCTATCTTACTATCAGTGCATATGTACCTGCTTGCCCATCAAAAAAACTTTAAACTTCATGCAAGCCTAATCCGCGATTTCTTCGTAATCTTTTAATCGGTGATCTATTGTTTTTTTTTTTTTTAAAAAAAGAAAAAAAATCGATTGAAGCCTAAGCCTGATACACGGAAAGCTTAATGCAACCACAGCAGCATTCATCATCATCGCTGGCGTTATCATCCCCATAAGCTTTTGGAATTTTTCATCTTATTTTAATTTTTTTATTATGTTTTTTTTAATTCAATAAACTAATCATAACTATAGTTATCTTTGGAATTCTTTTTTTTAAATATTTTTTTATATTCCCCACTCTTAATTTATTCACCACAAAAAAATTATTTATCTATAAATTGAATAAATAATTCCTTAAAGCAATAATAGGGTGAAGTGATATAATTTACCTATGGTTCAAGTGTTTAATTTGGGTTTTCGATCAACCAGATACCCAAAGGTATAATCATCACATCCTACGAAGTGATTCATCTTTGTTTAAGATCTGCGGTAAGTTTTATTTATTGAATTTAAATTTAACATCTGAATCTCTTAAATTGATCTTTTTACTATAAATTGCGATATTATTTTTATTAAAAAAAATTTTTAATTCAGATATTTTTATCTTTAAGCCTACGATTATGCAATGCATTTTGCCTAGTCGTGGTGAGCTTTTGTTGCGAGAGCATATCATAAATATCTATGTATGGATGTTATATAATTAAAATAAAAATATTTTATTGTGGTGGAGAAATTATAAGAGCATTAACACTAAGTTTAAATTCAAATAATCTGAGAAAGAGAAATATTACATAAAAAAAAAACGTTTGCATTTTGTATATATTTTAGCCACGTACTCGTCATAAAGTATAATAAAGTGAATCTAATAATGTAATTATTAGAGGCCTGCATGAATGCATTCAATTGCTCTCTCTAAACTTGTGCAGTGCTTCAGTGTATCCATATTCATTGCATTTTCAATAAAGTGTACAGTGAAATAGAATACCCCATCACAGACAGTTACTGTACAATGCTTGATCACCTGATGTCAAAATGAGTGCACTGTTTTCTTTCTCTCCCACGCTTGGGTATTTGAAATGGTTTGATGCGAGCAAATCGTGTGCAACGTTAACTGTTATAACTGTTAAAAATACTCTGAGTACACTGAGTTCACTGAATATACTGAGTTGACCAAATAATTCGATTACATATTTTAGTTGGTTTCTCGCTTTAGTTTGGTTATGTTGATATTGTTGATAAAGTAAAGTTACAGAAAAATAATAAAATGGAAATTACTGATGTAAGTTAATGTTTTTATAGTAAGTTTCTATTTGTATTAAAGTTTAATATTTAACTAGGATTTAACAAACGACTCCGATGTCTCAATGCCCAGTGTTAGTGGTTTGTTGAACAATTCCGTCATAAAATCAAAAATTATCAATGGTGAATTCAATATAAATAATAAAAGAGGCCGCAGTAAGGTATGGGATGTATTCGGAACAATAAAAAATGAAAACGGCGTTGACATTGAAAACTTAGTGGCGTGTAAAAATTGTTTTTCGGTGTACAAATTTAACTCTAAAAGTACATCCAACTTAGTAAAACACAAATGTTACATTTTGAAAAAATTGAAAACTGATAACAAAACAGAAAAAACACAAGTAGACTCTGAAGATAAAAAAAAAAGTGTATTGTTGATAACGGAATGGACAATAGAAAACTGCCGACCGTTTAATATTGTAACGGATTGTGGTTTAAAAAATTTCTCTGAGTTTTTAATTTCTATTGGTGCAAAATATGGACAAAATGTTGACATCGACAAATTATTACCACACCCTACAACAGTTTCACGCAATATTCAAAATGTATACAATAAATACTTTAAAGTTGTAAGGTCTGATATAATGAGTGTAAAAAATATTGGATATGGACTTACGTCGGACGTTTGGACAGATAATTACTTAAGAACTGCATACTTATCATTGACAATTCACTATGTCAATGAAGGAAAATTGATTTCCAGACTGTTGGGTTTAAAATCTATGAGGGGCATATCATGTACAGGTAATTATTTCTAAAATTATCTAAAGTGCAACCGAACATTTCATTGAAATTTCAGGTCAAAACATTTATTCAAAAATCACAACACTTTTAAGTGAATTTGAATTAAATTTAAACCACAAGGCCATATTGGTGACTGACAGGGGGTCAAATATGATTGCTGCATTCCGTACATTTGATCATATTTTTTGCATTAATCATTTACTACACAATATTATAGAAAAAAGTATAAAAGAAATCCCTGAAATAGCTGAGATATGTAACATTTGCACTAAACTTGTAAAATATTTTAAAAAATCGGGTGTAAATTGTTCGCTTCAAACATCCTTAAAAAGTTATGTTTGTACTAGATTTAATACAATTTATTATTTATTGCTTTCCATAGAAAAAAATTGGGTCGAAATCACAAATATTTTGCGGGAAAAAAATGAATTACAAAAAATTAGTAATATTAATTTAAGTCACATAAGTGGCTTAGTTAAAATTTTAAGGTCCTTTGAGGAAACGTCAAAAGTGTTAGAAGGTGAAAACTATCCGACTCTTCATCTAACAATCGTTCATATCCATCGTTTAAAAAAAATATGTACCGTTAATTCTGAAGATTTAGATGTAATAAAAAATTTCAAATCAAAATTAATCACCTTTTTGGATACCACTGTTTTACAAAATTTGACAAAAATTCATAAAATTGCTCTTTTTCTTTTCCCTCCCACTAACAAGTTGATCCAATTTGATGAGGCCGAAAAAAAGATTATTAAGGATGAATGCAAAAAATGTATGCAAGATTATGCAAATGAAATTTCTGAACCGGATCCTCAAATCATTGAACGATTGTTAAATGAAGAGTTGGATTACCTATTAGATGGTAATAATTTGTTTACAGACTTTATTCAACCAGTAGAAACTGTCAATTCTAATGATAAAATTAACAATGAACTACTGGCATATGAAAGAGTGAACGTAATTTTTCACGAAGAATTTGATGTTTTGCAGTGGTGGCATTTACACAAAATTGAATTTCCACTTTTGTTTAAAGTCAGCTGCAAAATATTAGCTACACCGGCAAGTAGTGCTGCCTCTGAACGAATATTTTCTTCAGCTAGAATGCTTATTTCGGAAAAACGAAGTCAAATTGGATCCGACCCAATTTTAGTAAACCAAATAATGTTTTTACATTCTAACATAAATAAAATTGAAATGTGTAATTACCTAAAAGATCTTTTTCAAGAAACTGAATAAAAAATGAAGTTTATTTTTTTTTGTTTCATTCATAAATTTCTAAAATTATAAATTGTGTCTTATTCCGTTGCCTTTCTTAATAGCCATTTCTCACAAATCTATCATTTAAGAACTTGACTTTGACTTGAAACGAAAGTAAGTAAACGAATATTTGGTGTACTCAGTGTCCTCAGTGTACTCAGTGTAGTGTATACTTTTTTTATGAATACCTATTTGTGAATACCCGTTCTCTATGGGTGCACTGCACTAAGTGTTTGGTTTAGCATGGGTGCAATATTCATATAGTCATCCCAAATCAGGTGATATATTCATTCTACTTTTCAAGATGTAAGGACAGTAATGCAGTGTACTTGAATTAAAACGAATGTCTTGAAACTGGTTTCAAGACATTCATTGCAGAACTCTAGTAATTATGTACCTACATTTAACGTAAAATCAATTTTTAAGGGAATTTTTTTTTTAAATAAAAAGCTTAACATAAAATTATCTTCTTATTAAATATCGTATTCTTATTATTCTTTTTTTCAATAAACCTTCATTTAATTTCCTATAAACTATATTTTGAATGGTTTAATTATTGTCAGCAAAAATAATAGGCTCATACCTACATAAACTAGTGTGCTTAAGAGATAATTTTCATTTTAAAATTAATAGTATCGAGGTAAATTTGAACCCTATCAATTGACGGTTGGTTTATTTATTACTTTTTTTTTATTCATTATAAACTTTAAATATTATTACTAAAAGAAAACAAACGTAAATGAAATTTTAGAGTTATTTAGAATATAATAGGTAATGGTTTGACAACATTTTTTAATTCAAATTTAATTTTGGTCTAAACTTAATAAGACATTTAACTGTTAGGATAAGAATTATAATGAATAAAATTTGTTTTTTTATTTTGCAAATGAATACTAATTTTGAACTTTTTATTATTTTCGTTGATGGATTCGACGGGAAGTTTTTCTAGTTGCAGCTTTAAACTTTAACATGACTTTCGTTTAAATGACGTCAGGGTGGATGTGGCCAAATGGATGGAAAGTTTTTGAAGATGAGATTTTTAGTATTGAAGATGTAAAGTATATTCACATTTAGTTTTTTTTGGAAAATGTTCGAGAATTTATTTTTTTTACAGTTTGGGATAATTTGGTTTGTGTTTGAGATGCGAATCTAAATCGCGTTCTCATCTTCAGACTAGGGGCTGATATAAAACGAGGACTTATCAGCCATGGTTGTATCCTATGCGATACGTGGGTGGGCTACCCCTCTGAGAGGCAATGACATCGTGCCCTCTCCTCACTTGAGAGATTTCTTTTTGGTATTTTTTGTTTTGTAGGATATCTTCTGGACGAATTCGGGCTCCGACTTTTTTTTTTTGAACCCGATCTTTTAATATCTACTCCGGCATGTAAAATTCGTAACGACCGTTTAGCGTTGTGATGACAAGAACCCCCCCATCCGACGAGCTAGTTTGTGCTTATGCAAGCATGCCATGTCATCGCAACCTGAACACCCTTTTCTCTCTGCTGCCAGGATCAGCCTGCTGTACCTGTAAACAGGGTGGTTGTAATGGTAGATAAGGAAAGCAAAGGTTATAAGGGCTCAGTAATAGGTGTGTTCTGATATGTGTTAACGTATGGTAATGTTTGTGGATTATAACACCTCTGAGATGAGAGATAATGGAACACCCTGTTGAGAGTTCTTGTGCCTACAACACCGCGAACCGTTACCGGAACCTTTCACCTCTCGCAAGATCAAAGTCCTGATGTGCTTTTGGCTAGCGAAACTAAGCTAAATCAGAAGCACAAACTGACTTATAATAACTACAATATCGTCAGAAGGCACTGGCCAAACTCCTCACAAGGTGCTGGGGTCGCGATCTTTGTACGAAAGAGCATTAGTCATAAAGTAATTTATAAGAATGAAGTGCGCAGGTTCGGCTTGCTAGAAATCCTGCATCATATGCATTCCTCTCCACCAGGGGAAACGAATGTATGTAATGCGGTGTATGCACCAGAAGCACCTCAGCCAGCTAATTTTACAGCAGAAATCGAAAAACTTTTTGAATGCCTTAGATTGAATTTGGAGGAGAACATTTATCTCATGGCCGGTGATTGGAACGCCAAACATGAAGATTGGGGAAATCAAATACAAAATCCTAGAGGGAACCATCTATTTAATTGGATGGGTCGGTACAATATTGAGTATAGAATCGATCTTTTTGCTACAGATAGGCCGTCGTTTAATAGAAGCGGTGCATTTCTGGACCTACTGCTAATTGACTCAAGACTGACAATTACTGATACAGTGACTCAATGTACAAAAAACTGTTTACAAACGATTGACTACGACAGTGATCACAACGGACATTTTGCTGTGATTCAACTTCCAAACGAACTCGTGGATTAAGAGGAGTATGTGCCTGAGCATACTTACAACTACAGTAAAATGCGATGGTCACGCTTTTCCAATACCTTGACAAGAGAATTACGTTTAAAATACATATATCCACCTAATGACAGAAATTTAACAAACGAAGAGATCCACGGGTACCTACTACAAATGGACGAGGCCATAAAACAAACATTGAGTACGACTATTCCACGTTACAAAGAACAAGACGCAACTGCTAAGTACCGAAACGCGACAATTGACGCACTACACAGACAAAAAAGTGGACTGCTTACAAGACTAAAACTTTTGTACAAACGGTTCACTGATATACATAATTCGGAGATTGGGACTCTGAAGTCTTCGATTAAAAACATCAATCAATTGATAAAGCAGAATTATAGGTTGACTTTTAATTCCTATTGGAATAATAGAATTCGGGCTATTAACTCTAGTGACCCAAGTATGTTTCCTAAAATTAATAAAATTTTCAGACGGAAAGATCAAAATGACGTTCCGTGTCTCAAGCTTCAGAAAACGATTGAAAACGAAAATTTACTTTTGAACGCAGGCATAGATCCAGGGGATGCCGTTTTTAATGATGATTTCTTCATTATCGAGGATCCTAAGGAAAAAGTGGAGGCTGTGGGGGCTGCTTTTCAGCAAGTGTATAAGGTGAATACCAGTA
This sequence comes from Baccha elongata, assembly GCA_951217065.1. Classification (NCBI taxonomy): domain Eukaryota; kingdom Metazoa; phylum Arthropoda; class Insecta; order Diptera; family Syrphidae; genus Baccha; species Baccha elongata. The sequence goes on from CATNUY010000154.1 coordinate 180,477, forward strand.
TTCGCCCAAATCATGAACTGGAAAGCAGAGCCCTGCTTCACCACTCCGACCTTCGAAATGATATAACGCAATGGCGATCCGAGAACCGCAATTTTTGGGGTTCAATGAAGAACACTTGGCAAACGCCATCATCGCCGAGCGAAACGGGTCTGATTCCCTGTTAATTTCGAAGCTAGAACTTCAGATCATTTTCGATTCATTGAAGAAAAAGAAGTCGGCAGGAGTAGATGGTATATCCAATATTGTACTACGACATCTACCTCAGGATGCAGTCGACATTTACACCACATTGTTTAACAACGCACTGAATAATGCATTTTATCCAGTGCGTTGGAAGACAGCAGTGGTACATCTTCTCTCTAAAAAGGGGAAGGATAACTCCAATCCGGCAAGCAAATCTACGGTCGATAAGTCTCCTTCCGAGTATCAGTAAGGTATTCGAAAAAGTTCTCAATAGGGCTTTGTTCAAGTGGGCTGAGGACAAAAATATTATTCCTGATAAACAGTTTGGCTTTAAAGCAGAACACGATACCATTCATGCAGCGTCTAAGCTTGTTTCTGAAATTCAATGGAACAATGCGAAAAAACAGTGCACGGGTGCCTGTCTGGTTGATTTGGAGAAAGCTTTCGACACCGTATGGTTAGAAGGTCGGTATCTAAAGCTGACCAGACTCGGTATTAGTAAATCATTATTGTATATACTTTATGATATGCCTAACGGTAGAAAGTTTGTTGTCAAGAGTGGCAGTGTAACGTCTACCAAAATATTTGAAATAAAAAATGGTCTGCAGCAGGGAGCGGTTAACTCGCCGATTCTTTTCAACATTTACACTAGCGATCTTATAAGTAGTCTAACTCATGCAATTGCGTATGGCGATGATCTAATAGCGTACAGAACAGGTCCAAAAGTTGAAGTTATCAAAATTCTTTTGCAGCGTGACTTCGACAAGATTCAGCAATATTGCGATGACTGGAAGTTGAAAATCAACTTTCAGAAATGCGAAACTATTCTGTTTAGACCCCCTTTGTCTAGAGCTTCTGCGGATACGAGAAAGAACTGGCGAAAACTTGTGATCGTTGGACCCCTTGGACAGCCACTGGCAACTAAAAGTTTCGTGAAGTACCTTGGCATCTAGCTGGATGAATATCTGTATTTCGACAGACATATAGATGCTGCTCTGACCAGGGCTAGGGGAGCCTTTTCCCTGACAAGACGCCTGTTTTACAGCAGCCATCTTGATAGCAGGGTGAAATCGATTTGTTACATGGCTTTAATCAGGCCGATGATTGCCTATGGATGTCCAGTGTGGTTCAATGTTGCACCATCTCAAATGGAAAAGATTCGGGTATTTGAGAGGCAGTGTCTTAGACGCTGCCTTGGATTGCACAGAACACCAGAGTCGGAGTACATGAAATATTATTCCAACGAGGTTCTATACAAGCTGATTCGGGGTCATATTGCAAGAGCGATGACTTCAACTAATGGCTTGATTTTCGGGGCTTACTACCCCAAAGATGAATACTACGAAAGTGTGTGTCTAAGCAAATTTATCCCACCCGACGCTTTCCTCTTTTTAGACAGTCGAGGACTGATACAGGATAGTTCGGCGGTACCGCTGATCTACCACGTCGGCCGAAAAACTGTGGATAGGCAACTCCTTTATGGTCGTGACGTCGTCGCAGAAAGCGGAGCAGAGCGCCTTCGGTTCAGTAGGGCTTTGTCCGAAAGGGACCAGATAGATAAATTGGACCAAAATCGCGAGTTCTGGTGGTTGAATGAAGTGTAAAATAACTAGTAAAATTTAAAAAATAAATAATAATAAAAGTTGACTAATTGAGTTTATTGCCTTGGTTTGACTTACACAGGTTTATGCGTGTCCTTGGCTTTAAAAGTAGGCTAACTAACTAACCTTAGTTCAAAACAATAATGGTGGCACTAAAAAGAAAAAAAACCGTTGCTGTGGCTGTTCTAGTCTTAAGTTATTTTAAGTAGTTTTAAGTGTAGTTTTAAGTTTTATAAAAAATTAAAAAATGATAGATATAGTGAGTTTTTTCCTAATTTTCTTATTTATAAGTAATAAATGAATTTCTATAATATTTAAGCTAGGTACGCCGAAAAGCAATAATTTTAAGTTGGTAATGGTATAATTTAGAGCGCTCGCATAGGGCCAGTAAGTTAGTTAAGTTAATATGTAAGCTAGTTGTTAAGGTTTTTGTCTAGCAAGTAAGTAGTTATAAGAAAATTGAAATATAAAAACTTAAAATACAAAAAAAAAAAAAAAACAGAAGACAGATAAAAGGGAAACCTATATACGTTAAGAGGAAAGTAAAACAGAATAATAAAAACACTATAATCGACTCTAAAAATAAAGTTATATACAAGGATAACTTAAGGAGCTAATCTTTCTTTTGATTCCAGATGATTATATTGACAATAGTAACAGCAATACTTTGGACAGCTACTATAGACGCAGAAATACAGATTACAAATTATTCGTCAGAGGACTACATTCTGATAGAAGACGGAAATGTCGCAATTTATAACAGCACGGGTGAAATATTTCATACCACAAATATAAGTTATTATAGGGAAATTCTTAATAATATATGTAGATCCCAAGCACAGTACCCAAAAGTAAAAATTTAAAGATTTATATGCACTCAAGTTAGTAAACTAACTCTCCATATTACGTAGAAAAAGAGGGATTAATGAAATAGGGAAGGTTTGGAAGTGGATATCTGGGTCACCAGACCACGATGAACAGGTCAACATAGAAACAAAACTGATAGAATTAATAAATTCAAATTATAAACAGTATGAAGTAAACTCACAGATATTTAGGGCCATTAAGGAGCTTGCCAACACTAAACATAACAACAAGGAGGAACGTAGCTACTTGTTGATCGAGCATATAATCATAGAACTCGCGGAAGTAATAAACACCATACATTTAAGTAAGAATAAGATTTTAAATACTATTATTTTTAACGAAAATGAAGTCATTCAGATTGAACCTAAAAGGAGTCATTCAGATTGAACCTAAAAAATCATGGTAATAGATGTATTAGACGCTTCAGAGTTCCATGTGTTAGCAATTAAAGAAATAATTGTAATTTATATTAAGTATCCAATTATTATAGGAATAGGTAAACATTTTAAAACATTTAGTGTACAAAAATCAGAAGGGAAACTTATTTTACCCAGTGGAATAACACTTTTTAATAACATCTATAGTACCTATAATTGTACACAAGAATTGAATATTAAAATAAGTAAACAAGATCTTACACCTAATTGTTGAACTGAAATCTTAAATAAAGGTTCATCTAAATGTGAAATTCTTAGAAAAGAATCCCAAAATAAGTTATGTAAACCATAATCACATTGTAACTACAGGAGAAGTAATTATAAGTGATAATGTATATCATGGTACACAATTAATACAGTTTTCTGACACTGTAATTATTAATGATAAGGAATTTAAGAATTTTGATGTAAAATTAAATAGACATATTAAGACAAACAAGGAGTTGGAAATTAAAGTTATTAAATATCTAGAATCAAGTGATGAATAATTATTATTGAAATGTACAAATATCGATTATTTACAGCCATACGTCAAAATGTAAAAGATCATCCAATAATTTCGGGACTTCCAATAAATATAATAGTTAAACTTGTATCGTTTTCTAGATATAAATTAATCACCTTCAAAATAAACAACAGAAAGAATTATCAGATTGATATAGGAATATCCTTGTCTGAAACACAAGAAAGTGTTCGAAAGAACTTAGAGGAGCTCAAACTTGAACGTTCGGGACAAACGTCTACTGGCGTAGAGAGGAGGTAATTTCATTCAAATTGGGAATTTTCCATATACATAAGTGTCAGCACTGGTTCTAATGTGTTGTGTTGGATCTCCAAATCGTCGCGATTTTAAATTTGTTTTTCTAATCTAATTACTGTGTTTTAATTATAATTTTTGACTTGTATCACTTTTTCTAGTGATATTTTATATATTTAATATTAAATTCATAATAAATAATTTGTTTAAATCCAGTGCGCGTTGAAAACAATTGTTTGATTAAATCACCCATATTCATATTTATTTAATTTTAATTGTTGTTTGATTCATTTTCGTGTGTGATTAAGTGCTTTTAAGTGGTTCTGTGTATGTGCTCACTTCAAGCTAACGTTAAATTTCCCCTTAATTTGAGCTTTTCTCATATTTATTTTAGTATTTTTTATTTTAATCTAACAAAAATCCAGTAAATTTTAAGGAGCTTGGTAGCTCAATTAGATAATACTTCATTAAGGTTAGCTTTAAGTTTTATAAAAATTAAAAAAAAAGATATGGATAATGAGATTTTTTAATAATTTTCTCGTTCGTTTTAAGTGTTAGAGTAGTATACCTGTTATGTGCATATGTATAACAGTTTATAACACATCTACACAAACTACCTTTATTCTTATTAAATAGAGCAGTCTGCTCTCATCACACAAAGCATAAAGATCGTCTTTTATTAATATGGTGTCAGGTGTTAAAAAAAAAAAAAATTATATATATATTAAAAAACATATATTTTTATATTATATTATTAAAATGCCGGATGAAGAAGATTAAATTAAAATTATTCACAATAACATTATACAAGTCAATGTTGACAGTGGTTCTTTACGTGCACTTGACTTAAAATCGTCAAACTTAGCATCGGCGTGGACAATTTGGAAGAAACAGTTTAAAATATTTCTTGCCGCGAGTGATCTTCTGGAAGCGACAGACTTCAGAAAAAACTCTCTTCTGCTTCATCATATTGGTGCAGATTCCTTTGAAATCTTTGATTCCTTCGATGTGAACGAGGAAACAACGAAGCATGAAGATTTGATTAAAAAGTTTGACACATATTTTTTGCCTAAGTGTAATATTATAATGGAAAGGTTTAATTTTTTTTCTCGTCGTCAAAACTCAACAGAGTCAATTGATGAATTTTTAACGGGACTAAAGAACTTATGCAAAACGTGTTCATTTGGTGATTTGAAAAATGAATTAGTCAGAGATCTATTCATATGTGGTTTGAATCAAAATCATCAATTTATTCGGGAAAAACTTTTAAACGAATCCAAGAAAGATCTCGACGAAATTTACCAAATGGCTAAATCATTGGAAATAGCAAAGCAGCAGTCAAAAGAAAAGGGGAATAATGTAGACGAGAAGACAGAAGGCAAAAATGAATTTATTGGTAGCATTCGAGAAAAGGGGAGACAGCAACACTCAAGCAATCAGAAAGTAGGAGACAGCAATTATTATGGTCGATCGAGACAAGGGACAAGCTTTTCAAATAGAGGAATCAACAACAATCCAAAGCCGAATTATGCATGCGGAAGGTGTGGTGAACGGCATTTTAAGAAATGTCCAGCGTGGGGAGCAACTTGTCATCAATGTAATGGAAAAAATCACTTTGCAAAAATGTGCATGACTAAAAATAGGATGAAGAAAAGAGTCGGAAACATAGAAGCCGAAGAAACGTCTTTGCTATCATTTGGTGAAGAAGAAGAAGAAGACCTTTTCATTGGAAAATTAACTACCTCTACAGCATGCAGTAATACGAATACGTGGAATGAGAAAATAAAAATTAATAATAAAATTGTAGTAGCACAAATTGATACAGGTGCAGAAGGTAATATTATGTCTATTGAAAATTTTAAAATGTTAAATTTGGATACAAAATTGATTAAAGAAACTAAAATTAATTTGTTAACATTTTCGGGAGAAAAACTTAAAGTCATTGGCAAATGTAAATTGAACTGTAATTTTGAAAACAAAGATATTTTTCTTGATTTTTATATATTGGATATGAATTGTAAAACTATAATTGGACTTGATTCGAGTATTAAATTGAATTTAATTGCTACAGAAAGAAAGAATATTAATATTGTAAATGGTACTAAACAACAAGAAATAAATATTACAAAAGAATTAATTTTTGAAAAGTACAAAGAGGTCTTTAGTGGTTTGGGTTGTTTAAAAAACAAATGTAATTTGGTTTTGAAAGAAAATGTTTCACCGGTCGTAGAGCCACCAAGAAAAATACCATTCGATTTAAAAAACGAGCTCAAGGCAGAGCTATTGCGTATGGAAAAGCTCGACGTTATAATTAGAGAAAACCAACCAACACAATGGGTGAACTCAATTGTTTTGGTGCGAAAAAGTAATGGGAGTCTACGAGTTTGTTTGGACCCAAGACACCTAAATAATCGGTAATAATGCGCCCACATTTTCCTTTTACAGACATTGACGAAGTTAAATCTCGTCTGTCAAATGCAAAGTATTTCAGTAGCTTGGATGCTAATAGTGGTTTCTGGATGATTCCGTTGGAAGAAGAATCCTCAAAGTTTTGTACGTTTAACACGCCATTTGGAAGGTACAGGTTTAAAAGATTACCCTTTGGAATCAATGCGGCTCCTGAAATTTTTCATGGTGAGATGATTAAATATTTTTCGCATATACCAAATGTCATTATTTATATAGATGATTTTTTAATTTACGGTGCTTCGAAAGAAGAACATGATAGAAGATTAAGATTGGTTCTTGAGAAAGCTCAGGAAATAGGACTTAAATTTAATAAAATGAAATCTTGCATTTCAGTAAGAGAAATAAAATATTTAGGCCATGTTTTTAATGAAATTGGGGTTCGTCCTCATGAAAGTAAAATTGAAGCTATAGTAAAAATGCCTCGTCCTAACTCTGTCAAAGATCTACAACGTTTGTTGGGTATGGTGAATTATTTGAGTTCATTTATCAAAGAGCTAGCAATAAACAATGAAAACTAAAGACAATTACTCAAAAAAGAAGTTGAATGGCATTGGGATGATAGACATGAAAAAGAGTTTATTAAACTAAAAGAAATGATTTCAAAAGCTCCTGTTTTAGCTTATTTTGATTATAGAAAAGCAATCAAGCTTTCTACCGATGCGTCAAAATCTACAGTTGGGGCTGTTATACAACAAGATAATAGACCCGTTGCCTATGCATCAGCTACTTTAACTGTTAGCCAACAAAATTATGCTCAAATTGAGAAGGAATTATTTGCCATTCTCTTTGGTTGTACTCGTTTTCACAAGTATCTTTTTGGAAGAGAGGTTTTGGTTGAAACAGACTACAAACCACTTATACCCTTGTTTGAGAAGCCCCTATACCAGGTGCCTATGCGTTTGCAAAGAATGATGCTTAAATTACAGGCATATAATTTAAAAGTTACTTATAAGCCAGGAAAAGAGATGGTCATTGCTGACACTTTGTCAAGGGCAGCTTTAAAAACAAAAGCATATATACCAAATTATTACCAATTAGTGACGAAAAAATAAATAAAATACGGGAAGAAACGAAATTAGACAAAACTTTAGTTAAACTAGAGGAATATTACAAAAGTGGATGGCCAGATGTGAAAAAGAAAGTGGATGATTTAGTTATGCCCTATTTTAAAATTAAAAATGAAATTAATGTGAATGATGGCATAGTTTTTATGAACAATCGGGTTGTTATTCCCAAATCAATGCGTGCGGAAACGTTGGGCTTAATACTTGAAGGTCACATGGGTTATAAAAAATGCATTAGTTTAGCAAAATCGTTAGTTTATTGGCCTAATATGAATGCAGAAATTCAAAATTTAGTAGAAAATTGCGAAATATGTTTAAAATATAAAATTTCTAATCCGAAGGAACCGTTAATTCCTCATGAAATAATACAATTTCCGTGGCAAAAGATTGGAATAGATCTTTTTTAATTTGAAAAGAAAACGTACATGCTTGTTGTTGACTATTACTCTAAATTTATAGAGATTTCGCATTTAAGTACTGGTTTTTCAAGCAAAAAATTAATAATAGAACTAAAGTCGATACTATCTAGACATGGCATTCCAAAAATCCTTGTAAGTGACAATGGCGCACCTTTTTCATCATCAGAATTCAGTGCGTTTTGCAAAAGTTGGGATATTAAGCATATAACAAGCAGCCCGTACACACCCAGATCGTAGGTAGGCAGATCGACACTGTTTGGCTGAGAGATCAATCCAAACTAATAAGCAATTGTTAAAAAAATGCATTGAAAGTGGTTCTGATCCATATATTGCTTTGTTAAATTATAGGGCTACTCCAAACTTTACATCATATTCACCAGCAGAACTATTAATGAATCGGAAACTTAAAACAAAGATTCCAACCCATATTGAAAATTTAAAACCTATACAAATAAATGAGAAAAATGTTAAATTAGCTTTTGAAAATAATGATGAGAAAATGTAGATGTATTATAACCGCTCAACAAAACCCTTAAAAGAATTAAAAGACGGAGATAATGTTTATTATCAAAAATTTCTTAAATCAGTTTGGTACCCAGGTGTTGTTTTAGAGAAATGCTCTGAACCCAGATCGTATTTGATTCAAGATAAGTACAATCAAATATATCGACGCAATAGACAACAATTGAGAAAGCTTTATAGTTCACCGAAAAAACCGTTCGAAAGTAGTCCATCAAGTGATAGTTCAGCTTTGAGCCCGGAATGTTGCGACGATGGTAATAATAATGATTTGGTTTCGGATCCTACAAATAACAAAACTGGTACTTCTAGATTTGGAAGAAAACTACGACAACCTGACCGTCTAACATACGAAAACTAAATTACATTTGTCTTTCCTACCTCTTGTTATTTTATATTATTATTATGATAGTATCTAATATTATATCATTTTCTTCAATGTTATTTTAATTTTTATGCTATTATAATTTTTATTATTACTCAAAGCAACTTAATATTGCACTATACTTTTTGAAAATAAACATAGATTATAATTAACTTTTTATTTTATAAATATTTAAGAAATTGGAGATGTAAGAGTAGTATACCTGTAATGTGCATATGTATAACAGTTTATAACACATCTATACGAACTACATTTATTCTTATTAAAAGCATCACACAAAGCATAAAGATCGTCTTTTATTAATAAAGTAACCACGAATTTTAAATATAAGTTTTTTTTACGTCGAAAGGCATTGTTTAAGTATAGTCACAGTTTAATTTAGAGCGCCCGCATGGGGCCAGTAAGTTAGTTAAGTTAATATGTAAGCTAGTTGTTTAAGATTTTTTGTCTAGCATTACGATAGATATAAGAAAATGAAAAAATAAAAAATGAAATAAAATGTTAATGTAAAAATAATACTTCATTCTCAGCCGCTTTCTGATGTTACAAGTAGATCTAATATTGAAAATATATTAGATTCTACAATGCGGTAACTGGGTTTTATAATATACTCAGTAGCTGTATAAATAATTCTGTACCTACGAAAAGATCTTAAAATAATAATTTTTGTCACCCTTGGTATACACAAGAGCTTAAATCTGTTCGAAACAAGAGAAATAAAGTATGGAAAGTTTATATAAAAACCCTTTCTCCAATAATCTTTGAACAGTATATAGCCCTTTCTGAAGAATTTAATAATCCTTCAAAAGCTTTATACTCCAACTATGTTAACGAAATGGGAATCTCTTTAAAACAGGACCCTAAAAGCTTTTGGCATTTTGTTAACTCGAAGAAAAATTGGGATGGCTTCCCAGCAAGTTTTATATATGAAAACTCTTCGATACAAAATCCCAGTGATATTTGCAATGCGTTCGCAAATAATTTTTTAAACTCCTTTGTTGGTACTCATGTAAGTGTTGATAAAGATTTTTTTAAAGACGTGAACACCTACCAGCAAGTAAGTTTTTACACTATTCCTGTGGAACAAGATAGGGTCTTATACTTTTTGTCATTATTAAATGACGATTGCTCCTATGGTCCTGACGGTATTCCTCCAATTGTTCTGAAAAAGTGTAGTCGTGTATTAGTGCAGCCCTTGCAATTATTATTTGAGCTTTCGTTAAAGTCTGGGAAATTTCCGTCATTCTGGAAGAAATCATTTCTCACTCCTGTTTTTAAAAAAGGAGACAAATTTGACATCAATTTCTAAATTGTCCTGTATCCCTTAGCTTTTTGAACAGGTTGTATGTGAAAGACTTTTGTTCTTTGGTGAGAACATATATGTAAACAGCAACACGGTTTCGTGCAGAAAAGGTCTTCTGTTACAAACCTTCTTACCTTTTTACATAATTGTTCAAATGCAATAGAAGGTGGTTCTGAAGTTGATTGTATATACACAGATTATTCTAAAGCATTTGACCAACTCAGTCATATTGTTTTTAAACTGCAAGCATACGGTTGCCCTACTCCTTATATAACATGGATCAAATCCTACCTTAAAAATAGAACTTTCCAGGTTAAATTTAGAAATTCCCTTTCTAATACTTTCGTTGCCCATTCAGGCGTACCCCAGGGAAGCCATTTGGGTCCATTCTTATTTATTCTTGCTATAAATGACGTTTCTTCTTTTATACGCTTTAGTGAGATTCTCATATTTGCAGATAATATGAAAATTTATAAATCAATCAAATCTCCCAATGATCATACTCTTTTGCAGGCTGATCTTGATAGTTTCAGTATTTGGTGTAATAAAAATGTGTTAACTCTTAATCCTATAAAATGCCAAACTATTACTTTCTCAAAGAAAAAAGTTCCAACTGGCTTTGTATATTGTATAACACATAATAAAATTAGTCGTGTTTTTAGTTTTAAGGACTTAGGAGTTAATTTCAGTGCTAGTCTGGAATTTTCTGAACATGTTAACTTTATTGTAAAAAAGGCGAACTCTATGCTTGGATTCCTAAAACGGTGGGCAAAGGAATTTAACGATCCATACGTTATGTTAGGCCGCATCTTGAGTATGCCTCACAAGTATGGACCCCTTTCTATGAAATCCATAAGAAAGAAAAAAAAAAATATAAAATGTCACACGCTCAGATAAAAAGAGCAAGCGAACAGTGACATCTGGAAAACAAAAAAACCCTAAAATAGCCAGACACCCAAATGATACAATACAACGCACAATATACAAAATGCGTGCACTTTATCTGGAAACTTTTAAAACTAAAAGATAACCGTACATAGAAGATAAGATTAAAACAATAGACGATGAAGCCAGAACGTAACAGTACATCATCCGAGGATCAACCGAGGATTCATGAAGGAGATCATAGCGACGAATGGGCAGAACGACTTGTACCCTCGATTAGGTTCGACGCGCATACTCCGACTCCATTAGAGTAACTTATTTTTAATATTGTAACCTAATGTAATAACATTTTGTTAATAAAATATATTTTTTTTTAAATAAAACTTTTACAATTTGTTAACTCGTTTATAAAAAAAAACATTAGTCCCCAACCCAGAATCACTTTATAGGCACTAACAATAGAATTCAAAATTTAAAAGATAAGATAAAAAAAAATAACCCCTTTACTTGGTGTTCTTTGTAAATTTATTGATGCAGATGACGGCGATGGTGTGGCCACATAATTCCCGACTGATCCAAATATGTAGGTATGTCGTTACCTGTGCTTCGTTTCTTTTAACTTTTGATACATTATCATTGCTAACGTTTTTACGTAATCCTGGAAAATCTGTAATTGATTATCTTTTTATGTCATTGGATTGTCTCTCCTCGGTATCAAATTTTGAAGTGGACAGTCAAATATACTCCGACCACTTGCCTCTGATCACCACACTTGACACTTCAGAAGCGGATAACAACACGCAACTTTCTGCAGTTGACCCCCTTCTTCCGAAACTAAGGTGGCATGAAAATCAAGTCGTAGCCTATAAACGAAATCTCAATCACCAAATCCACGCGCATGTTTCGAACGAATCTGAAACCACTATGGACATCTTACAGAAAATAATTGAATCGTCAGCAGTCTCACAAAAAAGAAAAATTGTAGTACAAAAATACATATCACCCTGGTATGAAAAGGAATGTGAGCTTGCTAGGGAAAGAGCATTCTCACTTCTAAATCTGTTTAGAAATTACAACTCCGATCGTTTAAAGAAAGATTATTTAAAAGCAAAACGAACATATAAAACATTGTGTAAATTGAAAAAGGAAAACTTTCATAAAACGCAAATGGATAAACTGATCAGCTGCAAATGTGCGTCAGAATTTTGGAAAGCTATTCGCAATATTAAGGGAACCCCGTTCAGCACGAATACTTTGCTTCCTGTATCAACCCTTAGAGAACATTTTGAGAAACAAGTGAATGCAGAACATGGTGAGTCAGTAATACAGTACGCTAGACCCGCTTTTTAAAACGAAATATTAGACTGTGAAATAACACTTTCCGAAGTAAAATCAGTAATTTGCACATTGAAAGATAACAAGGCACCTGGCTGTGATAAAATTTCTAATGAATTTTTCAAAAATGCAACAGAAGAGTTTCTAAAACTGCTCTAAAGTATTTACAACAGCATATTCACATCAAGAGAAGCACCCGAGGTTTTTAAGAAATCAATTATTTCCCCAATTTTCAAAAGGGCGATAAGATGGACCGATCAAATAATCGCAATATAGCCTTCCTTAACTCGTCTTTAAAAATATTTTTTATCTTAAGATGTCGTCTAACGAAATGGATTGAGAGCTCTCATCTCCTTAGTGAATTCCAAATCGGGTTTAGAAAAGGATATTCAACGGTAGATCACATCTTCAGCCTGTCAAATATTGCAGAGACATACCGTATAGGACAAAACATTTGCAACTAAAGGTGAAACAAAGCATTTTCTTTAAGTAAATATAGATTTTATTCAAAAACATAACAACCTTTATTGATTATGTAAAGCTATGTATGTTAAGTAAATGGAAATATATTATTTTCAAAACTATTATTTACTCTTAGTAATCTAAGTTGAATTGTATCAAGTAATTTCAAATTAACGAGCGACAAAACAATGACATCAAAGTTTAACAGGATATTAACCGTTACATCGCTGTTGTTTTCCAATTTATATCATTGGGCATTTGTTTGAAGGTTGTTACCTGAATCTTCAGATGCATATAATTTTTTACAGATAGCAGATTTCCGGTGATATCAATTTTAGAAAAAAATTGTTAATAATGGCACCAAACAAATTTGGTGATGCACTAAGACAGCGTATTGTAGATGACTTTATTTCGGGAATTTTACAAAAAAACATTTCAGAAAAATATAAAATGAATAAATCGTCGGTTTCGCGAATTATAAGTCGATATCGCAAAACAAAACAAGTAGCTGTTCTGCATCGCGGGGGTCGACCACGAAAAACAAGCAACTAGGAATAAGTGCTAGAACGGTATCTCGTCGACTGGCCTTCGCTGATTTGTGCGCCTATCGACCTGCAAAAAAGCCTTTAATTTCTATTCAAAATCAGAAAAAGCGAGTACAGTTTGCGAAGGATCATCTTTCTTGGGACAAACAAAAATGGAGTGCAGACCTTTTTAGTGACGAATCGAAATTCAATATCATTGGTAGTGATGGAATATTTTACATTCGGAGACCACTTGGCAAGCGACTTCAGCCACGTTATTGCTTAAAAACTGTTAAGCATGGCGGAGGGAATGCAATAATGTGAGGTTGTTTTTCTGCTGCAGGTTTGGGGCCATTGCATCGCATAAATGGTATAATGGACCAACACATTTACAAAAACATCTTAGAGGATGTTATGTTGCCCTGCGGAGAATGGGAAATGCCATTGCGTTGGGTCTTCCAGCAGGACAACGACCCTAAACACACGTCGAGGCTAGTCAAAACATGGTTCAATGATCACAAAGTCACCGTTATGAATTGGCCACCGCAGTCACCAGATTTGAACCCCATAGAAAATATTTGGGAGATCGTCAAATGCAGAATAAATCGGAAAAATGTTAGAAGTTCGGACGCTTTCTTTAAAAGGATAGAGATGGCTTGGAATGAAATTCCATTAAATTTTATCCAAAATTTAATTGAGTCAATGCAAAGAAGGTGCAAGGCAGTTATCGAAAATAATGGGTTTGCCACTAAATATTGATTATTTTTTGGATTTTTTGTATTGTTATTTCAAGTTGCAATTGTTTTGACGCGTGTGAATTTGAAGTTTCTTTATATAATTTAACGTAAAAACCCTTAAGTTAATAATGACTTTGAAAATAATGTTCTTTTTTATTTATTTAAATTACAGAGCTTTTATACCATATATGGATTGTTATTATTTTGAATAAAATTTTCATTGATTTGAAGAAAATGTTTTTTTTACTTCTAGTTGCAATTGTTTTGTCCGATACTGTACCTAAGCAGACGTCAAAAACTCTGTGTCTTCTTTGTAGACTTCCGAGCAGCTTTTGACTCCATAAACAGAAAAGCCCTTATGTTTAAACTGTACAGGGATTTGATGTCACAAACATTTGGAAGCATACTAGAAGGCATTTACATCCAAACACTGAACGCGGTCTGGAACGGCGAAAATTTGTCTGACTGGTTTCTTTCTACGGTAGGTCTAAAACAAGGATGCAACTTAAGCCCGCCAGCTTTTGCTATATATATTGAAGACCTTCAAGAAAAATTGCCTTGTGGAACCACATTCGACGGACTCCATATAAAGGCTCTAATTTACGCAGACGATTTTGTCCTATTGGCTAATTCTCCCAAATCCTTACAGTTAATGATTAACAAATTGCATAGCTACTGCTCTGAGTGGAACCTGACGGTCAACCTTAACAAAGCAAAAACTGATATTTCGGATAGGGTCAGGACGATTAGCTGCAAACGAAACATGGTGTTATGGGGTAGATGAAATAGAAATGGTTAAACAATATCAGTACCTAGGATTCACAATAACTTACAACCTTAACTTGGAGAAACACCTTACCAAAAAATTATCGGCATCCAACAATGTAATTGGAACAGTTTGGAAAAACGTTTATTGTATCAAGGAGCTTCCTCTTAGCTCAAAATACAAAGTTCTTATGGCAACTTCAAAAGCAATTATGCTCTATGCAGCTCAATCGTGGGGATGTAGATCCTTTGAAACCACCGAAAAACTCCAAAGATTTTTTCTCAAACGACAATTCCGACTACCCGAAACAACAATAAACAACATGCTGCTTATTGAAACACTTTATCTAGAATCTCTGAAACATCACTTTAACTACATCATTAAACTTATGTACAGCCACACCGGAAAAATCGATCGAAGAATTGCAGTTTCTGTTATAAAATAATCCAAAAGCTCCTAGTTTGAAGAATGGGAAAATATAGCTGAAAGATGTGGGCTTTCATTTAATCTAACCTTGGAAAATCTACCAACCTGGAATTCCTACCTAGAAGATTTGCTGGAAACGCTTCACACAAAACTTAGAAAAAAAAAACTATTTAGAGGAACCAGAAGTTTTTGATATACTAAACGGCAAAGATTGGCAAAAATTAATAAAATTTGTTAAAGTCTCTTTAGATTATAGAACGAAAATAATAAGAGAAGATTTTTATATATCTACAAGAACCTAAACTTAATTAACTATACATAATTCTGAAATTTGTTACACACTGTAAGCTATCATCTGGCTGACGGCCCTTCTGGCCATGCCTTAAAGATTTAAGTATAAATTTTTAAAATTGTTTATGTAACCAATTTGATGAAATATAAATCTCTTATCTATCTATCTATCTATCTATCTATACATTATCATTTGCCTAAAAATGTCTTCTATTCTAACCTACAAGTGCCTTAAATATGTCACAAATAGTTTAAGCATAAATAAATAAAATTGCTTATATAAACAACTATCACGTTGTACACTGGTCTTTAGATTTGAAAGTCACTCGTCGTCAACTGATAAGTGCAAATTGAGCATCCCGAAACGCCATTTTTTCATGGACTAAAGGCCATAAAAAGCTAATTTGAATCAATAATTCAACAAGTCCACTAAATTTAATGCTAAGCCTTCTACTTAGTTGAAATTATTTTTATTTATTATTCTATATTTATTAATTTTTTCAATGTAGGTATATCGAATTTGTATTATAACAAAACATTTTATATATATCTTTAACCAGGCCACGGGTAAACACTTCCAGCTAAATGATTACAATCGTAATCTTGTTGGATATAGTTCACTTTTGCTTTTTGTCAAAAAAGTTATGTAATTTGAACTGAAACAAGTGGAAATTTGCGTATTGACAAGGTGCTCAGTTGCTCACTCTTCGTCAACTGATGAGTGCAAAGTGAGCATCCGCACGAAACGCCATTTTTTCATGGACTAAAGGCCATAAAAAGCTTATTTGAATCAATAATTCAACAAGTCCACTAAATTTATTGCTAAGTTTTCTACTTAGTTGAAATTATTTTTATTTATTATTCTGTATTTATTAATTTTTTCAATGTAGGTATATAGAATTTGTATTATAACAAAACATTTTATATATAACTTTAACCAGGCCACGGGTAAACACTTCCAGCTTAATGATTACAATCGTAATCTTGTTGGATATAGTTCACTTTAGCTTTTTGTCAAAAAAGTTCTGTAAGTTGAACTGAAACAACCGGAAATTTGCGTATTGACAAGGTGCTAACTCGTCGTCAACTGATGAGTGCAAAGTGAGTATCCGCACGAAACGCCATTTTTTCATGGACTAAAGGCCATAAAAAGCTTATTTGAATAAATAATTCAACAAGTCCACTAAATTTAATGCTAAGTCTTCTACTTAGTTGAAATTATTTTTATTTATTATTCTATATTTATTAATTTTTTCAATGTAGGTATATAGAATTTGTATTATAACAAAACATTTTATATATTTAACCAATTATAGTGAATTTTTTTAAGCTTACAAATTTAAAATTGATTGAGTTTTGATGAATTTATTAACGCAGATTCCTACAAAAAAAATTTATAAATACCTATAAATATATCTATATAAAAGGTTTGTTACCTTATTAGTTTATTTTCACCACTAAATGATCCCTAATTCCAACAGTTTTCTTTCGTTATTTCCACTAAAAAAACAAACTTTTGTTTTATAAGTTTAATTAAAAAACAAAAATGTTGATGGAGGTAGGTATACCTATTTTAGTTAAAATTTTTCCTTTTATCCCATCTATCCCATGAGACACTTTGCAAGTAGGTACTTAATATGGTGGCGGTTATAATCAGTATTAGAGTATTGGAGGGAAGCTTTTCCAAATGGTTTTTCGGAGTTTCTCTCAAATATGGAAAAGTACCTCCAACTACCAACGGTTTGAATTAGTATGTGTCATGGATGAACCCTTAGTACTCGTAAAGAGCTGTAAGGGAGAATAGGGTAGGTTGGGATGTTTCACAAACTTGAAGTTTGTAACAAAGGTCTTTGCGTTATGATGCCATTCCCAATGTTATCAAAAATTCAAATAGAACCCATGCAATCTCCTTAGCTAATTTGTCGAAATACAAAACGTGGGAGCCGAACCTGCTAATATAGCCGGGCGAACGAACAGATAGATAAGTGTTTTACTCTTTATGAATCATAATGCACTATTGCCTTATATCCTTGGCATGGAAGATACGAATATGTTTACCAGCTAATATCTCAAGGACGTACATGCAGTTTCGCACAACACAAAGAATACGAGCTTTCAGGAATTCGGGAAGTAATTTTGTATTTTTGCCTTGGGCAGAATTACTTTGGGTGAAATTCCAGTAGAAAACTTTCTGTCCTACCCTAAACGACGTTGGCCTTGAACGCATATTGTAAGTAGCTTATGATTTTTCAGGATCAGGAAGTGCTTTTAAATTTCTCAAAATTTTATGCGACGAACCATGATTTATCATACTTTTCCCGAACATTGTAAAATATGGCTGACAACCATCCGCACGAAACGCAATTTTTTCATGGACTAAAGGCCATACAAAACTAATTTGAATTAATAATTCAACAATTCCACTAAATTTAATGCTAAGTCTTCTACTTAGTTGAAATTATTTTATTTATTATTCTATATTTATTAATTTTTTCAATGTAGGTTTATAGAATTTGTATTATAACAAAACATTTTATATATATCTTTAACCAGGCCACGGGTAAACACTTCCAGCTTAATGATTACAATCGTAATCTTTTTGGATATAGTTCACTTTAGCTTTTTGTCAAAAAAGTTATGTAAGTTGAACTGAAACAAGTGGAAATTTGCGTATTGACAAGGTGCTCACTTTTCGTCAACTGATGAGTGCAAAGTGAGCATCCGCACGAAACGCCATTTTTTCATGGACTAAAGGCCATAAAAAGCTAATTTGAATCAATAATTCAACAAGTCCACTAAATTTATTGCTAAGTCTTCTACTTAGTTGAAATTATTTTTATTTATTATTCTATATTTATTAATTTTTTCAATGTAGGTATATAGAATTTGTGTTATAACAAAACATTTTATATATTCAACCAATTATAGTGAATTTTTTTAAGCTTACAAATTTAAAATTGATTGAGTTTTGATGAATTTATTAACGCAGATTCCTACAAAAAAAAATTATAAATACCTATAAATATATCTATATGAAAGGTTTGTTACCTTATTAGTTTATTTTCACCACTAAATGATCTCTAATTCCAACAGTTTTCCTTCGTTATTTCCACTAAAAATACTAACTTTTGTTTTATAAGTTTAATTAAAAAACAAAAATGTTGATGGAGGTAGGTATAACTATTTTAGTTAAAATTTTTCCTTTTATCCCATCTATCCCTTGAGACACTTTGCAAGGAGGTACTTAATATGGTGGCGGTTATAATCAGTATTAGAGTATTGGAGAGAAGCTTTTCCAAATGGTTTTTCGGAGTTTCTCTCAAATATGGAAAAGTACCTCCAACTACCAACGGTTTGAATTAGTATGTGTCATGGATGAACCTTTAGAACTCGTTGGGAGCTGTAAGGGAGAAAAGGGTAGGTTGGGATGTTTCACAAACTTGAAATTTGTAACAAAGGTCTTTGCGTTATGATGCCATTCCCAATGTTATCAAAAATTCAAATAGAACCCACGCAATCTACTTAGCTAATTTGTCGAAATACAAAACGTGGGAGCCGAACCTGCTAATATAGCCGGACGAACGAACAGATAGATAATTGTTTTACTCTTTAAGAATCATAATGCACTATTGCCTTATATCCTTGGCATGGAAGATACGAATATGTTTACCAGCTAATATCTCAAGGACGTACATGCAGTTTCGCACAACACAAAGAATATGAGCTTTCAGGAATTCGGGAAGTAATTTTGTATTTTTGCTTTGGGCAGAATTACTTTGGGTGAAAACTTTCTGCCCTACCCTAAACGACGTTGGCCTTGAACGCATATTGTAAGTAGCTTATGATTTTTCAGGATCAGGAAGTGCTTTTAAATTTCTCAAAATTTTATACGACGAACCATGATTTATCATAATTTGCCCGAACATTGCAAAATGTTTCTGACAACCAATTGAATCATGAAAATCAGACCTTAAAGCACAAGCTATGCTTGAAAGATGAGAATCCCAATTATCTTGTTCGCCCTGCACAGAAACTCTTAGCTTATTTAAAAGATTTCGATTCACCCTCTCCGATATGTTTGCCTGTGGGGAGTAAAAAGCTTTTCGGATATGTTGCACACCATCATTATCATCATCAGTTCGACAACCGGGGTCCGGTCCTGGCCTCCTTCAACAAGTCTCTCCACCTATCACGGTCTGGAGCCGACGCCATCCAGTTGCGAACCGCAAGGCTCTGGGCGTCCTGGTCTACGCCATCTCTCCAGCGCAAGCATGGTCTACCACGCTGTCGTCTGCCATAGAATGTACCACAAAGAACTTTTCGAGCAGGTTCCTCTTCGCTCATGCGAGCTAGGTGCCTTGCCCACTGGAGTCTACCAAGCCTATTTTTTGTCACGATATCTGCTTCAAGGTAAATTGCGTACAATTCATGATTATACCGTCTCCGGAATCGTCCTTCCTCACATATGGGGCCAACAATTCTCCTTAAGACTTTACTCTCGAACGCGGATAAGAGGTCGGAGTGCCTTTTACTAAGCACCCAAGTCTCGGATCCATATGTGAGTACTGGCAGGACCATGGTCCTGTACAGCAGCAGTTTTGAAGTTATGGTGAGATTTCTGGATTTAAAGAGCTTTGACAGACTGTAGTAGGCTCTGTTGGATTTGAGAAGCCGCCCGCGTACTTCTTCTTCTATATTATTATCGGCTGATACTATTGACCCAAGGTATTTAAATGATTGCACCACTTCAAATTCGTGCTCCGCTACCTTGATTGTTTGACAAACTGTTCCTCTCGCATTCGACGCCACCGTGTACTTTGTTTTACCTTCACTAATGTGCCGCCTGCTCGATCTGGA
This sequence comes from Baccha elongata, assembly GCA_951217065.1. Classification (NCBI taxonomy): domain Eukaryota; kingdom Metazoa; phylum Arthropoda; class Insecta; order Diptera; family Syrphidae; genus Baccha; species Baccha elongata. Next base: position 200,764 of record CATNUY010000154.1, read on the forward strand.
TGAAGGAATCGTGTATAGCTTGCTCGGTTCTTCCGATGATGTTGATGTCGTCTGCGTAAGCCAGTATCTGGCTGGACCTGTTGACGATGGTCCCCTTGTTGCCGTGCCAGGGTCACGGCAGGCCAAAGCATCCCCTTGTCGGAGTCCATTAAAGATGTTGATTGGTCTCGATAGCAAACCGGCTATTTTTACTTGGCTTGTTACGTTTGTCATGGTCAACCTACATAGTAGTGTCAATTTATTTGGGATGCCGAATTCTCTCATGGCCTTGTAAAGTTCTACCCTGGCTATGCTATCATAGGCGGCCTTAAAATCTATAAACAGGTGTTATGTTGGGATGTTAAATTCTAGACATTTTTCCATCGCCTGCCTAACGGTAAAGATCTGATCAGTTGTTGATTTGCCTGGAATGAAACCACACTGATATTGTCCGATGATGGTTTTAGCGTATGGCTTATAGGTGGTACTCAACAACGTGATACCTCTATAATTGCTGCACGTTGTTACATCTCCTTTCTTATGTATTGGGCATATTATACCTTTTCGCCAGTCTTCTGGCATTTCTTCATGCTCCACACGTGCACTATAATATCATGAACTGCCTGACGTAGAGCTGGCCCACCGTGTTGAAATAATTCGGCTGGTATACCATCAGCTCCCGGGGCTTTGTTTTTCTTAAGCAGGCCTATAGCCTTCTCAAATTCTTCTATGCTTGGTGACGGCAACATAAAGTATTCGTCTTGAAGCAGTGGAGCCTCCACTTCTGCAGTGAGTTGACCATTTAGCAATTCATTAAAGTACACTTCCCATCGCTCCAGTATGCTTTGTGGATCGGTGATCAGATTTCCCTCTCCGTCCTTGCAGTATGTACAGAGTGGTGTGTACTGCGTCATGTTTCGGACGGATTGGTAGAACTTCCGCGCCTGGTGCAGACCTCGCTCTCGGCTTTTTTCTATTTCACAGATAAAGTTCTTCTCCCAGGCTGATTTTTTCTGTCTGTGAAGCCGTTTCTCTATTCTTCTGAGCTCTTTATATTCTTCTTCGCGTGCCCGCGTTCTATGAGATTGTTGCATTGCTCGGTACGCAACATTCTTACGTTCAGTCGCTAGCTTGCATTCATCATCAAACCAGTCATTCCGATTTCTACGACTGCTATCTATGATCTAAGATGGAGTTGGCAGTACTAATGACAGTATTCTTAAGGCGTGTCCACTTCTCATTTACGCCCAACATACTGGCTCCAGGACTTACTCTCCCTAAATCAAGTGATTCTACGGCGAGTCCTAACGCATTACCAAAGGTGTTACTGGCATGTTCATTGTGCAGGGCAGTCGTGTTGATTCGAACCTGATCGGCGGATGCAATACGTCTTCGCAAGGCAATCCGCCCTCGGAAAACCATACCAACAAGATAGTGATCCGAGTCGATATTGGCGCCTCGGTACGTTCGTACCGTCATCAAGTTCGAGTAGTGGCGACGTTCTATCAACACGTAGTCTATTTGTTTACGAGTGACTCCATTTGTGATACCCACCATAGTTGGCCAAAAACTTAACAAACTCAGAAGAAATAAATTGTTTGCCGTTGTCTGAGTGGACGAATTCAGGTGTTTCAAATGCATGGAAAACATCACCTTCTAGAAATTTGATGATGTTGGCTGAAGTTGCTTTCGGGAACGCTTTCAAGAAGGTATACTTGGAGAAATCTCAGTTCAAACCTTGCAACGTTCGGAAGTTTTTTTCTATCGCTCCCACTTTGTTGCGCTTATCAAATTTATTGATTTCTTTCTGCTTTATTTCTTCTTGCTTATCTATAAATATGGATAAGTTTACAAGTTGTGGCATTTGACTTCTTCGCGATAATTTTATAAAATGTGAAGGTCTTTGTGGCTCAATTTTCCATAAGAAGTTTGATAATCTTTGCAATGAATCTGCTAAAGCCCTGCTGGTTGATAAAAACTTACTTTGGCGTTGTTCTAACTGCATAATCATATGTTGTTCCCTACTTCCAATAATAGTGCAATTAAAAACTGATGTCGCCGAAATTAAATTTAAATTGTGTAATGACACTGTTCTATCAAATAGTCCTCCATCTCTACCTAAGCCAAAAAATAAAATAAAATCAAAAATAGCTCGGGATCGGGATTCTAATTTAAACAATTTGAACCATGACGGCAAAACAGTTAATACGGAGACACAATCAAACACGTCACCAAAAGCGCCAACTGCAACTGCTCTCATAAAATCCCAACAACAAATTAATACCGAGACAGAGAGTGACCATCGAACCACCGAAGATACTTTAAATGCATCAATAGCTCAAATGTCATCACAACAACAAATTGAAATTGTGCGAGAGAGGGATCATCATGCAACCGAAAATGACAAGATTGCACCTATTCCTATTCCCCCTTCGTCGCTGCAACAATTACAAACAATCGAAGTCGAAGATGAAGGCGATGACATATCCACCGTAGATGTTTCTAATGCACATGCGCTAACTGAACCTACGTCATCCAAACAGCAGCTTACAATCGAGGAAGAGAACGATCATCATAATACCAACGTCGCTCTTAATACAACCTCGTTTGACTTTGAAAAGGCTCAAGTGTTGCAAAAGAACAATCGGAAGTTTCGACGAACCCCAAAACTGTTTGGTACAGCAAGTTTGTCTGCCAACACAAACTTACCATCAGTTCTTAGCCTCCACTTCTTGCACTTCTCCCGTCTGGACAAATGTGTAAGCGAAAATAATATTGTTTCATATGATGCAAGCAGACTTAACATTCCAGAAAATGTGCTTCAGTGCAATAAACTGGTTAAAAATGGTGCTGATGTCTCTTCGCTACATTTCATTAATTTTAAACTTGGGATTCCGGCCCATGTTTACAGCAATGCACCAAACCCAGATATCTGGCCTATTGGTGTTCAAATTAAAAAATTCTTCAATCATCCAAAAAACGAGGGTTCTCGTGTTCAGCAGGAAAAAGTAAAGATTTAGATTGTGCTTCATCATCGTCCCATCGTCCGTCACAATTGAGTGTTTATCATCAAAATGCTGGTGGCTTACGCACAAAAACAAACGAGCTTTTTATAAACTCTTCTTTGCATGAACATGATGTAATAATTTTAACTGAGACCTGAACTATTTGACTCATCTTATGTAGTCTATCGTGTGGATCGTCCGACTGAATCTGGAATGGAACGAGGAGGTGGAGTTTTAATCGCTATACGTTCTACATTAGTTAGCCGGCAATGCGATTTACCTTCATAATCATCATTTTTTGAACAACTTTGTGTTTTTGTTACAACTAAAAGTAATGAAATTTGTTTTATTGTAAGTTGTATAAGACTTAATAGTAGTTTTGAATTATACGCTCAACTTATTTTAAATATTAACGTAATGGTGAAAGGGTTGACAATTGATCAGTCTCCTTGTGTGTTAGGTGACTTCAACATCGGTAACGTTGATTGGTGTTTTATGGTTGATGAACAATCTCTGGTCCCATTTAATGTCACCACTGACATCGAGACTGAAGTTGTGGACTCTTTAGCCTCGCTGGGTTTATTTCAAATAAATCATTCCAGAAATTTATTAAATAGAACATTAGATCTTATTTTTTGTAATAATGATATGAAATTCTTCTTATATGAATCAGACTTTCCCTTAGTTAACAATAAAATTCATCACAAAGCTGTTTATGTAATTTTTGAAGAATTTTCAACTGAAAACAATTGTTTAAACTTTAACTTCAAAAAAGCCGACTTCACTGGATTAAATAATCTCTTTAATTCAACTGATTGGGAACATAGACTTTGCAATAGATCTCTTAACGACATGTATGTCACTTTTAAAGAAGTTATTTTTGAGGGCATTGAACAGTTTGTCCCGGTTTTTAACAAAAAATCTTCTTTAAGCCCCCGTGGTTTAATAAAAGGTTAAATAATTTAGAAAATGTAAAAAATAAGGCATTTTAACGTTCAAAAACATCAAAAAAATCTGAGGATCGTGCTCGCTTTTTTCAACTTCGGAGAGAATTTGATTTTTTGAACAAATTTTTTAAGCAATATAAAAAAGAACAGTAAGTCCTTTTGGGTCTTTCTGAATTCCAAACGTAAAACCTCTTTTTTGCCATCAGCAATGGAACTTGAAAACGAAAAGTCAAGCGATATTCAATCGTCTTGCAATCTTTTTGCAAAATACTTTCAATCCAACTATAATACAGATGTTATTTCCAATATAAACGGCCTTTATTCAAACATTTCCCCCATCACAGATTTTGATTTAAAGGTGTTTTTGATGGTTTGAACGAACTCGATTCTACTAAAAAAGCTGGAGTGGATAAAATTCCCCCACTCTTATTGTCAAATGTGCCTCGACTCTCTGCTACGCTCTTAAAATTATTTTCAATAAATCTTTATCATCTGGTGTTTTTATTGACGATTGGAAGTTATCGTTTGTTAATCCAATTTATAAAAGTTGCCTTAAACACATTGTCCAAAATTACAGGCCAATATCAAAACTTTCCGCTGTACCAAAGTTATTTGAAAAGTTAGTGACTCACAGGCTGTTTTTTGCAGTTAAAGAATCAATAACGTCAAAACAAAATTTTTCGCCTTTTTTCCCAATTTTGTTTAAAATCTATGGAAGACAAAAAACAAGTAAATGTCTTATACACAGATTTTGTTAAGGCATTTGACAGAATACACCATGGATTATTATTGCACAAACTCAAAAAACTGGGACTTAATAAAAAATTTTTGAAATGGTTAAGGTCCTACCTGTCAAATCGTAAACAGGTCGTACAGATTGATGGTTTTACATCAATTTTTATAGAGGTAGAGTCGGGTCTTCCACAACGTAGTCACTTGGGACCGCTTTTGTTTGATTTGTTTGTAAATGATATTCCTGGCGTTTTCAATTCTTGTGACTGTTTGATGTTTGCAGATGACGTTAAACTGTACAGACAAAAATCTTCAGTTAGTGATTGTTTGAACTTTCGAAACGACATTGATTTTTTTTTAAATTGGTGCTTATATAATCATCTCGAGCTTAATACATCAAAATTTAAGATTTTTAGTGCTTACAGCACATTAACTCCGTTAACTTTTACTTATAAATTTGGAATGGAAACTCTCTTAAGGGTCAGTGAGGTGAAAGATCTTGGTGTTATCTTTGATTGCAAACTCACGTTTTCTGCCCACATTGATTTTATTGTGTCGAAAGGAAACTCTATGTTAGGTTTTCTCAATTTCTTCAGGTTAGGTTTTCTCAATTTCTTCAGCTACCGTGTTGATACAAATTTCTTCCATATCCCCTCTTGAAAGAGCATCCTTACGATATTCTATATTTAACCGGAAGCCTTGAAGCTCCAAACTCCACCTTGAAAGCCGACCAGTCAAATCTTTCAATGACATAAGCCAATTCAGACTAGAATGATCAGTAGTGACGCGAAAAGGCAAGCCTTCAACATACTAACGGAATTTCCGAATGCTGAGCACTGCTGCCAGACATTCAAGCTCTGTCACCGTGTAATTTTTCTGGGCCTTGTTTAACTTTTTGACATAAAAGCTATGGGTTTCTCATTGCCATCTGCATCCAATTGGAAGAGAACTCCTCAGACTCCTTCAGAGGACGCATCACACTGAATGGCGAACTCTTTTTTTAAAACCCGCTTCAGTTAACAACGGAGCGGAAACTAGGGCTTCTTTCAATTTTTCGAACGCTTCCTTGGCTGCAGATGTCGATGCGAAACTCTTTTGCTTTTTAAGGCAATAGGTTAATGGAGCTGAAAGATCTGAATAGTTCTTGATAAAACGCTTGTACCAACCCGTCATACCAATAAATCTCCTCACTTGACTAGCCGTTTTTGGAAGAGGGAAGTTTACCAACGCGTCTATCTTTTCAGGATTAGTTTTAGCGTGCCCTGACCGACGATGTATCCAAGAAACTTGATTTCTCGCATGGAGAACTTGGACTTATTGATGTTGATGGTTAAGTTTGCGCTGCGAAGGCAGGCTGCAACATCTGTCAATATTTTTATGTGCGTTTCAAAATTCGGTGTGCATATTAAAAGATCATCTAAATAAATGAAAACATGTTGTCCAAGTCGGGCCGGAATGACTCGGTCCATTAGACGACACATTCTCTGTGCGGCGTTACATAACTTGAACGGCATCATATCAAAACGATACAGCGGCCGTTTTTTTTTTGCATTTTAATTCATATTTTATTTTTTCATTTTCTTATATTTATCTTAATGCTAGACAAAAAATCTTAAACAACTAGCTTACATATTAACTTAACTAACTTACTGGCCCCATACGTGCGCTCTAAATTATACTATAACTATATTTAAAAAATGCCTTTCAGCGTAAAAACTAACTTAATTAAAATTCAATATTTCTTAAAACTAAACGAGAAAATTCTTAAAAAACTCGTTTTTCTATGTCATTTATTTTATATAAAACACTTAAAACTACCCTTTACCTAAATAAAACTAAAATATACGTAAATAAACCTAAGTAACTTAAAACTACTTAAAATACTTAAAATAACTTATAAATAGAACAGCCACCAGCAGCTTTTTTTTTTTTTTTTTTTTTTTTTTTTTTTTTTTTCGCAGCAGCCTATGCATATACGCACACGCTTATTAATATGCATATATTCACATATATGCATGTGTAACATACAAACAAACGATTTTTTGGATTTTTTAACTTTTTTTGGTGCCACCGTCACTGTCCTACTTAATCTACCTAGTTATACCTTAGAAATACGTAGGTCGGCCAAGGCAACAACTTCGACTAACCATCAATATCAAGGTGGTCACCCAACCACCAGTATTTTTTAACTTGCTTATCTACGTCCTTTTTATCCCGAAGGGGCACAGCTCTACTGAACCGCAGACGCTCTGCTCCGTTCCCAGAGCCGACGTCTCGACCATACAGGATTCGCCGATCCACAGTTCTACGGCCGACGTGGTAGATTAACGGAACCGCCAATCTATCCTGTATCAGCCCCCGACTGTCTAAATAGAGGAATGTCTCGGGCGGGATGAAACCGTTAAGACGAACGCTCTCACTATATTCATCATTGGGGTAGTAAGCCCCGAAAATAAGTCCATTGGCTGAGGTCATCGCCCTTGCAACGTGACCCCGAATCAGCTTAATTAAAAAGTTATCTATCCTGTTTATATTGGCCCCGTTGTATAAGACCTCGTTGGCATAGTAATGTTTGTACTCCGACTCTGGTGTTCTGTGTAATCCAAGACAGGTCCTAAGACACTGTCTCTCAAACACCCGAATCTTTTCCATTTGAGATGGGGCAACGTTAAACCACACAGGGCATCCGTAGGCAATCATCGGCCGGATGAGGGCCATGTAACAAATCACCTTTACCCTGTTTTCAAGGCGGCTGCTATAGAATAACCGTCTTGTCAGAGCAAACGCTCCCCTAGCTCTGGCCAGAGCAGCATCTATATGTCGATTGAAATATAGATACTGATCTAGCCAGATACCAAGGTACTTTACTACATCTTTACTCGCCAGTTGATGTCCACTTGGTCCAACGATCACTAGATTTCTCCAGTTCTTTCTTGTATCCCTAGAAGCCTTAGACAAAGGGGTTCTAAAAAGGATAGTTTCTGATTTCTGAAAGTTAATTTTTAACTTCCAGTCATCACAATATCGCTGAATCTTGTCGAAGTCACGCTGCAAGAGAATTCTGATGACTTCAACTTATGGACCGGTCCTGTACGCTACAAGGTCATCGGCATACGCAATTGCATGAGTGAGACTACCTATCAGATCGCTGGTGTAAATACTAAAAAGAATCGGTGAGTTCACAGCTCCTTGCTGTAGACCGTTTTTAATATCAAAAGTTGTGGTCGAAGTTACATTGCCATTTTTGACAACAAACTTTCTACCATTGAGCATGTCATGAAGCATATACAACAGTGGTTTACTTATGCCAAATCTGGTTAGTTTCAGATAAAGACCCTCTAACCATACCTTGTCGAAAGCCTTCTCTAAATCAACAAGAACGGCACCCGTGCATTGATTTTTCGCTTTGTTCCATTGAACATCAGAAACTAACTTAGACGTGGCATGAATAGTGTCATGTCCCGCCTTAAAGCCAAACTGATTGTCTGGAATAATATTCTTGTCCTCAGCCCACTTGAACAGAGCTCTATTGAGAATCTTTTCGAATACCTTACTGATACTTGGAAGAAGACTTATCGACCGAAGATTTGCCGGATTGGAACTGTCCTTTCCCTTTTTGGGGAGAGGATGGACCACAGCTGTCTTCCAACTCACTGGATAATATGCATTATTCAATGCGTTGTTGAACAGTGTGGTATAAATGTCTATTGCTTCTTCAGGGAGATGTCGTAACACAATGTTGGGTATACCATCGACCCCCGCAGATTTCTTTTTCTTTAATGTTTGAAAAATTAACTGAAGTTCTACCTTCGAAATTAACAATGAACTGGATCCATTTCGCTCGGCGATGGTGGCGTTTGCCAAGTTTTCGTCATTGAACCCGGTGAAACCAGTATTCTCAGATCGCCATTGCGTTATGTTATTTCCAAGGTAGAAGTTGTGCAGTAAGGCTCTGTTCTCCAGGTCATGATTCGGACGAATGCTAGCATTCACCTTATACACTTGCTGGAAAGCAGCCCCTACAGCCTCTACCTTTTCCTGAGGATCTTCTATAATATAATAATTATCATCGAAAACGGCACCTTCCGGATCAATTCTCGCAATCGTTAGTACGTCTTCGTTATCTGTTGTCCTCTGGAGTTTAAGACATGGAAGATCGTTTTGATCATTTCTTCTAAATATCTTATTTATTTGGGGAAACATACTAGGTTCGCTAGAATTAACAGCCCGAATTCTGTTATCCCAATATAAATTAATAGATAATCTATAGTTTTGTCTAATCAGAACGTTAATGTTTTTGATCGAAGACTTCAATATCCTAATCTCCAGATCACGTGTGTCCGTGAAACGTCTGTACAAAAGTTTCAATCTAGTCAGCAGTCCACTTTTTTGTCGGTGTAGTGCGTCGATTGTCGCGTTCTTGTATAAACCAGTAGGGTCTTGTTCCTTATATTTTGGGATTGTTCTGTCTATTGTTCGTTTTATAGTCGTATCCATTGTCAGGAACCCGTCGATCTCGACGTTCGTCAGGTTTCTGTCATTTGGTGGAGAAATGTCATCGGAACGTATTTCTCTTGCCAAGGCGTTGGAGAAGCGTGGCCAGCGCGTCTTACTGAAATTGTAAGAGTGCACAGGCACATACTCATCCAACTCCACAAGGTCACTCGGAAGCTGTATTACGGTGGCAAGTCCGCAGTGATCACTGTCGTATTCAATTGTTCGTAAACAGTTTCTTGTCTGTTGATTTGTTGAGTCAGTTATAACAAGTCGTGTGTCAAGCAGTAAAAGATCCAGAAAACTACCACTTCTCGGAAATGACGGTCTATCTGTAGCCAGAAGGTCGATCCTACACTCAACACTGTATCGACCCATCCAATTAAAAAGATGGTTCCCTCTAGGATTTTGAATTTGGTTTCCCCAATCTACATGTTTGGAGTTTAAGTCCCCTGCCATGAGATAATAATTCTCATCCAAGTTCAGTCTTAAGCATTCGAAAAGTTTTTCGAGCTCTGCGATAAAATTAGCTGGCTGTGGTGCGTCAGGTGCGTACACCGCGATTGCGTACATTCTTTTCCCCTGCTGGAGAGGAATGCAAACGATGCAGGCTTCTAGCAACCCGAATCATCGCACTTCACTATTATATATAACTTTATGATTAATACCCTTTCGTATGAAGATTGCGACCCCACCCCCTTGTGAGGAGTTGGGCCGATCCCTTCTTACGATATTGTAATTTTTATTAGTCAATTTGTGTTTCTGGTTTAGCTTAGATTCGCTAGCCATAAACACATCAGGACTTTGGTCTTGCAGGAAATGAAAGAGGTTTGCTCTACGTTCGGTCCTAATCAGCGAATTTACATTCACAGCTAGGATCTTAAAGGGTCGCTCAGGCAGCGCGCCTTTAACCATTTCGCGTTGCCGGCAGAATAGAGTAGAGGTAATCCACCCTAGCCGCCTGCTCCCTGATCTGTTTTTGCATGTCGGTTAACTGACCATGAATGGTCAGCAACACCTGCATCAGATCTGCCTCTGGCACAGGAGCCGTAGGCACTTGGACCTGTTTGGCTACCTGTGGTTGAGGCTGTACCGTTTTTCCCTTTCCAGACGCCATTTGGGCGTAGGAAATTGCGGGATTGACGGAAGTTGTTGTCTGGCGTACTTCAGGGCGTCTCACCTCAACTGTTTTCTTTTGGGCTTTGTTTTGCTTTATCTCCTGAAACTTCGGACATCCCCGATAGTTTGCGGGGTGCCCGGAGCCTCGGCAGAGCGCACATTTTAACTGGGTCATATCTGTGACCCTGTCTTGCCCGAGTTTACACTCCCCTGTTTTGTGGGTATCTCCACATTTAACGCAGACTGGGTCCATACCACAGTTAACTGCAATGTGTCCAAACCCTTGGCAGTTCATGCATTGAAGCATGTCTTTCTGCTTGTTTAATTTCTCCCATCGTACAACTTGGTAATCCAGGACTGTTATATTCCTTAGACCACTCAATTTGCTTTGGGGCGAGAGTTGAACTAGGAAGAATGGTAACTTCCGTTTCTCCCGTCTGGCTTTGACTGTGGTTAACGGTCTTACCCCGATAAAATCGAGATCGTCGCTCGCCACTTAACGGAGCTCAGCTAAGAGCGCCTGCGGATCCGTAGAGGATTCGATACCCTTCAGGAGGACTGTTTGAAGCTTGTCTTCCTTCGGGGTGAAACTATAATATTCTGCTCTAGTTTGAGACAGAAGGTCTTTCACTTTTTTGTAGTGCTCTAAAGATGAGCACTGAATGGAATGCCTGTCTGCGTTTAGCCGCTTAATTATAAATCTGTTGCCTACGACCGACCTACATATTTCAATAGTTTCTTTTATCTCCATTTTGTAAGTATTTATAGGTGGCACCTTACCTTTATTTGCTTGTGGCTGTTGCTGTTGTTGCTGTTGTTGTTGTGACTGCTGCTGTTGTCTCTGCTGCTGCTGCATCGGCTGCTGTTGGGTCTGCTGCTGTTCTGACTTCTGGGGTTGTTGCTGTTGCGTTGGTTGCTGCTGCTGTTGCTGCTTCTGTGTCTGTTGTCGTTGTTGTTGTGGTTGTGGTTGTTGTTGTTGTTTTGCCTGCGGCTGCTGAGGCTGTTGCTGTTTGTGAAGCTGTTGTTGTGGCTGCTTCTTTGATTGCTGCTTATGTGGCTGCTGCTGGTCTGGGAGTGGTCGTTTTTCCTGAGGAGGCTTCTGTTGTTGCGTAGCTTCAAGTTGCTCTTGGAGCGCTTGTTGGCGGGTGCTCTGCTCAAGAGTCACTTGGCGCTCCTTCTCCTTTCTCGCTTCCTGCTTCTTTCTCAGTGATTCAACCATCTCTATGAGCGAGGAAATCTGCTGCGTCAGTGTTTCAATCTGTTCGTTCTCTTCTTCCTCCGACAGATCCACTATCTCGCCACTGACGTTGTGCCCTTCTCCTTCTACTGACATGTAGGATATGGCTTCTTCGGCATCTACGTCAGCTACGTTTTCTTCACCTGTTACGCCGGCGATCTCGTTGGCTGGCTCTGGTATCTTCGATACTTCTTCTTCAGCCTATTTGACGATTACGACATCAGCCTCAGCCTCGTCGTCTTCTCCCTTGTTGTCGTTGTTGTTGTCTCCGTCGTCGGAGGAGGAGCTGTCCAGCTGCCTCTGGATTTTGGCCTGAGCCGATGACTTGGCTGACCGTTCACGCCCTTCAGTTTGCTGGGCTGCATCACCGATGCGCTTCTTCACAACAAGGTTCGGCTTATAGTTTATGTAGCGCCTCCTCTTATTTGCATCAGTTGCCTCGGCACATGCCGGCCCTGTTGATTTGCCTTTGGTAGGGCTTGTTGTTTTGGCTGTTGCCATGCTCATGTTTTTGGCCTCGACACGTGCCGATGACTCTGTTGTTATTTTTTTTGACCTTGAAGGTCCAGCAGATGCTGCCGTATTTGTTGTTTGGCCTCTGGATGGCCCCGCTATCTGTTTATCGGCTGTTGCTGTTACATCGCCTGATGTTCCAGCACCTTTTGTTGTTGTTGGGGGACCATCTTTCGATGTCCCCGTTGGTTTGACCATCTGCTCTTCTTGTTGTTGCTGCTGTTTTCTTCTCCTAGAAACCTCTTGCCAGAAATAATTTAAAAAAAGGCCTTGCCCGGGGTGAGAATCGAACCCACGACCTTCCACTCTGAATTCTGCTCCTTTTTTTTTTTTTTTTTGCATTTTAATTCAATTTTTATTTCAATTTATCTTATAACTACTTAAATGCTAGACAAAAACCTTAAAAACTAGCTTACAGAATAACTTAACTAACTTACTGGCCCCATACGGGCGCTCTAAATTATACTATAGCTATATATTAAAAATGCCTTTCGGCGTAAATTCAAATGTAAATTAAATTAAAATCTATATTACTTAAACTTAAACAAGAAAATTCCTTAAAAAAACTTGTTTTTCCATGACATTTTTTATTTAAAAACTTAAAACTACCCTGTACCTAAATAAAACTAAATTAACCTAAATAAAACTAAAATATACGTAAATATACGTAATTAACTTAAAACTACTTAAAAATACTTAAAATAACTTAAAACTAGAACAGCCACCAGCAGCATTTTTTTTTTTTTTTTTTTTTTTTTTTTTTTTTTTTTTTTTTTTTTTGGTGCAGCAGCCAATGCATATGCGCACACGCTTTCAAATATATATATATTTATATATATATATTTAACCGCCAAATGCACATACACACCAACAAATGCAGTTTATGTGTTTTCTATTTTTTTGGTGCCACCACTGTCCTACATAAATTATACCTATTAATACTTAAAAATACGTAGGTCGGCCAAGGCAACAATTTTGACTAACCATCAATATCAAGGTGGTCACCCAACCACCAGTATTTTTGAACTTGCTTACAAAAGTCCCTTTTTTCCCGAAGGGGCACAGCTCTACTGAACCGCAGACGCTCTGCTCCGTTCCCAGAGCCGACGTCTCGGCCATACAGGATTCGCCGATCCACAGTTCTACGGCCGACGTGGTAGATTAACGGAACCGCCAATCTATCCTGTATCAGCCCCCGACTGTCTAAATAGAGGAATGTCTCGGGCGGGATGAAACCGTTAAGACAAACGCTCTCACTATATTCGTCGTTGGGGTAATAAGCCCCGAAAATGAGTCCATTGGCTGAGGTCATCGCTCTTGCAATGTGACCCCGAATCAGCTTTATTAAAAAGTTATCTATCCTGTTTATATTGGCCCCGTTGTATAAGACCTCGTTGGCATAATAATGTTTGTACTCCGACTCTGGTGTTCAGTGTAATCCAAGACAGGTCCTAAGACACTGCCTCTCAAACACCCGAATCTTTTCCATTTGAGATGGGGCAACGTTAAACCAGACAGGGCACCCATAGGCAATCATCGGCCGGATGAGGGCCATGTAGCAAATCACCTTCACTCTGTTTTCAAGGCGGCTGCTATAAAACAACCGTATTGTCAGAGCAAACGCTCCCCTAGCTCTGGCCAGAGCAGCATCTATATGTCGATTGAAATATAGATACTGATCTAGCCAGATACCAAGGTACTTTACTACATCTTTACTCGCCAGTGGATGTCCACTTGGTCCAACGATCACTAGATTTCTCCAGTTCTTTCTTGTATCCCTAGAAGCCTCAGACAAAGGGGTTCTAAACAGGATAGTTTCTGATTTCTGAAAGTTAATTTTTAACTTCCAGTCATCACAATATCGCTGAATCTTGTCGAAGTCACGCTGCAAGAGAATTCTGATGACTTCAACTTTTGGACCCGTCCTGTACGCTACAAGGTCATCGGCATACGCAATCGCATGAGTGAGACTACCTATCAGATCGCTGGTGTAAATACTAAAAAGAATCGGCGAGTTCACAGCTCCTTGCTGTAGACCGTTTTTAATATCAAAAGTTGTGGTCGAAGTTACATTGCCACTTTTGACAACAAACTTTCTACCATTGAGCATGTCATGAAGCATATACAACAGTGGTTTACTTATGCCAAATCTGGTTAATTTCAGATAAAGACCCTCTAACCATACGGTGTCGAAAGCCTTGTCTAAATCAACAAGAACGGCACCCGTGCATTGATTTTTCGCTTTGTTCCATTGAACATCAGAAACTAACTTAGACGCGGCATGAATAGTGTCATGTCCCGCCTTAAAGCCAAACTGATTGTCTGGAATAATATTCTTGTCCTCAGCCCACTTGAACAGAGCTCTATTGAGAATCTTTTCGAATACCTTACTGATACTTGGAAGAAGACTTATCGACCGAAGATTTGCCGGATTGGAGCTGTCCTTTCCCTTTTTGGGGAGAGGATGGACCACAGCTGTCTTCCAACTCACTGGATAATATGCATTATTCAATGCGTTGTTAAACAGTGTGGTATAAATGTCTATGGCTTCCTCAATGAGATGTCGTAACACAATGTTGGGTATATCATCGACCCCCGCAGATTTCTTTTTCTTTAATGTTTGAAAAATTAAATGAAGTTCTACCTTCGAAATTAACAATGAACTGGGTCCATTTTGCTCGGCGATGGTGGCGTTTGCCAAATTTTCGTCATTGAACCCGGTGAAACCAGTATTCTCAGATCGCCATTGCGTTATGTTATTTCCAAGATAGAAATTGTGCAGCAAGGCTCTGTTCTCCAGGTCATGATTCGGACGAATGCTAGCATTCACCTTATACACTTGCTGGAAAGCAGCCCCTACAGCTTCCACCTTTTCCTGAGGATCTTCTATCATATAAAAATTGTCATCGAAAACGGCACCTTCCGGATCAATTCCCGCAATCGTTAGTACGTCTTCGTTATCTGTTATCCTCTGGAGTTTAAGACATGGAAGATCGTTTTGATCATTTCTTCTAAATATCTTATTTATTTGGGGAAACATACTAGGGTCGCTAGAATTAACAGCCCGAATTCTGTTATCCCAATATAAATTAATAGATAATCTATAGTTTTGTCTAATCAGAACGTTAATGTTTTTGATCGACGACTTCAATGTTCTTATCTCCAGATCACGTGTGTCCGTGAAACGTCTATAAAGAAGTTTCAACCTAGTCAGCAGTCCACTTTTTTGTCGGTGTAGTGCGTCGATTGTCGCGTTCTTGTATAAACCAGTAGGGTCTTGTTCCTTATATTTTGGGATTGTTTTGTCCATTGTTCGTTTTATAGTCGTATCCATTTGAGTCAGAAACCCGTCGATCTCGAGGTTCGTCAGGTTTCTGTCATTTGGTGGAGAAATGTCATCGGAACGTATTTCTCTTGCCAAGGCGTTGGAGAAGCGTGGCCAGCGCGTCTTACTGAAATTGTAAGAGTGCACAGGCACATACTCATCCAATTCCACAAGTTCGCTCGGAAGCTGTATTACGGTGGCAAGTCCGCAGTGATCGCTGTCGTATTCGATTGTTCGTAAACAGTTTCTTGTCTGTTGATTTGTTGCGTCAGTTATAACAAGTCGTGAGTCAAGCAGTAAAAGATCCAGAAAGCCACCGCTCCTAGGAAACGAAGGTCTATCTGTCGCAAAAAGATCGATCCTACACTCAACACTGTGACGACCCATCCAATTAAATAAATGGTACCCTCTCGGATTTTGAATTTGATTTCCCCAATCTTCATGTTTGGCGTTCAAATCTCCTGCCATTAGATAATAATTTTCATCCAAGTGCAGTCTTAAGCATTCGAAAAGTTTTTCGAGTTCTGCGATAAAATTAGCAGGCTGAGGTGCTTCGGGTGCGTACGCCGCGATCACGTACATTCTTTTCCCCAGAAGGAGCGGAATGCAAATGATGCAGGCTTCTAGCTGCCCAAATCTTCGCACTTCACTATTATATATAACCTTAAATTTAATGCCCTTTCTGCTCCTCTACCACCTAGGCTAACTTGCCACTTGGTTTTGGTATCTAAATCACTAGTATTAGCACTCGCGCCTCTATGTAAAATTTCCACTATGAAAGTCGCCAACGATGTGCACACTTCCACGGTTGCTGAACGACTGGGAATACAGCGGCCGTCCAGGTACAGCGAATGCCGTTTTTTTTTGACTCTTCATCTAACGGAATCTGCCAACATGCATCTTTAAGATCTAGACCCGTTATGAAATGAGTGTCTTTTAATCTACTGATGATACCTTCAATATGCGACAACGGAACAGTCGTGCTGTTAAGTTTTTGATTATTCAAATACAGACGTAATTTTCATGGCCTCTTAACCATAACAATAGGAGAACACCAAGGTGAATTACTTTCCTCAATAACTCCAAGCTCTAACATGCGATCAAGCTCTTCGTAAACTTCCTCCTGCTTCACGGGCTAAAGAGGATAGTGCCTTGATTTAATTGGTACTGCATCACCAGTATAGATGGTGTGTTTTTCCACATCTTGTGAAGAGATTTCAAAGAAAATACTTTTACATGATGACTCTCCGAAATAGGAATTTCTCTTTGCAGAATTCTGAGAGGACCATCGACAGTGAAACTTTACCGACCTCATCATCTGAACAATCTTCAGACATTACAACCAAACTCAGATTTTTACTATGACAAAATTGTTCACTCTCTGTCTCAGCTCCGTCTTCTAATTCTGTTTCCTCTGGTCAAAGTAGCTGTTTTGGAATCGATTCTCTCCGACAGCTTTGTCGATCCCTTGACGGTTTCCCTGGTGTTTGTTCTCACGCCTTTTTGGCCACAGAGAAAACAGACGTCGACATCATTTTCTTTGCGGCCGAATTCTTTCAAGGCGATTTTAATTTGTTTCTAGCTAGCAGTGGGATTTTTGCGCAAAAAATACCAATACCAATCGTTGACTTTTCCGCCCAACAACGAATGGAAATTGGTTCAAATTTGCACATCACTGTAGTTTGACGAAGCTTGCAACCTTTCGACATTGAAGAGAAAATCGAAAATGTTGTCGCCACCGTCATACTTTATGTTCCACCTGTCCAAACACCATGATTCAGGCGCATACAACCTGAACCTCGTGAACTGGAAGGTACACCGCGTGACGTGTCCGGAATAGGTGGAAACATATTTGTTCGGCCCGGGGGTTAATCAGGCTATCAATTTTTTCTCTAACCTCGCTCATGAATTGTTCTATTTGTTGGAAAAGACGGACTTGGATTACCATTATTAATTTATCTATACGAATGGCCAAGTCATCTTCACTCTCTGTCCCAACACCAGCCGGACCTTCTGGAAAAATTTCCTCTACATCATTGACCGAATGGTCGCACTGGTCATCATGAGTTGACATGATGTCTACCGAATGTTCAAATTCAGAGTCCAAAGAGTCTTCAAAACTAAGACGATTCAACGATTCACTGTCTGGTGGAATCTCTCCGAACTCTGCAAAAAGGTTCCTTCGCTTAAGGACCTCGAAACAGAGCGAGTAAAACAACGATATTTAGGGGGATTTTAGCTCATAAGCTTTCAACGAACAGAATGTAACAAAATGAATCACGAGTTACAATACTCAGAACTAAAAACACTTATCTGAGAGATCTTCACCAAAAACTGCAAGTGAAGATATAAAAGAAACGAGGGAAATCAAACAATTGACAAACCAAAGAAAAAAAAAAAGAGTAATGGAAATATCTATTTTTACTTGGTAACCCTGGTAAAACTTAAATTTTATATTTAAAAAAAAAAAATTAATTTCTATATAAAACTAAAAGGGAGTTTTAAAACTATATCCTATATCTACTAAAAGGAAATTAAAAAAATTTAAACAATATGAAATGAAACTAACTCCAAACTAAACTAAGCTAAATCAAATAAAATGAAATGTATGATACGATGTATGAAAGTGATGAGTTGATTAAATGTAATGAAAATGAAAGATGATGAGATTAAATGAAATGATAATGAAAATAAAATGAATCTTTCACTAAATAAACCTATGTAAAACTAAACTTAAAACTTATCTAACTATTTATTACCTAAATGTCACTGTTTCATAACGCTATTTATGGCAATGCTGGCTGCAGATCTGCACACTATGTGATGAACTATCTATCTAAAGCACGACATGGTTTCAAAGTATGTCACTTTAATTCTAGAAGTTTGAACGATCTTAAGTTTGACAACATAAAGGATATTTTTAATGGTGTGAACGTCGATGTTATTTGTGTGAGTGAGACCTGGTTCTCTCCTGAAATTCCAGATAATATCCGCAATATAAATAATTACAATCTTATAAGAAATGATAGAGTAACTTCGACAATAGGTGGTGGGGTTGCAATCTACTGTAAAGCTTCTTTAAAATTCAAGATTTTAACCAAATCAAATGCTAATGATATTGAATTCATAGTTCTGGAAATTTTAGACGGGAATGTGAAATGTATAGTGGCTTGCGTCTACAATCCCAACAGAAGTTTTTCACCTGTTCCGTTTTTTAACGCATTAGAACCTTTTTTAGTTTCTTATGAACACATCATTGTTTGTGGCGACTTTAACGCAGATCTTCTTAAAGCAGATTCTCGTTCTCTTCAGCTTCTCGATTCCATAGCAGCATCAGGTCTTAAGGTTATTAATACCTTTCCAACTAGATACGCGCCTAACTGCTCACCAAGTCTTTTGGATTTAATAATTGTGTCTGATCCAACGAGCATTCTTTTAAACGACCAATTGTGTTTGGATGGAATTTCTGATCACGACCTTATTTTTTGTACTTATAATATCGACTTCTCTCATTCCCAAACTCCCCTTTCTTTTCTTTATAGAGATTTCAAATCAGTCAATATTGACTCCTTGTGTGCTGATGCTAGTTCTTTAACCTGGTATGATTGCCTTAACATTGCTCATGTTGATAACAAACTTAGTTATCTACAAAACTTTATCAAAATCCTCTTTGAAAAGCACGTCCCCTTAAAAACTGTAACTATCCAAAACAAAAAATGTCCATGGTATAACATCGATGTTATGAATGCAATCAAAAATCGACGAAAATATTATCTCAAATGGAGAAAATCATCAAATTCTGAAACTTGGCGTCAGTATTGCACTATTAGAAATCAAGCAACTTCCATCACCCGGCTGGCAAAACGGAATTTCTTCGCCTCAAAACTAAACGCTGACCTACCTCCTAAGCAGCTTTGGGCAAATTTACGAGAAATCGGTGTTGGGAAACGGCTAATTTCTAAATGTGACCTTAATCCTGACGTACTAAATACTCATTTTACCGCTTCAACCCAAATAACTACCAGTTTCAACCCCAAAGCTAACTTAGTTTATGACTTCTGTGATCGATTTAGTTTTGAAGTTGTGTCTGATGTTAAAGTCATTTGTTTTTTTAGGGATCTTAAGTCTGAAGCTGTTGGAGAGGATGGAATCCCTCTTTGGTTTATAAAATTAATTTTACCCTATTTAATTGGTCCACTGACACACATATACAAAAATTGTATTGCATCTTCGACTTTCCCAGCTGCATGGAAAGTGGCCAGGATAACACCTGTCCCTAAAAAGCCTGTAGCGACTGAACCTTCTGATTTTAGGCCCATTAGTATACTACCGTGTTTGTCAAAAGTTTTGGAAAAAATTCTCACAAAACAAATAGTTGAACACATCACCTCAAAGAATCTTCTATCTCCATATCAATCGGGTTTTAGAGCAAACCACTCTTGCTCTACTGCAGTCGTAAAAATTTTAGAAGACATAAGACTGCAGTTTGATAAAGACAAAGTATCGGTTTTGTGTTTATTGGATTTTTCGAAAGCTTTTGACAGAGTCAACCATAGCGTTCTTTGTCAAAAACTTAAACATTATTTCGGGTTTTCTGATTTAGCTGTTGACCTCATTTATAGTTACTTGTTTAACCGAACACAGCGGGTGGCAGTTCAAAACAATTTATCGCAACCTTCTCTTCTGACGATGGGTGTACCGCAAGGCTCTATACTGGGACCAATTCTTTTTTGTATGTTTATTAATGATCTTCCGTCTGTTTGTGAACACGTTTCTTTTCATCTCTATGCTGATGACATACAAATCTACCTTTCACGGAGAATTGGTCTCGTAGATGATCTTGTTTATTGCATCAATGAGGATCTTGTGAGGATTCGTAATTGGACTGAGGAAAATGGTTTAACTCTTAATCCTGGAAAAACCCAAGCATTGGTAATATCTAAAAAATTACATCATAGTGATGATCTGCCTTTGATAACCTTGCATAATTCAACAGTAGCTTATGTGAAATCTGTAACTAGTCTTGGCTTCAAAATATCGAACGACTTATCTTGTAGGCAGCACGTTAATTCTGTAGTAGGGCGAATCTACGGTACTCTTCGAAAGCTCTGGATTGCAAACAGTTTTACACCTATGGAAACCAGACTTCGTCTTGTTAAAACCTTACTTGTGCCAATAATTTCTTTTTCTGAGGTGTGTATCCTAAGTTGGATTCCTTGTCTGAACATAAGCTCCGTGTGGCATTTAACGATATGACGAGATATGTTTATGGCCTTCAAAGATATGATCATATTTCACCCTATAACAGTCATATTCTCAACTGTACCCTCCTTGAGTATACCAATTTTCGTAACTGTATCTTTTTACATAAAATAATTCATACTAGAACACCTCAGTATCTTTACGAAAAAATTCAGTTTTGTATTTCATCAAGAACAGGTAACTTAGTGGTGCCTTGCTTTAGGTATTTAAACTCATCACGGTTGTTCTTTGTAAACAGCATTCGCCTTTGGAATTCTTTGCCATTCAGCATTAAACAATTGAGAGAGACAGCAAATTTCAAAGATGCAGTATTTAAGCATTTTTCCAATCGTTCATAATAAGATAAGAATTATATTTTTGTAGAATAAGAGAGAAAGGAGGAAAAAAAAAACAAAAAAAAAACTATATCTATGTGATTTTATATATATTTTTTTATAATTAGGGTTAACTTAATTTATTAATTTGTTATTATATAGTTAAACATTCTTAATTATTGTACTTAACCAATTTGTAAAAATACTATAAAAGACTCTGTCTTACTGTATTCGCCAATAAACTGAATTGAATTGAATAAAAAAACAGTTTACAACAAAAAAATTAAGATATAAATCTTTTACAAAATAAAGAAAACCAACTATTACTAAACCTACCAATGAATATCTAATATCTATAGCTAAGGAAACTAACCCTAACTATTATCAAAATAGTTCACAAACAAAATTTAAGAAATTTGTCTTTTACAAAATAAAAAAAACTCTAATTATAACCCTAAATATAATCTAACTATCTAACTACCTAACTATTAAAAAAAACTAAAGTTTCAAATATTAGGTAAATCAAAGTAAATGATTAAGACGTGCTAAATGGATGAATTTTGAATAATAAAAGGAGTTGAAAAAAAATAAATATCAAAAATTATGGTATGTATTTACCACTAATGCTTCACCGTATATATTTTGCATAAAAAAGATGCCGAAAAATTATTATTTTGTGAACAGTGGAATACACCACTCAATGTCACCAACTTCAAAATATATTTAAAAAAAAAAATAACGAAACAAAGCAAATGTTTTTGAACCTTTTTTAAATAAAAAAACTAAATATCATAATATCAAAATATCATCATGGATCTGGATGAGAATCACCTACTCTGGAAAGAAGGAAAGATGGCAAAGTTCTACGAGCCGAGATAGAAGAAAAAAAATTAAGAAAACTACGTTAAATATTTAAACGACTCTACGAAAAAAATGCTTTCTTTTCTAGGACGATTTGCAACCAAAACTTGATTACAAATCGACTCTAGAAAATTCGCTTATGTAGATGGAAGGTGCACTTGACAACTCAACATGAATCATCTGTGGCTCTTCCATCATCTTTTTTATGTATATGATGTCTTCGCAAATCTGGGAATTAATGCCAGCATATAATCTGCTAAACACCATGTATGTGCATTTTAGAACTGACCGTCCTCATCGCAAACGCTGGGACTTATGAGGAAAGTCAGCTCCTCAAAATAAAAATAAAAACAAATTAAAAAAAATTAAAGTTAAAAGAAATCAAAAAAAAAATTAAAAGGATCAACAAAAAAAAATCAAAAAGAAACCAGAAGCTAAAATTAAAATGAATCAAAAAAAAAACTAATAAAAAAATACTAGAATGAAAATTTAAAACTGAAAAATAACTTGAATGTGAAAAAAAACTAAATCGAACGAAAGTTAAACAAACTACCTATACCGCCCCGGGCACCACGTTGATGGGGGCACAAATGGCATTGAAAAATGCTAAGATCGCAAAGCATGATAATAGTTCTGATTTTATAGTATGTCTTTATCTCAGTAAGTAAGTAGTCCCATCCCAATCCAAATTTGAAACTTCGAAAAACTGAATATTGTATAACAAGCGAAAAACTGTAAATTTTGGAACTTTTTTCACTTTTTGCAGTACAGTCACAAACTTTGTGTTTTTAACAAACAAAATTAAGTAAATTCGTAAAGTTTATTCAATTTCTTAAAACTTTAAAGAAACCGCAGCTTTGTGAACACTATAGGAATGGAAATCAACCTTAAGTTGTCAATTAAGTTGTCATTAAAGATAATATAAAACGAAGTCTGGTGAGACTTAAAGTTCACGAACAATCTTAAAAAAAAGAAGGTAAAAATGGATTTTTGTAAAATTAATGAATGTATGTAAATATTTCTGTGCAAAGTAAGTAAATTCAATCATGTTAAATGAATGTTGAATACTTATTAAGTTGAAGATTAAAACTTTATAATCTTAACTTAATTTGTTTGGAGAGGAAGTGAGCCTCCTTATTCTCTTCTTTGGGTACTACTCTACTATCCAATCCATAGCTTGCACTTTCAGAAACGTGGACGTGGAGAGGTGAGGCGGTGCCTATTCAGTACACCACCAGTTCGTTATTGGCGAGGAGAAGTTGAAGTGTGCAGTGGGTTTATACTGTTTCTTAAGCGGTTACTGGATGTGACACCACCTATGCCCTTTTTTGGCAGGAAAAAAATCAAATTTTGGGCTCAATTTTAGGATCTGATGGACTTTGCTGGGCATCTTCTTTGTAACTGATGAAACTCATCAGAACATCATCATCATCGGCTCGACAACCGGGGTCCGGTCCTGGCCTCCTTCAACAAGTCTCTCCACCTATCCCGGTCTCGAGCCGACGCCATCCAGTTTCGCACCACAAGGCTTCGGGCTTCCTGGTCTACGCCATCTCTCCAGCGCAAGCATGGTCTACCACGCTGTCGTCTGCCATAGAATGCACCACAAAGAACTTTCCGAGCAGGTTCCTCTTTGCTCATCCGAGCTAGGTGCCCTGCCACCGGAGTCTACCGAGCCTAATTTTTGTCACGATATCTGCTTCACGGTAGATTGCGTACAATTCATGATTGTACCGTCTCCGGAATCGTCCTTCCTCACATATGGGGCCAACAATTCTCCTTAGGACTTTTCTCTCGAACGCGGCTAAGAGGTCGGAGTGCCTTTTGCTAAGCACTCAAGTCTCGGATCCATATGTGAGTACTGGCAGGACCATGGTCCTGTACAGCAGCAGTTTTGAAGTTATGGTGAGATTTCTGGATTTGAAGAGCTTTGACAGACTGTAGTAGGCTCTGTTGGATTTGAGAAGCCGCCCGCGTATTTCTTCTTCTATATTGTTATCGGCTGCTACTATTGACCCAAGGTATTTAAAGGATTGCACTTCTTCAAATTCGTGGTCCGCTACCTTGATTGTTTGACCAACTGTTCCTCTCGCATTCGACGCCACCATGTACTTTGTTTTACCTTCACTAATGTGCAGCCCCAGATTTTGTGCCGCCTGCTCGATCTGGATGAAGGAATCGTGTACAGCTTGTTCGGTTCTTCCGATGATATCGATGTCGTATGCGTAAGTCAGTATCTGGCTGGACTTGTTGACGATGGTCCCTCTTGTTGCCGTGCCAGAGTCACGGATTGCTTTCTCCAACGCCAGGTTGAAGAGGAGGCAGGCCAAACCATCCCCTTGTCGGAGTCCATTAAAGATGTTGATTGGTCTGGATAGCAATCCGGCTATATTTACTTGGCTTGTTACGTTGGTCATGGTCAACCTACATAGTCGTGTCAATTTATTTGGGATGCCGAATTCTCTCATGGCTTTGTAAAGTTCTACCCTGGCTATGCTATCATAGGCGGCCTTAAAGTCTATAAACAGGTGGTATGTTGGGATGTTAAATTCTAGACATTTTTCCATCGCCTGCCTAAGGGTAAAGATCTGATCAGTTGTTGATTTGCCTGGAATGAAACCACACTGATATTGTCCGATGATGGTTTTAGCGTATGGGGTTATCCGGTCTTGTAGGATAGAGGAGAGTATCTTATAGGCGGTACTCAACAACGTGATACCTCTATAGTTGCTGCACGTTGTGACATCTCCTTTCTTATGTATGGGGCATATTTTACCTTTTCGCCAGTCTTCTGGCACTTCTTCATGCTCCCACACGTGCACTATAATGTCATGAATTGCCTGACGTAGAGCTGGCCCACCGTGTTGAAATAATTTGGCTGGTATACCATCAGCTACCGGGGCTTTGTTTTTCTTAAGCAGGCCTAAAGCCTTCTCAAATTCTTCTATGCTTGGTGACGGCAACATAAAGTATTCGTCTTGAAGCAGTGGAGCCTCCACTTCTGCAGTGAGTTGACCATTTAGCAATTTATTAAAGTACACTTCCCATCGCTCCAGTATGCTTTGTGGATCGGTGATCAGATTTCCCTCTCCGTACTTGCAGTATGTGCTGCGTGGTGTGTACTGCGTCATGTTTCGGACGGATTGGTAGAACTTTCGCGCCTGGTGCAGACCTCGCTCTCGGCTTTTTTCTATTTCACAGATAAAGTTCTTCTCCCAGGCTGATTTTTTCTGTCTGTGAAGCCGTTTCTCTATTCTTCTGAGCTCTTTATATTCTTCTTCGCGTGCCCGCGTTCTATGAGATTGTTGCATTGCTCGGTACGCAACATTCTTACGTTCAGTCGCTAGCTTGCATTCATCATCAAACCAGTCGTTCCGATTTCTACGACTGCTGCCTAAGATGGAGTTGGCAGTACTAATGACAGTATTCTTAAGGCGTGTCCACTTCTCATCTACGCCCAGCATACTGGCTCCAGGACTTACTCTCCCCAAATCAAGTGATTCTAGGGCGAGTCCTAACGCATTACCAAAGGTGTTACTGGCATTTTCATTGCGCAGGGCGGCCGTGTTGATTCGAACCTGATCGGCGGATGCAATACGTCTTCGCAAGGCAATCCGCCCTCGGAAGACCATACCAACAAGATAGTGATCCGAGTCGATATTGGCGCCTCGATACGTTCGTACCGTCATTCATCAAGTTCGAGTAGTGGCGACGATATATCAACACGTGTTCTATTTGGTTACGAGTGACTCCATCAGGTGATACCCAGGTGGCTTTGTAGATATCTTTTCGCGGGAACCTGGTACTCGCAACGACCATGTTTTTCGATGCTGCCAATTCTAAGACTCGAAGTCCATTGTCATCAGTGTTCTCATGCAAACTATGGGTGCCTGCGTAATGCCTGAATACCGGCTCCCGACCTATTTTTGCGTTCAAATCCCCAAGGATGATTTTTACGGCAACATAAAAAAAACACGGGTAAATCAGATTTTTTTTTATTTAAACAAGACTTATAATTGATCTTTCATTTATTTGAAAAGAATGGAAAAAAAAGCAAATCTCATCAAGAAAGATGCTCTTATTAACAATTCACCATTGCTGACATTTATTTTTTTATGACTCAAAATTTTTTTTAAACCTTAAAATTTAATTTTTAATTAACTATCAAACCATCTATCGATTCTGATAATAGAAATAGAATTGAATACCTAAAAATAATAATTTATAGCATTTTCGTTGTACTGGCTGATATCAAAAATTCCATTTTAATCGAAAGTATGCTATACGAATTCCGAAATAACAATCGAGATTCGATTGATGAATTGGAAATTAATTGATTTTTTGTTTTAAAGTTAATTATATTACTTTAAATTCAAGCGAATAATTTACAAACAATAGATAAAATCGGAACTATTATTATTATTATTAGTATTATTATTGTAACGTGTTCTATAAGACGTTCTCTGTTCTATTTTTTTTGTTTTACGATGTGTAAACTAACCATTGTGATTCCAACTTAAAGTGAAAGCCACAAACGCCGCTGTACAACGAAGTTAACGAAACGCCATTTTTAACGAAAGACCAAAGACTAGAAAGCTCCAGGAGGCTCTGACTGGTTCTGTTCCATAGATTAAATATACCTAGACTCTCGACCGGAAGTGTTCGCTCTCTGATGAAACTCATCAGAACATCATCATCATCGGCTCGACAACCGGGGTCCGGTCCTGGCCTCCTTCAACAAGTCTCTCCACCTATCCCGGTCTCGAGCCGACGCCATCCAGTTTCGCACCACAAGGCTTCGGGCTTCCTGGTCTACGCCATCTCTCCAGCGCAAGCATGGTCTACCACGCTGTCGTCTGCCATAGAATGCACCACAAAGAACTTTCCGAGCAGGTTCCTCTTTGCTCATCCGAGCTAGGTGCCATGCCACCGGAGTCTACCGAGCCTAATTTTTGTCACGATATCTGCTTCACGGTAGATTGCGTACAATTCATGATTGTACCGTCTCCGGAATCGTCCTT
Organism: Baccha elongata; assembly: GCA_951217065.1. Taxonomy (NCBI): domain Eukaryota; kingdom Metazoa; phylum Arthropoda; class Insecta; order Diptera; family Syrphidae; genus Baccha; species Baccha elongata. Next base: position 227,573 of record CATNUY010000154.1, read on the forward strand.
CCTCACATATGGGGCCAACAATTCTCCTTAGGACTTTTCTCTCGAACGCGGCTAAGAGGTCGGAGTGCCTTTTGCTAAGCACTCAAGTCTCGGATCCATATGTGAGTACTGGCAGGACCATGGTCCTGTACAGCAGCAGTTTTGAAGTTATGGTGAGATTTCTGGATTTGAAGAGCTTTGACAGACTGTAGTAGGCTCTGTTGGATTTGAGAAGCCGCCCGCGTATTTCTTCTTCTATATTGTTATCGGCTGCTACTATTGACCCAAGGTATTTAAAGGATTGCACTTCTTCAAATTCGTGGTCCGCTACCTTGATTGTTTGACCAACTGTTCCTCTCGCATTCGACGCCACCATGTACTTTGTTTTACCTTCACTAATGTGCAGCCCCAGATTTTGTGCCGCCTGCTCGATCTGGATGAAGGAATCGTGTACAGCTTGTTCGGTTCTTCCGATGATATCGATGTCGTATGCGTAAGTCAGTATCTGGCTGGACCTGTTGACGATGGTCCCTCTTGTTGCCGTGCCAGAGTCACGGATTGCTTTCTCCAACGCCAGGTTGAAGAGGAGGCAGGCCAAACCATCCCCTTGTCGGAGTCCATTAAAGATGTTGATTGGTCTGGATAGCAATCCGGCTATATTTACTTGGCTTGTTACGTTGGTCATGGTCAACCTACATAGTCGTGTCAATTTATTTGGGATGCCGAATTCTCTCATGGCTTTGTAAAGTTCTACCCTGGCTATGCTATCATAGGCGGCCTTAAAGTCTATAAACAGGTGGTATGTTGGGATGTTAAATTCTAGACATTTTTCCATCGCCTGCCTAAGGGTAAAGATCTGATCAGTTGTTGATTTGCCTGGAATGAAACCACACTGATATTGTCCGATGATGGTTTTAGCGTATGGGGTTATCCGGTCTTGTAGGATAGAGGAGAGTATCTTATAGGCGGTACTCAACAACGTGATACCTCTATAGTTGCTGCACGTTGTGACATCTCCTTTCTTATGTATGGGGCATATTATACCTTTTCGCCAGTCTTCTGGCACTTCTTCATGCTCCCACACGTGCACTATAATGTCATGAATTGCCTGACGTAGAGCTGGCCCACCGTGTTGAAATAATTCGGCTGGTATACCATCAGCTACCGGGGCTTTGTTTTTCTTAAGCAGGCCTAAAGCCTTCTCAAATTCTTCTATGCTTGGTGACGGCAACATAAAGTATTCGTCTTGAAGCAGTGGAGCCTCCACTTCTGGTGAGTTGACCATTTAGCAATTCATTAAAGTACACTTCCCATCGCTCCAGTATGCTTTGTGGATCGGTGATCAGATTTCCCTCTCCGTACTTGCAGTATGTGCTGCGTGGTGTGTACTGCGTCATGTTTCGGACGGATTGGTAGAACTTCCGCGCCTGGTGCAGACCTCGCTCTCGGCTTTTTTCTATTTCACAGATAAAGTTCTTCTCCCAGGCTGATTGTTTCTGTCTGTGAAGCCGTTTCTCTATTCTTCTGAGCTCTTTATATTCTTCTTCGCGTGCCCGCGTTCTATGAGATTGTTGCATTGCTCGGTACGCAACATTCTTACGTTCAGTCGCTAGCTTGCATTCATCATCAAACCAGTCGTTCCGATTTCTACGACTGCTGCCTAAGATGGAGTTGGCAGTACTAATGACAGTATTCTTAAGGCGTGTCCACTTCTCATCTACGCCCAGCATACTGGCTCCAGGACTTACTCTCCCCAAATCAAGTGATTCTAGGGCGAGTCCTAACGCATTACCAAAGGTGTTACTGGCATTTTCATTGCGCAGGGCGGCCGTGTTGATTCGAACCTGATCGGCGGATGCAATACGTCTTCGCAAGGCAATCCGCCCTCGGAAGACCATACCAACAAGATAGTGATCCGAGTCGATATTGGCGCCTCGATACGTTCGTACCGTCATTCATCAAGTTCGAGTAGTGGCGACGATATATCAACACGTGGTCTATTTGGTTACGAGTGACTCCATCAGGTGATACCCAGGTGGCTTTGTAGATATCTTTTCGCGGGAACCTGGTACTCGCAACGACCATGTTTTTCGATGCTGCCAATTCTAAGACTCGAAGTCCATTGTCATCAGTGTTCTCATGCAAACTATGGGTGCCTGCGTAATGCCTGAATACCGGCTCCCGACCTATTTTTGCGTTCAAATCCCCAAGGATGATTTTTACGGCAACATAAAAAAAACACGGGTAAATCAGATTTTTTTTTATTTAAACAAGACTTATAATTGATCTTTCATTTATTTGAAAAGAATGGAAAAAAAGCAAATCTCATCAAGAAAGATGCTCTTATTAACAATTCACCATTGCTGACATTTATTTTTTTATGACTCAAAATTTTTTTTAAACCTTAAAATTTAATTTTTAATTAACCATCAAACCAACTATCGATTCTGATAATAGAAATAGAATTGAATACCTAAAAATAATAATTTATAGCATTTTCGTTGTACTGGCTGATATCAAAAATTCCATTTTAATCGAAAGTATGCTATACGAATTCCGAAATAACAATCGAGATTCGATTGATGAATTGGAAATTAATTGATTTTTTGTTTTAAAGTTAATTATATTACTTTAAATTCAAGCGAATAATTTACAAACAATAGATAAAATCGGAACTATTATTATTATTATTAGTATTATTATTGTAACGTGTTCTATAAGACGTTCTCTGTTCTATTTTTTTTGTTTTACGATGTGTAAACTAACCATTGTGATTCCAACTTAAAGTGAAAGCCACAAACGCCGCTGTACAACGAAGTTAACGAAACGCAATTTTTAACGAAAGACCAAAGACTAGAAAGCTCCAGGAGGCTCTGACTGGTTCTGTTCCATAGATTAAATATACCTAGACTCTCGACCGGAAGTGTTCGCTCTCTTTTGGTCTACAAGCTGAATTTCTACTGAAAAGCCGCCGTTTCTTTATGTTTGGGTTTTCCGTTGATGCCCGTGAGGTGAATTTATTTCTCTATGAAAATAACATTATTATAAGCAACAAAATAACTAATATTTTATTTTTCGTGTACTTTTATATTAATATGTTCTTCAAATATTTTTAAAAAGTCGAGATAACAGCAAAATTAAACACCAAGTGTGTGCGTACCCGAAGCAACAGTGTTTACGTGCCATAAAAACCACCACAATTTGTAGCTCATCTAACCCCATTTTGGTTCAAAATGGAGAAATAACAGCTGGCAGATATTTTTTACGGAACGCAAAACAAATAATAGTAATCAAATTAAAATTTATGTTTCTAAACTTTATTAATTCTATTTATTATCTTTTAAACTTTTAAACGTTTACTCTTTGCCGATTCAAACTTTCAATTTTAATATTCTTAGAAAAGCTTCGTACATCGAACTATGTACGAAGCTTTTCCAATTCGCACCGTCATTCAATTTTTACTTAACATATTTTGTTTTGTTTTTTCAGTTTCGGTCGTCAAACAGAAGCACAACCAACAACATCCTTGTTTGGTCATGCCCAACTTACTAGTACGGCTGGATTTACATCGTTTTGCCAACCTGCGCAGCCAACGAATGCTTTTGCAACTGCAGCTACTGCATTTGGCCAACTCAAATATCAACCGACTATCGGCACCGATACCCTTATGAAGGGTGGTACCCCGAACAATGTGAACACAATACTGTATCTTTGTATCACAATAATGAAAGAATATGAAGCAAAATCTCTTGAAGACATACGTGTTAAGGACTACTTGGCAAATAGGAAAAGTGCACAAGCTGGGACATCTGCCGGCTTTGGTGGTTTTTGAGGACATCAACCAACCAATACTGGAGATCTTTTCGGTGGCACTGCCTCTTGCGAGAAAGTGACAAATCCTCCAAGAGATTCATTGTAATGAAAAGTGCATCTCACCATAGTCGTTCGGATCTGTGTGGAGAATTGTTTGTTTAGTAGTTTTTTTAACAAACTGTGCTATCTATGTAATGTCAAATTTTGCTTTCTCTTTTCAGGTACCTAAATATGATTTTTCAATGGGAGCACATGTAATCCTATAAGAGAAAATACAGATAAAATATGTATGTGATCCATGATTTTTCTTTATCGAAAATACGTTTGACAATGACATGCTTAATTCAGCGAATGCAGACTATTAGAATAGTAATACAAGATTGGTCATCACGAAGAGCAAAAGGTTATGAAAAAATAAATTTTCAGACACGTCGAATGGAAGAAACTCGGTCATTGATTTAGAAAAAATAAGTTTTGGTTTTCCTCAACTCTATCAGCATCACGGTAATTGCGGGCATCTATTTACATTTTCTTATGTAGAACTTTTGTCAAAACATAATTGTCTCGTTCGAGAGTTATATCCACTTCTTAAGTCAGTCAATGCGTGTAATGCAAAGTTTTGTCATATGTGCGAGAAAAGGGAATACGCATATATTGTTAAGAATAGTGAAAGACAATTACATGATCCTGCTGCGTTTATCAGAGTTAATACAACTTAAACATGGGTTCGGTCCTGTTTAAAGTTAGACTCGAGTTTTTTGTTAAGACTTGGGTTTAAATGTTCTATGCGTAGCAAAAACCCGAGTTTAGCTTTAAAACAACTTAATAACAACTTGTCAAACATCTGTGAATATGGCCCATCTTTAGGTAAGTCGACTTTGTTTCACTAATCTTATGAAGATCATCGTTCGAAGAACTTGATGAAACTAGCATTCTATGATTTGAGGCAAAGATCTTTTATAGCCGAGATCCTTGGGATAATTACCAAGACTTGCCAGTTGTTTTGATTTAAACAAATTATTACAGAGTGGTACTGAAAGCACAAAGATAGCATCTACAACACGGATGAATGTCACGACATTCTTTGTCAGGTACGTTATTTGGAGATATTCCTGCGAACAGTTTCTTCAGAAGACTAGTTAATACTGGGCTTGTAAACTCGTTCAGGAATCTAAAATATATTCAAAATCACATCATTTGCACAGAATTTAAGTAGTTCATTATCTACTTAAACTTTGCAGCAAATGTTTTTGTTAAGTACGACATGCTACTCAAATAAAGCAATACCAGCATTTCGAAGCTTCAAAAGGTCAAGCTTCACGGAAACTGTGTTATTGCAATTGGAATCCATTAACTACAAAGATATCTATCGAATCTTACCCGATTAGAAAATTAAAGACCGTCAAAATGTCAAAATGTTGAAGATGAAGTTTGTCATTGATTGATGAAGAAGTTTGCATTTAATAGCTAAAAAACAGCAAAAGTAAATGCAGCTGATAAGGTCGATCTCAGCGAGAAGAACAGCTCCTCGTCCATGATTTCCTGTACCTTAGCCAGCAAATATCTGTTGCTCACACCGGAACTCATACTGGAGAATGCATCAAAATATAAATCAACTCCTACAACAACAAATACTCCGAAATGATTTAAAGTTTAGAAAAGCTGCTCTTAACAAGTCCTTCAACAATTAAACAGACATCGTTGATTTCAACTGGCTTTACCCTGAAGGCCTTTCGCACAATTAGAAAACCATTGAAGTGACAGTATATTAGGATGGACAACAAAAGAAACAACACAAATCCAATTGTGTTATAATTGGATGATTCGAGGCGTCTACCTACCTTTATAATACACCAATTAGCGAATCGATCTTACAAATTCTCTAACGAGGCCCAGGCGATGTAACGGAATTGCTCTTTCTCATTCCTCAAGGCAATATTTTTATTTATTTATCTATTTATTATTTATTATTATTTATTCTACTCCGTAGATAAATCTACGAAGTAGAGACACATATAAGCACTAGCAGCTTAGGCTATCGGCTTGAACAACACAAGAGAAAATAGACTGATACATGACAGAAAAATACACAACAGAAGAAAGACAGAACAGAGAACAGATGCCAACAGCACATGGACAGCACATGAACGGTCCCCCATCCAAGTACTAACCACGCGCAATTATGCTTGATTTCGATCTATTGAGAAGCGATGCATTTTACATTTTAATTAATTTTTTATTTTTCCATTTTCTTATATCTATCTTAATGCTAGACAAAAAATCTTAGACAACTAGCTTACAGAATAACTTAACTAACTTACTGGCCCCATACGGGCGCTCTTAATTATACTATAACTATATATTAAAAATGCCTTTGGGCGTAAATACTAACTTAAATTAAAATTCAAAATTACTTAAAACTAAACGAGAAAATTTTTAAAAACTCGTTTTTCAAGACATTTTATTTTATATAAAAACTTAAAACTACCCTTTACCTAAACAAAACCAAATTAACCTAAATAAAACTAAAATATTTGTAAATATACGTAATTAACTTAAAACTACTTAAAAATACTTAAAATAACTTATAACTAGAACAGCCACCAGCAGCATTTTTTTTTTTTTTTTGGCGCAGCAGCCAATGCATATATGCACACACGCTTATAAATATGTATATATTGATATATATACATATTGAACAGCGCCAAATGCACATATACACCAACAAATGCAATTTGTGTTTTATATTTTTTTGGTGCCACCACTGTCCTACATAAAATATACCTATTAATACTTAAAAATACGTAGGTCGGCCAAGGCAACAACTTTGACTAACCATCAATATCAAGGTGGTCACCCAACCACCAGTATTTTTGAACTTGCGTATAAAAGTCCCTTTTGTCCCGAAGGGACACAGCTCTACTGATCCGCAGACGCTCTGCTCCGTTCCCAGAGCCGACGTCTCGACCATACAGGATTCGCCGATCCACAGTTCTACGGCCGACGTGGTAGATTAACGGAACCGCCAATCTATCCTGTATCAACCCCCGACTGTCTAAATAGAGGCGGGCGGGATGAAACCGTTAAGACAAACGCTCTCACTATATTCTTCATTGGGGTAATAAGCCCCGAAAATAAGTCCATTGGCTGAAGTCATCGCTCTCGCAATGTGACCCCGAATCAGCTTAATTAAAAAGTTATCTATCCTGTTTATATTGGCCCCGTTGTATAAGACCTCGTTGGCATAATAATGTTTGTACTCCGACTCTGGTGTTCTGTGTAATCCAAGACAGGTCCTAAGACACTGCCTCTCAAACACCCGAATCTTTTCCATTTGAGATGGGGCAACGTTGAACCACACAGGGCACCCATAGGCAATCATCGGCCGGATGAGGGCCATGTAGCAAATCACCTTTACCCTGTTTTCAAGGCGGCTGCTATAAAACAACCGTCTTGTCAGAGAAAACGCTCCCCTAGCTCTGGCCAGAGCAGCATCTATATGTCGATTGAAATATAGATACTGATCTAGCCAGATACCAAGGTACTTTACTACATCTTTACTCGCCAATTGATGTCCACTTGGTCCAACGATCACTAGATTTCTCCAGTTTTTTCTTGTATCCCTAGAAGCCTTAGACAAAGGGGTTCTAAACAGGATTGTTTCTGATTTCTGAAAGTTAATTTTTAACTTCCAGTCATCACAATATCGCTGAATCTTGTCGAAGTCACGCTGCAAGAGAATTCTGATGGCTTTAACTTTTGGGCCCGTCCTGTACGCTACAAAGTCATCGGCATACGCAATCGCATGAGTGAGACTACCTATCAGATCGCTGGTGTAAATACTAAAAAGAATCGGCGAGTTCACAGCTCCCTGCTGTAGACCGTTTTTAATATCGAAAGTTGTGGTAGAAGTTACATTGCCACTTTTGACAACAAACTTTCTATCATTGAGCATGTCATGAAGCATATATAACAGTGGTTTACTTATGCCAAATCTAGTTAATTTCAGTTAAAGACCCTCTAACCATACGGTGACGAAAGCCTTCTCTTAATCAACAAGAACGGCACCCGTGCATTGATTTTTCGCTTTGTTCCATTGAACATCAGAAACTAACTTAGACGCGGCATGAATAGTGTCATGTCCCGCCTCAAAGCCAAACTGATTATCTGGAATAATACTTTTGTCCCCAGCCCACTTGAACAGAGCTCTATTGAGAATCTTTTCGAATACTTTACTGATACTTGGAAGAAGACTTATCGACCGAAGATTTGCCGGATTGGAGCTGTCCTTTCCCTTTTTGGGGAGAGGATGGACCACAGCTGTCTTCCAACTCACTGGAAAATATGAATTATTCAATGCGTTGTTGAACAGTGTGGTATAAATGTCTATTGCTTCCTCAGGGAGATGTCGTAACACAATGTTGGGTATACCATCGACCCCCACAGATTTCTTTTTCTTTAATGTTTGAAAAATTAAAAATTTGGCGTTTGCCAAGTTTTCGTCATTGAACCCTGTGAAACTTGTATTCTCAAATCGCCATTGCGTTATGTTATTTCCAAGGTAGAAGTTGTGCAGCAAGGCTCTGTTCTCCAGGTCATGATTCGGACGAATGATAGCATTCACCTTAAACACTTGCTGGAAAGCATCCCCTACAGCGTCTACTTTTTCAGGATCTTCTATCATATAATAATTATTATCGAAAACGGCACCTTCCGGATCAATTCCCGCAATCGTTAGTACGTCATCGTTATCTGGTGCCCTCTGGAGTTTAAGACATGGAAGATCGTTTTGATCATTTATTCTGAATACCTTATTTATTTGAGGAAACATACTAGGGTCGCTAGAATTAACAGCCCGAATTCTGTTATCCCAATATAAATTAATAGATAATCTATAGTTTTGTCTTATCAGAACGTTAATGTTTTTGATCGACGACTTCAATGTCCTAATCTCCGGATCACGTGTGTCCGTGAAATGTCTGTAAAGAAGTTTCAACCTAGTCAGCAGTCCACTTTTTTGTCGGTGTAGTGCGTCGATTGTCGCGTTCTTGTATAAACCAGTAGGGTCTTGTTCCTTATATTTTGGGATTGTTCTGTCAATTGTTCGTTTTATAGTCGTAACCATTTGAGTCAGGTAACCGTCGATCTCGACGTTCGTCAGGTTCCTGTCATTTCGTGGAGAAATAACATCGGAACGTATTTCTTCTGCCAAGGCGTTAGAGAAGCTTGGCCAGCGCGTCTTACTGAAATTGTAAGAGTACACAGGCACATACTCATCCAACTCCACAAGCTCGCTCGGGAGCTGTATTACGGTGGCAAGTCCGCAGTGATCACTGTCGTATTCAATTGTTCGTAAACAGTTTCTTGTCTGTTGACTTGTTGCGTCAGTTATAACAAGTCGTGTGTCAAGCAGCAAAAGATCCAGAAAAATACCACTTCTGGGAAATGACGGTCTATCTGTAGCCAGAAGGTCGATCCTACACTCAACACTGTATCGACCCATCCAATTTAAAAGATGGTTCTCTCTAGGATTTTGTATTTGGTTTCCCCAATCTACATGTTTGGCGTTTAAGTCCCCTGCCATGAGATAATAATTCTCATACAAGTTCAGTCTTAAGCATTCGAAAAGTTTTTCGAGCTCTGCGATAAAATAAGCTGGCTGAGGTGCGTCAGGTGAGTACACCGCTATTGCGTACATTCTTTTCACCTGCTGGAGAGGAATGCAAACGATGCAGGCTTCTAGCAAGCCGAATCTTCGCACTTCACTATTATATATAACTTTATGTTTAATACGCTTTCGTATGATGATTGCGACCCCACCCCCTTGAGAGGAGTTGGGCCGATCCCTTCTTACGATATTGTAATTTTTATTAGTCAGTTTGTGTTTCTGGTTTAGCTTAGTTTCGCTAGCCATAAACACACTGTAGCATCTCACAAGGTGTAAACCTAATTGTGTAAACCTAAGTGAGAGTCTACATAACCTTGCCAATGTTATTATCACGATAACAAGCCATTAGACAAGAAAACTTTCATAAGAAAAAACGATGTTCGCCATTCCTTTTCCGGAATGATTTTTCATTGATTCTTATTCTTTTTCTGACAGCTCTCAAGCTAACGTGGCCAGCGCATTAAACTAATATCTAAAACTAAAGCTAAAATCTAAATTTGCTAAAAAACTTAAACCTAAAGTAAAACTAAGCTAATAATAAAGTAAACATATATATTACTGAATTTAAATTAAAAAGTTTTTTATTTCCAACAAAAATCACTACAAAGTGAGTGTCGGTTCAGGTGCCATATTTAGTGGTGACAATTGGCAGCACAAAGATTGTGCCACTGTGCGAACTACCACGACAGGCACAAATTGGTGACCCCGACGGAGCCATTGTGCTCTCCAGATTTAGTGGCCCTAAAGCCAACATATACTCGGCCAGAAGTGTTCAAGGGAGCGCTACCGCTCAACGCTCAGCATAGCCCTTTGCCAACGTCGAGGCAAAAAAGACAAAAACCACCGCCGCAAACAGCCACCACAACGCTTGGCCAAAGAGCGCCACGCAAAAATTTTTTTTTGACGACGACAACAATCTGGCCAAGAAATCGAAACGCATTATTGTGTCACGCCATTCGGGCAGCAGAGCAACAAGCATCATACCATCCCGTTACCACCACCATCATCAACAACATAAGCATCGCTATCATCATCATTTACATATATATATATATATATATTTTGTATATCAAAATTATATAAAAGTACAGTGAGTACGATATTAATAATAATATATACATTTATATTAAATTTATATTCCTTGAGTGAAAATTTTTTTTATTTTTGGTGAAGTTTTTTGTGTGGTATTTTCGACGCGTTATTTGGTAGGTTTACAGTTTTTTTTTTTTTTTCTTTTCCTCTTGCTACGGTACATTGCATGCGGTGGATTGAGAATCCCGCTTTATCCTCCTAAAAAAAGTTTTGTTAGAAAGAAATCGGGACAGCGCGGAAAAACGTTTGAACGCCCTCTTAACGAAAGTGGAACTTGGGGACATGAAGCCATCTGAGCTTTATAGAAGCATGGAGAGTCTGGCAAGCGGCAACAATCTGGTGAATACACCACTAGTCAAAAAACTATGGCTGCCACCAAACATACGGGTTTGCCTCATGGCGGTGGAGAGTACGCAAACAGAAAGCGAACTTTTCGCGCTAGCCGACAGACTCCATGACTCCTCCCAAAGCACTTGTCCACAGATTTCGCAACTTAATGCAACTCAGACTTCCGATAATGCACTTTTGCAAAAGCTCGTTTTAAAAATTGAAAAACTTGAAACAAGTTACGCTAACGCAAATCGTTTTAACAGGTCGTCCAGACGTTTTTCCCGCGATAGAGCAACAGGTAGCCACCGTTCGCCAAGTAGGACGAATGAAAATAAATCTTTTTGCTGGTTTCATCGGAAATTTGGAAGCAACGCTAGAAATTGTTCGAAACAGTTTTGTACGTTTCAATCAGACGCAAATAAAAGTCAAAAAAACTAGTGCGCCAGATCTCAAATGCGGCTTTGAGTGAGGCAAACTTTTCGCGCCGTCTTTTTATCCGTGACAAAACTTCAAAATACCAATTTTTAATCGACACTGGTGCAGAAATTTCGATAATTCCGCGTAAATTCTGCCAGACGGCAAATGGTGGAAAAATCCACACCTACGGTTGCAAACGTTTAAGAGTCGACTTAAATCTACGACGCGTTTTCGATTTCACTTTCGTGATTGCTGATATTGATCACCCTATTATAGGTGCTGATTTTCTTCACAAGTTTAATTTGATCGTCGATCTTAGCAGCCGTAGAGTTGTGGATAAAGAAACCAACCTTCAAGTTAGTTGTCTCTATAAATCTACAAACATCTGTTCGCCAAAACTTTTTTCAATTCCAAGTGAATTCGGTGCTGTGTTGGATGAGTTTCCTGAGCTTAAAGCTCCGCCAGACTTCACGTTACCGATAAAACATAACGTTTTTCACCGAATAACAACAAATGGTCAACTCCCTTCCACCAGCGCACGAAGACTTAATCCGGATAGATTGGCAATCGCCAAGACACAGTTTCAACAGATGGTTAGTTTGGGTATTTGTCGTGTTTCTAAATCACACGTCGCTTCACCGCTTCATATGGTTCCAAAAAAGGATCCACTCGATTTTCGACCATGTGGTGATTACCGATGGCTAAACCAAGCGACAATACCAGACAAACATCCGATTTCAAACGCTCAAGACTGCACTGCTAACCTTGACGGTTGCTCAACCTATTCGAAAATAGATTTGGTACGCGCTTACCACCAAATACCGGTCGCGGAGGAAGACGTTCATAAAACGGCTGTCATAACACCTTTCGGGCTTTTCGAATTTCTTCGAATGCCTTTCGGCGTGCGCAACGGTGCGCAAACTTTTCAACGTTTTATGAACAGCATTTTAGGTGATCTTCCATTTGTTTTCGTTTACCTAGACGACATACTGGTTTCAAGTAAATCAACCGAGGAACACAAGGTGCATTTGCGAAAAGTTTTTCGTAAATTGCAAGAGCACGGACTTAACGTCAATGTGGCAAAATGCGAACTAGGAGTAAACGAGCTCAATTTTCTGGGTTACAACATTTCCAAACGTGGAATCATTCCTTCGCAAGAACGCGTCAAAGCCATAAACGAATTTCCTAGTCCCTGCTCTATCAAACAACTACAGCGTTTCCTCGGCATGATTAACTTTTATAATCGTTTTATGCCAAGTATGGCGTCAAAAGCTAAATGTCTTTACGAATTACTAAAAAATGTGAAAACCGATAAAAAATCAAAAGTAAAACCAATTTTTCAATGGCCAGACACGTGCGAAGAAGCGTTCCAAGTTCTCAAGCGAGATTTATCGCAACGCACTATGCTTTTTCATCCAAAGCCTCTAGCGCAAATCAGTATTATGGTAGACGCTTCTAACGACGCTATCGGAGGAGTCCTCCAGCAATACCATAATAACTGTTGGGAACCATTGGGTTTCTATTCCACACGTCTGAGCCCCACCGAAAGAAAATATTCTACGTTCGATCGCGAACTCCTTGCGATATTTAAAAACGTCAAACATTTTCGGTATTATGTAGAAGGTAGACAATTTACTGTTTTTACCGACCATAAACCGCTCACAAACGCCATCTGCTCAAAAACAGAAAAATCGCCTCGTCAAACTCGACATTTAGAATTTATCGCTGAATTCACAACCGATATTCGCTATATCAAAGGCACACAAAATATCGTCGCTGACACTTTATCGCGATTATACGTCGAATTGATAAATTTTAAAAATGTCAGCATTCCGAGTTTGGCTAAAGAGCAAGAAAATGACGACGAGCTTAAAATGCTTTTAAAGCGTGAAAACCCACCTTTCGAATTGTTAAAAAGTAATATTCCATTAAATGATGTTGACATTTGGAGCGAAACGTCCACCGGAAAAAATCGTCCTTACATTCCCGACATTTTCCGCCGAATAATTTTTGACAACCATTACAAACTTTCACATCCAGGTTCAAAAGCAATGCGAAAAGTAATCACTGCAAAATATTTTTGGCCTAAGATGAACGGTGATGTCAATCGATGGACGAAAAGTTGCATCTCTTGTCAAAAATCAAAAATTACCAGACATACGACTTCTGAACATGGAAAGTTTCTTGTTCCTGAAGGTAGATTTTCCCATATCCATATGGATTTGGTTGGTCCATTACCACCATCGCAAGGTTTTACTTACCTTTTAACCATAAGAGACCGTTTTTCTTCGTGGCCCGAGGCCATTCCAATCAAAAACATGAATGCCCCAACAGTAGTAACAGCTTTCGTTCAAAACTGGGTTTCGAGATTTGGAGTACCTCAAACGATCACTACTGATCAAGGAACTCAATTTGAGTCAAGCCTTTTCAAAGAGATATCCGAAATTCTAGGTACAAAACGAATCCGAACGACAACATATCATCCTCAAGCTAACGGCTTTGTCGAACGCTTCCATAGACAGCTTAAAGAAGCTTTACGTTCGCACGAAGACAAACAAAACTGGTTTTCAAACCTACCATGGACTCTTCTTGGTATCCGCTCGACAATAATTGACGACTTAAACGTAACGCCAGCCCAACTACTATACGGACAAAACTTACGATTACCGGCAGAACTCATCGAACCAAAACCCTTAAATCCGATTTCAAATTCTACGACAGCTCGAGAAATCACTCAAGCTATTTCGCAAATCCGACCGTGCCCGAAAAGAAATCGTGAACAAAAATACATCTTTGTTCCAAAAGATTTAAAAAATTGTAAATACGTTTTTGTTCGGGAGGAGGTGAATCGTGGAAGTCTTAATCCACCGTATAAAGGCCCGTTCGAAGTTATTGACCGCTTCGAAAAAACAATGTCGATATTGTTAAATGGCAAAAAGCAAGTTATTTCAATTGACCGTTTAAAGCCAGCGTTTTGTATTGAAAACGAAGAAAACGAGTCGAAACCAAACAAAAAACAAGTCACTTTCAACTTAAATTGAAAATTTTCATTATCATATATAAAAAATGTAACAAAAATTAAAACAAAAACAATGTACGGTCTTCTACCAAAATCAAATTTCAATTTTATAAGGTCTTCTACCAACAATTACAAAACTCACTGTACTAATGTATGTAAAAAAAAAAATAAATCAAAATTGTAAATTTTATAAAAAGCTTATATATTAATGTAATGATTATGTATTCAACATTTATTTGATCAGCCACTTTTTTTCTTTGTTAAATTTAAATTTCAAAATAAATTTAAAAGTTTAAATTGTACGGCGGGGAGTGATGAAGCATCTCACAAGGTGTAAACCTAATTGTGTAAACCTAAGTGAGAGTCTACATAACCTTGCCAATGTTATTATCACGATAACAAGCCATTAGACAAGAATACTTTCATAAGAAAAAACGATGTTCGCCATTCCTTTTCCGGAATGATTTTTCATTGATTCTTATTCTTTTTCTGACAGCTCTCAAGCTAACGTGGCCATTAAACTAATATCTAAAACTAAAGCTAAAATCTAAATTTGTTAAAAAACTTAAACCTAAAGTAAAACTAAGCTAATAATAAAGTAAACATATATATTACTGAATTTAAATTAAAAAGTTTTTTATTTCCAACAAAAATCACTACAAAGTGAGTGTCGGTTCAGGTGCCATATTTAGTGGTGACAATTGGCAGCACAAAGATTGTGCCACTGTGCGAACTACCACGACAGGCACGCACACCAGGACTTTGGTCTTGCACAAATGAAAGAGTTTTGCTCTACGTTCGGTCCTAATCAGCGAATCCACCCTAGCCGCCTGCTCCCTGATCTGTTTTTGCACGTCGGTTAACTGACCATGAATGGTCAGCAACCCCTGCATTAGATCTGCCTCTGGCACAGAACCAGCCGTAGGCACTTGTACCAGTTTGGCTACCTGTGGTTGAGGCTCTAACGTTTTTCTCTTTCCAGACGCTATTTGGGCGTAAGAATTTGCGGGATTGACGGAAGTTGTTGTCTGGCGTACTTCAGGGCGTCTCACTTTAACTGTTTTCTTTTGGGCTTTGTTTTGCTTTATCTTCTGAAACTTCGGACATCCTCGATAGTTTGCGGGGTGCCCGGAGCCTCAGCAGAGCGCACATTTTAACTGGGTCATATCTGTGACCCTATCTTGGCCGAGTTTACATTCCCCTGTTTTGTGGGTATCTCCACATTTAACGCAGACTGGGTCCATACCACAGTTAACTGCAACGTCTCCAAACCCTTGGCAGTTCATGCATTGAAGCATGTCTTTCTGCTTTTTTAATTTTTCCCATCGTACAACTTGGTAATCCAGGACTGTTATATTCCTTAGACCACTCAATTTGCTTTGGGGCGAGAGTTGAACTAAGAAGAATGGTAAATTCCGTTTCTCCCGTCTGGCTTTGACTGTGGTGAACGGTCTGACCCCGATAAAATCGAGATCGTCGCTCGCCACTTGGCGGAGCCCAGCTAAGAGCGCCTGCGGATCCGTAGAGGATTCGATACCCTTCAGGAGGACTGTTTGAAGCTTGCCTTCCTTCGGGGTGAAACTATAAAATTCAGTTCAAGTTTGAGACAGAAGGTCTTTGACTTCTTTGTAGTGCTCTAAAGATGAGCACTGAATAGAATGCCTGTCTGCGTTTAGCCGCTTGATTGTAAAATTGTTGCCTACGACCGACTTACATATTTCTATAGTGTCTTTTATATCCATTTTATAAGTATTAATAGGTGGCACCTTACCTTTTTTTGCTTGTGGCTGTTGCTGTTGTTGTTGTGACTGCTGCTGTTGTCTCTGCTGCTGTTGCATCGGCTGCTGATGGGTCTGCTGCTGTTGTGACTGCT
Source organism: Baccha elongata (assembly GCA_951217065.1). Taxonomy (NCBI): domain Eukaryota; kingdom Metazoa; phylum Arthropoda; class Insecta; order Diptera; family Syrphidae; genus Baccha; species Baccha elongata. The sequence continues at coordinate 243,764 of CATNUY010000154.1, forward strand.
GCGGTTGTTGCTGTTGCGGTTGTTGCTGTTGCGGTTGTTGCTGCTGCTGTTGCTGCTTCTGTGTCTGTTGTCGTTGTTTTTGTGGTTGTGGTTGTTGTTGTTGTTTTGCCTGCGGCTGCTAAGTCTGCTGGTGTGGTTGCCGGGGCGGTTGCTGTTTGTGAAGCTGTTGTTGTGGCTGCTTCTTTGATTGCTGCTTCTGTGGCTGCTGCTGGTCTGGGAGTGGTTGTTATTCTTGAGGAGGCTTCTGTTGTTGCGTAGCCTGCTCTTGGAGCGCTTGTTGGCGGGTACCCTGCTCAAGAGCAACTATGCGCTCCTTCTCCCGTCTTGCCTCGTGCTTCCTTTTGAGCGCTTCGACTAGCTTTATGAGTGAAGAGATTTGCTCCGTCAAAGCCCCAATCTGCTGGTCCTCTTCTTCGTCAGACAGCTCGACTACCTCGCCACTGACGTAATGTCCTTCTCCTTCCACTGACATGTAGGAGATGTCATCAGCATCTGCGTCAGCGGCGTTTTTTTTCGCCTGTTAGACTGGCGTCCTGATCGTTTGGATTGTCGGCGGCGATCGCTCCGTCAGCCTCTTCGACGTGCATGTCATCCACCTCAGCTTCATCGTCGCCTTCTTCGTTCTTGTCGTTGTTTCCGTTATCCAGCTGCCTCTGTATTTTAGCCTGAGCCGAAGCCTTGGCTGAACGCCCGCGCCCTCCTATTTTCTGGGCTGCCTCTACATCTGAGGTACGCTTTTTAACTACCAGATTTGGCTTATATCTTATATAACGCCTTCTCTTCAATGGGTCTGGTTCTTCGACACATGCCGGTCCTGTGTTTTTCCCTTTAATAGGGCTCGACGTTTTTGCAGTTGCCATGCTGCTGGTTCCGACCTCGGCACGTGCCGATGACGATGTTGTTGTCGTTGTCGTTGCCGTTGTTACCAATTTGGGCTTTACTTGTCCTGCTGCTGCTGCTGCTGTTGTTGTTGGTTTTCGGGCTTTGGACTGCCTTGCTACAGTTGCTCTTGTTGCTTGGCCTGATGGCCCAGCTATTTGGCTGTCGGATGATACATCACCTGATAGTCCTCCAACTGTCTTCCTTGTTGTTGGGGGACCATCTTTCGATGTCCCCGTTGGTTTTCCCATCTCTCTTTCTAGTTTCTCTCGATTTCTGGTAACCTTTTCCCAGAAATTATTTAAAAAAAAGCCCTGGCCACAGTGGGACTCGAACCCACGCCCTTCAGATCCGTCGTCTGCCAATCTTTTTTTTTTTTTTTTTAATTCAATTTTTTATTTTCAATTTAACTTATAACTACTTAAATGCTAGACAAAAACCTTAAAAACTAGCTTACAGAATAACTTAACTAACTTACTGGCCCCATGCGGGCCAGTAAGTTAGTTAAGTTATACTATAACTATATATAAAATGCATTTCGGCGTAAAAACTAACTTAAATTAAAATTCAATATTACTTAAGACTAAACGAGAAAATTCTTAAAAACTCGTTTTTCTATGACATTTTATATAAAAACTTAAAACTTCCCTTTACCTAAATAAAACTAAATTAACCTAAATAAAATTAAAATATACGTAATAACTATACGTAAATAACTTAAAATTACTTAAAAATACTTAAAAAAACTTAAAACTAGAACAGCCACCAGCAGCTTTTTTTTTTCCATCAGCCTATGCACATTCACACACGTGCATACATATGCATATATTAACACATATACATATGTATGCGCTCAAGCACATATCCACAAACAAACAATTTTTTGGATTTTATATCTTTTTTTGTTGCCCCGTCACTGTCCTTTTTAATCTACCTAGTTATAGCTTAGAAATACGCAGTTCTGCCAAGGCAAAAACTTTGGCTAATCATCATTATCAAGGTGGTCACCCAACCACCAGAATTGTTTTACTTGCTTATCCAAGTCCTTTCTGTCCCGAAGGGGCACAGCTCTACTGAACCGCAGACGCTCTGTTCCGTTCCCAGAGCCGACGTCTCGATCATACAGGAGTCGCCGATCCACAGTTCAACGGCTGCCGTGGTAGATTAACGGAACCGTCAATCTATCCTCTATCAGCCCCCGACTGTCTAAATAAAGGAATGTCTCGGGCGGGATGAAACCGTTAAGACAAACGCTCTCACTTTATTCTTCATTGGGGTAGTAAGCCCCGAAAATAAGTCCATTGGCTGAGGTCATCGCTCTTGCAATGTGACCCCGAATCAGCTTAATTAAAAAGTTATCTATCCTGTTTATATTGGCCCCGTTGTATAAGACCTCGTTGGCATAATAATGTTTGTGATCTGACTCTGGTGTTCTGTCTAATCCAAGACAGGTCCTAAGACACTGCCTCTCAAACACCCGAATCTTTTCCATTTGAGATGTGGCAACGTTAAACCACACAGGGCACCCATAGGCAATCATCGGCTGGATGAGCGCCATGCAGCAAATCACCTTTACCCTGTTTTCAAGGCGGCTGCTATAAAACAACCGTCTTGTCAGAGAAAACGCTCCCCTAGCTCTGGCCAGAGCAGCATCTATATGTCGATTGAAATATAGATACTGATCTAGCCAGATACCAAGGTACTTTACTACATCTTTACTCGCCAATTGATGTCCACTTGGTCCAACGATCACTAGATTTCTCCAGTTTTTTCTTGTATCCCTAGAAGCCTTAGACAAAGGGGTTCTAAACAGGATTGTTTCTGATTTCTGAAAGTTAATTTTTAACTTCCAGTCATCACAATATCGCTGAATCTTGTCGAAGTCACGCTGCAAGAGAATTCTGATGGCTTTAACTTTTGGGCCCGTCCTGTACGCTACAAAGTCATCGGCATACGCAATCGCATGAGTGAGACTACCTATCAGATCGCTGGTGTAAATACTAAAAAGAATCGGCGAGTTCACAGCTCCCTGCTGTAGACCGTTTTTAATATCGAAAGTTGTGGTAGAAGTTACATTGCCACTTTTGACAACAAACTTTCTATCATTGAGCATGTCATGAAGCATATATAACAGTGGTTTACTTATGCCAAATCTAGTTAATTTCAGTTAAAGACCCTCTAACCATACGGTGACGAAAGCCTTCTCTTAATCAACAAGAACGGCACCCGTGCATTGATTTTTCGCTTTGTTCCATTGAACATCAGAAACTAACTTAGACGCGGCATGAATAGTGTCATGTCCCGCCTCAAAGCCAAACTGATTATCTGGAATAATACTTTTGTCCCCAGCCCACTTGAACAGAGCTCTATTGAGAATCTTTTCGAATACTTTACTGATACTTGGAAGAAGACTTATCGACCGAAGATTTGCCGGATTGGAGCTGTCCTTTCCCTTTTTGGGGAGAGGATGGACCACAGCTGTCTTCCAACTCACTGGAAAATATGAATTATTCAATGCGTTGTTGAACAGTGTGGTATAAATGTCTATTGCTTCCTCAGGGAGATGTCGTAACACAATGTTGGGTATACCATCGACCCCCACAGATTTCTTTTTCTTTAATGTTTGAAAAATTAAAAATTTGGCGTTTGCCAAGTTTTCGTCATTGAACCCTGTGAAACTTGTATTCTCAAATCGCCATTGCGTTATGTTATTTCCAAGGTAGAAGTTGTGCAGCAAGGCTCTGTTCTCCAGGTCATGATTCGGACGAATGATAGCATTCACCTTAAACACTTTTTTTTTTTTTTTTTTTTTTTTTTTTTATAATAGGCACGCACTCAAGGGGTTTTTGTTCCCTTTTTATGCCAAAGCACAGTGCGAGCGTTAGGAAAAATGGGATAGACGGAGAGGGTTAAGGATGAGGTGTCGGTTAACATTAGTCTTGAATTCCTGAACACTGCAATGACTGGGGAAGACAGAGTGTGGAAGAGAGTTCCACATTCGCGTAGTACGGCTAAAGAACGATTCTCTGAACATGACCGTACGTCCGAAGTTGGGCTCGAGGGTGAACTGATGGGCATTCCTGGAGGCGCGGGTATTACGGTTGAATATCTTAAGGGGAGGAATGCAACTGGCTATTTCACTAGAGCATAAACCATTAAAGTAACGGTAAAAGAGGGTGAGGCATGAGACATTACGTCGATGTTCAAGTGACGTAAAAGTCTCAACGATGGTACGGTCACCAATCATCTTAAATGCTCTTCTCTGGATACTGTCCAAAAGACTTAAGTACGTTACTGGAGCACCAGCCCAAATGTGGGAGTTGTACTCAAGCTTTGGCCGTATGTAAGTTTTGTAGATGGTAGCCAGATCAGAAGGGGAAAAGAAGTTCTTGCATCGTCTTAAAAAACCTAAACATCTTGCGGCATTTTTGGCGACATCGCATATGTGATCATTCCACAAGAGGTGGTCGGTGATACACATACCAAGAATCTGGAGATGTTCGGTTTCACTGATGCAAGTGCCACACATGGACAGTGGCAAGGGGGGTATATCTCGCTTCAACGATACAAGACAGCATTGAGTTTTCAAAGCATTAAACTCTACGCGGTTTTTTATTCCCCATTGTACAATGCTGTTTAAGTCAGAGTTTAATGAGCTTATCATATTTTGCCGTTGCAGTTCCACACCCGAAAGGGAGGGATGTGAGTCTGGGAACGAATATGAAAAGCTAAGGGTACTATCGTCAGCGAAACAATGAATTGGATTAGAAGTTACAGACAAGAGATCATTTATAAAAATGAGAAAGAGGGTCGGAGACAAAACGGAGCCCTGGGGCACACCAGCATTTATTTTGTGGGTTTCAGACTTGAATCCGTCCAGTACAACTTGTATTGAACGGTTCAAAAGAAAGTTTCTAATCCAACGAAGGAGGAATTCATCAATACCGAAGGCACGCATTTTCGATAAGAGAGCCTGGTGCCAAACTCTATCAAATGCTTTTGAAATATCTTACTTTCTCCAAAACGATGTAAAGATTTGTTCCACTGTTCGGTGAGATATGCCATCAAATCACCAGTGGACTTGTTGCTGCGAAAGCCGTACTGCCGGTCATTAAGAAGCTTTCGTTCTTCAAGATATTTCTTAAGCTGATAATTTATCAGCGTTTCCATGACCTTAGAAAGAAGGGACGTAAGTGCAATCGGACGATAATTGGAGGGAGAGGAGGATTCGCCTTTTTTGGGTATAGGCTGGACAAATGCTGTTTTCCAACTACTCGGAACGAGCCCAGAAGAATAGGATAGATGGAAAAGCTTACGCAATGGTTTTGCCAGCGTTGAAGAACACCTCTTCAGAACAATAGCGGGGATACCATCCGGGCCAGCGGATTTGTGTATGTTGAGATCCTTTAGGACCCTCGCCACAGCACGAGTGCGAAAGAAGATTCGTCCCATGGAATCATTAACGCGCTCAAGAACTGGCGGAGTCATGACACTCTCTGGCAGCGAAGAGTTGGCGGCGAACTGCCTAGCAAAAAGGTTAGCTTTCGCAAGAGAGCTAACCACTGGAGTATCATCATCAATGAGCGTTGGGACCGAGGAAGAGGAAGAATTCTTCATGTTTTTCACAAATGACCAAAAATTTTTACTGCCTTTGGGACATTGCAGTATTTTTTGCCTTAGTTTTTGGTCATGTAAAAATTTGGTCCGTCGAATATGGACATTGCAGGCCTTCCTGGCTTGTTTAAACTTATTCCGATTTTCCTCAGTAGGGTTGGCTTTGTAACAACGGAAACTTACCTCTTTAGCCCTGATAACCTCTTTACAGCTCATATCAAACCATGCGTTCACTTTAGGTCTGATGCTTTTAACCCTATTCGGGATAAAAGTTCTCATTCCCAAAAGAATTAAACTTGTGAGCATATCCGCACTGGAATCTACGTCACTATCGAGGAAGCATAGTGACCAGTTAAAGATCCTGAAAAAATTATTGAGGCCGTCCCAGTCGGCTTTCTCGTACTGCCAAACGGTTCTCTTAGGAGCTCTTTCTTTAACTGGGATTTTTTGACACGAGAAATTTGCGGATATGACACAATGGTCAGATCGGCCTAGAGGCGATAATACACTTATTGCATATTTATCAGGGTCAAAGGTAAGGAACAAGTCAAGAGTGTTTTCTGCTTGGCCGTCAATGTCCGGTATTCGAGTGGGCTCGTTGACCAACTGAGCAAGGTGGTTAAACTCAGCAAAAATCTCAGCACACACTCCTTCGGGTGTTGTCTTGCTCGAATGGAGAAGCCAGGAAGAATTGTGTACATTGAAATCGCCCGTAATAACGATTTCAGTGCGAGGATACAAGGAAACAATTCTTTGAATGGAGTCGGACAGTGAGTCAAATTCAAACTTGCTGGAAAGCATCCCCTACAGCCTCTACTTTTTCAGGATCTTCTATCATATAATAATTATTATCGAAAACGGCACCTTCCGGATCAATTCCCGCAATCGTTAGTACGTCATCGTTATCTGGTGCCCTCTGGAGTTTAAGACATGGAAGATCGTTTTGATCATTTATTCTGAATACCTTATTTATTTGAGGAAACATACTAGGGTCGCTAGAATTAACAGCCCGAATTCTGTTATCCCAATATAAATTAATAGATAATCTATAGTTTTGTCTTATCAGAACGTTAATGTTTTTGATCGACGACTTCAATGTCCCAATCTCCGGATCACGTGTGTCCGTGAAATGTCTGTAAAGAAGTTTCAACCTAGTCAGCAGTCCACTTTTTTGTCGGTGTAGTGCGTCGATTGTCGCGTTCTTGTATAAACCAGTAGGGTCTTGTTCCTTATATTTTGGGATTGTTCTGTCAATTGTTCGTTTTATAGTCGTAACCATTTGAGTCAGGTAACCGTCGATCTCGACGTTCGTCAGGTTCCTGTCATTTCGTGGAGAAATAACATCGGAACGTATTTCTTCTGCCAAGGCGTTAGAGAAGCTTGGCCAGCGCGTCTTACTGAAATTGTAAGAGTGCACAGGCACATACTCATCCAACTCCACAAGCTCGCTAGGGAGCTGTATTACGGTGGCAAGTCCGCAGTGATCACTGTCGTATTCAATTGTTCGTAAACAGTTTCTTGTCTGTTGACTTGTTGCGTCAGTTATAACAAGTCGTGTGTCAAGCAGCAAAAGATCCAGAAAAATACCACTTCTGGGAAATGACGGTCTATCTGTAGCCAGAAGGTCGATCCTACACTCAACACTGTATCGACCCATCCAATTTAAAAGATGGTTCCCTCTAGGATTTTGTATTTGGTTTCCATAATCTACATGTTTGGCGTTTAAGTCCCCTGCCATGAGATAATAATTCTCATACAAGTTCAGTCTTAAGCATTCGAAAAGTTTTTCGAGCTCTGCGATAAAATTAGCTGGCTGAGGTGCGTCAGGTGAGTACACCGCTATTGCGTACATTCTTTTCACCTGCTGGAGAGGAATGCAAACGATGCAGGCTTCTAGCAAGCCGAATCTTCGCACTTCACTATTATATATAACTTTATGTTTAATACGCTTTCGTATGATGATTGCGACCCCACCCCCTTGAGAGGAGTTGGGCCCATCCCTTCTTACGATATTGTAATTTTTATTAGTCAGTTTGTGTTTCTGGTTTAGCTTAGTTTCGCTAGCCATAAACACACCAGGACTTTGGTCTTGCACAAATGAAAGAGGTTTGCTCTACGTTCGGTCCTAATCAGCGAATCCACCCTAGCCGCCTGCTCCCTGATCTGTTTTTGCACGTCGGTTAACTGACCATGAATGGTCAGCAACCCCTGCATTATATCTGCCTCTGGCACAGGACCAGCCGTAGGCACTTGTACCAGTTTGGCTACCTGTGGTTGAGGCTCTAACGTTTTTCTCTTTCCAGACGCTATTTGGGCGTAAGAATTTGCGGGATTGACGGAAGTTGTTGTCTGGCGTACTTCAGGGCGTCTCACTTTAACTGTTTTCTTTTGGGGCGAGAGTTGAACTAAGAAGAATGGTAAATTCCGTTTCTCCCGTCTGGCTTTGACTGTGGTGAACGGTCTGACCCCGATAAAATCGAGATCGTCGCTCGCCACTTGGCGGAGCCCAGCTAAGAGCGCCTGCGGATCCGTAGAGGATTCGATACCCTTCAGGAGGACTGTTTGAAGCTTGCCTTCCTTCGGGGTGAAACTATAAAATTCAGTTCAAGTTTGAGACAGAAGGTCTTTGACTTCTTTGTAGTGCTCTAAAGATGAGCACTGAATAGAATGCCTGTCTGCGTTTAGCCGCTTGATTGTAAAATTGTTGCCTACGACCGACTTACATATTTCTATAGTGTCTTTTATATCCATTTTATAAGTATTAATAGGTGGCACCTTACCTTTTTTTGCTTGTGGCTGTTGCTGTTGTTGCTGTTGTTGTTGTGACTGCTGCTGTTGTCTCTGCAGCTGTTGCATCGGCTGCTGATGGGTCTGCTGCTGTTGTGACTGCTGCGGTTGTTGCTGTTGCGGTTGTTGCTGTTGCGGTTGTTGCTGCTGCTGTTGCTGCTTCTGTGTCTGTTGTCGTTGTTTTTGTGGTTGTGGTTGTTGTTGTTGTTTTGCCTGCGGCTGCTAAGTCTGCTGGTGTGGTTGCCGGAGCGGTTGCTGTTTGTGAAGCTGTTGTTGTGGCTGCTTCTTTGATTGCTGCTTCTGTGGCTGCTGCTGGTCTGGGAGTGGTTGTTATTCTTGAGGAGGCTTCTGTTGTTGCGTAGCCTGCTCTTGGAGCGCTTGTTGGCGGGTACCCTGCTCAAGAGCAACTATGCGCTCCTTCTCCCGTCTTGCCTCGTGCTTCCTTTTGAGCGCTTCGACTAGCTTTATGAGTGAAGAGATTAGCTCCGTCAAAGCCCCAATCTGCTGGTCCTCTTCTTCGTCAGACAGCTCGACTACCTCGCCACTGACGTAATGTCCTTCTCCTTCCACTGACATGTAGGAGATGTCATCAGCATCTGCGTCAGCGGCGTTTTTTTCGCCTGTTAGACTGGCGTCCTGATCGTTTGGATTGTCGGCGGCGATCGCTCCGTCAGCCTCTTCGACGTGCATGTCATCCACCTCAGCTTCATCGTCGCCTTCTTCGTTCTTGTCGTTGTTTCCGTTATCCAGCTGCCTCTGTATTTTAGCCTGAGCCGAAGCCTTGGCTGAACGCCCGCGCCCTCCTATTTTCTGGGCTGCCTCTACATCTGAGGTACGCTTTTTAACTACCAGATTTGGCTTATATCTTATATAACGCCTTCTCTTCAATGGGTCTGGTTCTTCGACACATGCCGGTCCTGTGTTTTTCCCTTTAATAGGGCTCGACGTTTTTGCAGTTGCCATGCTGCTGGTTCCGACCTCGGCACGTGCCGATGACGATGTTGTTGTCGTTGTCGTTGCCGTTGTTACCAATTTGGGCTTTACTTGTCCTGCTGCTGCTGCTGCTGTCGTTGTTGGTTTTCGGGCTTTGGACTGCCCTGCTACAGTTGCTCTTGTTGCTTGGCCTGATGGCCCCGCTATTTGGCTGTCGGATGATACATCACCTGATAGTCCTCCAACTGTCTTCCTTGTTGTTGGGGGACCATCTTTCGATGTCCCCGTTGGTTTTCCCATCTCACTTTCTAGTTTCTCTCGATTTCTGGTAACCTTTTCCCAGAAATTATTTAAAAAAAAGCCCTGGCCACAGTGGGACTCGAACCCACGCCCTTCAGATCCGTCGTCTGCCAATCTTTTTTTTTTTTTTTTTAATTCAATTTTTTATTTTCAATTTAACTTATAACTACTTAAATGCTAGACAAAAACCTTAAAAACTAGCTTACAGAATAACTTAACTAACTTACTGGCCCCATGCGGGCCAGTAAGTTAGTTAAGTTATACTATAACTATATATAAAATGCATTTCGGCGTAAAAACTAACTTAAATTAAAATTCAATATTACTTAAGACTAAACGAGAAAATTCTTAAAAACTCGTTTTTCTATGACATTTTATATAAAAACTTAAAACTACCCTTTACCTAAATAAAACTAAATTAACCTAAATAAAATTAAAATATACGTAATAACTATACGTAAATAACTTAAAATTACTTAAAAATACTTAAAAAAACTTAAAACTAGAACAGCCACCAGCAGCTTTTTTTTTTCCATCAGCCTATGCACATTCACACACGTGCATACATATGCATATATTAACACATATACATATGTATGCGCTCAAGCACATATCCACAAACAAAAAATTTTTTGGATTTTATATCTTTTTTTGTTGCCCCGTCACTGTCCTTTTTAATCTACCTAGTTATAGCTTAGAAATACGCAGTTCTGCCAAGGCAAAAACTTTGGCTAATCATCATTATCAAGGTGGTCACCCAACCACCAGAATAGTTTTACTTGCTTATCCAAGTCCTTTCTGTCCCGAAGGGGCACAGCTCTACTGAACCGCAGACGCTCTGTTCCGTTCCCAGAGCCGACGTCTCGATCATACAGGAGTCGCCGATCCACAGTTCAACGGCTGCCGTGGTAGATTAACGGAACCGTCAATCTATCCTCTATCAGCCCCCGACTGTCTAAATAAAGGAATGTCTCGGGCGGGATGAAACCGTTAAGACAAACGCTCTCACTTTATTCTTCATTGGGGTAGTAAGCCCCGAAAATAAGTCCATTGGCTGAGGTCATCGCTCTTGCAATGTGACCCCGAATCAGCTTAATTAAAAAGTTATCTATCCTGTTTATATTGGCCCCGTTGTATAAGACCTCGTTGGCATAATAATGTTTGTGATCTGACTCTGGTGTTCTGTCTAATCCAAGACAGGTCCTAAGACACTGCCTCTCAAACACCCGAATCTTTTCCATTTGAGATGTGGCAACGTTAAACCACACAGGGCACCCATAGGCAATCATCGGCTGGATGAGCGCCATGCAGCAAATCACCTTTACCCTGTTTTCAAGGCGGCTGCTATAAAACAACCGTCTTGTCAGAGAAAACGCTCCCCTAGCTCTGGCCAGAGCAGCATCTATATGTCGATTGAAATATAGATACTGATCTAGCCAGATACCAAGGTACTTTACTACATCTTTACTCGCCAATTGATGTCCACTTGGTCCAACGATCACTAGATTTCTCCAGTTTTTTCTTGTATCCCTAGAAGCCTTAGACAAAGGGGTTCTAAACAGGATTGTTTCTGATTTCTGAAAGTTAATTTTTAACTTCCAGTCATCACAATATCGCTGAATCTTGTCGAAGTCACGCTGCAAGAGAATTCTGATGGCTTTAACTTTTGGGCCCGTCCTGTACGCTACAAAGTCATCGGCATACGCAATCGCATGAGTGAGACTACCTATCAGATCGCTGGTGTAAATACTAAAAAGAATCGGCGAGTTCACAGCTCCCTGCTGTAGACCGTTTTTAATATCGAAAGTTGTGGTAGAAGTTACATTGCCACTTTTGACAACAAACTTTCTATCATTGAGCATGTCATGAAGCATATATAACAGTGGTTTACTTATGCCAAATCTAGTTAATTTCAGTTAAAGACCCTCTAACCATACGGTGACGAAAGCCTTCTCTTAATCAACAAGAACGGCACCCGTGCATTGATTTTTCGCTTTGTTCCATTGAACATCAGAAACTAACTAAGACGCGGCATGAATAGTGTCATGTCCCGCCTCAAAGCCAAACTGGTTATCTGGAATAATACTTTTGTCCCCAGCCCACTTGAACAGAGCTCTATTGAGAATCTTTTCGAATACCTTACTGATACTTGGAAGAAGACTTATCGACCGAAGATTTGCCGGATTGGAGCTGTCCTTTCCCTTTTTGGGGAGAGGATGGACCACAGCTGTCTTCCAATTCACTGGATAATATGCGTTATTCAACTCACTGGATAATATGCGTTATTCAATGCGTTGTCGAACAGTGTGGTATAAATATCTATTGCTTCCTCAGGGAGATGTCGTAACACAATGTTGGGTATACCATCGACCCCCGCAGATTTCTTTTTCTTTTTCTTTAATGTTTGAAAAATTAACTGAAGTTCTACCTTCGAAATTAACAATGAACTGGGTATATTTCGCTCGGCGATGGTGGCGTTTGCCAAGTTTTCGTCATCGAACCCGGTAAAACCAGTAATCTCAGATCGCCATTGCGTTATGTTATTTCCAAGGTAGAAGTTGTGCAGGGCTCTGTTCTCCAGGTCATGATTCGGACGAATGCTAGCATTCACCGTATACACTTGCTGGAAAGCAGCCACTGCAGCCTCTACCTTTTCCTGAGGATCTTCTATCACATAAAAATTATTATCGAAAACGGCACCTTCCGGATCAATTCCCGCAATCGTTAGAACGTCTTCGTTATCTGTTGTCCTCTGGAGTTTAAGACATGAAAGATCGTTTTGATCATTTCTTCTAAATATCTCACTTGCTAGAAAGCAGCCCCTACAGCCTCTACCTTTTCCTGAGGATCTTCTATCAAATAAAAATTTTCATCGAAAACTTCACCTTCCGGATCATTCCCGCAATCGTTAGTACGTCTTCGTTATCTGTTGTCCTCTGGAGTTTAAGACATGGAAGATCGTTTTGATCATTTCTTCTTAATATCTTATTTACTTGGGGAAACATACTAGGGTCGCTAGAATTAACAGCCCAAATTCTGTTATCCCAATAAAAATAAATAGATAATCTATAGTTTTGTCTAATCAGAACGTTAATGTTTTTGATCGACAATTTCAATGTCCTAATCTCCAGATCACGTGTGTCCGTGAAACGTCTGAAAAGAAGTTTCAACCTAGTCAGCAGTCCACTTTTTTGTCGGTGTAGTCGATTGACGCGTTCTTGTATAAGCCAGCAAGGTCTTGTTCCTAATATTTTGGGATTGTTCTGTCCATTGTTCCTTTTATAGTCGTATCCATTTGAGGCAGGTACCCGTCAGGTTCCTGTCATTTGGTGGAGAAATGTCATCGAAACGCAATTCTCTTGCTAAGGCGTTGGAGAAGCGTGAAATTGTAAGAGTGCACAGGCACATACTCATCCAACTCCACAAGGTCGCTCGGAAGCTGTATTACGATGGCAAGTCCGCAGTGATCACTGTCGTATTCAATTGTTCGTAAACAGTTTCTTGTCTGTTGATTTGTTGCGTCAGTTATAAGAAGTCGTGAGTCAAGCAGTAAAAGATCCAGAAAACTACCACTTCTCGGAAATGACGGTCTATCTGTAGCCAGAAGATCGATCCTACACTCAACACTGTATCGACCCATCCAATTAAATAGATGGTTCCCCCTAGGATTTTGTATTTGGTTTCCCCAATCTACATGTTTAACATTTAAGTCCCCTGCCATGAGATAATAATTCTCATCTAAGTTCAGCCTTAAGCATTCCAAAAGTTTTTCGAGCTTTGCGAATAAATTAGCTGGCTGAGGTGCGTCAGGTGCGTACACCGCGATTGCCTACATTCTTTTTCCCTGCTGGAGAGCAGCGTGCTTTTAACCATTTCGCGTTACCGGCAGAATAGAGTTGAGGTAATCCACCCTAGCCGCCTGCTCTCTGATCTGTTTTTGCACGTCGGTTAACTGACCATGAATGGTCAGCAACACTTGCATCAGATCTGCCTCTGTTTGGCTACCTGCGGTTGAGGCTGTACCAAGTTTCCCTTTCCAGACGCTATTTGAGAGTAAGAAATTGCGGTACCTCAACTGTTTTCCTTTGGGCTTTGTTTTTCTTTATCTCCTGAAACTTCGGACATCCCCGATAGTTTGCGGGGTGCCCGGAGCCTCGGCAGAGCGCACATTTTAACTGGGTCATATCTGTGACCCTATCTTGGCCGAGTTTACACTCCCCTGTTTTGTGGGTATCTCCACATTTAACGCAGACTAGGTCCATACCACAGTTAACTGCAACGTGTCCAAACCCTTGGCAGTTTATGCATTGAAGCATGTCTTTCTGCTTATTTAGTTTTTCCCATCGTACAACTTGGTAATCCAGGACTGTTATATTAATTAGACCACTCAATTTGCTTTGGGGCGAGAGTTGAACTAGGAAGAATGGTAAATTCCGTTTCTCCCGTCTGCCTTTGACTGTGGTGAACGGTCTGACCCCGATAAAATCGAGATCGTCGCTCGCCACTTGGCGGAGACCAGCTAAGAGCGTATCCGTAGAGGATTCGATACCCTTCAGGAGGACTGTTTGAAGCTTGTCTTCCTTCGGGGTGAAACTATAAAATTCAGTTCAAGTTTGAGACAGAAGGTCTTTGACTTCTTTGTAGTGCTCTAAAGATGAGCACTGAATAGAATGCCTGTCTGCGTTTAGCCGCTTGATTGTAAAATTGTTGCCTACGACCGACCTACATATTTCTATAGTGTCTTTTATATCCATTTTATAAGTATTAATAGGTGGCACCTTACCTTTTTTTGCTTGTGGCTGTTTCTGTTGTTGCTGTTGTTGTTGTGACTGCTGCTGTTGTCTCTGCAGCTGTTGCATCGGCTGCTGATGGGTCTGCTGCTGTTGTGACTGCTGCGGTTGTTGCTGTTGCGGTTGTTGCTGTTGCGGTTGTTGCTGCTGCTGTTGCTGCTTCTGTGTCTGTTGTCGTTGTTTTTGTGGTTGTGGTTGTTGTTGTTGTTTTGCCTGCGGCTGCTAAGTCTGCTGCTGTGGTTGCCGGAGCGGTTGCTGTTTGTGAAGCTGTTGTTGTGGCTGCTTCTTTGATTGCTGCTTCTGTGGCTGCTGCTGGTCTGGGAGTGGTTGTTATTCATGAGGAGGCTGCTGTTGTTGCGAAGCTTGCTCTTGGAGCGCTTGTTGGCGGGTGCGCTGCTCAAGAGCAACTATGCGCTCCTTCTCCCGTCTTGCCTCCTGCTTCTTTTTGAGCGCTTCAACAAGCTCTATGAGCGAAGAGATCTGTTCCGTCAAAGCCTCAATCTGCTGGTCCTCTTCTTGGTCAGACAGCTCGACTACCTCGCCACTGACGTAATGTCCTTCTCCTTCTACAGACATATATGAGATGTCGTCAGCATCTGCGTCAGCGGCGTTTTCTTCGCCTATCACGAAAATGTGTATAGCTACTGAGTAGACGTGTTTTTATTGGCGGCAGTTTCATTTAAAGTTTAACAATTGTACAGGATCCAAATAGACAATTAATTGGTGTAAAATAAAACAGAACTCTGTCATACATAAAATCCTGAAGTGAAAACCTCGAGAATTAAATAAAACAAGAATAAAACTTTTAAAAACTTTTAAATTATTCACAAACAAGTGGCAAATAATTTCTCGCTCTTTGTGTTAGACTCTCGTTTGCTTTTTTGTTTTAAAAATTCCGTAAATAACGTTTAAATCGTATATATTTAAATAATGTCCGGTAGTGGTAGAACACTCAGAACCCACACATCTACTAATGATGCAAAAACTCACCTCTTAATATTTCACAAAGTTTAGTTCCCCTCAAAACTGCCCCTCCTCTGGATGACAACAATATGTGGGAGAAAATGGACGAACGTTTAGCAAAACAGAGTGAGTTCATTATTGCCTTACTTTCAACTCAAATTAAGCAGTCGGAGCAAACATTGACCAAAAATATTGAGGAACAAATTGCCGACATTAAAACAAATATAACAAATATAAACAACCGCGTTGACAAGATTGAGGACCAATTTCAAACAACATCACTTGATGTACACAAACTTAAATCTGATGTCAACGACTTAACGTTATCAGTGTCCGAGATCAAAAAAGAACTCACTAAAACAAAAACCGAATTGTTAAGTACCACTTCGCGGTTAAATGATGCCAAAAACGAAATTGCAGGTACTACAAAAAAAATGCAAACCATGGAACTGGCACAAGAAATCCAAAACAACAAAAATATTGCATCCGATGCTGTTTTATATGGCATTCCACAATTACAAGACGAAAACTTGAAAAACTATTTTAATTACTTATGCCACACACTTAAAATCGAACCACCGTCTCTAAACGGTATTTTTCGCACTCACCCAATCAACAAAACCAACAAAAATTCCGCGATACTCATCAAATTTCAATCACCGTATGACAAAAATTATGTCCTAAAATCGATTTCCGTACACCGCAACGACCCAAATAATAAACAACTTTGTTTACGCGATGTTGGATTAAACCAAGATAAGGAAACACCAATCTATCTTCGCGAATGTTTGACAAAAAAAAATTATAATCTGTTGCAGGCTGCACTTCGTCTTAAAAAATCAAAACAATTGTCATCAGTACATACGACTCGTGGTCTTGTTTACGTAAAACGTCAAACAGATGAAGGTGCACGTTTGGTTGAAAACATAAAAGACTTGGATGGAGTTGCCATGCCTACACTCACGTCAACTAAATGATACAAAGCTTCTCAAACTTTTTTCTTAAAACTTTTTTTATTTTTTTTCAAACTTTTATTTCAAACTTTTTTTTCCTCTTAAATCTATTTCATTAAAAAAAAATATTTAAATTTTGTTTCTTTCCTTTTTCTCTCTTAAGTTCGTTAATTAAACTAAACTAAATTTTCAATTTATAACAATAATTAATTTTTTTTTTTTTTTTTCTTTTTTTTGCTCTGAGTTGAAATAAAACTTTTACTATAATGGTTATTGGTGATGTTATTGATGGTTCCATGTATGAGGTTAGCGACAATGTTCTGCGTTCAATGGTTAACGTTTTAAATAATCAGAGTAACGGTTTTAAAATTTGTCATATAAATGCACAAAGTTTGTTGCCGAAGATCGATGAGTTCAGGGATACATTCAGTGAAGCTAAGGTCGATGTAGTTTGTGTTTCGGAAACTTGGTTTAACAGTAGTTTTAATGATGACTTATGTGGAATGAGGGGTTATAAGCTTTTCCGAGGTGATAGACAAGGACGGGTTGGTGGTGGAGTGGCAATATTTGTACGTGAAGATATAACATGCAAAATTAAATGTCATTCAGGTGTTGGAAGTACAATAGAATACGTGTTTGTGGACCTTATATGCGGTGAAGATAATTTACTTATCGGAACAGTATATAGACCGCACAAGAACATCAGTCTGGCGACATTTTTTCAATTAATGGATGAAATATCTGTTCAATCTTCTAAAATAATTATAAGTGGAGACTTTAATAGTAATCTTTTAGTTGAAAGAAATTTAGTTGACGGAATGAGAACTTTCAACATGTTTCCAGTAAATACTACTGTTCCAACACATTTTTCAGAAGATTCTAGGACACTTTTAGATGTTTTTTTTGTAAGCGATCCGAGTAAGGTACTTTTTAAAGATCAGCTTTCAGCACCAGGCTTCTCAAAGCATGATCTTATATACATGACATTTGACTTTGAAGTTCAGGGTTTAAATGTCTCGTATCAATATCGGGACTTCAATTCTATTGATTACGTGAATTTAGAACAACATGTTCGTAACATCGAATGGAACAGCGTTTATTACCTGGCCTCTCCGAGTGATCAAATTGAATACATAAATTCACAGGTGTTATCACTTTTTAACACTCACGTTCCACTGCGTACAAAAATGCGCAGGCATGACCAACGATCGTGGTTTACGCCTGAAATTCGTGAACTTATGCTGTTGCGAAATCAAGCTTTTGGTAATTGGAAACGGTATAGACTTGATGTATTTCATATAAACTATCGATCTTTACGTAATCTAATTACCAACAAAATACAATTAGCAAAAAAGAATTTTTATTGTAACCGTCTGAGCTTATCTATGAACGGTAGAAAACTATGGAGTAATTTACGCGAGTTAGGAGTAGCAAGAAAAAAGAGCTCAGTAGTTTCCGACGAGGTAGATGGTAACGAGCTTAATCAAAAATTTGTCAACTTACCGTTTCCTCCGCCTCCTGACATTGTTTCCCTTCGCCATGATAATGATTCAGATGATTTATTTCAATTTTCAAGAATAGATAGTATGGATGTCGTTCAGTGTTTTTTGTCAATTAAATCTAATGCAACTGGAGTAGATGGCATACATCCTTAATTCATCAAAGCCATCTTACCCATCTTATTGCCACACATAACACACATCTTCAATACAATCTTGACAACAAGTATGTTCCCTGATCAGTGGAAAATGGCCAAAATAATACCGATTCCTAAGAATGCCAATGATTTCCGTCCCATTTCAATACTCCCTTTTTTATCAAAGGTATTTGAAAAAATTGTTCAAAACCAGATCAACGGTTACCTTCGGAGTAAAAATTTGCTATCACTTAAACAATCTGGGTTTAGAGAAAAGCATAGTTGTTCTACAGCACTTACCAATGTAATTGAGGATATACGAAAGCCCTTGGATGAAGGAAATATTACTTTCCTTATATTGCTGGACTTTTCGAAAGCATTTGACACGGTTCATCATGTGAATCTTTGCAACAAGCTATGTCAACTTTTCAATTTCTCGAACTCTGCTGTTCATCTAATGAGCTCATATTTAACTGGAAGAAAGCAGGCTGTATATGTAAACGGTAAAATGTCAAATTTCCTTTCTACTGAAAGAGGTGTTCCCCAGGGATCAATTCTTGGTCCCTTATTATTTTCTCTTTACATAAATGAACTTCCTCAAATCGTTTCTCAATCTTTAATTCAAATGTACGCTGATGATGTTCAATTGTACAAAAGTTGCCCTCTCGGATTAATCGAAGATTCTGTCTCGATTATTAATGAAGACTTAGAAAAGACCCTATTCTTCGCTCAAAGTAATTGTCTCTTTTTAAATCCGAGTAAGTCCAAGTGCCTCATTATCTCCAAAAAAATTGTAGACCTGTCATACTTTCCACCAATAATTCTTGACGGCGCTGAAGTGGAATATGTAGAGACTGCGAGAAATCTGGGAATGGTATTTAACCGGAAACTAACTTGGGACACGCATATAAACATCGTCATAGGAAAAGTATATGGTGTTCTCCGCACGTTATGGGTCGCGCAAAACTATATTCCTCTTAAAACCAGACTAATGTTAGCCAAAACATTGGTTATACCAATATTGATTTATGGGTGTGAGATATACTGTAACTGCGACTATAACAGTAAAAGAAAACTTAATGTTGCATACAATAGTATTGCTAGATACATATACGGGGTAAAAAGATATGATAGGATATCGAAAAGATATGATAGGATATCGTCCTACTCAAAAGCAATATATAACCTCTCATTTGATAACCTCATTCGATACAGAACACTAATGTTCCTCTTTAGAATAATGCAATCACATCAACCATCCTATCTTTATGATAGATTACAAATGACCTCATCGATTAGATCCCAACAAATTTTACCATTTCAATTCACGTGTTTAACCTCTGAACGCCAGTTTTTTATTTATGCTACTCGTTTATGGAATAGTCTACCTCGATGTATAAGACGTATTGGTGACCCACAGGGTTTCAAAAATGAGCTAGTAGCTCATTTAGCTCAAAATTAAACTTAATATTAAATCAAACTGCAAATTTTAAATTAAAACTGCAAATTTTAAATTAAAACAGTTATTCTTTTAACTCGGAACAACAAAAACAAAACAAAACAACAAAAACAAAACAAAATAAAAAAAAAGTGAAATTTACGTGAGAAGAAGAAAATAAATAAATTTGGAACAATAAACTAAGTAATTGTAATAATTAAATATTATTAAAATTAAGAAGAATTTAAAATAATTTAAGCTTTTGAATTTTTAAATTTGTATTGTATAAATGTAGCTTATAACAGTATTTCATATTGAAACTTGTATTAGATTATAAGATATTGTATCTTAAAATGCAAGTAAGCAAATAAAACCTAATAAAAAAAAAAAAAAAAATAAATTAGACTGGCGTCCTGGTCGTTTTTATTGTCGGCGGCGATCGCTCCGTCAGCCTCTTCGACGTGCATGTCATCCGCCTCAGCTTCATCGTCGCCTTATACGTTCTTGTCGTGTTTTCGTTGTCGTGGTGGTAGGGCTTAAACTGTTCATCATTCTACGGCATCTAAGATGTCTTGATCAGTGAACTAACCGCAGTCCGGGAGAACGCCTCGCCCTAGGACGTTCACCCTCAAGTTTGATGAAGAACCAGAGCATACCTGAATGTTTATTTATAAACATCTTCAGAGTAATGTCCGTGTTCAATAGGTAACCTATCCCAGGATTAACTGGGTAACGGCCCTACATCAGGCAAAAGTAGTTAGGGCAGGGGAATCACGAAATTGTCCTTGACGATTACTCATTTAAACGTTTGAAAGGGAACTTTCATAACATGAGTGTTTTGTTGGTTTTTCACTGGGCTAGTGCCATTGTGATAGTAGTAAATAAGCAGGGTGGTCTTTGTTACTCAAGGAGGCCACCCGAAAAGGCGGTAGATAACTACTCTATCCCAGAACATAAACTGGGTAACGAGCGTTACTACCGTTAAAAATTGAGTAAGTGAAGTAGAATTGACAGAAGTTGAGATGTGGAACTTGAGTTGGTTCCAGTTCAAGACATACTTGGCACATCTTCAGGGTAGGCAATCCCTGTGGCTTTGTAGGTAAGGTAAGAATGTCAAAGTTTTAGAGTTGAGAGTATTTCCTCAACTAAACGACGTTTTAGGTTTGACGTACAATAAACTTAGCACGGGTGTTAGGGGCCCTAGAGTTTGTTCGAGAGGAATGTCCTTTATGGAATTTAATCATGATCATTCTCTACACTAACAGTTGGGCTGGCCCTTTCGGGGAGCTTCGTGCTGGCTGTGGTTATCCAAGCGGAAACATTTGGCACTTCGGTGCAAGAGATGTAGATCGGTCTCGCTTCTTAACAAGGAGTGTGCACATACCTACATGTTCTCAATTTGTTACTGCGGTGTAATCTACTTCGGTAATTATACTTCAGAACGCTGGTTTCACGTTTGATTGAACCCACAGTGGATTCGCCACCGTGGAGTAAGAAGCTTTTACCGCTTAGGTACCCACGTTAAGCTTATCATTTCCTGCTGCTGCTGCTGCTGTTGTTGTTGGTTTTTGGGCTTTGGATTGCCCTGCTACATTTGCTCTTGGTGCTTGGCCTGATGGCCCCGCTATTTGGCTGTCGGATGACACATAACCTGATGCTCCAACTGCCACTCTACCACCTAGGCTAACTTGTCACTTGAAACTGATAGGTTAAACTATCTACTTTAAACACTCGCGTCTTTAGTTAAAATGAACACAGTGAAAGTTGCCAACGAAGTGCACTCTTCCATGGTTGCTGAACGACTGAAGCAAGCACTCTATCCATTGTACCATTCCCGCTTATACCTCTGATCTGATTAGATATCTCTGGAGAAGAAGTTCAATATGCTATCAACAAAAGTAACTCAACAAAGCAGCAGGAGAAAAGCGTTTGAATTTTACAAAAATGCGGCTTCAAGTTTTATACAATCCATAAACGATTGTTTCAGTTATATTTATAGGAAAAGATATACCGGTAAGCTTTCAAAGAATGTTATATTTCTTTTTTTAAAAAAGGGGACCCAAACGATCCAGGAAACTACCGAGGGATATCATTATTTGATATCTTAAATCTCCTCACTAGTGTGCTTCTTGCCCGACTTACGAATTGGGTGGAAACTTACAGATTGTTGAGTGAATTCCAGGCGGGATTCAGGTCAAGCTTCTCAACGGTGTATAACATTTTTGTGCTAAAAAGTACGTATCTGAGTCGGGGCAAAAAACTGTATTAATTTTTCATCGAATTTCGTGCGGCCTTTAATTCAGTGGATATATTTATATATAAGGATATATTTATTTTATACGTTAAATGCTTACGTTAACATTACATCGTTTATTGAATGTGTTTGAACAACAACAACAACTTAAAGGCGCTACCACCAATATTTAAACGAATTTTATTTACTTGTTTACGAATATTATTATTCGTTTCTTTCTATCTTTGGCTGGAGATATAGCTATTTCAAGGATTGCCAATTCCTTTCATCAGTCTCCTTTTAGTGGTATTGAGCTTTAATCCAATTTTATTATGAAAAACTTTTTCACATGCACACCGTGAGATTCGAACCCACGCCTTCAGATTTACTCAGTTTTCGAAGTCGTATGCACTACGCATTCCACCGCTTATGACCACTGACGACACAGGTCGAGATGTTATGTTTGTTTGTTTTTTGAAACGCATTTGGAGCTTCAACATTTTTCTAAGCACCTCTAAGTATGTTGTTTTGTTCCGCCTCCATTTTCTCCTAACCTTAATTTGATAGACTACAATTCGTAGCATATATCAAAGGGGGAGAGGTTGGAAGATAGGGAACATACCAGACTATTTAAGTTATTATTGTTGTTATATTGTACTATTCGTACTAGAATGTCAGTTTTTATTACTGACCATTCTGTTAATTTTCATTGAATGTGTTTGAACAACAACAACAACTTAAAGGCGCTACCACCAATTTTTAAACGAATTTTATTTACTCGTTTACGAATATTATTAATCGTTTCTTTCTATCTTTGGCTGGAGATATAGCTATTTCAAGGATTGCCAATTCCTTTCATCAGTCTCCTTTTAGTGGTATTGAGCTTTAATCCAATTTTATTATGAAAAACTTTTTCACATGCACACCGTGAGATTCGAACCCACGCCTTCAGATTTACTCAGTCTTCGAAGTCGTATGCACTACGCATTCCACCGCTTATGACCACTGACGACACAGGTCGAGATGTTATGTTTGTTTGTTTTTTCAAACGCATTTGGAGCTTCAACATTTTACTTAACTCTAAATCTCTTAAATCTAAATTTATTTTGGATTCATCGGTTTTGCGTAAAGAATTTATATTTAAAGCTTTCTGATTTGAGATTGTTGTGTGGTGAAAAAATTAAAATAGAGAATTTAATGTAAATTTTGATTAATTGATTAAGAGGACTGTTAACGCCATAGTTTGATCTGCTAAAAGTATTGTAAAGAAGCAATTTTCTTCGTAAACTAGTTTGACTCATATTGAAATTAATTCTACAAGGAACCGATGGAGATAAAACAGATCCATTCATTATTCTTGTAATGAAACCGAACTGCAAATAATCTCTATGAACAGAAAGAGATGGGAGATCTATCATTTGAAGTCTATGAGTGTATGGAAGTAATATTAATCTATCTGACCAGGGAAGAAATAGTAAAAAAAATCTTAAAATTTTTCGTTGAATACTGTCCATTCTATTTACGTGGATGGAGTAGTATGGTGCCCATACCACGCATCCATATTCAAGAATTGGCCTTACAAACGAAACAAACAGAATTTTTAGAACATATGGATCACGAAACTCACGGGGAAATCTTTTGACGAAGCCAAGTGTTATGTTTGCTTTTTTCACAATGTGATTATAGTGATCAATGAAGGATAGTTTGGAATCTAATATGATTCCAAGATCAGAATAACTAGTACTACACAAATTTGACGAGTTCAACAGATAGTCATACATTAATGCTTGACGTTTACGTGTAAAACACATTGTCTTACACTTGTCACTATTTAAAAACAAACGATTATTATTGCACCATTCCCAAAATGTGTTTAAATGGTCTTGTATTTGTTCACAATCTGCTATGATTTTAACTGCACGAAATATTTTTCGTCATCAGCATAAATTAAAGATTTTGAATTATTTAAAATTGAAGGGAGATCATTAATAAATAAAACAAACAACAAAGGACCAAGATGACTCCCTTGAAGAACACCAGAGTTAACTTTTAAATTGGCATGAACGGTTATTCCTAAATAAGACGCTGTAGTATCTTTCTTTAAAATATGAAGCTAACCACAAAACAAAACTATCGTTTAGGCCAATTCCCTTTATTGTATTTAAAAGGATTTCATGACTCAACCTGTAGAAAGCTTTACTGAAGTCTTGCAAGTGGTTTTCAAAAGCGTCTAAGCAAAATATAGAGAATTGAAATAAATTAGTCACTGTTTATTTCTTTTTAACATAACCATGTTAGTTTTCACATATAACAGAGGAACAGTTAAAGGAAAGAATATCACACATTATAGACTCGAACAATTTAGGAATAGCGGATCGATCTTTCCCAGATCGATGGAACTCATATTTTTATGTCAGGATCCTAGGTAGGGTCTTTCGTTACATGAATAGTAATGGGAGTTAAATGCCATTCCTGTTTTTGGTTTGAGACTGTTTAGATTCAATAAAGTTCAGGTTTCGCTTATCTTTTTTTTTGCGATTATATCAATATAGCGCGGGGTTGGTTTATTAATTCTCTTCTATCTGTCGTTATTTATTTTCGATTGCTGCATTCCAGTTGCTTTTTCTTTCATCGTCTTGGCCTGTGATGTTCAGCAATCCGACAATATTCTTGATAATAAATACTGCTCTCAAACCTCATTCGTACGTGGATTACAGAATTCTTTAAATTTGGATATGACTGATTCAATAAACTTTTTTTCCTCATCGGGTAATTGAAACGTTGAATAAAGTTGAATTGCCGACTCTCCAGCACAGCTAAAAAACCTGTCAACTTGCACTGCTCCATCTTCCTTGTCAGTTTTTGCAGCAACAGCATACAACGGCATACACTGTGTAACTTTGCTTAAACTTTGCAAAATTTTCTTTCAAATTTCCTTCTTGAACCAAAGTACCTGGCTTCCTTAAACCCATTATGATTTAGATTAGAATTTTTTAATTAAAATGCACGATGTTCTTTCATAATACTTTTTTTTTAATGCTCCGTTAATATTACTTTTTACATCGACTGCGCCATGAGGTGTTATATTACAATGAAAAAAACCATTCTTAATAGACATGAGTATATTGTCTGATTAGATAAAGAGTTTATAACTGTAAAGTACCTATTGATGTGTAAATTTACTGTGCTTGACAAATGCATGTAAATCTATAAGAATGTACATGCACAGTGAGTACAATGTTATAACAATATGAAGATGCTTCACATGACAGCTGGAGTTACAAACCTCGATCGAGTTGTAAGCCGGCCCATTTGAGATCATAACATAGTAAGATTACTAACCTTTGGCTAAGGATACTAAGCAAGAAACTATGAAAAATAATCGGAAATAAAAATAGTTTCTATAGCGTTTTTATCGCAGGTACTTTTAATAATTTTGAAGAAAAAATTTTACGAAAAACTTCCTTATTGGTATCAGTGACACAAGATCTTAACAAAATCGATCACATTTTTTTCGAGAAAAATCGGATTTCCTATAGAATTTATATGGCAGGTACCGTTAATAAGGTGATTTTGAAAATAAAAAATTAAACACCGCCATTGGCAACAAATCAGTCACACAAAATTTTATCAAAATCGTTCGTAGTTTTTTCGAGAAAATTTGGCTTTTCTGTAGCGTTTATATGACAGGTACCGTTAATTAGGTGATTTTGAAAATACATTTTTAACGAAAAACTTCATTATTGGAAATAAATCATTCACACTAAATTTTATCAAAATCGATTGTATATTTTACGAGAAAAATTGCATTGTCTTTAAGGCTTATTTGCCATGTACCGTTAACATGTAAACTTATTCTAAAAAAATGAAAAACAGAACCTTTGGCTACAAATCCATTGTACGAAATTTTATAAAAATCGATGGTATTTATAACGAGAAAAATGGTATTGTCTAAAACGCTTGTATGGCAGGTACCGTTAAAAATCTAGTTGTAAATTTTTTTGGCGAAAAGCATCACCGTTTTCAAAAAATCAGTCATGTTAAATTTTATCAAAATTGATCGTATTTTTTGTATGAGAAAAATTGAGTTATCTGTCACGTTTACCTAGGATAAAAATCAAAAATACGACTGGCCATATTACTCTAAAAATAAAGAGTAAAATAATATGTCTCGAAAAACGAGTTTTTAAAAATTTTCTCGTTTAGTTTTAAGTAATTTTGAAGTTTAATTTAAGTTAGTTTTTACGCCCAAAGGCATTTTTAATATATAGTTATAGTATAATTTAGAGCGCCCGTATGGGGCCAGTAAGTTAGTTAAGTTATTCTGTAAGCTAGTTTTTAAGGTTTTTGTCTAGCATTTAAATTAGTTATAAGTTAAATTGAAAATAAAAAATGAATTTATATAAAAAAAAAAAATATAAAGAGTACCAAGTTTGAAGAAAATTGGCCCAACCGTTTAGGCTATAGGTGTCGATACATTCAGACTGACAGACAGACAGACAGAAAAACATTCCTACTCTATTCGTGTTCTCTATCATCGTAATATCATGTTTTATTGTTATCTCAATTTTTTTACGAGTACAAAACTTGCCTAGTTTAGTTTTTGACGCCACTAGACTAATCTTTACTTGGTTGTCGTCAGAGAATCTAAAGTAAGCTACATCACAGTGGGCCAATTCACTGGCATCGACAAAAATGTGTACCTGTGCAGAGGTGTTGTTATTAAGTACCAAGTGACTTGCGTATCTACGATCAATGAAAATTTTTTTGACGTCTGGAATGAAGCCCTTTGTTCCATTTTTCTTGGTGCTTTTCTACTATCTTTTCATCCCATTCGATACCAGAACTGCATATTTCTTGCAAAAGAATTTTGAGCAGCACTATGAAGTTAGCAATCAAACCTAATGTATTGAAAACCGTCATAAGTATTTTAAAAATTTGTCTTTTTGCTGGCCACTTCTCTTCGGACAAAATGTCTGCTTGATTGGCGTGGGGTTTGATGGCAAATGAAAATGAATTGGATGTAGGTGACCACGACAGTGTTTTTTTTTTGAAATTTGCAGCTTTTTCTTTTAAATTGTTGAGCACTGTGGTAGAATTCGATAGAAAATTACGAATTTCAAATGCACCTTCTTTATGAATAAAGATTATTTCGTTTGCGGATGGCATTGCTTCCTCTTCGGTGTCGAAGCTGTCCAAGTAATCATTAACGTAAATATTTTCGAGTATACCCTTTACTGCTCTGGGATAGTATTCTTCGTAACGCCTTGCATTTTCGTTCTTGGCATACTATGCGCAAAATGGAGAGCACATTGAGCCGAAAGTCATAACTTGCATGACAAATTCTTCGCTTTGATTGATACGTCTGTTTCGCCACAGAAAACGCTGAGCGTGTTGGTCCGACTTTCTTATTTTTACCTGGTGAAACATCTCCTTTATGTCGGCACACATGGCAACTTTGCGCTCCCTAAAACGGAGTAGAACTGATATCTAAACCTGAGAAAAACAACGAATTCAGTGAAACATTATTTACTGCTGCAGCTGCATCCCACACGATTCTGACTTTATTCGGTTTGTTTTGGTTAACAACTGGAAATATAGGAAGGTACCACACATTATGGAAATGTTGCTGTATTTCTCGTTGAGTAAGTTTCCATGCATATTCTTTTTTGATATATTCTTCAATTTGTGTATTAAGTTTCTCAAGCAGCCGTGGGTCCTTTTCCATTCTCTTTTCCAGGTACATAAGACGACGAATAGCCATGGGTCGGCTATCGGGCATTTTATTTTGTTCGTGTTTCCACAACAAAGGTACAATGAAGTTTTTTCCTTCCGTTGTCATATTGCTTTTAAGTATTTCCATGGCCTTCTCGTCGTTGGACGAACGCAATAAAGTTTTATTTTTTAAGCCGATTAAGTAAATTGAAATAAATTCTGTAAATAGCAAGGCCAATTTTTCGTCTTCATTTCGTTGACAATCGCATAAATGGAAATTAAGATTTTTCTGTTGATCATCGCAATCGATTTGTTGTAATTGATACTTGCATGGACCATATACAGTC
Organism: Baccha elongata; assembly: GCA_951217065.1. Classification (NCBI taxonomy): domain Eukaryota; kingdom Metazoa; phylum Arthropoda; class Insecta; order Diptera; family Syrphidae; genus Baccha; species Baccha elongata. Next base: position 271,352 of record CATNUY010000154.1, read on the forward strand.
CATCCCAATCGTGTCTTTGAGGCAGCAGGTTGATCATTGAAGCCTTCTCTTGATCGAAGTTGTATCGTTAATTTCTATTGCGCTAGGCCCAACAAAATTTGCGGCTTAGCACTTGAATACGATGCCAGAGCGATTCCCTTTAAGTACGGATAATTTTTTGAAAGTTCTTCTGCATTTAGTAGCTCGCATTGGAAGGCCCAGTGAATTGTCTGTACGTAAATTTGTGACATCATATTTTTTTTTATCGGAATGGAGTGACGAAATTTTAATGTTGACTATTTTTGAGGTGCTTTCTGTGTGATGGGTATTTGCCGTCCATTTGAGGCACAGTGGTTTGGATTCACCCGAATTTTGCAACGATAAGCGAAATCGAGGAACCGTCATCGAGGAAGGCGAATGTATTTATATTTGTTTCACCATTATAAAAAGTTACTGGGATTATTCGAAATAAAATGCAACTTTTTTCCTTTTGGTGACAGTTCACAATTGCATTTGTAGACACTGAAGGTGGATCTTGAATTTTATTTAATAACTTGTGGTATTTATAGACACATCCATCGATACCACACGATTTATCAACACGACAACGATTTCGTCCATGTTGGCGCAAACATGTACGGCAAATTTTATTTCGCTTAACAGCGTCCCATTTTTTATTCAAGTTAAGACTTGAAAAACGTTCGCACTGATCAACGAAGTGGCAAGTTGATTTGCAAATGTTGCATTTTATTTTACTTGGCGAATCCAAATTGACGTGAAAGTTTATCGACGATCTTGGGCTCTGTTTCTCACTTCGGGTTGAAGAATTCATGCGAGTTACTTGAGATACTGAGCTAAGAATTTCACCTAACCACTCGCTAAAATGTAAAAGATTTGCATTTATAACCCCTTTACGAAAGCTTCCCCACTCTAAGCGTATTTGTGGAGGTAACTTTTCAACGAACTCTCGAACTATCGATGGATTTGTTAGGTGGTCATTCATACCAGTTGCTGCCATGATCGCACATGCATTTTCAACTGGAAGAGAAAACTGAATGATCGACTGAAGCTTTTCCATCTTAGGAGATGGTTCCTTTCGTATTTTTTCGATTAAATCATCAATAATATCTTCCGGACGACCGTACAGCTGCTGAAGGCTCTTTAAGACGCCAAGAACTTGGTCAGGGAAAAACAGCCACATACGTACGGTCTTAAGGGCGTCGCCACAGCTTTGTAGTCGACGCAGATTATAGCTATTCGAATAGCCGCAAGAAACCGCCGTGCTATTGAACCAGCTAATGAAGCGTGGCCATTCCTCTATTCGCCCACTGAACGTCGCAAGTTCATTCGACATGATTTGTCTCAATACACAGAGAAATATATGCAAGTCTTGATCACGATCTATGTGAAAAAAACTATTTTAACGAGAAATACTCAAACGATATGATTTCTACAGTCTTTAAAGCCAGAGGTGAAATTATGGACTTAAACTTTATCCCACATAGGGACGATTTACCAATCTTTTGCTCTCTGTGCAATCTAAAGGAAAGGGAAAACATTTTTCATTTCTTGGGAAGGTGTCCTGTTCTAAGGGAATTTAGACTTCACTGGTTCGGAAAACAAGTCTTGGATGAAATAGAGATGAAAATAATTTTGAATGGAAATGACTGGACTAATCTGTATAACTACTGTCAAAGCGCGTCAAAATATAGAAGAGCAATAGTTAAAGAATCTTTTTAAATACCTCTGTTAACTTCGTCAAACTCGGGCAGACGGCTTTAAGTCATGTCTTAAAAAAAAAAAAAAAAAAATTGTATTTAACTCATTGTTAATTAATTTAAAATGAAAACAATAAAATATATCTATCTATCTATCTATCTATGATTTGTCTGGCAGCAATTTGTTGTTTGTTCGGAGAGGCAGATGCTAATGATGGACTTGTATTAAAAATACTTGTTGTTGGATCTTCGCCATTAGCATTGTAGATCGACGCATTGACAAATGAAGGATGGGCTCGGGTGTCATCAGGTTGATTTGCTTCGCTGTACTAATTGGCATTAAATGTGCTATTCCATTGAGCTCGTTTCAATCTAGATTCATCGATCGAATAAGGTTTACGTTGCGCTTGTGTTTCATCAACCTCGCTATCAAAGCCTGATTTAAGTTCAGCCAGCAGGCAGCAGGGCATACTTTTTTTTCTAAAAACTCCATGTCACGCTTCTCTCGCAGCTGCCGCTCCTCCTCAAGTCGTTGAAGAAGCAGAGCACGCTTTGCAGTACTTATAATTGTTACCACCTGCGATTATGATGAAGGATGCTCTTGACAACGTGGTGAGTCATAACTCAAAGTCTGTGATAAATTGCTTCTTACAGAACTTATAAATGTTGCCAAGTCGTGGCTACGTTTAAGGATTGTCTTTGTAGCGTGTGCGCAAGATGAAGTGTTGCAGCTACAGCTACGATGAATGTTCTTTGTAGCGTGTGACGAAGGATGAAGCTGCAGCTACGATGAATACTCTTTGTAGCGTACAAGTAATCCTTTTCACAATCGTTCCTTCTACCAAGTAGCAAGATGCACAAATTTACTATAAATGATTTAAAGAATGTTGACTTGAACCCTCGTTCGAAAAGGTCCTTTTTAATGAAACGCAATTTTCTTTATTGTAAGGTTTTGTTGATTTTTTCTTTCCTATGAATCTTAAATAAAAAAGTTGCTTTTTTTCTTTGATTGTATTGTGTATATTTCTGTAGAAGCGATTTTAATTATTCACTATACTTCACTTTATTGACAAATTGCACAATTTAAAACAGAATTCACTAACAATATATTGTTTTCAATAATTTTAATTCTGCAGATTATTATTGAAATAAACCACACTACACAATTAAAATGCTCTTCTGGAAGAATGAAAATAAAATAATTTAAGTATGTGTAAATCTTGCTACAAATCGAGATTCATGTCGAACTGCAAAAAGTTGACCTAAAGGGGAAAAACATTTTTTTGTCTAATGTCGAATTCCTTCGATTTTTTCAGATTTGATCTGAAAAGTCAACTTTTTTCTCCTTCCATGGATGTTTTAAAAAAGTTGACTTTTTTATGTGATTGTATGTGTGACATTCGACATTTTGTTTTGACATTTGACGTGAACATTTAATTGTTTTGATTTCAAATCAAAAGTGCTTTGTTTTGCAAATTTAAAAATAAACAAAAAGAGAGTTTTGGAATTATATAAAAAAAACAACGAATAATGTGAGTTAAATTCGTTTGAATCTTTTTTATAAAATTTAAATAATATTTTGTCACTAGATTCATCGATAGAATCGAAAATCTGACCCCGGAAAAACATTAACTGTAAAAAATAGTGAGTAAAATTTTTAAATCTTTTCTATAATATTATGTATATTATACGTTGTTCTAGATAAGGACTTAAATGACTACATCATTGTTTCTGACTATAAGGATGTCATTTCACCACCACCACATTTTGAAATTTATTTAAGAACAACGACACCTCCGCCACCAACCCCCCAGAGAGTATTTTTTGAATCCGCACCACCATCAGCAGAATGTTCAGAGTTGGAACCACCACGGTACTCTAACGTGACCATTTTTAAATGGGGTGAGCCAGAGGCGAAGTGTATGCTCCATTTATACTCGAGCTCAATGAACTGCGTGGGCCCACTTAAAAAGTTCCGGACAAAAAAACTTTTGTGGGCACATATAACAACATTGCTACAAAAAGAATTCCGTGTAAATGTTAATGGGTCACAGGTGGAATCTAGATATAAGTGCGTCACGAAGCGGACGAAGAAATTTGTGGAAATCAACAACACCCGTGGGGCGGTTCGGCAGGAGACGGTGTATGATGACGACGTGTTTGATATCGTGCAGCAGGATGATTCCATCTGCATCGATACAGGACTGTCGCAGGGAAGATTTTCCACAAAATCTGAATTGTTCCCTAGGAGGCGGCAACAATTACCTCCCAGTCGAATCATTCTGCTGCAGGGCCATCATCATCAACGTCTTCTGCCAGCATAAATTCTCATCCGTCAACAACTGAGGGTCCAGAGACATCGGGAAGACCACCACCAACACCATCACCAACCTTGTCGTCATCAGGGGATGAAATCCATAGCCAGTCGATACGCCAACGGTCACCGGCGATTATGATGACGACGTGAGAGCCGTATAGCAGAGCGCAAAACAGAAAGGCGAACGGCTCTAGAGGACTAAAAGAAGTTTTTAAGAGACTTGTTCTCTGAGATATAAAAAATAAACATACGTTGAATTTAAAACCTTGCCTTTTTTTATTTTTTTTTATTTGATTCACGTTCATATTTACAAAAAAAAAAGGATTGCAAAAGTATATTCCTAAGTACTACAGTATCTCGTACTGTATATGAAATGAATTTAGTACGTAGGAATATACTTTTGTAATACCTTTTTTTTTTTAATGTGAACGCAAATCAAAATGTAATGATGCATTTAAAAGCACAATACAATTTAGAGCCAGGAAATATTAACAATTTTTTTTGTATGTCAAATTTTGTAAGAACTAGAACAAAAAGAATCAAAAATCTTACCCTGTTTTTTTAATTTTTTCGAAAAAAGTTGAAAAGTCATGGACATGGTAATTTGAACATTTTTTGACTTACAACAAAAATGTTAATACTTTTTGGCTCTTAATTGTATTGTGCTTCTAAATGCATCATTACATTATTACATTTTGATTTGCGTTCACATTTTAAAAAAAGGTATTACAAAAGTATAATCCTACGTACTACAGTACTACAGTATCTAGTACTGAATATGAAATGATTTTGGGGTACGTTTTTTTTTTTAATTTAACCTTAAATCAAAATTCAATGTGGCAGTTAGTAGCACAGAACAATTTAGAGTCAGTTAGTACTAACATTTTTGGTGTAAGTCAAAAACTGTTCAAATGACCCCACAATATGTGCATGACTTTTCAACTTTTTTCATAAAATTTAAAAAAAAGTCCATCAATTTAACTTTTTTTTTTTTATTGAGAAATCCTGGGCAACAGGAACGATGTATGATGATCTCAACCTACGCATAATTGTACTTACCATTAACGCATTGTCTGGTTGTTTTATTAAACTACTTACTTTTTCATTATCTATTGTATTTGTCAATATGAATAAATAAAACACTATTTACTTTGTATTTAAATATTTTTATTACAATGCCTCGGCTATAGCATTTCGTTTTAGTTGGCCCCTATGCAGCAAGATCGTTTCAACAAGACTTTCGTCTTCTGGGGTAAGGCTTTCTTCTGTTGCATCTGTTTGTGTGTTGTCTGTTGGGGAATCATTTATTTCCTGCCATGGGTCTCCCTCTGTAATGCACAAATTGTGCAACACACAGCACCCCAAAACAAATTGTGCATGTCGAAATTTACAGAAAAGTAGTCGAGTCGCACAAGCTGCATAAAACGTTGTTTTAGAAGACTAAAACAGTTTTCTATTTTGACTCTTGTCTGACAATTATATTCTTATTATATTTTTTTCGGGCGTTTGTCAAACTGCCATAGCCCCTATATGGAGTAAGTAAAAACTCTCGTAACGGGTACGCAGCATCGCCTTAAATGTGATACTTCCTCTCACATATCTGTGCAATATTTTTCGATATAAACGACATTTTATATATGCGAGAATCGTGTATCTTACTGGTTGCACCAACGAAAACATCCGTGAAAATTTTGTCCGCATGGCATATGCCTTGCAGGGTATTTAATAGCAATCCATATTTACACAAGTTGAGCGTATTTTGTGGGCAGGACTTCGTATGTAGATGTAGCATCCGTCAATGCAACCCATAACATTTTGCAATCCTGCAAGCTATATTGAATATTATACTTATGTTCTTGTTACACTAAATTTTTTATGTAATACCTCTGCAAAGCCTCTACACTTTGCTTCTTTTTCGGCTCTCGTTGATGGCATTTTTATATAGTCTGTCGATATATCAAACAGAAAATCCAAAAATGCCGTCTGCGTTCTGTATGCACTCGAAGGTGACATATTGAATCGGTTGGACACTTCGCTGTAAGTGGTTTTGTTCCCAGCATACCCTTAAACAGAAAAAGAAAATCAATATCTGAATTGAGTGGTTTTATAACAAAAGTACATACTTACCATAAAAATGACAAACATTGAGCTTGAGGGCTTACGGCCTTTCTTCCAGAGGAAGCAGCCTTTTTCTTATAATGCCTGGAGTTGGCAAACATCTCTGTAATGGTTTCTGCAGATTTTCGCGACAATCTAAAATTCTTACGTAACTGTGCAAAAATGCATTAGAGATATACCTATTCTTTACAAGCAATGATAGCATTTACCTCTTCATCCGTATAATTTGAGACAACATATTCAATAAAATTGGTCACCGAATGCCTTTCGTTTCTCGTGGTCATTAATAAATATTTTAATAGCAAGAATTCTTCGTCCGGACCAAATAAAAAAGAAATTCATCATCAGATGATGAGGACGACGACGACGATAGCAAAAAATCTGCGGCCAATATCATTTTTTGACGCGCGCCGGTTCATTTTTTTACACAGTAATTGTTTATATTTTGTTTTTAAATATTTTAAAACCCACTTTTATTGAAAAAAACGTTAAAACACAACAATTAATTTTATCTTTCAAGCCACTCACGAAAATTTAACAATATTTTTGAGGTTTGTCAAAAATCAAAATGTCAAACTTTTGATAGTAGGTATACACAATACGTGTGAATCTTGCTATCAAATCGAGATTCAAGAAAAGTTGATCTGAGGGGAAAAAAGTCAACTTTTTCTTGTCATGATTTTCGGAAAAAAAAGCAACTTAAGTCCGAAAAAAAGCGACTTTAGTCCGAAAAAGTCAATTTTTTATTTTGAAGGAATTCGACATAAGTATCTTTGCTTTGTTTTATTATGTATGTATTCGCTGAGACACTCTGAGTTCATCGAATAACACGAAAGAAGAGTCATTCATTCATCTACCTCGCTAGTATAAAGACGTGTTCCGCTGTTGTTATAAATAAAGATATATCTTATTAATAAATATTCAAATCGAGTGTTCATTTATTTTGAATCCAAAAGATAAGACTCCGCCGTCTCAAATTATATAATTATGTTCCTGTTTTTTCTTTGTAAAAAAAATTTGATAAATAATCCCATCAAGGTAATTTTTTTAACACGCAAACCGACAACACCGTCTTGAGACGGTTTTTTATAATTCTCCCCTGGCATTCGATCTGGATAAGATTTTTACCTGAAAATTTAAATTTATGCTTATATCACCCATATCTATCTAAAAAAAATTATCAACTTAAACTGACAATTTTTACACTTTTTCCCGTTAGCGGGTTAAACTGTTATTCTTAAAGACAGTGGCAAAGCGTCATATTGTTCATTTCGTCGCCTTACTTTCAGATAATATTTGAACATGAGAGAAATATTGTTTTGCTTCCACCCAACCACAAAAAAAAATATCTCTTTGCTAATGAGTCAAACGTATCTACCTACCCATGAGTAAAAGAATACAAGAATACAACACGACTTCCCCGCCATTCGACCAACATCTCGTTCAAGGTATTTAAAAACGAAATTTGTCCATTCGAAGCTTTTGTGTAAAAAAGTATAATTTCAATATCAATCATATGAACCATTTCATTCAACTGAGCTGAGAACGAAATCAAGCAAATGGTGGGTGAGTTAATACTCATGTTTGAACATACCGATTGTCTTCGATTTATGTTTGAGTGTAAATGTAAAAGTATTATTCAATGGAGTTGTATATATAGTATAGTCGCTGTCGGTGCCTGCAGGTGTTGGTGTGTTTGTTCTGGACGTTTTGGTCGTGTACGCGTATGCTAATGACGAATTCCTCAGATATATTAAGTTGACTTTTTTCGGACCAAAGTTGTTTTATTTTTTTGGAAAAAGATTGATCTGAGGGGAAAAAATCTCAAATAATCATGATCCATAGACAAAAATTGCTTTTTTCCCCTTGAGATCAACTTTTTGGAGTTCGATTTTATTTTCATTCTGTCAGATGAACATTTTTAATGTGTAGTGTGGTTTATTTTAATAGGAATTTGCAGAATTAAAATTATTGAAAACAATATATTGTGCGTGAATTTTGTTATAAGTTATGCAATTTGTCAATAAAGTGAAATATAGTGAATGATTAAAATCGCTTCTAATTGTGGATTTTGGATGAAATCTTATTCTTCCTTCGGCTTATTTGGTCATTAGTAGTGACAATGAAACAAGGTTTACATTGATTTTCCCAACGTTTCGACAGAGATTTCTGTCCTCTTCAGGGGATCTTTATTAACAAATAATGAAATAAGATATAATTAGAACATGTAAGCACACAGTGGTTTAATAATTATACAACTTACTTTAAAACAGATGAAAAAAATTAAAATAAACAATCATACATTTAAAAAAACAAAATTATATAAAATTTAAATAATTAAATAAAAAATAAAAACAAAACAATTGATTTAAATGAAAAAACAAACAATTTTTATATAAAGCACTTCGACTGACGAAGTATTGTCGAATGAATGTTATATTTTGTTGTTGCAGCAAACTAGAGAGCAGTAGACGGATGAAATGTTGTGAGTGTCTTGTTTCCTATTTATGTTATTTTTCGTGTTCAGAAAGTGAAGTGTTTCCAGAGTATACCTTTTTGAGGAGTGTTTTTCAGATTGAAGGATTTTTACACATTCGAAATCGGGTTTATGGCCTTTTTCAATGCTGTGTGTAGCAAGGGCTGTTTTTTCAGAGCTGTTAGATTTTAAATCTGATTTATGGTTGGCCATTCGTTGTTTTAAAAACAGTTATTTTCCGTGTTCAGAATGTGAAGTGTTTCCAGAGTATACCTTTTTGAGGCGTGTTTTTCAGATTGAAGGATTTTTACACATTCGAAATCGGGTTTATGGCCTTTTTCAATGCTGTGTGTAGCAAGGGCTGTTTTTTCAGAGCTGTTAGATTTTAAATCTGATTTATGGTTGGCCATTCGTTGTTTTAAAAACTGTTTAGTAGTTCCCACATAACACAGATTGCACGTTTCGCTTTCGTTGCCCAGGCAGTTAATCTTGTAGATGACGTCCGTCTGTTTGTCCTTTTCCGGTTTTGCTTTGACTTGAGTGAAGAGAGGCGCTAATGTGTTGTGTGTTTTGTAAGCTATTGAATATCTTGAATTTTTGGTGATGTGATTTCTCTAAAGTTTTCAGCAAGCTTCGGAACGTACACCATACTTTTGTAAAATCCAATTTCAACTACAGCTTTATTATCTCCAACAGTTTTGTTTTTTTTGTTGGAGTATTAAACCTCTAATAAGCTCTCCTGGCTAACCATTATCGACAAGGATTTGAGTGACAATTCATAGGCAGAGTGAAACTGCTTGTCACTCAACGAAAAGACTTTGTGGATAAGATTAGAAGAGGTGTTAATGATGATATGCCTGGCTTGATTTGAACGATAAATGACAAGTCGTCCCGATGCTGTCGGTTTTTGATGCCTGTTGCTTCCCAACATATTTTATAAATACAACCAACCACTTATTTTATTTTATTTTAATATTATTGATATTAATGTTGAAAGTTGTTTTCAATTAAAGTATTTTTTTTGACACTTGATGAAACTATGTGATTTGTGCATTTGACTCGGGTTGAGATGCATAAAACTAAAACCGTAGAAACAGCTAAACAATCTGTTGTATTAAAAAAAGGTATCTATTTGAATAATTTCCCTTCACGGCAACACTTTTTGCACTATGTAAATATATACCTACAGATTATATAACTGACACAGAATATCATAATGTAAATGCAACCTGTTAACAAATCATTATATGTCTATAATAAAATAGTCTTCTTTCTGCTCTTTAAACCACCGGTTTTATTTAACAGGTTATGGGCCCAGACCCGCTAAGATTAAAAAGTATTTTGTAAAAGTTTTTTTTAATTTCAAGAAGGTATAAACGGTATAATTTTTGATTGAACTTTAATTTTAAATTTACCTTTATCTATTTTTTTGTTATCAAGTCATTATGGACAGTGATCATTTTAAAATTGAAAAGTTAGAGAAATCTGACCATTACGCTCTATGGAAGTTTCAGGTTAATATTCTTTTAAATGCATCTGGGTTAAGCAATTACGTGGAGGATGGTTCTAATGCTCCTGTCAAAGGGGAAGCTGAAGCACAATCCACATACGATGTTCGCTTGGTGGCTTGGAAAAAGGCAGACAGTAAAGCTCAAAGAATCATCGCTACGAGCATTGGTTCATCACCGCTTAGGCACATTATCAATTGCATAACTGCACTAGAAATGTGGAAAAAATTAAAGGCTGTATACGAACAATCATCAAAAACTAATGTTCACATGTTCTTGCAACGTTTCTACAGCTTCGACAAAAGTCCTGAGGACGATGTTGCAACGCACATAAGTAGGCTGGAAAATATAGTCAGGCAGTTGAGGGATGTGGGAGAAGAAGTGTCTGATAGTATGGTTATGACGAAAGTTCTTATGACTCTTCCCGAATCTTTCAGTCATTTCTTTTGTGCTTGGGAATCTACTGCAAAGGAACAGTAAACGCTGGAAAATTTGACCTCGAGATTGGTTCTTGAAGAAATGAGATTAACATCTTCTCATGCTGTAGAAACAACTGCTTTGATGGCTAAAAGAAAAAGTCACAAGCCACATATTTCTCAGCAAAGGCAAAATAAATCCAAGCCAGGCAAGTGTTTTGCATGTCACGAGTATGGGCACTGAAAGAAAGATTGCCCAAAGAAAAACAGCGTCGGTGGTAGTAATTGGAGAAAAGACAGCAGCATGGGAAACAATCAAATGGGAAATGCTTTGATTTGTAATGCGTTCATGGTCATGGGAGATAATGCTGATAGAGATGATGGTTGGTATTTATATTCCGGAGCAAGCGACCATATGTCTTTTAAGCGAGAGTGGTTTGTTCATTATCGGGAGTTTGGTCAACCGATAGATATTCGTATTGGTAGTGGGGACGAAATTGCGGCGCTTGGTGTTGGGGATATAAACGTTTTAGCATTTGATGGAACAATGTTTTTAAAGAAACACCTTGCAGACGTGCTCTATGTACCTCGAATTTCGGTTAATCTTTTTTCTCAGAGCCGCGCATTGGACAAAGGCACACGTTTCATTTCAGACAGAGATTACTGTTAATTTATTAAGATAACTGATAAGACTATAGTTGCAGTGGGAGAACGGAAAGAACAACTGTTCAAAATGTGCTTCAAAGTCCAGGTTGGTGCGAGTGGTGTTGCTAATATGGCAAAAAGGCAAATAATGTCATTAAAATTGTGGCATGAGCGCATGGCTCATCAAAATGTTGTTCATGTGCGTAATCAACTTAAGAAGCAAGGCGTTGAGTTCATAGATGTGGAGGATTTTAGTTGCGATGCATGCTGTTTCGGAAAATTGCACAGACTACCATTTCCTAAGAGCTTCTTTAAGGCTCAATATCCAGGTGAACTCGTGCATGCTGACGTTTGTGGTCCCATGGAGGAAACTTCAGTTGGTGGCTCCAGATATTTTGTGGTTTTCAAAGATCATTATTCCCACTATAGAATGGTATATTTTTTGAAAAAAAAATCTGAAGTGTGCAATGTGATGAATCGTTTTTTCAATGAAGCTGAAAGAGAAACTGGGCATTCTGTCAAGGTCTTGCGTTCGGACAATGGTCTTGAATTTGTTAACGAGGCAGTAAGGGCACTTCTGGAAAAGAGAATCATTCGTCATGAAACAACGGTGCCTTACACCCCAGAATAAAACGGTAGTGTAGAGCGAGATAACCGCACAATTGTTGAGGCTTCTCGGACGATGCTTGCAGGTGCAAATTTATCAAAAAGGTTTTGGGCCGAGGCAGTAAACACTGCTGTGCATGTTTTAAACAGGACTGGGACAAGCTCAATTAAAAATAAAAATCCAATCGAACTGTGGAACGCTCGTAATTTCAAGATGAACGATTTAAAGGTGTTTGGCGTTGATGTTTTTGTCCATGTGCCGAAGCAAAAGCGTAAAAAATGGGATCGGAAGGTTGAGAAGGGCATTTTCATGGGATATGCGGAGAATACCAAAGGATTAAAAGTCTGGATGCCTTCATCTAAGAAAATGGAAATCACAAGGGATGTGGAATTCAGGGAAAATTCAACTTCGAATAATGAAAAACAGGTGGATGGTTTGGCTGAAGACGGGCAGCATTTAATTGTATCGTCAGTTAGTGTTGAAGATGGTGATGATGGTGTTTGTAGCAGTATGGATAATGAGGTAGTGGCAGCAACAACTAGTGAAAATGTGGATCAGTTTGTGGTTGAAGACGTGTATCAATCGGCAGATGAAAAAAGTTGTGAAAATGATGAGTGTAATGATGCAGCTGTGGATAGTGGCTCTACAAGGTACTCCATTCCATTGAGAGACCGATTACGCAGTGCTAAAAATAGACCTGAGTCGGATGGTTGTGATGTCATTGCTGAAAAACATGTATTTTTAGTGCAAGGGGAACCAATCAATTACAATGATGCTATGAGATGTGCAGATGCTAACCAATGGAAGAAAGCAATGGGCGAGGAAATGCATTGTCTCTTGAAGAATTGAACCTGGGATATAGTTCCGTGCCCTAAAAATCGAAAAATAATCGATAATAAGTGGGTATATAAATTAAAAGATTTGGATTCAAAAGGAACACAAAAGTTTAAAGCAAGGTTGGTTGCACGTGGTTTCACACAGGAGTATGGTGTTGACTATGAGGAGACATTTAGTCCTGTCGTCAAGTTTACTTCAATTAGGACAATACTCGCTATTGCAGCCAACGAAAATCTTCATCTTAATCAGTTCGACGTCAAAACTGCCTTTTTAAATGGGGATTTGACCGAAGAAAATCTTTATGCGACAACCACTGGGGTATACTAACGGGACAATATATGTGTGTAAACTGAGGAAAAGCTTGTATGGACTGAAACAAGCGTCGCGATGTTGGAACCAAACTTTAAAACAAGTGTTAAAGAAGTTCAACCTTGAACCAACCCAAATGGATCCTTGCGTTTTTACAACTAAAGGCAATGTCAGGCGTATCATAGTAGCCATCTATATTGATGATGGGCTGGTGGCAGCTCAGGAAAAGACAGACGCTTTGGAGTTGCTTGAGTTTCTAAAAAAATCTTTTGAGATCACAGCCTAAGATGGAAGTTATTTTTTGGGAATGCAAATATCAATTAATGGACGAGGAGAATTTCATGTAAACCAGGAGCTTTATGCAGAACGAGTTTTAAAACGTTTTAACATGAAAAACTGTAAACCTATGATATCGATGGGTGCAATAAATTTTCCGTACCGGGAAGCTGTAGGAAGTTTGATGTACCTTCCTATAGCTACCCGCCCAGACATTGCATATGCAGTGGGAGTGGCGTCTCGTTTCTTGGAATCGCCAGATCAATCACATATCAACCTTGTTAAAAGAATAATGAAGTATCTGAATGGAACAAAATCAATGGGTATACTCTTTAAAAAATCTTTAAATTTTAATTTGAATTGTTTCAGTGACGCTGATTATGCTGGTGATGTATCTACAAGGCGTTCTACAACTGGCTTTATCTTTTGTCTCTCAAATGGTCCTGTTTCATGGTCGTATCAAAGACAGAAATGCATTTCGCTTTCCACTACAGAATCCGAATATGTGGCAGCTTCTCAAGCTGTAAAGGAGTTGGTGTGGGTGCAAAGGCTGTTAAATGAAATTTGTCCAAACATTTCAATCAAGGCAACACTAAATATGGACAACCAAGGTGCGATTCGGCTGGTGAAGAATCCTGAGTTTCATAAAAGAACTAAGCACATAGATGTGCGGTATCATTTTATCAGAGAAAGATACGAAAGTGGTGATTTCAATATTATGTATGTTCCATCTGAAGCTCAAATAGCAGATATTTTTACAAAGGCACTTTGCAAAGAAAAATTTGAAATGTTTAGAAAGTTAATTGGAGTTAATTTGTATAATAAATTTTAAAATAATTTTGATAGTTACATATTTTTTTATAAATTTATGAAGTTGAAAATGTAAAAATAAAAATAAAAAAAAAAAAAAAAAATATGAATTCTTAAATTTAAATTATTCAAAAGTGGAAGTGTTGTATTAAAAAAAAAGGTATCTGTTTGAATAATTTCCCTTCACGGCAACACTTTTTGCACTATGTAAATAAATATCATAATGTAAATGCAACCTATTAACAAATCATTATATGTCTATAATAAAATAGTCTTCTTCCTGCTCTTTAAACCACCGGTTTTATTTAACACAATCTCAACACCAAGTCAAATATATTATCACACAAAAGATAAAAAATGTATGATCAAATTATTAAACAATTATCACTTAATATATTTTAATTATAAATAATGTAACGTCTCAAGCAACCCGACACGTTTCGATAAAGAACAAAACGAACTGTCAATTATCTTTGCAGCGTTGAGTCTGCAAAGCTAAGATAATATAACTATCTCTTTTGTACTTATTAAATCTACTTAGAATTATATATCTGTCTAAATATAAAATTAAAATTAAAAATAATAAGACAGAGAAGTCATAAGTAACAATATAGCGACTTGTACTTGCAAATATAACTTTAAAAACATAGTCACTTATACAATAACAAATTAATATTTAAATGTATTTATATTTATAAAAACTTCCAGTCTGCAAACTGGATGAAAGGTTATTGACCTTACTATGTATTAAAGAATTCAATTATTGCCAGCTGATCGATGTATATAAAAATGAAACACCGAGGTGTAAAGTTTTGCTACACTACAAATTGTACTTACTTTCATTCGTGAATTTTAATAAAGTGGTTGATCTCAATTATTATAACGTGCTAACTTACGTCTTTTATTTAAACGGAAACTGTTAAAAAGAATTGATCAGTACTACAACTTAAAGTACTTGGCATCGCCTTAGCCAAAATTCCATTTGCAGTATTTTTGTATAACTTATAAAAATAAACTTAAAAACATTATTCTCGCTACGCCTTGGCGCGGAACATGGTCCTTCGAGTTTAAAATACGAACATTAGTGGTATATTTAAATAAAAAAAATATAAAAAAAGACATACAAAGTGCGGTTTCGTTAAAAATCGGCGTCAATCCGATAAAGAAAAGCTTAACAGCATATAAAAACAATAAGACAGTTTGAAGTGAAATAAAGTGTGAATTTCAAGGAAACAAGCCAGCTTAAAGCATTGCAAATTGTCACCAAATTCAACAAGGAAAACCTTACTAAGGCCAGGAATTCCGTACTAGCGTGGACAGCAAGCAAGAAATCCCGTACCGACCTGTACATACAGTAAGAGGCCAGGAATCCGGTACTAGCGTGGACAGTAAGCCAGATATCCCGTACAAACCTGTACATACAAAGGACAGGAATCCCGTATCAGCGTGGACAGTTCCTAAGGATTTCTTTTATTAAGCGATCATCAATAAATAAATTTTCATCAACATATTCTTGGACATTTAACTAAAGAATATTGAAGGTACGAAATATTTTTTTTTTTCTTGCTATTTTAAATAAAAATTAAATAAACATTAAAATACCCATTCACTATACCTAATAATTAACTAAGGTGTCTCAAAAACTTGTATTACCTATTTTGCATACCAACCTACGTACCATAAAGTGATATACTTTTTTTAAATAAAGATAATCCAGTGCAAACTCATTTTTTTTGAAATGTCTAAACTTCAAAAAGTAATTGAAGAGCAAACTTTAGCCCTGTTAGAACTTAAAAGTGGTTTCGATGAGTATTTAAAAGAAACGATATCGCGTAAATCAAGGGGGTACGTGAAAGCGTGTCATAAAGAGGTGGAAGAATGTTTTGCGCGATCTAAAAAAGATCACGCGGCAATCGTGAATAGTGCTACCGATCAATCAAAGGATAAGTACTATTCAGAAGAAATTTTTCTTAAAATAAAGCTTGTTTATTTTAAATACATCGGGGCCATTAACGATGATAAAGAAAAATTAATTGCCGATAGAGCTACTATTTCATTGGATGGCAATGACTTAAGTTGCAACAACCATCTGAATGTCACAAAATCGGCAAATTCAGAACTGCGTCTCTCACGCATTCAAATCAAACCATTTTTAGGCAACTTTGAAGATTGGGTTGAATTTTATGATCTGTTTGAAAATTTAATAAATAAAAAAGACGATCTAGCAGACATACAAAAACTGCAATATCTAAAAACGTCTTTAACTGGTGATGCTGCTCGCCTTATACAGCATTTACCAATTGAATCTAAAAATTATGAACCTGCTTGGGAAATCATTACCGACAGATTCCAAAACAAGCGAAAACTTGTAAATACTCAACTGAGAAATCTCTTGGAACAAAAAAAATTAAATATTGAATCTGCTTCCTCTTTAAAATCGCTACACGACACAAGTGTTGAATGTGTACATGCACTTACCAACCTGGGAATAGCAGTAGAGATGTGGGATAGCATTCTGATATATGTTATATTTCAAAAACATCCTCTGCAAACACAAAAAGATTGAGAGTGCCAATTAGGTGCATCGAAATCTCTTCCCGATTGGAAAATTTTTTTATCCTTCATAGAAGGGCGTTTCAGTTCGCTGGAAAATATTTTAAATAGATTAGATTAGATTAGATTTATTTATTTATTATTATTACAAAAATAAAATATAATAAAATATAATAAAATATGTGGGCAATGGCGTTGCCGTCTGCCTGATTGACACGTTTAAATGTTTATTCTTGTACAATTTTAAATTAAAGTTATAAATTATTTAAGGATAAACTAATAAATTTACGTGAAAAACATGATATATTAAAATATTTTTTTTTTTTTTTTTTTTTTTTTTTTATTTAAATTCATTTATGATGTTGTATCGATATGAGCCTGCGTTTTCAATATAAGCATACAAAGCTTTCCAGTTATATCCATTAAGAATGTTCTTTGTTTCTTCCATAGTTAATGAGTGCTTTCCGAAATAAATAAGTCTTATATCTTTGTATATCGGGCATATTCCCAAAAAGTGGAATGTATCTTCTTTTGATTTTAAATTGCATATTGTGCAAGGATTTGAATCTGGATTTTTAAAAGGTGATCCATTTAAATTCAACATTTCACATCTTGCTTTGCATATCAGAGATATTGCCTTCAAGCTATGACAATCAGCAAAATAATTATTGCTTTTCAGATCGTAGTTAAGTTCGGGATAGATCAATCTATTTATAGAGGATGTTGCCTGAACTATACTTCCATTACGATGGTGGATATCAGAGAGCTCCAAAAGATTATAGCATTGTTTTTTCAAAACTGATAAATCATCGAACTGTATATTTATGCTTGTCTTACATTTTTCTGCTAATGCCATCCAATCATTAACCCATTCCAGCTTGTTTTGGAGAGTATATTTTGTGAGAGTGTATGGTAGTCTATAAGTCGGATACTTTAGCACCTTCAATATATAGTCGAAATGTAATTTCAGTGTTAAATGAAAGAGATTTGGTAGACCTGTTTCAAGGGTAAGAACGTAATTGGGCGTGTTCATGGGAAGGTTAAATAATTTTTTTAAAAAGAAGCGGAGTAGTTTCTCAACTTCCTCATATTGTTTGAAGCCCCAGGTTTGACAACAATAACACATAACTGAGCGCATAACTGCTTCAAAGATTCGGTATTTAGCTGAGATTGGTATTTCGTTTTTGTTTATAATTTTTTTCCACGAGGCGTTATTGAAGTTTTTAGATGCTGATAGTTTTTTTTCAAAATGCTGTGTAAGTTTCATGTTGGGTTCTAAAATTATGCCGAGATAATTGTATTTGTTGACAACTTCAATTCTTTCACTATCGAAAAACCACTTTTCATTTTCCCCCAGTTTGGTTTGTCTGCTGCGCACGATCATTATTTTTGATTTTTCAAGATTTGCCTGCAAGTTCCATGTTTTGCAGTATTTGTTCATTTTGTTGATCATTAGTTGTAGACTGTGAGGTGATTCTGCTAGCAAGACAATATCATCTGCATAAAGCAAAACCTTAATTACTTCTTGAGCGATTGTGATGCCTGCTGGTAAATGTTCCGTTATGTCATCTATGAACAGAGCAAAAAGAACTGCACTAAGAAGAAACCCCTGCTTGACTCCAGACTTAGTTTCAAACCAATCAGAAACTTTTTCACCATCCCATACTGTTTGACGCGTGTTCTTATACATGTTTTTTAGGACTTTCAGCATTTTTGTTGACATACCTTTCTGCGACAGTTTATAGAAAAGTGCGCTACGATCAATCGAGTCAAACGCTGCCTTAAAGTCTACGAAAAGCACGTATAACTTCTTATTTTGCCTAAGAAAGTAATGAGCGACAGTTGTAAGCGTAAAAATATTGTCAACAGTGGAATATCCTTTTCGAAAACCTGCTTGATATTCACTAAGTAATTTATTTCTTTCCACCCAGGAGTTAATTCTGCTCAGTAAAATAGATGAAAAGATTTTAGCAATCGAGTTCATGAACGAGATCCCTCTATAATTGCTAGGTGTGTTAATATCACCTTTTTTGTATATTGGATATACTATAGCATCTTGGAACTCCTGTGGTATATCGCCCGTTCTAAAAATGAAATTGAATGCTGCTAACATTTTACTTAGAAATTCGGGTGGAGCATATTTGTAGAACTCGTTTCCTATTCGGTCAGGTCCTGGTGCTTTTTTATTTTTTGTATTATAGAGGCTTGTTTTGAGTTCACTCATTTCAAACTCCATATCGAGTAAATCATCGACTATGTAGGGCTCGGAAAATTGTATACTTTCACAGATGGAAGTAGGGTTAAGAAGAAGTTTAAAATATTCGGCTAACTTTATGGCAGATATGTGAATCCCACAGACAAAGTCTATGCCTTTGAGTGTTTTTATTTTATTCCAAAAGTCTTTACTGTTAGTTGTGTCTGAAAGTTCTAGGGCAACTGATTTAAGGTATTCTTCACGTTTGTATTTGCATAGCAGTTTATAACTTTTGTTTGCAGTGGTGTATTGTTTTGTTAGGTTTTTATTAGGGCTTGTTGCTGTTTTTAATTTTCTTAGCAAGGTGAACGATAGTTTTCTTGCAACGAAGCATTCATGGTCAAACCACTTCTGCCGAAAATTCTGTTTATTTAATGTTGGTTTGGGAACAACTTTTTTTATACAGTTGTTTAGTTGGTTTATTTTTTCTGATGCTGTATGGGTTGCTCTGGTGCGTTCGACCTCGTTCAATAGTTTGGAGGCATATAATTCTCTATGATTCTCTTTCCATTTGAGTTTCGGAGGTAAGGTTAGAGCACGAAATTCGGTGGTTGGAACAGAGTTCAAGGTTACAGATATGGGCATGTGATCAGAGAAAATTTGGGTACCTACGTGATATGAAGATATGATATTCTTCCATTGTCCTGATTCTGCGCAAATATCTATTACTGATTTTCCTGAACCTCCTATGAACGTAAATTTTCCGTTTTCACCTTTGCAACATCCGTTCAGTATATACAAATTGAAAGACTGACACATTTCCAGGAATAGTCGACCATTTCTATTTGTTATTTTGTCTTTTGAGATTCGTTTATCTGAGCAAATGAAGCTAGTCTCAGATGGAACTATCTGTCTTTCACCATTCCTAGAGTTAACATCTCCAATAAGCAAAATATTCTCTGAATCTAATATATTAAGAAAATCGTAAAGAGCATAAAATTCGACATCCCAGAAGTTGCAGTTAATATAGGTAGGCAAGATATAAAATTTTGAATTTAAATAATTAAGGATCAAGCAAACGCGGTCATTTATTTCATTGAAGCTACCATTTATATTGTTTTTGAAACCAAACAGAGAACCTCCTATTGCTCTACCAAATTTATGTTCGCGATTAGCAGATATCCAATGTAATTCATATTCCGAAAAATATTTGTTGTAGGTTTTAAAGTTTTCATTCGTAACAAATGTTTCGAAAAGAAAAAATATATCATGTTTTTTTACATATTTAAAAAAATCAACGTTAAATAATTTGTTTGCTAGACCCGCAACATTATAAGCTAAAATACTACTATTATTAATTTCTGTTTTTTCAATAAATAATTTTTTACTACTTTTACTTGCGTGACAGACGGCAACACTTTTTCAATTACGATGATCAGTACGTTGTTGTGATGAACCTCTAGGCGGCGCTGGTATCTTCTGGGGGACATTGACAGCTGTATTTGACGTTGATGCTGAAGTATCGATGACATGTCGTGATTGATATGTTTTTATTTGTGGCAAAGAATATTCATTTTCGTTCAACATCGTTGCTTCAATGTTGCCAAAAAACTCGTGCAACATCTCGAATCCATCCGGTTAATACAAATGAGTCTTCCTTCTTGGGTTGTGTTTTTTTATTTATGATCATTTTTAGACCCCGGATTTGTGGATTTACTGAGGGGTGCATGATCTTAATTGCTCTTCGGATCTGCAAGATTTTTTGTCGTCTCAATATCTCGTTTTTAGTGTAGTCTGGGCTGGTGTACACACCACTTCCCTTGAGTCTGCCAGAGTTCTTGAGCAGTTGTGATGAAGTGGATTTGTGGTTCGTCTGCACAAGAATTCGTTTTTGGTTTTCTTTAGACGGAAGTGTTGTGACGCCCTCAAAAACAGTGTTTTGGCCATCGAGTAGTTTTTCGGTGATTTCGTTGAGCGATTTGTTTATGTCATCGCACATAATTGGTGGCAAAGTGATAACTAAGTTCTTTTCTTTAGACTTTTTTTCCAAGAACTCCATTTTTCTTTCCATTGTGATGTTTTTTTGCTTGAGATTTTCAAGCTCTATGGCGAGTGTCTCACTTGTTGCCTTGAGGCTCTGCATATCCGCAAACATGCAAGCAATGTCGTTTTTTGTTGGCAGATCTTGAATTTTTGATTCAATTTTTGCAATTATAAATGAAGGGTCAAAACATCTGGCGGCGGCAGGTTCTTTCCGAAAAAATTACAATTTGTCGCATCACGCACAAGCAGATAACTCTAACAAAAGTTATTTATGTCGGATTTGCAAAGCAAATCATAGCACTCGCCAATGCAGAAAATTTCTTAATATGGACGTTAAGACACGAATTGACGTTGTTAAGAAAAATTATATTTGCTCAAACTGCCTTGGATACGATCATCATGCGTCAGTTTGTGGCAGTAGTAATCGATGTTATAAGTGCGGACTTAAACATCATACCCTATTACACATTGAACCTCAAAATGTGTACAAACTAAATCAAAAATTTCCAAATTCTCAGCCAAATACACACTACTCTAATCAATATGGCCCTCAAATCACTCAAAATCATTTTCTTCAACACCCCAACCAACCCACTCAAAATTCAATAAAAAACGAACCGCAACCACACTATTCCAATTTTCAACCATCAACTTTTAATACACATTTTAGTCAGATGCAAACTAAGGCATTGTTAGCCACTGCACTGGTTAAGGCATTCACTCCCAATGGAACTGAAATCACTCTTAGGGCTCTTATAGACCCTGGTTCCCAAGCCACATTCATTAGTGAAAATGCCACCCAGCTCTTAAAACTTAAAAAATCAAGAAGTCATGCGATTGTTAAGGGTCTAGGAAACTCAGATACCGGAACATCAGAATATGAAGTTAAATTAACTCTTTTTTCTTGTATTAAATCTGACTTTAAGATTGATGTCAGAGCACTTGTTTTTAACAAACTAACCTCCATGTTGCCAACTCATAAATTCGATGTCAGCAGTTGGAAATTCGTATCAAATCTTATACTAGCAGACCCAGCCTACAATATTCCAGGAAAGGTTGATCTCTTGATAGGCGCCGATGTCTATGCATCAATCATTTTAGACGGCGTTGTAAAAGGAGACAGAGGAACACCTGTGGCACAATCAACTGAGCTAGGTTGGATTCTTATCGGAAACATTAATGCTCATCATAACCCAATTTCTATCCAAAGCTACCACAATCAACTGGATTTTCAACTAACCAAGTTTTGGGAAATAGAAGAAGGTTTTGATGACAGGAAGCAAACACAGGAAGAAGCTTTGTGCGAGCAACATTTTCAAAATTCTTGTACACGAACACATGACGGGCGATATGAAGTACATCTGCCTTTCAAAAACAACATTAGACCATTACTCGGGAATTCAAAACGTGCTGCAATGGCAAGATTTTTACAACTAGAGAAAAGCCTTAAGACAAACAAATGGTTTAAAGAACTCTATGTAGAATGTATGAACGAATACATTGAATTGGGTCATATGAATGAGGTAACACTGGAAGACTCACTTTCTCCAGGTCAACATTATTACCTCCCCCATCATGCGGTGATGAAAGAATCGAGCACGAGCACCAAACTAAGAGTTGTATTTGATGGATCATGCAAAAGCTCAAATGGAACGTCATTAAATGATTGCCTCATGGTGGGACCACGTCTACAACCGGATATTATAGATTTATTAGCTAAATGGCGAAAGTTCAAAATCGCATTAGTCGCTGACATTACAAAAATGTATAGACAAATTTGGATGTCTCAAGACGACACAATCTACCAACTCATTCTGTGGAGATCGTCAGAAAAAGAACAAATAAAAACTTACTCACTAAATACGGTAACTTTCGGAACCTCCTCAGCTCCCTTCTTAGCTGTGCGCACTTTATTAAGGCTGGCTGAAGAAGTTGAACATGAACAACCGCATGTTGCAAAGGTCATTATGGAGGGCTTCTTCGTTGACGATTTAATCTACGGAGCAAATAATGAAAATGAAGCGTTAAAACTACAAAAAGATATGTATTCAACCTTACAATCAGCTGGGTTCATACTCAAAAAGTGGGCTAGCAACTCACAGTCCCTCATTGAAGGGATTCCAGAAAGTGATAGAGAAGTTAATCTTCCACTCAACTTCGAATCTACAGATTCCATTAAAACTTTAGGAATCCAGTGGCACCCAGGTAGCGATCAGTTCACTTTTAAGATGAACTTACCAGACACCACCGATTTCACTAAACGAACAGTTCTTGCAGATATTGCTCGGCTTTTTGACCCATTAGGATGGATTTCTCCTTGTGTAGTAAAAGCGAAAATGATTATGCAACAGCTGTGGAAAGAAAATTTATCATGGGATAAAAGTCTTCCTCAGGAAATAGAGAAGGTATGGACAGATTTTCGTTCTGACATAATAAATAGTTCACTTCAATGTTCATTTTCGAATAGACGTTTTTTTTTCGTCCGGCAAAAACATTAATTATTGCATTCATAAAATACCCATAGACAAATTTTAAGTGCGGGAAAGTGTGGCTTGTTCTCGGTGCAGTGAAGTTTCTTTTTTTTATATTAAATCTACCCCGATTTGGTATTGAAAAGTAAAAATAAAAAAGCAGGAAAACATTTCTTTTTCTATTTTTCTTTCTTTGTCTCATTATAACAAGTGAACTCTCTTAAAAAAAAAAAAAATATATATATATATATTACAAAAAGTTTCGTCCCTGTCTCTTATAAACAACATGGACCGTAAGACGAGATCTGGTACTGATGGCAAAGAGACCCAAAATAAATCAGGGAAACAAAAGCCAGCTGCTACATCTACAGGGTGAGTCATGAGCAATGCGACAAAATGCTAGGGCGTGTAGGTTGCGTTGAGACAAGAAAAAAATCGTATGAGAGGGGGGGGTCTGTTCCCCTCCATTTAGCCGGGAGGGGCAATTTTCCAAAAAACTGACTTAAAATGGGAAAAAAAATATTTAAAATCAACGGCTTCATTCACAATGCTGTGCGATACGTTTTTGAAAAGCCAATAACTTTTTCTTTTATTCTGTGTTTAAATAAATTTATTCTAAGAAACAGTTTTTGAAATATTAATTTTCAAAGTCAAAATTTTGAAAAAAAAAATTGAAAAAAAAAATTTCAAATTCATTTTTTTCAAAATTTTACGTAATTAAGTGCTAATTTTAATTTCAAAATTCAATGCTGTTATTAATTTTAAGTCTAAATAAGAAAACCGGATGCAAAAATTTTATGTCGTTCTCAAGAAATTAAAAAAAAACCAAAACCACCCTTTTCTAAGAAAAACATTTATTTTTATTGTAACGAAGCAATTTAAGAAGCAATAATCTTAGTTTTTTTAGTTTTTTTTATTCCTTTTATTTTTACTATGTTTTTTATTGGAAGTACTCATAAAAAATTCTCGATATGATCTCCATTGTTTAGAAGGCATAGATTATATCCTTGTAATGGCTTCACATAAGTTTATGCTTGACAAATTTTCCTGCAATTTGACTCCAGCGACTTCAATCCGTTCTTTCAGTTGTTCCAATGATACTATTTCCACTTCGTAAACATAATTCTTCATAAATCCCCATGCATAGAAATCTAGGGGAGTTAAATCTGGTGACCTAGGCGGCCATTCCGTGGGGCCCCTTCTTCCGATCCAACGGTCACTAAAATGATCATCCAGCCAGTTTCTCACCTGTAAGCTGAAGTGTGCTGGAGCACCATCTTGTTGGTAGATTAAATTATCTGCTATAACCAATGGAACGCTGTCTAATAAATCGGGTAAAAGGTCTCGTAGGAATTGCAGGTTGCAATTTTCTTTTTTTTCATTAAAAAAATGCGGTTTTATTGTCCCTATTGTCCCCATTACAGGTAGAACCCATGGGCTGCGGGCAGGCCAAGGCAAAAATATTGACAGGTCAGTTTTCAGAAGTTATCAATGAAAATAATATTAATCCAGGGTTATTCCAATACTATTTAATTTTATTACGTTCTCATAAAACTCCAATTAAAAAAAAAGTAAGAAAACTAAGATTAATGCTAAATAAATAAATAAATTGCTTCGTTACAATAAAAATAAATGTTTTTCTTAGAAAAAGGTGGTTTTGGTTTTTTTTTAATTTCTTGAGAACGACATAAAATTTTTGCATCCGGTTTTCTTATTTAGACTTAAAATTAATAACAGCATTGAATTTTGAAATTAAAATTAGCACTTAATTACGTAAAATTTTGAAAAAAATAAATTTGAAATTTTTTTTAAATTTTTTTTTTTCAAAATTTTGACTTTGAAAATTAATATTTCAAAAACTATTTCTTAAAATAGATTTATTTAAACACAGAATGAAAGAAAAAGTTATTGGCTTTTCAAAAACGTATCGCACAGCATTGTGAATGAAGCCGTTGATTTTAAATAATTTTTTTCCCATTTTAAGTCAGTTTTTTGGAAAATTGCCCCTCCCGGCTAAACGGATTGGAACAGACCCCCCCTCCTATACGATTTTTTTCTTGTCTCAACGCAACCTACACGCCCTAGCATTTTGTCGCATTGCTCATGACTCACCCTGTATAGCTGACATAAAATCAAAGAGCGAGCTACAAGCCTCACCCATCCAACATTCAGCCAACACTGATTATGATAACTCCGCAACAATATCAATGGTTCAACGGCAACGCTCTGAAATGGAGAACCTTGTCATAAAAAGCATCACCGATGACATCGTTTCTCGTATTACAAAGGAAATCAAAGACCTCCGAAGCGAAGTTATGCGGCGATTTGAGCTAATCGAAAACAACATATCTGCTCACGTAGAGGAAACAAATAAATCTATCGAGTCCATTAAAGAGCGCGTAACAAATGTAGAGACCAACTTTGAAATACTTGATGCCATAAATAAAGAAGTAGCTGAACTGCAAAGAAGATGTGACACTTTCGAAAAGATAGAGGTTGCTGCAGACGCTGTTCTACTTGGAATTCCAGAATTACCTAATGAAAACATTATTTCGATTTTCGGAAAGATCTGCCACATCGTTCAATGTGCTCCTGTTCACTTAAAATCTGCATTCAGAACTAAAACTAACAACAAAAACTCTCCTCATGATCATGACCCTCCCATTATTCTCAAGTTCGACTCACCAAATGAACGAAACAAGGTCTTAAAGTGTATTGCTCTTTTCCACAAAACAAACAAGAGGTTGCTACACTTAGAATACATAGGGATAGAGGTGCAAAGGAGGGAAAAGCAAAATATTTATTTGCATGGGAGCTTGACAGCAAAAAATCGCTCTTTACTCCGACACGCAACGCGCTTGAAACACAATGGATCTATCTTCGCCGTGTATACTCACTCTGGTTCAGTCTTTATCAAAGAGAAAGCCGATTCGGAAAGCTTACATATTCATAATGATGCAATTTTAAATGCCATTGCCGCCGCAGCAATAATAAATTAATGAAGAAGAAACCAAAGGAAAAAACGAAAGAAGACCTCAATAGCATAACGATGTCGATTCTCTCAATCAAGAAAACTAAAATTATTATTACCATTCTTTCTTTCCTATCTATTTTTTTCTTTCAATTTTCCTTTCATTCTTTTTTTTATTTCTTAGATCTCATTTTCTTAATTAACTCATTTTATTTTATATTTTTATATGATTTGTATTGTAAAAGTAGTTGCTTTGACTTTTTAAATATTTTGAGGGTGTTGCTGTTTCTGTTTGTCCGAAACAGAGTTGAGTGAGCGCAATGTGGATTCCAGACGGGGCAACAGCGATGTTATACTTAGAACAATGTTAAGAGTTTTTTGCAATCGTAGAGAAGGCTTTAAAGTAACACATATAAATTCTCAAAGTTTGATGCCTAAAATCGATGAGTTTAAATTTTTGTTTGAAAATTCTAAGTTAGATGCAATCTGTGTCTCAGAAACATGGTTTTCAACGGACATTGAGGATACATTATATTCAATGAACGGATATAGGCTTTATCGGTCAGATAGATTCGGTCGTGGCGGTGGTGGTGTTGCGATTTACCTAAGAAATGGCTTGTCATGTAAAATAAGATGCTCCTCATCACCTGGTGCAGCGTTGGAATACTTGTTTATTGATATTATTGGTAGTGATTCTAATCTTCTATTAGGAACTGTTTACAGGCCAAACAAAAATGTTGATTTAGAGCCTTTTTATGATATTATGGAGGAACTGACGATCAGCGCACCAAATATAGTATTGTGTGGTGACTTTAATAGTAATGTTTTAATTGAAAATAACCTTACCAATCATATGACTTCACTTGATTTACATCCAGTGAACTTATCCGTACCTACTCATTTCACCCGTACGTCAAGCACACTTTTGGATTTATTTTTTGTTAATAGGAAAGATCGGGTTTTGTGTTATGACCAACTCAGTGCTTCACTTTTTTCATGTCATGATCTTATTTTTTTGGCTTTTGATTTCATAACAGAGAACCGCTTAGAGTCTCTTCCAATTCAAATCAGAGATTTCAAAAACATAGATAAATCGGCTCTTGAACAGAATATTCGCACTATACCCTGGGAAAATATTTATCTAACGAATTCATCCAATGAACAAGTAGAGTTTTTGAATAAAAACATATCAAATCTTTGCAATACACACGTTCCACTGAAGACTAAAAAGCTTTCTTGCGTATCCCAACCCTGGCTTACGAAAGAAATTAAAGATTTTATGAATCAACGCGATCAGGCCTATCGACGCTGGAAACGTTTTCGGGTGGAAGAGCTGCATACAGCTTATAAAGTCTTGCGAAACAGGGTTGTGCAAGAAGTCAGAGCTGCAAAAACACTTTTCTATTCCAACCGCCTGAATGTGTGCTCTGATGGTCGAAAGCTGTGGAGCAATCTCCGGGAGCTCGGAATAGGAAAGCAACGTCCTCTACTACAAAACAATATCGACAGTGATGAATTGAATCGTAAATTTTTATCTCCCCCCAGCAATGCTCCCTCGATTGATTTAGAGTCTTCTACTGACTTTCAAGCAGCTTTTTCAGTCTCTTCTTTTAGTTTTTCGTGTGTCAATAGTTTGGATGTTTTGGAAAGTTTTCTTTCAATAAAATCTAACGCATCAGGTATAGATGGAATCAACCCCATCTTCTTAAAAGCAATATTACCGTGTTTGTTACCCTATATAACTCATGTTTTCAACACTATTATCACAACTGGAATCTTTCCAAATCAATGGAAACTTGCAAAGATTATCCCAATCCCAAAAAACTCACTACAAACAGAGTTTCGGCCAATTTCAATCTTACCCTTTTTATCTAAAGTCTGTGAACGAATCATGCAAAAACAACTTAATGATTATATTATGCGTAACAACTTCTTAGTAAGCATTCAATCCGGGTTCCGTCCTAAGCACAGCTGTACAACAGCACTCATGAAAGTAATTGAAGATATAAGAGGAAAACTCGACGACGGTTGTGTTACCTTTCTGATTCTCCTAGACTTCTCTAAAGCTTTTGATACGGTAAACCACTCTGTTCTTCTGAGAAAGTTATTTTCTGAGTTTAATCTGTCAACAGAAGCCATCAAATTAATTCTCTCCTACCTTACTGAAAGAAAACAAGCAGTATATATTGAAAATCAACTGTCCGAGTTTCTACCAATCAATCGAGGTGTTCCTCAGGGATCAATTTTGGCTCCTCTTTTGTTCTCTTTGTACATTAACGAAATAGCTTCCGTCCTACCAAATGTATCTAAGCATTTTTACGCCGATGATATACAAATCTATAAAAGTTGTCCCTTAGGTCTTATAGAAAATTGCGTATGTACTTTAAACGAGGAGCTTGAACATATTTCTACATGGGCATTAAACAATGGTTTGACCCTTAACCCATCAAAATGCAAGTGTCTTGTAATATCTAAAAAGTTATTAGATTTATCTTGTTTCCCATCAATATTTCTTAATAGTATCCCTCTTGAATTCACGAACACCTCAAAAAACCTAGGCATGGTGTTCAACAGAACATTAACATGGAACGATCACGTTAACTCTTGTGTAGGAAAAACCTATAGAGTTCTTAGATCTTTATGGGCCGTTCAGCAGTTTACCCCATCGAAAACTAGAATGGTTCTTGCCAAGACCTTAGTCATCCCAGTTCTAACGTATGGTTGCGAAATATACAACAATTGTGATTCTGCGAGCAACAAAAAGTTGAATATAGCATTTAATAGTACCATTCGTTATATTTATGGCCTTAGAAAATACGACCATATCTCACATCTGTCTATGAACCTCCTCAATATGTCCTTTGAAAATTTTATTAAGTTTCGAACTTTAAACATACTTTACTCTATTGTGAAGACACAACAACCAGCATATTTATACGATATACTTCGATTTCCAGCATCAAACAGATCATATCATATAATACTCCCTCGCTTCTCTTGTCTAACATCCGAGAGACAATTTTTCATTGCTGCAATCCGTCTTTGGAATTCACTCCCACTGTATCTACGAAAGTCAAGCAGGGCACAACAGTTTCAAAATAGATTGAGAATTTTCTTTCTTAGTCAAAGCAACTAACTTCTTTTAAATTTATTTTTCATTACGATCTTTATAGTATCTCTCTCAACACTATTTCTTACTTTTATCTTTCATCTTTTCTCCGCTTATTTATTCCTTTTTTTTCTCCCTCTTTTAATCTCTTGAATTATTACATCTATGATACACATATTTGAACTTTGTAAATTCATAAACTATCACTAGCTTATAAGAATTATCTTACTGTGTTAGTTTTACCTGAAATAAACTAAACTAAACTAAACAAAACTAAATATTCAAGGTATTCAAATACCTCGCTATATAAGTTATGAAGTTTCCTCTGATGTAGAACTACACGGCTTCAGCGACGCTTCAGAGAAAGCGTACGCAGCAGTTATTTACATGCGCATCATGAAGGATGGTAAGGAGCACATAAACCTCATAGCTTCCAAAACTCGAGTCGCTCCAGTCAAAAGTGTGTCACTGCCTCGGCTCGAACTCAATGCAGCATTGCTTTTAGCCAAGTTAATGCATCGAATGAATAAGGCAATACAAATGGATCGTATGAAAATGAATGCCTGGACTGATTCAATGATCACACTGGCATGGATAAAAGGAAATCCATCAATTCGTATCACTTTCGTTGCTAATAGAGTTAGCGAAATCCAAACGCTGACTGATGTTGACATCTGGAGACACGTAGGTACTAAAGATAATCCTGCCGATTTAGGATCGCGAGGATCAACATCAGAGCAACTGATTAACAATGAATTGTGGTGGCATGGACCATCATTCCTTAAAAATGTCTTTCCGTCAAACCAGTCATCAAACAACTTAATCGACACGGAACTAGAAACTAAAAAAGAAAAGAAAGACAAATTAAAAGGAATTTTAACTCACTTTACTCATATCGTAGCATATTGTGTTGCCATAGACCAAGAATTTCTTAAAAACTTTTCAACGTTAAATAGATTAGTGCGCAACGTTGCAATATGGCAACGATATTTTAAAATTCTAAAGTTAAAAACAAAACAACCATTAAATAAACATCCACTTACTTGTGAAGAACTTGATTTTGTCAGAATAAAAATTATCAAAATTGTGCAAAACGAACTCTTTTCAAAAGAAATAACCGAACTTAAAAAAGGAAATTCGTTACCAAAGGGAAGTGCAATACTTTCATTAACTCCCTTCCTCGATGCTAACGATATATTGCGTGTAGGCGGGCGTCTAAGCAACTCAGTTCTCCCTTTCTCTCAAAAGCACCCAATCATTTTAACTGATAAACATCATTTTTCAAAGCTTATAGCACAGGCCGTTCATCAATACACATTACATGGAGGACAACAACTCATGATGGCTGAAATCAGAACAACTTACTGGATCACCAATTTAAAAAGACTAATAAAATCAACAATTTACCAGTGCGTTAGATGTCATAGACACAACGCTCAAATGCAAACCCAACTTATGGGCAGCCTGCCAACAGAAAGAGTCATCATAACAAGACCCTTTACAAACACAGGTGTTGACTATGCTGGACCTGTGGAAATCAAAATGTGGAAGGGTAGGTGCAACAAGTTAACAAAAGGATACATCTCAGTATTCATATGCCTATCCACCAAGGCGATTCATCTGGAGCTTGTAAGTGGCCTCAGCTCAGCTAATTTCATAGCAGCATATAGAAGATTTGTGGCCAGAAGAGGGATGTGCAGCAATTTATTCAGCGATTGTGGAACAAATTTCAAAGGCGCAAATAATGAGCTTCAAAGAGACAGCAAGTTCATTACCTCTGAATGGTCAACAGCGGTTTCGAAAAAACTAACAGCTCTTAACACGACTTGGCATTTTAATCCACCTCTAGCTCCTCATTTTGGAGGCCTGTGGGAGGCAGGTGTTAAATCCCTCAAACATCACTTAAAACGAACAATTGGTACATCAAAACTCACATTTGAAGAATATGGAACCCTATTAACGCAAATAGAGGCGTGTCTCAATTCAAGACCCCTCTGCCCCATGACGTCAGATCCCAACGACCTAAGCGTTCTGACTCCTGGGCACTTCCTTATTGGAGGTCCAATCAATATATTGCCTGATCGAAACTATTTGGACAAAAACGTTAACAGTCTCGATAGGTATAAATATTTACAGAAACTAATGCAAGATTTCTGGAAACAATGGAGCACTAGTTACATTCATTTGCTTCAGCAACGACCAAAATGGTTACACAAATTACCAAATATAAGAGTGGGCGATATTGTAATCGTCAAGGATGACAATGACCCTCACTCTGGTCACTCGCTCGCGTGCTTGAGCTACATCCCGGAAAAGATGGTCTGACGCGCTTGGTAACCATCAAAACGGACGTCTAATCTAAAACGACCAATTTCGAAATTATCCCCCTTGCCGGTAACAAATCCGTCGTATCCGTAAATGAACATTATATAAAATGAACTCAAACAAAAAAAAAAACAATTTTTAACCAAACAATGAAATGAACTTAAACAAACAAAAAAAAAAAAAAATTTCAACCAAACAAACAAAATCATTGAAGTCTTGAAATACAAAATAATAAAAACTAAGAAGGCGAACTCAGCTGTAATAAATAAAACTAAATGAATTTAAATAAAAAAAACATTTTAATGTCCATTTCGTCCTTGTCCCATACACCAATAAATATATTTAAACCACCATTTAAAGCCTACAATCAACATTTCAAATCCAAAACTGCCTCGAAATTAAAATCAACCAGTTTTCAAAATTTCCAATACAAGAAACAGATAACTATATTTAATTATAATTATCCTTAGTTTTTAGTTTTGAAATATCTATTAATGTTTTTTTTATATAATTACATGATCGAAACTTTGGCGTTGATGAGATATTATAAGAGGAGCAACTTCAACAACTTAAATACAGAAGTAAACATAAACATCAAGCAATGTTCAAAGGAGCCAAGGTCATCACAACAACAACACTCACATCACATTTCCAAACCAAGTAATCAACGCGCCAACATCTTTGGGCGCGTTATATTATAAATACAACCAACCACTTATTTTATTTTATTTTAATATTATTGATATTAATGTTGAAAGTTGCTTTCAATTAAAGTATTTTTTTTGACACTTGATGAAACTATGTGATTTGTGCATTTGACTCGGGTTGAGATGCATAAAAATAAAACCGTAGAAACAGCTAAACAATCTCAACACCAAGTCAAATGGATTATCACACAAAAGATAAAAAATGTATGATCAAATTATTAAACAATTATCACTTAATATATTTTAATTATAAATAATGTAACTTCTCAAGCAACCCGACACGTTTCGATAAAGAACAACACGAACTGTCAATTATCTTTGCAGCGTTGAGTCTGCAAAGCTTAGATAATATAACTATCTCTTTTGTACTTAGTAAATCTACTTACAATTATATATCTGTCTACATATAAAATTAAAATTAAAAATAATAAGACAGAGAAGTCATAAGTAACAATATAGCGACTTGTACTTGCAAATATAATTTTAAAAACATAGTCACTTATACAATAACAAATTAATATTTAAATGTATTTATATTTATAAAAACTTCCAGTCTGCAAACTGGATGAAAGGTTATTGACCTTACTATGTATTAAAGAATTCAATTATTGCCAGCTGATCGATGTATATAAAAATGAAACACCGAGGTGTAAAGTTTTGCTACACTACAAATTGTACTTACTTTCATTCGTGAATTTTAATAAAGTGGTTGATCTCAATTATTATAACGTGCTAACTTACGTCTTTTATTTAAACGGAAACTGTTAAAAAGAATTGATCAGTACTACAACTTAAAGTACTTGGCATCGCCTTAGCCAAAATTCCATTTTCAGTATTTTTGTATAACTTATAAAAATAAACTTAAAAACATTATTCTCGCTACGCCTTGGCGCGGAACAATGCCAATTAAACAATAAACGACTGTCGTGTCGATGGAAAGAAAACTAGTCTGCCAAAAACAACAACAAATTTTTCTATTGACATGTAGAGACTATGGTCTCATCCCCAAACACATAACAAATTCAACAAAAAATACACAAGAACTGTTTTCTTCTGATGAATCACTCCGTCTCTTTAATAAAATTGAATTAAAATTTCACCAAAAAATACTAAACGTTGAAATAACAGACATTTGTCACAAAACGAAACGTACAAATAACGTCCTTAATACTATACGCAAACGTTTCAAGGAACAATTAACACCCGATGAATATACACAGTTCATCACGAAACAAAATCAAGTTTTCCGCGATATGAAAACAGAAAAACAAGCGATTTCGGTTCATGAAATTGAACAATTAAAAGTGTCTCTTTGGAGAATGCTTAGTATTAAGGTTCATGACAAATGGTTTGTCAATAAAAGCAGCATTGACTTTCCTTTGGAAATTAAATGGCTGCTATCGATGGGAAAAAAATTTGCGCTACCTGTTGATAAACACTCATTTCCCCTCTTCCAATTGATTGCCGACAGTGAAGAGGTTATACGTAATATGAAAAATGAAAAAGAACAAGAAGTAACCCGAGCTCAATTTGGTAATATGTTGCACTCTTTCCAACGCCACCAACAACACGATCAGTTTGCAAAGTACATATCAAAAGTACACAAAGACTCAATTTTATTTCTCAAAAGAAACAACAACATTATCATCATACCGGCTGATAAAGGAAATGTGACTGTCGCAATGGACAGAACGATGTATGAAAAGGGAATGGTGAGCTTGTTGTCAGATAGCTCCACGTACAGAAGCATACGCAATGACCCTACAACAACACTTCAAAATAAAAACAACCAACTAGTCAAGTGGCTTCACAAAAGCCAAATCATAGATGATAGAGAAAAGAACAGGTTGACAAAATATACGGCACAGGTTCCTTCTATATATGGTTTGCCAAAAATACACAAACAAAATATTCCTCTTCGACCGATCACTTCCTCTATGAATTTGCCTTGCTATGAGTTAGCTAAGTATGTAGGTAAAATTTTACAGTCAGCGACGAAGAATTCTATATATTCTGTTAAAAACTAGTTTGAGTTTTTAGAAAAAGCTAAACTGGTAAATTTATCAGAAAATGATGTGTTAGCGTCGTTTGATGTGGTTTCTCTTTTTACCAACATACAAGTACATCTTGCCACAAGTTTTGCTAAGAAGAGATGGGATACAATACAACCAAATACCAAATTAACACAAAACAAATTTCTCGAAATCCTTGACTTTTGTCTGAAAGAAAATAATTATTTGCAATATAATAATAACATTTATAAGCAAATTCATGGCATGCCAATGGGTAACCCGCTATCGCCAACCATTGCAGACTTGGTACTTGATCATCTGCTTGATGAAACTTTCAGTAAGATCGATAAACCTCGTTTTTTGTCTAAGTATGTAGATGATATTTTTGTGGTAATCGACTACCGGAAAATAGATGAGACATTACGTCTACTTAATACATTCCACCAAAATATCCAGTTTACTACTGAAAACGAAAAAAACAGGACAATTACATTTTCAGATGTCAAAATCCATCGACACGACAGTCGTTTATTGTTTAATTGGCATCAAAAACCGACAGCATCGGGACGACTTGTCAATTATCGTTCAAATCAAGCCAGGCATATCATCATTAACACCGCTTCTAATCTTATCCACAAAGTCTTTTCGTTGAGTGACAAGCAGTTTCACTCTGCCAATGAAAAAATTGTCACTCAAATCCTTGTCGATAATGGTTACCCAGGAGAGCTTATTAGAGGTTTAATACTCCAACAAAAAAACAAAACTGTTGGAGATAATAAAGCTGTAGCTGAAATTGGATTTAACAAAAGTATGGTGTACGTTCCGAAGCTTGCTGAAAACTTTAGAGAAATCATTTCACCAAAAATTCAGGATATCCAAATAGCTTACAAATCACACAACACATTAGCGCCTCTCTTCACTCAACTCAAAGCAAAACCGGAAAAGGACAAACGGACGGACGTCATCTACAAGATTAACTGCCTGGGCAACGAAAGCGAAACGTGCAACCTGTGTTATGTGGGAACTACCAAACAGTTTTTAAAACAACGAATGGCCAACCATAAATCAGATTTAAAATCTAACAGCTCTGAAAAAACAGCCCTTGCTACACACAGCATTGAAAAAGGCCATAAACCCGATTTCGAATGTGTAAAAATCCTTCAATCTGAAAAACACGCCTCAAAAAGGTATACTCTGGAAACACTTCACATTCTGAACACGAGAAATAACATGAAAAGGAAACAAGACACTCACAACATTTCATCCGTCTACTGCTCTCTAGTTTGCTGCAACAACAAAATATAGCATTCATTCGACAATACTTCGTCAGTCGAAGTGCTTTATATGAAAATTGTTTGTTTTTTCATTTAAATCAATTCATTTTTTTTTTTTTTTTTTTTTTTTTTTTTATTTAATCATTTAAATTTTAAATAATTTTGTTTTTTTAAATGTATGATTGTTTATTTTAATTTTTTTCATCTGTTTTAAAGTAAGTTGTATAATTATTAAACCACTGTGTGCTTACATGTTCTAAATATATCTTATTTCATTATTTGTTAATAAAGATCCCCTGAAGAGGACAGAAATCTCTGTCGAAACGTTGGGAAAATCATTGTAAACTTTGTTTCATTGTCACTACTAATGACCAAATAAGCCGAAGGAAGAATAAGATTTCATCCAAAATCCACAATTATAATCTAAATTGGTCAAAACAAATTTCAAATAAAATCGCTTCTACCAAATAAACACAATACAAAGAAAAACAACAACTTTTTTATTCAAGATCCATAGAAAGGAAAAAAGTCAAATTTTCG
Organism: Baccha elongata; assembly: GCA_951217065.1. Taxonomy (NCBI): domain Eukaryota; kingdom Metazoa; phylum Arthropoda; class Insecta; order Diptera; family Syrphidae; genus Baccha; species Baccha elongata. The sequence goes on from CATNUY010000154.1 coordinate 307,567, forward strand.
GATCAAATGTGGCAAAATGAAAAGAATTCGACATAAGCATAGACATAGGTATGGCAAGAGTTCGTTGTTGGTTGATTGTTTTAGTGTAAAGAATCTGTGAGGAAAATCTCAAAAATGTTCTATTCGTGCAGGAAGAATATGAACGAAATGCGAAGTTCATACAGATTTTCTCAATGGTCTGATTTTTTTTTCTTGTTTGAATTTGGGAAAAGGATTATTTAAATAAAATTGTAAATATGTATACCTAGTTGTTTATTTTTTAAACGCTTTGTGCATTAATTTCCAAATAAAATGGCATCAAGTAGGTGAAAATCTTAAACAGTTTTTTTTATGACTATATATACAATTGCCTGATGCAGCCTCACATCAGGGTAAAAGAATGGTTTGGTACAATTGCAGTGATATAATAACTTTTTATTTCTTTACTTTTGGTATTTATACAAAATATTCTAACAAACTACCTTCATAACTAGGGCACTAAATTAATGATTTCATAATAAATAATGGAAATTATCAGGAAATCAAAATACTGCAAATCTGCAGTTATTTCAAATTAATAGGTTACGAGCACAGGTGCACTCGTAACCAAACAATAACAATAATATATGCACAAAGTGCTTATTGTGTACAAATAGTCTATCATGACTAAAGTAACGATAATAATGAATTTAAAGTTGTTGTTGATGATGTCAACATTAGGTACAAAGTGCTTATTGTGCACAAATAGTCTAGCATGACTAATGTAACGATAATAATGAATTTAAAGTTGTTGTTGATGATGTCAACATTTTCCCTCCTCCACTTAGGTTCCCAGTTGATTTCAAACCCATGTCCTGGTGTGCTTCTGTGGTCTGTCAACTCGATATTAGTCTTTGTTGAGAGGTATGACGGTTTCACTTGTGAGAAAAAAAGTGGGACTTGAGTGGAGAGAGATGTGTCTAAGATGGCAATCGATTTGCTGTAGTGCATCATCACCTTTGTTTCCGTGACTAGTTTTGTTTCCAATCGTATGAATTTCGATTGAATAATGCAATCTGGGGTGACGTTAATAATGCCTGTATTTTTTAGCACCACTTCTTCTCTAGTTAGTCCACAATTTACAAATACCGTAGTTTCCTCAGGAGCAACAACAATCCATGTGTTGGGCGTATATAATTATTTCCACTTAAGGGTTCTTGTTGGACATCGTTTAGATGAAATTTTCTTGTACAGTTGTTGAATAATACAATCCTTACTTTCTTCTATACTATGAAATATGGATGGCTGTAGGATGAACGTTGTTTCGTTGAGTGCTGGTGTCTTGCCTATATCTTGAAGTGGAACTTCGAAGTATCTCTGTAGATTGTAATTGACGCCAAACACTGAATTCTGCAACTGCACGAAAAGTCTGCTCATCTATCCTTTTTGGAACTGTAGTAGTTTTGATTAACTCTTAATGACTGGTGTCACTTATCATGAAATATCCTGTCACTAAAACCTACTCTGAAGTTGTTGACATCTCTAGTCTGTCCGTTGGATCTGCTAATATCTCTTATTCTCGGCCAAGTTTGTTCATGCTCTTAGCGATAATGTCTTCTATACTTTAAGTCCATTATTTCCGCTGTGTACTTGTGTGATTTTTCCAAGGGGCCATTTTGTTGGTGTCAGCAGCTCAGTTTTTCATAATACCAGTTGGCCGATTTCCAAATTCTTTGCTGGGTGCTTCCATTTGTGCCATTGTTGCATTTTGTTTATATACTCTGTGTACCAACGCTTGCACACATCTCTTTTGATCTTTTGGATTAAACTCCATCTTTTTACACTACTTTGGGCCAGATCCAAAATGATGTCATCTTGTGGTGCTAGTAGTGGTGATCCAATGATGAAGTGACCTGGAGTTAATGCATCAAGATCTTCAACATTTTCTGTTAACGGACAAAGTGGTCTCGAGTTTAAGCATCCTTCTATCTGCACCAGTACAGTGTTCATCTCTTCGTATGTTAGTTCTTGCTCCCAAATGATCCGATTCAAGTGATACTTCACCGATTTAACACCTGCTTCCCAGAGTCCGCCAAAATGTGGAGCTCCTGGTGGGATGAAATGCCAATGTATTGCGTTTTCAGCCAGCTTGGATTGTACGGAATCAATGATGTTCTTTGCTCCAACAAAATTTGTTCCATTGTCGCTGTAGAGATGATGTATGGATCCTCTTCGACTAATCATCCGCCGCAACGCTGCCATGAATCCATCAGTAGTAAGATCTGACGTCAGTTCAATGTGTACTGCCTTTGTTGCCATGCACACAAACAATGCTATGTAAGCCTTGTGCTAACCTAATCTATGCCACAATGTGTAAATGGTCTCGAAAACCGAGCTCTTTCTTCTGGGAGCTGTCCCATAAGTTGAGATGATTCTTTGGCTTTGAACCGGAAACATCTGATGCATTGATTTAGTATGGCCTTAACCGTTTGTTCCTCGGATGATCCAAAATTTCCTCCGAATGTGATTTATAGTCATCTTAATTCCATAATGAAGTGTGTCGCTATGTGTCTTTTGTATGATAAGTTTTGTCAGCGGATGTTCTGATGACAAAATCATAGGATGTTTTTGATTGATTGACAAATTAGCGTGTTTCAATCGACCTCCCACTCGCAATATTTCATTGGCGTCCATAAATGGTTTAAGTGATGAGATTTTGCTAAATGATTTCCAGTTCTCAGCAAAACCTTGTTGTGCGCCGCGCACTAATGCCCTTTCTGCTTCAAGTAGCTCCTCTATAGTCAATTTACCAATAATGAGTGATTGATGTCTCTTGCTTAATTGACAATTGGTTTTGAATCGTAGACAATATGCACTTATTCGTTGAAGTTTCGACAGCAATGAAAATCTAAGATATATGTCGTATTTGTCTGAAGAGCTGCTGCAATGTGTTGCCATGCAGGCGTGAGATTTTCCGATTTCAGGTATGTCTGGAATTTCTATTAACGATTTATCAATGGGCCAGCTTTGTTTCTCTTAATTCAGCCATTCTGGACCATGCCACCATGTACAATTTTCAGCTAGAGTATCTCCAAATGCTCCTCTCGATGGAATATCCGCAGGATTCTCCTTTCCGGGTACAAACCTCCATTTGCCATCAAAATGTTCCTGCATATACGAAACCCGGTTTGCAACAAATGTGTTCCATTTCACTGGATGCTGTTTTAACCAGTTTAATACTATGGTCGAATCTGACCATGCATAAATTTGAGTGTATTTCGTATTTGTTTCATTTCTAATGTATTTCATTAGCTTCGTAAGTAATGCTGCTGCGCAAAGTTCTAGTCTTGCCAAAGAAACTTGCTTGACCGGCGCCACCTTTGTCTTGGATGTTATGAGATTAACTGAAGTTGAGCTGCCATCCATAACCTTCAGATACACCACCGCTGCATAGGCTGACTCTGATGCATCTGCAAACCCATGTAACTCCATTTGTTAACCCTCTGTTTGTTGTGTCCATCGTGGAATTCTTAATTTTTCTATGGTTGATAATCCTGTCTTGAATTCGTTCCATTCATTTTCAATTTAAATTGGAACCTCCTCATCCCATGTGATTCCAGTGAGCCATAAATTTTGTATATGAATCTTTGCTTTGATAGTGATTGGCGACAACCATCCAAACGGATCAAAGATTTTTCCGGCATCACTCAATATTGCTCGTTTGGTTCCTTTTGTGTTGAATGATTCAAAGTTGACCTTAAATTGAAATTCATCAGTAGTTGGGCACCATTTAAGTCCCAAAATTTTAAACGTTTTGTCATTGGTAAAATCGTGTTCTGGCTCCATTTCGATAAGTTCCTTTGGTAACGATTTTATAAATGCTGAATTATTTGACGTCCATTTTCGTAAGTTGAATCCACCCTGTTGAAGTAGTGGCATTAGTTCTTGTTGAAGATCTCGGAATTCTTGCAGAGAGTTTGCACCTCCTAGACAGTCATCTACATAGAATCCTTCCAGCAATAATTTGCTTGCGCGTGGATATTTATGTTTTTCATCTTCAGCTAGCTTACATAAGGTTTTAATTGCCAAATACGGAGCGGATGATGTGCCGTATGTTACGGTTTTAAGAATGTATTCCTTAATTGGATCCTTGGTACTTTCTCTCCATAAAATGCGTTGTAAATTTTGATCTTCACGATTCACTAAAATCTGACGATACATTTTTTCAACGTCAGCTGTGAAAACGATTTTATACTATCTCCATTTAAGTAGTACTGAAAACAAATCCTTTTGTAGCGTAGGGCCTGTCATCATGATGCTATTTAGTGATTCTCCAGTTGTAGTTTTTGCGGATGCGTCAAATACCACTCTAAGTTTAGTGGTGGTGCTGTCATCTTTTACTACTGCATGATGTGGAAGATAATATATTTTTTCCGAAGTAACTGCTGGTACCTCCTCCATGTGTCCAAGATTAATATATTCTCGAATGAATTTTGTGTATTCATGTCGAAGACTTTGGTTTGTTGTGAATCTTTTTTCTAGTGTAAAAAATCGTTTTAATGCCATTTTCTGTGAGTCGCCTAAGGCCATACGATCTTTAAACAATATTAGTTTAACGATGTAGCGCCCAGAGTCATCTCGTATGTGCGTCAAATTGTAGTGGTTTTCACAAATTTCATCTTCTCTGGATTTAATCTTTGTAATTGGCACTTTTTCCTGATAAATGATGTAAGTTTGTTTGGGTTTGTCTTCTTCCATGGTTTTGAAGTAGTCAGTACTGGTCCTGATAATATCCAACCAAATCTTGTGTTCTGTGCCATTGGAGTACATATTCAGTGGTCCTTTAATTAGTCCTTGAGTCAGGAATTGTGGGAAAACATCTGATCCAATGAGTAATTCAATTTCTTTTGGCTGTTCGTACCATGGGTATGCTAACTTTAAACATTGAATGTGAGCCCAGTAGTTTGTTGTTATTGGATGTGCTGGCAATCTCGATGTAATAACTGGCATTACGAGAGCTTCAACATCTAAGTTTACTATTTCATCGTGAATCGAATGAATGTAAAAACGGCATGCTGCGACGATTTCTGTAGTATGACCACTGATTCCCTTAATCTTTGACTCATAATTGATCATTGGAACCTTTGATTGAGTGGCTAATTTCTTGGTAACGAAGCAACTTTGAGACCCTTGATCTATTAGTGCTCTTACTAATTTAGTTTTTCCTCAAACACATATGTTTACCATAGCTGTGGCTAATAATACCATCCTATTGCTGTGACAGGTGGTAACGATTTTAGTGGATGTAGATGCTTCTTCTTTTGATGTTGCACCCATTGCTGAAACTTGGGTTTTATCTCCTCGGAGGAAATGAGGTAAGGTGTTATGTTGTCGTGCGAGTTATAAACACTCAACTGTACCTCAAACAGAAGTAAGAGGAAACAATAAAATAAATGGGATCGCTAATGTACTAATCTACAAGCATCCAAATAAACAGGCATCCAAATAAACAAGCATCCTATAATAAAGATTACCACGGGTAAAAAGATAACAAACAGATATTTTATGATCAACCAAACAAGGTGATAAATACAAAGTAAGATATAAAAAGTAATAAACAAGCATTCTATAATAAAGGTTACCACGGGTAAAAAGATAACAAACAGATATTTTATGATCAACCAAACAAGATGGTAAATACAAGTAAGATACAAAAAGTAATTAACCAAGTCAACCAAAAACCTTGAAGACAAGAAAACTAACTCATCAGGACAAGAATATAAATAGACACAACGCAGAAGGAGTTTCGAGTAGTTGCCGAGTAGTATGTAAGAAACTATGTAAGAACTATTGTCTAAAAATATTTAATTTGTTAAGTGAAAAATAAAGTTTATATTTAAAAATATATTTTTTTGAAATAACTTTTTATCGCGACGAATAAATATAATTGGGGGCTCAACCGGGATAGCTCATTGTTAACGTAAAAAGTGAAAGTGAATAAAATAGTCAAATCTGCATAAGTATTTGTTCTGCATAAGCCTGTCTTCATGATGCTATTTAGTGATTCTCCAGTTGTAGTTTTTGCGGATGCGTCAAATACCACTCTAGGTTAAGTGGTGGTGCTGTCATCTTTTACTACTGCATGATGTGGAAGATAATATATTTTTTCCGAAGTAACTGCTGGTACCTCCTCCATGTGTCCAAGATTAATAAATTCTCGAATGAATTTTGTGTATTCATGTCGAAGACTTTGGTTTGTTGTGAATCTTTTTTCTAGTGTAAAAAATCGTTTTAATGCCATTTTCTGTGAGTCGCCTAAAGACATACGATCTTTTAACAATATTAGTTTAACGATGTAGCGCCCAGTTTCATCTCGTATGTGCGTCAAATTGTAGTGGTTTTCACAAATTTCATCTTCTCTGGATTTAATCTTTGTAATTGGCACTTCTTCCAGTTCCCAAAACTTCTTCCAGTCTTCATCCTCGCTGCACACACTGATAAATGATGTAAGTATGTTTGGGTTTGTCTTCTTCCATGGTAGTAACAAGCCTTTTAAAAAAGGTTTGGCTAATATGATCAGGCTAGTTCCTCAGGTTGGCAACAGGTTAATTCCCTGTTCCGTAAAATTTTAGAATTACGAACCCGACAACAAGCCTCGGAAACGGACTGATCTCACGACGACAACCAACGCAACGAAAACGGCAAAACGATTTACGAATTTTCATATGGAACGTACGATCGCTCTATAGAGCTCGAGCTGCTCAGCAGCTAGCCGATGCCCTGTCAAAATATAGAGCTGACATAACAGCACTACAAGAAATCAGATGGACAGGGAATGGTGTTTTACAGAAGAAAGAATATGACGTATACTACAGCTGTCATACAAAACACCATGTGCTCGGGGTAGGCTTCCTAGTCAGCGAAAAAATGAAGTCTACCATCATCGGCTTTAACGCTATAAGCGAAAGGCTATGCACCCTTCGCGTGCGAGGCAAATTTACGAACATTAGCCTCATTAACGTTCACGGACCTACGGAGGAGTCCTTAGACGAAGAAAAAGAGACTTACTACGAACAAGTCGAGAGGACCCTCAATGCCTGTCCAAGGTATGACGTAAAAATCATCCTTGGGGATTTGAACGCAAAAATAGGTCGGGAGCCGGTATTCAGGCATTACGCAGGCACCCATAGTTTGCATGAGAACACTAATGACAATGGACTTCGAGTCTTAGAATTGGCAGCATCGAAAAACATGGTCGTTGCGAGTACCAGGTTCCCGCGAAAAGATATCTACAAAGCCACCTGGGTATCACCTGATGGAGTCACTCGTAACCAAATAGACCACGTGTTGATAGACCGTCGCCACTACTCGAACTTGATGACGGTACGAACGTACCGAGGAGCCAATATCGACTCGGATCACTATCTTGTTGGTATGGTCTTCCGAGGGCGGATTGCCTTGCGAAGACGTATTGCATCCGCCGATCAAGTTCGAATCAACACGGCTGCCCTGCGCAATGAAAATGCCAGTAACACCTTTGGTAATGCGTTAGGACTCGCCCTAGAATCGCTTGATTTAGGGAGAGTAAGTCCTGGGGCCAGTATGCTGGGCGTAGATGAGAAGTGGACACGCCTTAAGAATACTGTCATTAGTACTGCCAACTCCATCTTAGGCAGCAGTCGTAGAAATCGGAACGACTGGTTTGATGATGAATGCAAGCTAGCGACTGAACGTAAGAATGTTGCGTACCGAGCAATGCAGCAATCTCATAGAACGCGGGCACGCGAAGAAGAATATAAAGAGCTCAGAAGAATAGAAAAACGGCTTCACAGACAGAAAAAATCAGCCTGGGAGAAGAACTTAATCTGTGAAATAGAAAAAAGCCGAGAGCGAGGTCAGCACCAGGCGCGGAAGTTCTACCAATCCATCCGAAACATGACGCAGTACACACCACGCTGCACATACTGCAAGGACGGAGAGGGAAATCTGATCACCGATCCACAAAGCATACTGGAGCGATGGGAAGTGTACTTTAATGAATTGCTAAATGGTCAACTCACTGCAGAAGTGGAGGCTCCACTGCTTCAAGACGAATACCCTATGTTGCCGTCACCAAGCATAGAAGAGGTTGAGAAGGCTATAGACCGGCTAAAGAAAAACAAAGCCCCGGGAGCTGATGGTATACCAGCCGAATTATTTCAACACGGTGGGCCAGCTCTACGTCAGGCAATTCATGATATTATAGTGCACGTGTGGGAGCGTGAAGAAATGCCAGAAGACTGGCGAAAAGGTATAATATGCCCCATACATAAGAAAGGAGATGTCACAACGTGCAGCAACTATAGAGGTATCACGTTGTTGAGTACCGCCTATAAGATACTCTCCTCTATCCTACAAGACCGGATAACCCCATACGCTAAAACCATCATCGGACAATATCAGTGTGGTTTCATTCCAGGCAAATCAACAACTGATCAGATCTTTACCCTTAGGCAGGCGATGGAAAAATGTCTAGAATTTAACATCCCAACATACCACCTGTTTATAGACTTTAAGGCCGCCTATGATAGCATAGCCAGGGTAGAACTTTACAAAGCCATGAGAGAATTCGGCATCCCAAATAAATTGACACGACTATGTAGGTTGACCATGACCAACGTAACAAGCCAAGTAAAAATAGCCGGATTGCTATCCAGACCAATCAACATCTTTAATGGACTCCGACAAGGGGATGGTTTGGCCTGCCTCCTCTTCAACCTGGCGTTGGAGAAAGCAATCCGTGACTCTGGCACGGCAACAAGAGGGACCATCGTCAACAGGTCCAGCCAGATACTGGCTTACGCAGACGACATCGACATCATCGGAAGAACCGAGCAAGCTGTACACGATTCCTTCATCCAGATCGAGCAGGCGGCACAAAATCTGGGGCTGCACATTAGTGAAGGTAAAACAAAGTACATGGTGGCGTCGAATGCGAGAGGAACAGTTGGTCAAACAATCAAGGTAGCGGAGCACGAATTTGAAGTGGTGCAATCCTTTAAATACCTTGGGTCAATAGTAGCAGCCGATAACAATATAGAAGAAGAAATACGCGGGCGGCTTCTCAAATCCAACAGAGCCTACTACAGTCTGTCAAAGCTCTTCAAATCCAGAAATCTCACCATAACTTCAAAACTACTGCTGTACAGGACCATGGTTCTGCCAGTACTCACATATGGATCCGAGACTTGGGTGCTTAGCAAAAGGCACTCTGACCTCTTAGCCGCGTTCGAGAGAAAAGTCTTAAGGAGAATTGTTGGCCCCATATGTGAGGAAGGACGATTCCGGAGACGGTACAATCATGAATTGTACGCAATCTACCTTGAAGCAGATATAGTGACAAAAATTAGGCTCGGTAGACTTCGGTGGGCAGGGCACCTAGCTCGCATGAGCGAAGAGGAACCTGCTCGGAAAGTTCTTTGTGGTACATTCTATGGCAGACGACAGCGTGGTAGACCATGCTTGCGCTGGAGAGATGGCGTAGACCAGGACGCCCGGAGCCTTGGGGTGCGCAACTGGATGGCGTCGGCTCGAGACCGGGATAGGTGGAGAGACTTGTTGAAGGAGGCCAGGACCGGACCCCAGTTGTCGAGCCGATGATGATGATGATGATGATGATGGTTTTGAAGTAGTCAGTACTGGTCCTGATAATATCCAACCAAATCTTGTGCTCTGTGCCATTGGAGTACATATTCAGTGGTCCTTTAATTAGTACTTGAGTCAGGAATTGTGGGAAAACATCTGATCCAAGGAGTAATTCAATTTCTTTTGGCTGTTCGTACCATTGGTATGCTAACTTTAAACATTGAATGTGAGCCCAGTAGTTTGATGTTATTGGATGTGCTGGCAATCTCGATGTAATAACTGGCATTACGAGAGCTTCAACGTCTAAGTTTACTTTTTCATCGTGAATCGACTGAATGTAAAAACGGCATGCTGCGATGATTTCTGACCACTGATTTTCTTAATCTTTGACTCATAATTGATCATTGGAACCTTTGATTGAGTGGCTAATTTCTTGGTAACGAAGCAACTTTGAGACCCTTGATCTATAAGTGCTCTTACTAATTTAGTTTTTCCTCAAACACATATGTTTATCATAGCTGTGGCTAATAATACCATCCTATTGCTGTGACAGGTGGTAGCGATTTCAGTGGATGTAGATGCTTCTTCTTTTGATGTGGCACCCATTGCTGAAACTTGGGTTTTATCTCCTCGGGGGAAATGAGGTAAGGTGTTATGTTGTCGTGCGAGTTATAAACACTCAACTGTACCTCAAACAGAAATAAGAGGAAACAATAAAATAAATAGGATCGCTAATGTACTAATCTACAAGCATCCAAATAAGCAGGCATCCAAATAAACAAGCATCCTATAATAAAGATTATTACGGGTAGAAAGATAACAAACAGATATTTTATGATCAACCAAACAAGATGATAAATACAAAGTAAGATATAAAAAGTAATAAACAAGCATTCTATAATAAAGGTTACCACGGGTAAAAAGATAACAAACAGATATTTTATGATCACCCAAACAAGATGATAAATACAAAGTAAGACACAAAAAGTAATTAACCAACACAACCAAAAACCTTGAAGACAAGAAAACTAACTCATCAGGACAAGAATATAAATAGACACAACGCAGAAGGAGTTTCGAGTAGTTGCCGAGTAGTATGTAAGAAACTATGTAAGAACTATTGTCTAAAAATATTAAATTCGTTAAGTTAAAAATAAAGTTTATATTTAAAAATATATTTTTTTGAAATAACTTTTTATAGCGACGAATAAATATAATTGGGGGCTCAACCGGGACAGCTCATTATTAACGTCAAATCTGCATAAGTTTTTGTAGATACAATTAAGGCTTAGAAAAACTTTCAAAGCGGAATTGAAGCTATCAGCCAAATTTGTTTATTAATAGGAGAAAAACAAAGTATCTTGAAAGTGTGAACAATTGTGAACTAAAAGGAAGAAACCAGCAAAGTGATTACCGTTCGCTCTATAAAGCCAGTATCCAGCAACAGATTGGAGAACAGCATTCTGAGAAGCAGAAGATATTATCGTAAGAAATTATTTTTAAGAAGTGAAACTAAAACTGTTAAAATGACAACTACAACTGTAGATCCACAAATACCAGACAATGAAAGTCTTGATGTTATTAAAAGTCTATCAACTTTTGAAGGTGGCAATGAGGGATATGTGAGTTGGCGAGAAGCTTGTCAAAATAGTATGAGTCTGTACACTCCTTGTAGTAAACGATATTTTGCTGAATTAAGCATAATGAGAAATAAAATAGTTGGTCATGCAAATTCAGTTCTTACCAGTCATGGTACGGTACTAAACCTTGAAGCCATTTTAAGTAGATTAGATTTCGCCGGATAAAAGACCAATACATGTTTTAAATCATGAATTAAGTATGATAACACTTGACAAAAAAAAACGTTAGTAGAATTCTTTAATGAAGTTAAAGAAAAATTGACATTGATAATAAATAAAGTTATAGTGACGTATGGTACATACAGTGAAACCACTGAAAAATTCAATGAATCATATAGGAAAAATGCATTAATAGCATTTATAAATGGACTTCATCAGCCAATGTCCGATACAGTATATAGTATGAAACCTGAAGATTTGCCCAATGCATTAGCTCAGGCTCAAGAGTTAGAAAACAACAAAACTAGAAGTAGATTTCTGAATCAATACAATCAAAGAAATAATATTAGAGACGAAACAAACGATAATACATTAAGATACCAACAAAAACCCCAACATAGTAATCAACAAACAAATAGGGCTAGTCAACAAACCTATATCCAATGGAATTAGGATCTTCAGCTTATAGAAAAGTAACCCCACAGGAAATGCAAAGGTTTAGACAAGTTCATTATAATCAGAATAATCCATTTAGGAATACTAACAATCAATTTAATCAAAACAGGAATTTTAATAAAAATTACCATCATAATAATAATCAGAATGATAATTTTAAAAGAGAAAGAGAATTGAACAAAGTGTTCAATTAAGCTCCAAACCACCAACCAAAGTAAGGACAAACAACATCCAAGAGAATCATTTTTTAGACGGAACGTGGGATTACCCCAAATATACAGAAGAATAAATAACAAATGTTTAAAAATATTAATAGACACTGGAGCAACATCTTGTTACACGTCTCCAAAAATATTTAGTGATAGGAAAACTTTGGAAATTAATAACAGAGCAAAAACCGTGAATGGATTCACAATTATTAAGTATTATTATGAAATATATATTTTGATAGAATGGTTCAATTTTACGAAATTGAGAACCTAGAAGCAGATTGCTTGATAGGTTAAAATCTTTTGCGAAGTGCACATATAAATTTAAATTTAGAAAGAAATATATTGATATACAATAATACAGCAGAAAGGATGTTCATGGATTTCGAACCATTGCCATGGGAGAATAATAGAACACAAACAGTAAATTAAATTTAAGTTACCTTAGAGTCATCAAATACGACTGACTCACGTTCTATTTACAGTCTCGAACCACGCCTTAATAACCAATTAATTGAAAAAGTACAATCAGAGATCCAAATGTTGATATTTTGAACAAACAAATTCGTTCCATTATCCATGAAATAAATTCAAAAATAAATATAACATTGCCATTCCGTACAGATGTGGTGGAAGAAATAAAAACTAATATAGAAACACCAATATGGACAAAACAGTATCCATATCCATTAAGTGCTTCAGAATTTATAAATAAAGAAATAAGTTAATTACTAAAAGATAATATAATTAGGCCAAGTAAAAGTCAATATTCAAGTCCAGTATGGGTAGTACCAAAAAAGGGTTCAACGAAGATGGAACACCTAAGAGCAGGTTAAACATCGACTTTAAGAAACTCAACGAACACACTATAAGTGACAAATATCCAATACCAGACACAAATGTTATCTTAAGCAATTTGGGTAAATCTAAATACTTTTCAACGATTGATTTGGAAAGTGGATTTCATCAGATATTAATGAAAGAATCTGATATTCAAAAGACATCATTTTCCGTGAATAATGGTAAATACGAATATAAACGCTTGCCTTTTGGTCTAAAGAACGCACCTTCTATATTCCAAAGAGCCATGGATGATATCCTTAAGCCATGCATCGAAAAATTCTGTCATGAATACATTGACGACATTATAGGTTTTTCAAAAAATATTGAAGAACATACTCATCACCTAAACGAAATAATAAAAATATTAAAAGAAGCAAATATGAAAATATCTTTAGAAAAATCTAAATTTTATCAAACAGAGGTAGAATTTTTGGGATATGTTATCAGTGAGAATATAATCACTACTGATCCTAAGAAAATCACCACAATTAAAGAATATCAAGAACCAGAAACTCTTAGGCAATTAAGAAGCTTCTTAGGTATAACAGGGTACTATCGTAAATTTATACAAAACTATGCTCAGATAACTAAACCCTTAACAATTCATTTAAATGGTGAAAATGGAAAGGTATCGAAAAATCAGAGCAAGAAATGTAATATAAACATTGGCGAGGAGGGTAGAAAAGCATTTAATAAACTTAAAAAATATTTAATCGAAAATGTAAGGTTAACACAACCAGATTTTCAGAAAAAATTTATATTAACTACTGATGCCAGTAATGATGCAATCGGAGGAGTTTTGTCACAAGACGATAAACTAGTTATATTCATTTCGAAAAACGCTGAATAAAACAGAGAAAAATTATGCAACAAACGAAAAAGAAATTTTCTCTATAGTATATGCCCTAAAGAATTTAAGAAATTATTTGTACGGAGTTGTCAGTATCAAAAAGAAACCCTAATATAAAAATTAAGCGATGGCATGCTATAATTGAAGAATATGCACCAAAAATTATATACAAACCAGGTAAAGATAACGTTGTCGCGGATGCGCTAAGCCGACAAAACCTAAACAATCTTCCAAATTCAAGTCAAACTATTCACTCCGCTGAAAGCAGTGATAACATACAAATAGAGACAACGTCCTTGCATGTAAATTGTTTTAAGCAACAGATAATATTATATAAAGCGAATATAAGCTCAGACAGTATTAAGACTTGTTTTAATAAACTAAAGAGGTATACAATAACATATACAAACACTGATCAGGTCATCAATCTATTTAAAAAATATATAGTTCCAGGCACAGTCTGCATCTATGCTTCAGAGGAAGACCTATACGAAGTTAAAAGTAAACTTCTCGACACACTTAGTAATACATTTTTACGATCTAAAATATATTCACAGGATATACGGAACAAAGAAGACCAATTGAACATAATCACAGACACACACAAAAGAGCACACAGGGGAACTATTGAAAATTATAACCAAATAAAAACAATATACTACTGGTCAAACATAAAGAAACAAATTTCTTCATATACAAATACCTGTGTTGTTTGCAACGAAAAAAAATACGATCGTTAGCCAGTAAAAGTGCCTATAGAAACCAAACCGATAGCAGAAAAAGAAGGTGAACAGCTACATATAGGTATTTTTTATGCATAGAAAATGGTAATACAGCAGTTTATAAAGAATATGGAACGTTATTCCACATGACAAACATTACTTACATTAATGAAGTAATAGCAGAATTAGAAAGAGAATCAAGTGTGTTACTACACTAAATTTAGACGAAAACACAGGAATAATGTCAGAAATAACCTTAATGAGGACACTAGTAGATGAAGTTAGAATTACTAGGTTTAAAAGAGCAATCAATACTACAGGAACAATACTTAGTTGGATATCAGAAGTACCTGACCATGATGATCATTTACTAGTAGAAAACAAATTAAATGAATTAGTTTATAATAATAATAAACAAGCAACTACCAATTCACAGATTTTTCAAGCTATTCAAGAAATTACCAAAGTCTTAAATACGGAAAAAAAATCATTAAAAACAAGAAGATTACAAGAAAGAAAGAAATTAATAATACTGGAGTTACAAAACCTTATTCAAACAATTGCTTTAAGCAAAGCTAAAGTTTTAAACCCTATCATATTGAATAAAAAAGATATTCAAAAAATAACAAATAATGATCATGGAACTATGTCAATATCCGATCTATTATATATTAGTTATTTTAAGATTGTTTAAACTAAAGATGTCATAGTAATATTAATCAAATACCCAATTGTTTATAAGAATTGTAAAATATTTGAAACAAGAGCAATTGAACAAAATAATGAAAAAATAATAATTAATAAGAATATAGCAAATTGCAATGAATCATTTTACAATGTTATAGATTGTAAACAAGAAATAAATTTTTACTTTTGTAAAATAAATAATGAAAAATCATGTCTTTCAGATTTACTAAATAAACTCCCTACAAAATGTAATGAAACAAAAGAAATACAAAAAGAATTCGAAATAATAAAAGATAGAGCAATTTTATTAAAAAATAATCACACAGTAAATAATGATAAAATTAATGGCATTTATTTAATAACATTTAACGAAACTGTTTATATAGATAATATTTAACGAAACTGTTTATATAGATAATAAGAATACCACAAACCATAATCAAAAAATACTAAGTTATATAAAAACACATGCCATTAATGATTACGTTGTTGAATAATACATAATAGACCCAAACACTGAGCTTAAACTTGAATTCGAGAATATTGACACCCTAAGCTACTTAAATATTACAAAATCAGAGTCAGTAATTGGAATTAATACCATAAGTATAATTATTGTTATTATTATTATATTAGCCTTATTTTTTAAGAAGAAACAAATCAAAATCAGCAATAATATACCGATGCAACATATAGTCGAACCAACAGCTCCACAACAAGAGATGACATTAGAAAAAGGACTTGCCTCACTACAAAAACATATTTTTGAATCGGGGCGATTCATTTTGAGCGATGGGGGGAGTTATAAACACTCAACTGTACCTCAAAAAGAAATAAGAGGAAACAATAAAATAAATAGGATCGCTAATGTACTAATCTACAAGCATCCAAATAAACAAGCATCCAAATAATAAAGATTACCTCGGGTAAAGAGATAACAAACAGATATTTTATGATCAACCAAACAAGATGATAAATACAAAGTAAGACACAAAAAGTAATTAACCAACACAACCAAAAACCCTGAAGACAAGAAAACTAACTCATCAGGACAAGAATATAAATAGACACAACGCAGAAGGAGTTTCGAGTAGTTGCGGAGTAGTATGTAAGAAACTATGTAAGAACTATTGTCTTAAAATATTTAATTTGTTAAGTGAAAAATAAAGTTTATATTTAAAAATATATTTTTTTTAAATAACTTTTTTATCGCGACGAATATATATAATTTGCGCATATTTTGCAACCTCCCTTCGCCAAACATTCTCTTGTTGTGTGTCGATCTCCCAGGAAGTTGATGCACAGCCTTGGTGTTTGCACTACATTAAGCCATGTTTTCGGACTCATGCTCAAGAACTTGTTGCAAGTGAATAACTGACTAGCCTCACTGCATACAATACATTTTGACCTTGTGATTGTGGTCAAATGGTTTTTAGAGTATGGTGCTCGTGAACTTTGAGAATGATGTTCGCGATTGATATCACGACTGCTTTCCAAGCCCCGGAATGTGCCTTCGATGAAGTCAAAGAATTGAATTAGTTTTGGAATTTCTGTTGAAGTTCCCCTTGATTGTTGATATAATTTCCGGGATTCAGGATCAAGTTTTGGGTATACTAATTGAATCACGAGTGGATCCCAAGAGTTCACGTCAACTCTTTAATTATTTATCCCGTACGAAATTTCTCTCGGTGTATCCAGGATTGTTTTCAAGTCGAACGCATTTTCATTTCGCACTGATTTCAAGGTAAGCAGTTTTTGGATGTAATTGTTGACCAAAGCTGCTGGGTTTTGAAATCTCTTCGTTAGTAATTCTATGGCTGTTGTATAGTTGTTTGCTGTAGGTGACAATCCAAGCTGCTTCTGGTTGCTTTTTAAATACTGTATCCGTTCAACGTTACTTAATGATCTGTTTTGATGAATCAGTCGATCAAACAATTCCTAAAAAGATGTCCAGTCTTCATATTTTCCTGTAAATGAAGGTATGGTTATGGTTGGAAGTTTTAATTCGCGATATGTTGAGGGTTGAGGAGTCACTGCTTCCGGGTTATGTTGAAACTGTTCCGCTTCTTTGATTTGGATGTATTCGTGTTGATATATTTCCTCCAACTTGATGAAATCGGTGTTGGAGACGTACTCCTGATCTAAATCACTTTCTTCTAATGGCGACATGATCTCGTCGTCAATCGCCACCAGCTTTCTCCAACATTCTTGAATTTGCTCAAGTGTAGTGTAATAACATTCATTCAAGAATCCACAACCAAAACACTAGAGACAAACAAACAAGCACGTTTTCATTGATACTTAATATCATAGTAAAACGATGTACACAATTTTGTTGTCCCCTTTAGCCAACAAAAGCTAAGTTCAAAGACATCGTTTTGACTACGTTGCTTTGTGAGTGGCACTGAATGTATTTTGTTACACTACTCCCGAATGCAAGTTTGTCATCATTAGAAATGAGACGACTGCCCCAATAATTTAATTATGAGTAGCAGAATGCTGATGCATTCTTATTTGTAATATAGTTTTTAAGAGGGGATATCCCATATAGATTTGTAATGTAATTTAGGTATAAATAGCTGCAAGAAAATATAAATAAATTAAGTTTCATTTCATACACTGAAGGTGTTTATTTATTTTATTAAACTGCGGCTCTCTAGCCATCCATTTGAAGCGAGCTGCGCTTAAACAGCAAAAGTAGGCTAGAACATTACATGGCGATCCTGCTAACTTGTTTGTTAAATTTAACAACAAGACGCGGACCAAACATATCCCTTTCAAGTTGAGTTTTATCCCTCAGTTGAGTCGCTGACAGCCAACCAGTAATTGCATTATTTCAGTGAACATATTTAATATATGTATACTTGCATATATCTGCACCAGCATTTAAAAATCTTCCAAAAATCAGTTAGTGTGTCTTCAACATTTACCTTACCAGCCGTCCACTTTCTATCCTAGATGAGCTACTCACATCAAGAGCTTGATGATCTTTTTGAGGATCTTAACGCAGCAACAACAGTAGAAGAGTATATTCCTTTGATGCAAGAAGACCAAGACAGTATTCCAGAATATATACCAACGCCGAAGACAGCAGGACCAAAACCTCTTACAATAGAGGAATACCTCAAAAGAAATAAATCCATCAGAACGCAATCATCATCTAGAACGTCCAAAGCAGAAGCACCAAAAAGAACAAGAAGACCGAGAGCCGGGAAAACAGTAAAGGCACGACAGATGCGAGCTGAACTACATAAAATAATTGCTATTACGACTGAAAAATCCTCAAAAAACAAATTGATCGAGGAATTAAGAAAATGGGGCAACCACAATCAAAGGAGGTGATCAACAACAACCTCAGTAGCAGCCAGCAGATTCTAAGCAGTTCGAATATAAACAATATGTATAACTCTGGTAATACTTATCATTTTATTAGTAGCGAAAATTCATTCTTACTATAAGAAATATGTAAGAAAACAAATTATAAGAAATAGAATAAATCATGTCTAAGAAAAAAAAAAAAAAAAAAAAAAAAAATATAAAATACATTTGAAGTCATTTCTATTATAGGTAGTTTAAAAAGCATTGCCAAAGTATTAGCAAATTTAAAAAAAAGTCCAAACAGAGAATATACTCAAGAATACATTGACAAAACAAAGAAAGAAATTGACAATATATGGAAAGAAATACTTATAGAAATAACCGATGAAACGGAAATAGAAGAAATATCAGTACACTTCAAAGTAATAGAAGAACAAATCTTAGAAATACTTAAGCCAAAAACGAAAAAAACTGAACAAAAAAAAATGGCAGAATTTAATATGTTAACAGCTACAAAGCTTATTACAGAATTTAACGGTGAATCGAAGAACCTTTCAAATTTTTTTGGGCTAATTGAATTCTATCATAACACTTTAGGTGAAGAAAGTGAAAAAAAAAATTAATTAGATTTGTTATAGCAACTAGCTTCTGACTCTAGACAATGAACCTGACAATTTTTCAGATTTAAAGAAAGTTTTAGAAGATATTTACAAAACAAAAATAAACCCATTAAAACTACATAATGATTTAGCCAGACAGCATCAGGGAACACAAAAAGTTAACAAATATGCAGAGCGAATAGAAGTACTAATTTCACAATTAAATGAGATTCAGATAGCTGAACAGGGTGAAGCCAATAAAAGAATTATAATAAAGTTAAATGACCAACTAGGACTAAATGTTTTTAAAAATGGATTAAATGAAGCATGTAGACAGGTAGTACAAGCATCAAGAGTAGCTACATTTAATGAAGCTGTACAGATAGCAATTGAGGTTGAAGCGTCTACACGACAAAATAACATCATGCAATTTAGGACGAATCATAGTGGTAGATACCATAACTCTTCCTATCCAAAATTTACAAATAATGATAGAAACAACAATAGACAGTACAATAACAACAATTATAACAATGGTTATGAAAGGAACAAAAATAACAACAGAGGTAGAGGCATTGCAAGGGAATACCACAATAGGAACACTAGGACGAAAAACTTAGAGATCCCCGGGCAGCAGAATCGGGGAAACCAAAGAAGGTTCTAAATATCTATGGGGAATGTGACACAAATTTCGTTAACATAAGGATAAAACATTTAAACAAAACTTTAAAAGTTTTAATTGACACGGGAGCAGATATTTCTGTTTGTAAAGAGTTTCTGGTAAAAGATTAAAATGAATATTCGTCATGTCAAATAAATGGCATAACAAATAAAACAATATTTTCGAAAGGTATAACAGAACTAGAACTCATGCTTGGAGAAACAAATATAAAACATCAATTCCACGTGGTTAGTGAGGAAATAAATATATCAACAGATGCAATACTAGGAAGAGACTTTTTCAAAACTTATAACTGTAAAATTGATTATGAAATTTGTGTGCTGACAATCTTAACACAAGAAGAGGAGATTGTGCTACCGTTAAATATTTCTATGAAAAACATTGCAAAATTAAAAATTCCACCAAGAGCAGAAGTAATAAAAAGCATAAATTTAGATTTAGGTGAAGATAGTGTTATCATTGGGAATGAGATTAAAAGGGGAATCTTCTTAGCAAATTCAATATTACCATCAAAAGGTGTTAAACATGTAAAGATATTAAACAGTACTGATTAAGAGGAAACAATAGAAAACGTAATGATAGGAGTGGAACCGTTGAGTAAATATAGAATATTATCAAACAACACAAAATTTAAAAATATACAAAAATTTCAAAACCTAATAAAAAACATTCAAGTAGATAACTTGGATACAGCTGCTTCACAGTCAGTATTAAAAATTTGTGAAGAATTTCAGGATGTTTTCCATGACGAAGATGAAGAACTGACCACAAATAATTTTTATGAACAACATATCACAGTATCAGATAAAAATCCAGTTTATATAAGGAATTACAGACTACCAAATGCACAATTAGAAGAAATTCAAAACCAAGTGGCTGAGTTACTTAAGAATGACATAATAGAAGAGTCTACCAGTCCATATAACTCACCGTTACTTATAGTTCCAAAGAAAAGCATTAACGGACAAACTAAGTGGAGATTAGTAGTAGATTTTAGATCACTAAATAAAAAGGTTGTAGATGATAAATTTCCACTCACAAGATTAGAAGATGTGTTAGATAAACTTGGTAATGCTAAATATTTTTCCACTCTAGATATGACAAGCTCATTTCATCAAATTTTACTTGACAGACAATCTAGGCCATTAACGGCATTTTCAACAAATGAGGGTCACTACCTATTCAAGAGACTACCGTTCGGATTAAAAATATCAACAAATAGTTTTCAGAGGATGTTGTCGATCGCTCTTAGTGGTCTAAAAGCCTCAGCCTTTTTATATGTAGATGATGTTATAGTATTTGGTAAGAATTTGAAAGATCACAATGAAAATTTTATTAAAGTTTTAGCAAGGCTTCGTAAATACAACTTGAAGCTAAACTTAGAAAAATGTGATTTCTTGAAACCAGAAGTAATTTACCTAGGTCATTTGATAACATCAAATGGAATAAAGCCAGATCCAAGAAAGTTTGAGACAATAAAAAACTATCCACTGCCTAAAAATGCAGATGATGTAAGACGATTTGTAGCATTCTGTAATTATTATAGAAAATTTATAAAAGATTTTGCAGAAATAGCTAAACCTCTAAACCAGTTATTGAAGAAGCGACAAATATTCTCTTGGACAGAAGAATGTGACAAATCATTCAACACACTTAAACAAAGCTTAATAACTCCTCCAACACTTAGCTATCCAGACTTTAAAAAACCTTTCATACTAACTACAGATGCGTCCAATTTCGCATTAGGAGCAGTACTCTCACAGGGAGAGATTGGTTCTGATAAACCTGTAGCGTATGCTAGTAGATCCCTAAATAAACACGAATTGAACAAACCCATTATAGAAAAAGAATTGTTAGCAATACATTGGGGAATAAATTATTTCAGGCCTTATCTTTTTGGTAGAAAATTTATAGTTTACACAGATCATAGACCCCTAGTCAGCTTATTTACGCATAAAAATCCATCATCCAAATTGACAAGAATTCGAGTTGACCTAATGGATTATGATTTTGAAATAATATTTAAAAAGGGGAACATGAATACGAATGCAGATGCTTTATCAAGT
Organism: Baccha elongata; assembly: GCA_951217065.1. NCBI lineage: Eukaryota > Metazoa > Arthropoda > Insecta > Diptera > Syrphidae > Baccha > Baccha elongata. The sequence goes on from CATNUY010000154.1 coordinate 329,380, forward strand.
ATACAAATTGAATCTGACGAATTAAAAGAAATGATACCGAAATATAACATAGACGTTTTAACAAGAGCGATGAAAAAGAATAATGATAAAATAATAAATGAAGAAGAAAATTGTGCAAAAGCCTTGGACTCAAATAAGAAGACTGTACATCAATATCGGACATCAGGCGATTAAAAAAGTTAGAATTTGAAGAAAGTAACGTTACAAAGAAAAAAATAAATGAAATAAAAATAGCAGCAAACACTGTAATTGTGGAATTTAGCGATAAATCTTTATCAGAGATAAAATTGATTCTGAGGAAGCTAATATTCAATATGAACAATGCAGGTGTTAAAAAATTAGAGCTAGCAAGAACTAGTCAAATATTTAAAAATGTATGCATACAAGAATTTAAAAATATATTTAATAAGCTGCAAGAAAATGAAAGATGAGATAAATATCTAGACATAATATTATTTAAACCTCCAAAACAAATAACAGATGAAAAAGAAATGCACAAATTAATAGAAGAACATCATCAATCGAAAATAGGAGGACACTGCGGTATCAGAAGATGTGTCAACAAGTTAAAACAAAGATATGTTTGGAAAAACATGAATAAAATGGTTAAAAAGTTTATTAACAACTGCGAAGCATGCAATAAAACCAAGACAACAAGGTATACAAAAGAAAATATTGTCATTACAGATACACCCAATACTTCATTTGAAACAATAGCAATTGATACTATAGGACCGCTTAGACCATCTAATGGTTATAGATACATACTTACAATACAATGTGACTTAACGAAATTTGTAGAAGCATTTCCGATAGAGACTAAAGAAGCGAATACTGTAGCAAAAACAATAGTAGAAAAATTTATTCTAAAATACGGATGTTTTAAAAAACTTAAAACAGATAAGGGAACAGAGTTCACTAATGAATTGCTTAAGAATATTTGTACACTTTTAAAAATAGAAAAGATTGTTTCTACACCTTTTCACCATGAAACAATGGGATCAATAGAAAGAAATCATAGGGTATTTAATGAATATATTATGAGCGTAGGAGATAAAGATAACTGGGAAGAATGGATACCATACTATACTTATTGTTATAACTCAACACCACATAGTAGTACTTTATATTCACCATTTGAACTAGTTTTTGGAAAGTTATGTACTCTTCCATGTGAAGTAATAGAAAACAAAGATACAATCTATAATATTGACAATTACCTGAATGAATTAAAATGTAAATTAAGATATGCTCACGAGCAAGCAAAAAACAACTTAATCAATGATAAATATAAAAGACAGAATGTTCAAAAAATGTTAATAAATCAAATTTTATCGTAGGTGATTATGTATATTTCAAAAATCAAAACAAAAGAAAATTTGATAAACCTTTTAGAGGACCATATAAAATTATATCACAAAACGGTGTAAATGGTATTATTTTATTAGATGATAAGAAATATGAAATACATAATAACAATTTAATTAAAGCCAGAAATACGGACTTACAATAAATATCAATAAATAACACAAACCTTAATCCATATATATGTACATAAAAAAAAAAAGAGAGACGAATAATCTTTATTTAAATTTTAGAAATGTAAACATATATCATTTTTTAAAGGGGAGGGATGTAGTGTAATAACATTCATTCAAAAAGCCACAACCAAAACACTAGAGACAAACAAACAAGCACGTTTTCATTGATACTTAATAGTAAAACGATGTACACAATTTTGTTGTCCCCTTTAGCCAACAAAAGCTAAGTTCAAAGACATCGTTTTGACTACGTTGCTTTGTGAGTGGCACTGAATGTATTTTGTTACACTACTTCCGAATGCAAGTTTGTCATCATTAGAAATGAGACGACTGCCCCAATAATTTAATTATGAGTAGCAGAATGCTGATGCATTCTTATTTGTAATATAGTTTTTAAGAGGGGATATCCCATATAGATTTGTAATGTAATTTAGGTATAAATAGCTGTAAGAAAATATAAATAAATTAAGTTCCATTTCATACACTGAAGGTGTTTATTTATTTTATTACTAGCCATCCATTTGAAGCGAGCTGCGCTTAAACAGCAAAAGTAGGCTAGAACATTACACAAGTTTAAATGACAAATGCATTCTGATTTAAGTCTAGGTTTCTTGTTATTCGTCTGAAATTGGTGTTGATTAGGTTCAACCTTTTGAATCTTATTGTATTGTTCAGGTTTTTGCGATGGTCATCTCCTTCTGTGAGGGATGAATTCTCCTTTGGTTGCTGATTTAAGACTAGTCCTGATACTTGGGATGTGTCTTGTATAGGGGAAATTGGTTGTGCCTTTTGTTGAACCCTTGGTGGTCCTTGTAGTAACTGCTGCGTTGTTAGTGTTTCAAGTTGTGGGATAGTTGTTTGAGATTTGTCTTTGAGTGCTTGACTTTTCTTTCTGAAGGCATCCCTGATTTCAAGGTATTCGGTTTTGAATTGTTCGAAATATTTCTTGGAAAAATATTCATGCTGTGGATTAGTGTTGCGCTATTTTTCCAAAAACCCGTTATTGCTCTGGAATTCTGTCCAATACTGCTCCAACTTCTCGAGCTTCTTTTTAAAATACTTTGCTGAGTATCTAGATTCTCTATCTTTCAGAAAGTTGGTCCAAAATCGTTGGACTTCATCGGTAATTAGGGTCTGGTTATATGCGATCTCGTCTATATCACTCATGTTGCTGATCTTCTCCTCTTCTTAGTGCATTGTATTGCTCCTGTGGTCCCTGTAGTGAACTTCGCACGATTTTTCTCAGCTGTTGCACTGGTTAGATCGTCTTTGCAGCTGTGTACTGTTGACTGGCTGCCTTAGTTGCGGAGTTTTGGGACCCAAGTTAACTTTATTTTAACTATGTTGGTATATTATGAATGTAGGTGCGATCCTGATCCGGCTCGAAGGACCATGAAAATCTTAAACAGACTTTTTTATGACTATATATACAATTGCCTGATGCAGCCTCACATCAGGGTAAAAGGATGGCTTGGTACATTTGCAGTGATATAATAATTTTTTATTTCCTTACTGTTGGTATTTATACAAAATATTCTTACAAACTACCTACATAACTAGGGCACTAAATTAATGATTTCATAATAATTTCATAATAAATAATGGAAATTATCAGGAAATCAAAATACTGCAAATCTGCAGTTATTGGAAATTAATAGGTTACGATCACAGGTGCACTCGTCACCAAACAATAACAATAATAAATGCACAAAGTGCTTATTGTGCACAAATAGTCTAGCATGACTAAAGAAACCATAATAATGAATTTAAAGTTGTTGTTGATGATGTCAACATTATGCACAAAGTGCTTATTGTGCACAAATAGTCTAGCATGACTAAAGTAACGATAATAATGAATTTAAAATTTTTGTTGATGATGTCAACAGTAGGCCTTTAAATATTTATTAGATAATATTTAGCAACAAATATTTTGACATTATTTGTCCAATAGGTAGGTTCCTATCTACCTACCTAATTGCGCAATGGATCGTCAGGTCAGGTTTTCAGATGTTAAAGAAATCGCAATACTTTCCAAGCACCTTAGGTATTTATTGTTGTGACATATTTTATCAACACCAATTAAGTAGGTACCTACTTCCTACATAAACCAAGTATACACCTACCTACCTTATAAATAAATAAAATGCTGTGCTAGAATTCAAATACTGTGCTGTTTCTATGACGATGTTGATTTTGTAATTTTTATATCTTTAAAAATAAGTTTTTAGTCCCATCATATTTTTAGCTTATGACTAAAAACTTATATATTCTTTTAGAATAAAAAAAAATTTAAATTTAAATAAAATTCAAAAACTATGCATAAAAATAACTCACTTTAAAAAGAAACTAAAGAAGCATGCATTCCTAGCTTTATAAAATGCTTTCTTTTATTACTGTACAACTTTCCGTTCTTTTAACATAGGTATGCATTTTTTTTTTTTTTAGTATAAACTTACTATTTTTTTTTATATATATTTTAACTATGTTTAATGCATTTTCCTCCCAATCAGGGCGGATGTTCAGAAAACGCATGGGGTTGGGGATACGGAAATTTAGTTTTAAGCTTACTTTATGGCCCTCTAAGCAATGGAATCCAGAATATTGACTCACCCCAAGAATCTTTAGGTAGCCCTTTTTACTCCCTACTGACGGGACTAGTCACCAAAAAGGGGATGAAGCTTTTGCAAGGGAAAACTTTCTTAACACCAAACCGAGTGTTCCCTTCAACAAAAGAACTTTACTCATGAGGCTACAATTTTTTTTATTTACATAACCCAATACTATTAAGAAAAAAAGTAACAAAACCAAAAAAAAAAGTGGTTATACATTTGAAATGAAAATCTTGTATAAAAAATTCTTTTTTTATTGAAAAAAAAAAATTTACTTATACCATACAGATTCGCAATCGACAATAGTACATGCGTATTTTATTTGTTATCGAATATCCCCATGGTTTCCATATGTAGGTATATATATTATATATGGTATAACTTTTAATGAAAATATAAACACAGTTTGATGAAAGCGCAGTTCTTCTGCTGCTAACTTTGATTGAAAACATGAAAAAAGTTCGATGAAAGCGCAGTTTTAATGTTAATTTTATCCCCGAAATGTTTTCGAATGAGTACATTACAAATGGAAATTATATTATACCTACAAGAAGACAAGAATTTTGGTACGAACAGGTGCTCTGTTCCTTCGCTTACGACCGAAAGTATTCGTGTTTTGTATCTTTGCAATATATTACATGAGTTCAGCATTAACCAATTCCATAGTTTTTTTAACCTATCAAACAAAAAACATTTTAAGGTAAAAAGTATAATAAGGAAGGAAAAATGTAATATAAAATAAAAAAAACTTTTGTTATACTTGTAACATTGTGGCAACATCGGTAGTTAGGCACTACGATTTTGCCTGAATGTATTTTAAGCTTCAAACCAGCCAACCACTTTACTCACTGCGCATATTCCATAAAAGGGAACAAATTCCTCAATGAAAATAAAAGTTAAATCTTTGGCGCTTTTTTAAGAGATGTTGTTCTTTTTATCAAATTTAAAATAGGGTATGCTTTTTCAATCAAGTATCTCACGACTGCTGTAGCTTTTAGTCTTGCATTATGTTGAAAATGGCTCACTATTGTTTGATTCTAATAACGGGTGTGGTAGAAATATGCAGAGAAAACTGCGATTTTTCTATTGGTCATAACTCATCACTCATAAGTACTAGTTCTCTCCAAACCTGCTCTCTTCAAACTTTTTGAGCCGACAGAATCAGGGTTCAGACTTGATAAATCTCAAACCGCAGTAAATTGAATCAAAAATTAAAAAGTTGAAACATTTTCGAAGTAGATTTATAAATTTTGTTTACCGACTGATTCAATTGAATTCCACGGTTTTTTTTATAACCAAATCAAAAAAATAAACTATTAATAAAAAAAAAATTGCATACGAACACACGACTGGGTCCCACAAACTTGCTCTTGTGGCAAATTTCCTTAGAGCTTAAAAGAGCCTTCCAACAAATTAATTTATTTTATATTAGTTTTAAAAAAATATATATGTATTACATTAATATAATTTTGTTTAGAAAAGTTATGAAGAAATTAAGTTCGCCATTACCATTCAGAAATCTAGGCCTTTCTAAGGCAATAAATTTACCATCCCAACAAATTTTTAGTTAAATTAATAGGTAGCGCAAAAACATAATTACAATTTTTAATTAGAGACTTCAGATTTTGTTTTCACTTTATGGCTTTTTCAGTGATTTTAATTAAATAGATAAAGTAGAATTGCCTTTTGAATTCTATAGTAATTTCATGGGACCCAGAGAACGCAGCACTACTCGGATCAACTTGCAACATTTTTGTTTCAAAGATTTTTTAATATACCTAGAACTGCGCGTTTTTAACGTGACTTTATTGTATCACAATATCATCGGCCATGGTAATTATTGGCATTACTTGCAAAAAAGAAATAAGAATCTTTTTTAAATCTTTGACATTATATTTTAGGTACATCCATTTTCATACCTTGTGCTGGCATTCAATCAAAATCAAAAAAAGCGCAGTGGTGCAGTAGATTTGGAAATGAAAAAAAAAACAGTAGATCTATTGCTTTCGCATTAAAGTCCGAACCCTGGACAGAACTGTCAGCAAACTCATTCATACGAATTTGTAGTAAAAATACATGGTATTATACTACTACCGGTTGGTTTAGGATTCATTTAGTCTTTGCTAGAGAACAGTTATGATAAGTAATCGAAAAGTACAACCAAAAGAGAAAACAAATGTTTTGTGCAAAGTAAATCAAAGAAGCTTTAAAAAAAATAGTATTTTCAAGTTCACGACCTTGTGTTTTTAGGACGCGTTAATTAACAATTTTTTTTTTTTAAAGCTTTTGCAGAACAAAAATAAATATAGTAATGCTATGGTGTAACATCCACAGTGCAATCAATAAAAGGCAATGCAATAAAATGTCAAAATGTAGTTAATCCCTGCATTTGTTTTGAAAGAGAGAAATAATCTTAATATTTACTATTTTTTCTATTTAATAAAACAAAGAGAAGAAAAATCAGGCGATATTAAGAGTGTTTTGACCCCAATATTTGAACAGTTTCGGCTACATAACGTTAATTATCCACCTGCATCTTCTTTGAACAAGATGGCTATTGCAAATCCTGCACCACCAAGAGTTTCAACGGAGTGGACAACAACCGTTGAATTGTCATAAAAAGTAATCAAGCTACAATATTTTCAAATACTTGCACAAATTACTACGAACCTGCACCGCATAATAGATTTTTTTGCACTGTTATTTGAGACACAAGAATATATTTAAAACATTTTTTTCAATTTGCACACGTAGAATGCACCATAAATTTTAAGTTTTTATCTTGTATTAATTTTTCTTTCATCAGAGCTTATCATAAACCATAGTTGAGCACAAACCTTGACCTAGAAAATTGTTGCACAACACATTTATGTTTCCCCGTTTTCTTTGGTTTTACTAAAGCTTTGCGTATTGTTTTTATAATAATTCCAACTGCAAAAATTGTATGTAAATATTTGGTCAGTAACTTAAAAGTACATCATTTCAAAAAGGAAGAGAACATTTTAACTAAATTGAATCATTATTCACAACATCAATCACTCAAAAAAAAACAACAATGGACCGTTATGCAAAAAAGGTAAGTGTTATCAAAAAATATGAAAATAAGGAATATTACATAAAATCTCTAATGAGGGCAAGGAATCATCCTTATACCAATGATATTTTTATATTGGTTGTTGAAGATCAGGTAGTTCATGGAAAGACAAATGACATTCACATACTATTGTCCTCGTCTCAGTTGATTAATTTCCTTTAGCGGCAAAATAATCTTATTTACAAGTTTCAACGTTTGAGGGTCAAACACGCGCCACCCGCCACCGCCGGCCGGCTCCACTGAGGCTCTGGCACGCTTCTGATATGTATTTTTTATGGATGGTTTCTATTTCGTTAATTAATAATAATACATTCGTTAGTTTAATGTAAGTCGTCTACGACTTTAATGCATTTAATTTGAATTCTTTTGATTTAAGAAGGATAAGTTCATTAAAGTCTACGTAAAACATCTTAAGTTAGAACTTTATACATAATAAAATACAAACCAGACGTAAAAGTTAAGTGTAAAAATTGAAAATTGATTAAATAACCCATTTTCTGCCTGTCCCCATTATTCGAAATATTCGAATGTAAAATTTTCTATACCGGGTAGGTACTTATTCAATCGAAATATATAACAAATTCGTTTATTAAAAAACCGTTTTCTAAGAATCCGTGTATTTATAACACGGATATCCGTGTAATATGCAAATAAACACGTGTTTTATGAACACGGATTTTTTTTCGGTGAATAATAACAACAAGGACTCGTGGGCTCTAATTTAGACAGCTAGTTGATTTTTATTTTTCATTGCATACCTCATGGACGTCGTCCAGCGTAATCTGGGATCTATGCTGAAAAGAAAAAAAAATTCTTTGTACTCTAGTAAGAATTGAACTGGCAACCTCTGGGTTAACAGCCAAGGAATCCATCTGAATGCGAATGAATGGACTGTATGAATGAAAAAAATGTTTTTTTTTGTTAATAAAAATTTGAGTGTTTAAATCCTATGTGTATAGTGTTTATTGATGTTCAGTGTATAATATACAAAAGATTATCTGGCTGATACAATGCTATATTTACCACGATCTATTCTGCTTGCGAGTCAAATAAAAAAGAGATCGATTATTACAAAATAATTTGTCATAAAGTTAATTTGCGGCGCCACGAAGATGAGCGCAAAGAAAAACACACAAAATTGAAACTGTGCAGATGAATAGGTTTATGCATTTACAGTAGATTTCAATTTTAGCAAAGTTTACTAACTGCACAATTTTAAGTTAAAATTGTAAGGTATTATATGACATGTTTGGCAATTGTTAACAAAAATAATAACTTGTATGAATTTTTTTTTTTTTTTTTTTTATTGATCTTAAAATAGCTAACAGCTTTCAATAAACTTACGTCTATTACAAACCTTTAACAAGCTATGTATTTAATAAATTCAATATTTATAAAGAGATGAAACTTAAAATATAAAAGAAAAGAAATTCAATTATAAGCACTTCATACTAATTAATTAAAGTATTAAGACTACTAAAAAGATAAGAGAAAAAAATGTATATGCATATAAAAAAAGCCAAAACCAAACGCGAACACAAAAAGACACAATATTTGTAAGTTTAAATTAATAAATTGCTTAGAAAATTAAATTTCAAAAAATAGAAATGAAAGATGACCCACATTCACAAACAATTCTTAAAATTACAGCTTTAACGTTATCATTAGAAACATGCAAAACATCGAACGATGAAAACACTTTGTTGTGGGACTTTTGAATTCTTATTAAAGGTGATTTAAAAAGTAAATTGGTTCGTGAGAAAGGTATATCAAAAACAACAGAATATCGACTTAAACGAATCGGACAATGGATGCTTATAATATTTTTTAAACTTGGTGAATCTATTTTTTCATACATGATTTTGTAGAGAAATAGCTCATCTAAGAAGACTCTACGTTGAGATAAGGACATCATTTCAAATAATTTTAATCTTTCACTATAATCAGAATGGTTCCTGTACATCTTATATTGTAAGATTCTTGTAAATTTTCTTTGTATACATTCAATTTTGTTGGAATGCGTCTCGTAAATTGGATTCCAAACTGTCGATGCATATTCAAGGGTACTACGGACTAGTGAGTTAAATAGTGTTATAAATGTCTCAGCCCTACGAAAATATTTTCCAGTTCTAAAAATAAAACCCATTGTTCTTGCTGCTCTTTTTGTAATATCATTATAATGAGCATCAAATAAAAGCTTGGAATCAAATATAACCCCAAGATCTTTTTGTTCAGTAACACGCTTTAGCTCAGTTTCACCTATGCAATATCTAAACATTGTTGGTTGTCTTTGACGTGAAAAAGAGATGACAATTCATTTGTTTGTATTTAAAAACAGTTCATTCCTGGAACACCAAGCTTGAAGAATATCAAGATCCTTTTGAAGTAGGATGCAATCTCTTACACACGTAATTTCTCGATAAATTTTGAGATCATCTGCATACAATAATGAGGAACACTGAAATTTATTTGTGATATCGTTTATATATATCAAGAATAACAGAGGGCCTAGTATAGAACCTTGCGGTACTCCAGATGGAGGAAAAAAAGCATTCGACTCAAATTGGTTTACCACTACTTTATGTGATCTACTTGTCAGATATGATCTTACCCATATGATAATGTCAGAATGAAAACCCATTTCCAGCATCTTTCTACATATAATGTCATGACTGACTTTATCAAAGGCTTTCGAGAAGTCTGTATAAATCACGTCGACTTGTATTGTACTATTTAAAGCCTTTGCAACGTCGTGTGTTATGGAGGCTAGGTTAGACACCGTTGACCTTCCACTTACAAAACCGTGCTGTTTTGGGTTGATCAAAGGCCTTATTTGAATTATTAAGTTGTTATAAATGCATCTTTCAAATATTAATGATAAAGAATTCAGCAAACACACTGGACGATAGTTAGATATTTCTGATATACTGCTGTTTTTATGTATTGGTGTTACAAATGCTTCTTTTAACTTGACTGGGAAATTCTTTTCTTGGAGTGACTTATTAATCAATGTGCAAATTGGTGTTTTTAAAGATTCGATACAATTCTTGAAGAAAACATTTGGAATGCCGTCAGGTCCTGCATTTTTATTGCAATCAAGCTTATGAATTACAGAGCTAACAGCGCCAATACTTATATTTGAACCACTTACGGATAAATTATCTACATCATTGGGACCATCTAACAATGAAATGTTACTGTTTGTATGGTTAGAGAAATTCTGTTTGAAGAACATGGAAAAAGCTTCGCATATCGTCGACGAATTAGAATGGGTCACATTATCATATGTCATTATCGATGGTATAGAATTAGTGGCTCTTAGTTTTTTCGTATAAGACCAAAAGTACTTTGCATTATTTTTAAGGTTACTTTCTATATTATCTACATATTTCTTATAACATATGTCCAGCTCCTTTTTACATTGATTTCGCAAATATTTAAACATTTCTTTATCATCTTGTCTATGAAATTTTCCCATTTTTTTGTGAAACCTGTTTTTAGTTTTAAAAAGATTAATAAGAGTTTGCGAGTACCAACATGGAAATTTAGTATTTGGTTTCTTTTTTAGTGGAACAAAAGATGAAATTACATTATTTAAAACTTCAAAAAAACAATCAACTGCTGAATTTATATTCATATCATTAAGAAAAGACCAATCGGTCCTACTGAACTGAGAGTTTATCTCTTCATAATTAGCCTGAAAAAAATTTCTCTTCACGACATTCAATTCGGGTAGATAATTTGAAAGAGACATGTTGAATTTGATTAATAGTGGTGGATGATAACGATCAACTTTAGATATTGGGTAAGTACATGCTTCGACAGAAATTGATTCATGTGAAAAAGTAGAGAACACTAAATCCAGTAACCTGTCATCAGTATTTTTAACCGAGTTATATTGCAAAAGATTACACATAGAAGTTCCCATGATCAATGATTCAGCTTTTCGACCAAAATATTGGGAAGGTATCATTGCTTTAGAATTGTTGTCATACTCCCATGAAATTTCGGGTATATTGAAGTCACCTAAGTAAATAAGCGACGAGTTTGAGTCAAACATGTGCGATTTCTCTGAGAGACTATCGCACATGTTTTTATATACCTCAAATGTCGATCTGGGTCTTATGTAAGAGCAGCATATATATGTTTTTAAATTATTTTTCCCGTTGAGGCATATCCAGAGATCTTCATTCGTTGTTTCAATTGAAGTAACCTCATAGCCTGAATATTTTTTTTATTGCTATTAGGCATCCACCCCCCGATTTCATATTATTAAATATTTCTAAATCGCGATCCTTACGAAAAATGTTATATGTATTTAAGTCGAAAATTTCACTGCTATTTATATCATTTGATAAATTTGTTTCAGTGAGACATATTAAATCATAATTAGAATTTTGTAGTGTTAATTTGACTTCGTGTGTTTTTGTTTTCATACCGTTGATATTCTGATAGTAAATATTGATTTTCATGATTAATAATGTGCAAAATTAAGAACTGTTATTGTGTAAAGTGAATGATCTTACTATGTAACTTTTTTTAGATCAAAAAAGTTCGTGATTTTATAAATGTGAGTGGTGTCATCTTTCCTCATAAATATTTTTCCATGTTTGGTCCATAAATACTTAAAATTATGTGTTTCTTTATGTGCTTTGGCCTGACTGTACAATATAGTGTCTGAAAAACAAAGAACTTCATTAATTATAACTAGACTGTCTAAATTATCAACATTGAAACCTAATTCAGATAATTTGATATGAGGCTTTGCTCTGGCTGCTGCAAGGAAAATATTCCTGGAGTGTTTGCTTTTTAGTTTCACAATTATTGGAGTGGTGCGATTTAAAGGATTTACATCGGGTTTGGTTCCTTGAGCCTTTTTCATTGGTTTTCGGAAAATTTCGATTACGTCATCTTCTACGATTGGAACGTCCTTTAGAATCGATTTAATATTGTTGAATATTGTCCTTAAATTCTCTGATTCCTTGGCTGGGATATTTTTAATGATGATCTGATTTTCAGTTTCTAATCTCTCCAGTCTACTTATGCGCCGTTCTTGTTTAGTTAATTTTTCTTTGAGGTCGCGATTTTCATCTTCCAGTGACTCAATTTTGCGCCTATTTTCGGTAACTTCAGTTGCAATTTTATTAAGTTGCGTTAATTTTGACGAAATATTTGTTATGGAATTATTGAAGGACATCTGAGTTAATTTTATTTTGTTAATTTCTTCCTCTATGTTTCTTAAAGAACTAGAGAAATCTTCAGATTCTGGGTCAGACATATTCTCCATGTCTATGGTCGATGAATTGAGGTTAGGATTGTTTTGGCATGGAATACATCTCCATCTTACTGCTCCTGAATTTATGTCAGCGATTATAGCATTATTTATTTTTCCACACTTAAAGTGGTACTCATTGCTACAATTGACACACTTTACGCCTGGTTTCGATCTTGAAATTGTATCACCACACGTCGGACACTTGGCGACCATTATAGTGTTTTTTTTTTTTTTTATATGGAAATATATGTAGGTTACACAGAAATTATGTTTTTGGGTGTGAATTTAGTGAAATTGATATTATTTTCAACTTATTTTGATCTTGTTTAGTTTCTTCTACTTTAATTCGTATTTTAAATAATTAATCTTTAAATATTAAATAAATTAAATAAATTTTTAAATTCAATTACGAGCGGGTTTATAGTTTGACGTTTGATCAAACTATAAATTGAATGATTTTAGTTATAAATGACTTTGAATCAATGATTTAATATTTTTCATTGAGTTTATAAATTATTTGAGTTGAAACGATTAATATTCAAATAAATAGTAATTAATCTTGAACATCCCGGCCCCCCTGGAACCAGTTTCAGGACATGGGTAAAAGCGCCAGCTTGGTGATTGGACGAACGAATGTTCCTCCTGCTGTCTTCACAGTTGCGACTCGTACTCGACCATCAGAACCTTGAGTTGTTGCTTCGATTTTTCCAAGTAACCATTTTGTTGGTGGAAGGTTGGGCTATTTTATTACGACCAGATCTCCTGGTTTTAGGTTTGGTGTAGTTTTCTTCCATTTATGTCTCTCTTGAAGTGTGGTGATATACTCCAGATGCCATCGTTTCCAAAACCCTTGTACCATGTTTTGAAGGTGATTGACAGGTGTGTTTAACGTGGTTGGCTCTGGAACAGCAGTAAACGGTTCACCTATAAGAAAATGAGCTGGGATTAGAGGGTTTAAATCACAATCGGATAAAGCACAAAGAGGACGAGAGTTTAAAACAGCTTCAATTTGGGTAAGAACTGTATATAGTTTCTCGAAAGTAACTCGTCTTAAGTGAAACTTCACAGATTGAACACCCGCCTCCCAAAGGCCACCAAAATGTGGTGAAGATGGAGGGATGAAGTGCCATGTGATGTTATCTTTAGATAGTGAAGTAGCAACAGCTTCGTTGTAAGATTTAGATAATACCAACTTGTGCATCTGGTTCAGGCATCGACGAGCACCTTGGAAGTTGGTTCCGTTGTCCGAATAGATGTTCGAACAAAACCCACGTCGAGAAACAAATCGACGTAGCGCAGCGATAAAGGCTTCAGAGGTGAGGTCACTCACTGGCTCGAGATGGATGGCCTTAGAAGCCATGCATACAAATAGACATATGTAGGCCTCTGACAGTTTTGGATTCCGCCCTCTTGACAGCTTAATGGTGAGAGGTCTAGCATAGTCACAACCAGTATGTGAAAACGGGCGACTTTGATTGATCCGTTGGGATGGTAAATCGTCCATTAGCTGAGAAGTGGTTTCCTTTCGCTGTTTGAAGCATTTTTTGCAGTTTAAAACTATCTTGCGGCAAAGATTTCGACATCCCATGATCCAAAACTGTTGTCTAACTATAGTGAAGGTTGCTGAAACTCCTGGATGCAGATAGCGATTTTGGAGAGTTTCTATAATAAGAGAAGAGATTGGATTAGTAACTGGAAAAATAATAGGATTTTTTATAGAAAAAGAAATGGGAGCATTTTTGATTCTTCCTCCAATTCGAAGAAGGCCCTCTTTGTCAATGAAAGGAAAATATTTGAGTAACTTTGATTTTTTGGGTAATTGTTTTGTGTTTATTAGGGAACGAATATCCGCACAGAATGAATTTTCTTGGACCGATTTAAGGATAATTACTTTTGCAGCACAAATTTCTTTTGTGGTTAAATACGATATTCGGCGATTAGCTTTTACAGTTTTGATATTGTGTATGAATCGAAGAACGTATGCAAATATCCTTGGTATACGAAACCAAGCCGAAATTTTAGTTATTAGAGATTTTATTGGGTTATGTTCACTAGACGATGTTAGTAGCACTTGAAGCGGAGATGGTCTTATTTCGAGTAGATGTTCGTTACTTCTGGTTTAAGAGTGAATTTCGATTTTGACCACTCTTTTTTTTCCAGCGATAGCCACGACGGACCCGTCCACCAGAGATGATGGCTTGGTAGATTTGACGGAAGAATACCGCGCGACGCACAATCTGCTAAATTTGATCCTGATGAAATATGACTCCAAAAATGCCTTGGAGTCGTTTCCAAAATAGCAGCTGTTCTATTGGCGACGAACGTAGTCCAGCGACGCGGCGGTGACGACAACCAGTGCAAAACAAATCCGAATCACACCAAGCTACGGTTCTAGCTATCTTTTGAGAAAACTATGATTTTACCAAATTAAAGAACCGAGTTAACAGCAAAGCTCCACACAGCTCTAACCGCTGAATCGAAGTGGGTTTTAACGGAGCGACTTTGGTTTTTGCGGCTATGATAGTTATTTTATAACTTCCTTCAGCGATTTTGCAACGAGTGTACACGACAGCAGCATAGGTGAGCGAAGATGAATCAAAAAATCCGTGTAGTTCAATCTCTTCTGACGTCGATAAAAACACATTTCTTGCACATTACCTGCTCAAAAAATGAAAGTTCCTGCCTGTAACTAGTCTATCGATCAGCTGATTCTGAAGGCAATGGGTCGTCCCATTTTAGTTTAAGATTCGATGACCAAAGTTCCTGAAAGAGGATTTTGAACAGTATCACAGATGGTGCTAATAGTCCTAATGGGTCAAATATTCGCGATACTTCTGAGAGTAACGAGCGTCTTGTTAACGAAAGAGTTGGAATACACTTGGACATGCGTAAAGAGTATTCGTCGCTCGCAGGATTTCAATGCATACCAAGTACCTTTACAAATGATTTTGACCGGTACGTATCGAAGATGGAGTACTCACACTCTTCTTTTGGAAGCGATGCTAGAAGCGGCCAACAATTCGAACTCAATTTTCGCAGCTGAAACTTAGCCATAGAAAGAAGTGTAATTAATTCGGTCTGCAGTTCGATAAGTTCCTTAGTTGATTTTGCTCCTGTCATGACGTCATCAACGTAGACATCTTCCATTAGAACACGGGCTGCGTTTGAGTACTCTGATTGGTAATCTTCGGCTAATTGCTTCAGAATTCGTACCGAAAAAAATGGAGCTGATGCTGTACCGTACGTTACAGTACATAAACGATAATGCTGGATTTCGTTTGAAGGGGACTTACGCCAAACAACACGCTGGTAGTCAGTGTGTGAATCTTCTACGCAAATCTGGCGAAACATAATAACCACATCAGCAGTAAAGACAAAAGGATGTTGTCGAAAACGTAAGCAGACACCTATCAAGTCCCGTTGAAGAGAGCAGCATTTAAAGATTTTTCTTTTGAGTCCTTTGCTGAACCATCAAATACAACACGGAGTTTTTTAGTACTGCATGATGGGGTAGATAAAAACACTTGCCATTTAAAACACCGATTTCTTCACGAGGAATTAAAGTCATATGACCTAAGTTAATATACTCCTGCATGAAATTTGAATACATCTCCTGCAGTTTCGGATTTCGAGTAAAGCGGCGCTCCATGGAGTGAAGACGAGAAACAGCAAGAGGTAGATTATTTTCGAAGCACGGATTTTGTGTTTTAAATGAAAGTTCAACGACATACTTTCCATCTGAAGATCGAGAAAATGTTCTTTGAAAGTGTATTTCAGCCTGATCGAGCGAAAGCGATTGATTTGCAAGGGCAACTTCTTTAAGCTCCCAAAAACGTTGAAGTAATGCATCGATGTCAACGGTAGAGTGAAGAGAAGTAAAATGATTTAATTGTTCTTCTTCGAAGAATTGTCCGGTTATAACCCAACCGAACGAAGTATTCTGAGCGACTGGACCCCCGTCAGCACCACGGATTTGTCCACCCTTAATAATACTCCAAAGTTTATCCCCACCGAGAAGAACATCAATGGGAGCAGCAATATTAAAGCTTGGATCTGCGAGTTCAAGATTTGTAATATGAGACCATGAAGAAAAGTCTATAGATTGAGATGGTAAGTTGGAAGTCAACTTATTGAGTATAAAGGCATCAACGAATAATTGAGTAGAGTTGAAACGAGAGCACAATGTTAATGATATCCGTCCTTTAGTATATCCTACTTCAGTTGACGACAACCCCAGGATAGGAATTCTTGAATGTGTGCGCTGATACCCGAGCCTTTGAGCAAAAGATTCGACAACAAATGTAGATTGAGACCCGGAATCAAGAAGCACTCGACAGTCAATAAGATTTCCCTGAGTATCTTGTATTTTAGCTAAGAGAGTTGGCAAGAGGGTTTTCTTTCGAAAGCTAAAATCAAGCGAATGGTTGCTTACGATTGGAAAAGTAGATGTAGCAAGATTTGATAACGAATGTTGAGATTGAGTCGAAGAAGTTAAAGATGATGATTGGTATTTCATGTTTGACTCCGCAGAGTGTACGAGTGAATGATGGCGTGCTTTACACACCCGACAACGAAACGAAGAATGGCATTTATACGACGAATGCCCAACACGCAGACAGTTAAAACTTAAAGAGTTTGTTTTCGCAAAGTTTCTACGGGATTCAATGTCTAACGCGACGAATTTGGCACACTGAGGGAGTATATGATCACTTTGACACATAGGGCATTTGGATTGACACGAAGCATTTGATGGCCCAGCTAAATGAGCTCGAATATTATTTGATGGTTTTATCCGCGTGGGAACCGAACGAGAACTCATAGATTTGCATGTTTCAAGAGCATCACACCGTTTATCTAAGAATTGTAAAAATTCAACTATCGTGCAGTCTTCCCGAGAACCAATGTGCTCTGCCCAAGATTGTTTAGAATTAGGATCGAGTATATTCACCAATAAATAAATAAGCCATGGGTCGCGGCTCGATTTGTCTAACGCACTAACGCCACGTACGACTTCATCAGAACCGTCAGAAATTTTTCGCAGAATGTCTACATTGGACGCACTAATTGTAGGAAGCGACAAAAATGTCTCAATGAATGATTGAACGATAAGCTGACTACGATCGTACCGCTTTACTAAACGGTTCCATGCTTCGGGATAGTTCGCGTCGGATATCAAAATGTTTTTAATTAGATTAGCCGCATCAACCCAAAGGTACGATTTTAAATAATGGAATTAATGAGTTGGGCTAAGATTCCTTTTGGTGTCAACTGACCATAAAAATAGATCGCGAAAGGATGGCCAGTCCTTATAATTTCCACTAAAAGGTGGCACAAAAATTGCCGGTAATTGCGAAGAAGACGACGGAGACGAATTAATCTTTTTCAAAAATGCGGACGGCTGTTCAGTAAGGCGATATAGCTGATGCAGTTTCTACGGGTTCTTTTTGATTTACTCTATTGCGCATTGCTTTAATAAGTTCTGCATTCGAAAAAAAGTATTTCGTTTCGTATGCAGAGAATTCACTTTCGATTTCCTCGATATCTTCTGGTTCTGATTGCTCGAGGAATTCGTTGTGAAGAGTTGAAAAATCAGACCACGCGATTTCGAATTTATTTAAACGAACTTCCAACATTTCGATTATTGTAGATTCTTCGATCGTATCTATATATGCTGCCACCCGAGTTAACTGACCTTTAGTATTTCCACATTTACTTTTCAGTGCACTCAACATCGCATAATACAATTTACCAAGTCTTTCCAAAAAAAAAACAGTTCTATAAAATAGGATTTTATTGATCTAAAATAATTATCAATCGATTAAATTAATTGAAATAAATTTAAACCAAATTGTCAAAAGTCAAGTTTTAACCTGCGTAGAGTAGTATACCTATGTACGTAAGTATGTACTAGCTAACGAATTTGTAGCCAAATGGCAGTAGGTACATATATACAGCAATTATTTTTATGATTTAATCCCGAATTAAATGGCAATGATAAAATTGTTTGAAGTGAATTCAAGCTAACTAACACGAGATTGTTAAAGTTCACTTAATTAGTTGCAGTTTGCAAAGTACATATAGATTTCATACAATCTTTAATATATGTACGCACTTGTATAACTTCGAAACACTTCACTAAAAGGATAACGATTTGATTTAGTTTTTTTGATTTGATTTGATTTTGATTTTTTAAATATTCGACGACGAAGGACCACTATGAATGCGAATGAATGGACTGTATGAATGAAAAAAAAAATGTTTTTGTTAATAAAAGATTGAGTGTTTAAATCCTATGTGTACAATGTTTATTAATGTTCAGTGTATAATATACAAAAGATTATCTGGCTGATACAATGTTATATTTACCACGATCTATTCTGCTTGCGAGTCAAATAAAAAAGAGATCGATTATTACAAAATAATTTGTCATAAAGTTAATTTGCGGCGCCACCAAGATGAGCACAAAGAAAAACACACAAAATTGAAACTGTGCAGATGAATATGTTTATGCATTTACAGTAGATATCAATTTTAGCAAAGTTTACTAACTGCACAATTTAAAGTTAAAATTGTAAAGTATTATATGACATGTTTGGCAATTGTTAACAAAAATAATAACTTGTAAGAAATTGAATGATTTTAGTTATAAATGACTTTGAATTAATGATTTAATATTTTTCATTGAGTTTATAAATTATTTGAGTTGAAACGATTAATATTCAAATAAATAGTAATTAATCTTGAACACCATCCATTGTACAATTGCCAACCACATACTTGCGTATTATTTAAAAAAAAAAAAAAAAAAAAGAAAAAAAAAATAGAAATTACATTATGGTTTCACTAAGCCTGTACTATAATGCTTAAAAATGCACCTACTTATATTACAAGGGGATTAATAAACTGAACGGACAATCAACGAACTCCCTCACAAATGTCTTCTTCCCAAATTCGTATAGTGAACAGAGGTAATACAAACACGATTATTGACAAAGCTTAGTGGTTTTACTTTCGCAATAAAATTAATTGGTAAATAATGTTCATCTATTTCATAAAAATTATGTGTTTTTTGAGATCACAATGATTGGTTTGTCTAATTGTGGGAACTGAAATAGAAAAACGGCAATGATTTTTTTTATGTTAAAACGGGAGACTGACATGCCAGGGGACTGAGAATTAGAACCTTTGAAGAATTTTGTGAACAAGAAAAAAAATCTGCCATCTGCACAGTTTTGATTTGGCGTATCGATTTCAATAAGTTTTCCCTATATTAATAAGAAAAAAAACGATTAAATGGATGCAATGATTTCAAATTATTGTCGGACCATCAAAAATTCCATCGTATTTAGAATCACCCATATCAATGATCTGCTGATAGATAAAAGTGACTTATTAATTAAATAAAAAATCAAATAAATGAAAAAATGAATTTGAATTTAATTGTTCTACAACATAAGAATAGTATACAGGTGGTGTTTGCCAGGAAACATATTTTTTGATGTTTTATTTTTTCTTGATTGAATTAATAGCAGTTAAACTAAGAGAAGAAAAATCCATTGCTAGGCGATATTGGGAGTTTTTCTGACCCCAATATTTTTACAACTTCGGCTAAATAACCTAGTTTATCAACCTGCATCTTTTCGATCAAGGTGGATAGTGTAAATCCAGCAACACCAAGAGTTTTAACGGATTGGACAACAACTTTATCAGAAATAAAAGTCAATCGGAATTTCCAAATTAAATATTTATTTAACAAATAACAATAGATGTTTATTATTTGATTTTCAGGAAATTAATGAATCTTAAAATTTTAAATTTATATTTTCTGTTTCACAAGTAGGTACTTACTATACTTGAAAGTGTTGATGAATCCGTGGCGTAAAAATCAATAGCTACGAGAAAAAGCGTAATTTAGGGATACATTTTAAATTTGATAAAACAAAGAAATATATTAAGAAGTCATTGGAAAAGATACAGATATTTAAATGATTTCAAACTTTCTTAATTCAGAAATAAACCATGGAACGAAAAACTATGTTCTCTTAATCCGATTTCAAACCCATTCTGGAAAATAGCCAAGATTCTAAAACACAAAAATAAATTTGTTCCCCACTTGGAACAAAACGGCCAATTACTGATAACTAATAAATAAAAGGCAGATGTATTTGCAAATTCATTTGAAAGACATTTCAGTAACCCACTAGATATTGAACCCAGTTTAGTCACGAGCGCGTAGTAGATGAATCTATCAATATTATTAATAATTGCCAAGAAACACCCCCAACAGACGTCCTTGTTTCCAATGATGATATTCAATCTATTATCCGAAACCTGAGTAACAGGAAGGCACCAGGAATAGATACTCTAAAAAATATCTACTTTAAAGAGTTACCACTTTTTGGGGTAACACTTATATGCCTAATTATTAATGCATGTCTGAGGCTGCAATACTTTCCCATGAAATGAAAAACAGCTAAAATAATACCCATTCTCAAGTCAGGTAAGTCTCCTAACAATCCAAACAGTTATCGTCCTATAAATCTTCTTAGTGGCCTAAGTAAAATACTAGAAAAAGTAATTAAACTTCTTGATTTTCTTGAATCCTGCAATGTTATACCGAACCATCAATTTGGATTTAGACAAGGTCATAGTACTAGCTATCAGGTATTGCGCATTTGCAAGAACATAAAGGACAAAAACAATCCACTGGACTTGTTCTGTTGGATGTTGAAAAAGCTTTTGATAGCATGATGGTGTTCTTCATAAAATGAAGCTTTTTGGTTGTCCCTTATATGTAATTAAAATTATACAAAATTTTCTTGGGAACCGAAAATTTCAAGTTTATGTTGAAGTTTAAAAAAATAGAACTACCCCAAGGTTCTGTGTTGACACCGCTGGTATATATAACATATTTTGCTGATTTTCATGTAATCTGGAATTGTGAAGTAGCTATGTTTGCCGATGATATAGCTATATCGTATATAGCTCAAGCAATTTTGGCTATGAAACCGAAAATGACTTGCAGTATGCTCTAAACACAGTTCCAAAGTATTTTAAGTCTTGGAAGGTAAAACTTAACGCCTTAAAAACCCAAGCTACTCTTTTCACTAGGAATAGAAAAGCCTGTTCTCTACCATTTGGTCAGCTGAAAATAAATATGTGTTATTACCCTCGGGTTGATTCTGTTAAATATCTAGGTGAATATTTAGACAAAACATTAACCTTAAGGGATCATATTACGAATACTCTAAGCAAAATAAGCTTAGCCACTAAAATGCTGTATCCTCTCATATGCAGAAAGTTACCCCTGAGTAAAACTAATAAAATCATTATTTGAAAAGTCATCTTTCAAGCCATAACACTTTACGCATGTTCAGTGTGGGGAACTTGCGCAAAAACACACATTAAAAACTTCAAGTTGCACAAAATAAAACTTGGAAAATTATGGTAAATGTACCCTGGCATTTTGCCACACAACTTCTACATGAACAAACTGGTGTACTATAGTATACAGAAAAAGATTTTTATTTTACTATATATTTATTTATTTATTTATTTACCTGTAAAGTGTATATTTGTTGTCTATCTTATATCAATATTTATTTGTTCATTTTATATGTTTGTTTATTAATTATCTATGAAGTGAATAAATGAAAATACATCGATGGTTTTAATATAAAAATGTTTCTTTATTACATATCCGAACTTTAATCCTTTTCTTATGGAATAACGACGGCGACTGACTGTTTAAAAAAATAAATAAAAAAGAAAAAACAAAAGGAACATGGCTGAGTGCCGGGTGCTACTTTTGCAGTTCGTATTGTTGTCTGTATTTGTCAAGTTTAGGTATGTCTTTCTGTGTCGTGTTTAGTAGGTATGTCTTTGGTATGTCTGTCTGCGTTCCCTCATTCGGCCGTCCTGCAGCTTATTCGTCTCGAATACTACCGTCAAATTTTTTTCATATAATCGGCAGCACTGGTTGTTTTGTTGGGACCATCAGGATCACCTTTTTTAGATACGTTATAACGATTCCGTTTAATAACATATGTTATTTTATATGGACCAATAAACTTAGTTGTCAACTTCCCTTGAGTCATTTGGGTACGTTTTATGGCTCGTCCTTTTTGTTTCTTATCGGAGGTTTCCTTTTCGTGTCAAAATGTTTTCTATTCTCTTCTTGAACTTTGAGAATATTTTTTTCGCTAGCTCTCGGATCTCATCTCTTTCTTGACGAAGTTCGTCATAAAGCTCATGGTCTAAAATTTTTGTAAGACTAGAAAGTTCAGAATTAGTCTTTAGCCGCATATCAACACCTGTTAATACCTTGAATGGCGATAAGTCTTTCTAATGACAGTTTTGTCAGCATCGATAACTAATAAATAAAAGGCAGATGTATTTGCAAATTCATTTGAAAGACATTTCAGTAACCCACTAGATATTGAACCCAGTTTAGTCACGAGCGCGTAGTAGATGAATCTATCAATATTATTAATAATTGCCAAGAAACACCCCCAACAGACGTCCTTGTTTCCAATGATGATATTCAATCTATTATCCGAAACCTGAGTAACAGGAAGGCACCAGGAATAGATACTCTAAAAAATATCTACTTTAAAGAGTTACCACTTTTTGGGGTAACACTTATATGCCTAATTATTAATGCATGTCTGAGGCTGCAATACTTTCCCATGAAATGAAAAACAGCTAAAATAATACCCATTCTCAAGTCAGGTAAGTCTCCTAACAATCCAAACAGTTATCGTCCTATAAATCTTCTTAGTGGCCTAAGTAAAATACTAGAAAAAGTAATTAAACTTCTTGATTTTCTTGAATCCTGCAATGTTATACCGAACCATCAATTTGGATTTAGACAAGGTCATAGTACTAGCTATCAGGTATTGCGCATTTGCAAGAACATAAAGGACAAAAACAATCCACTGGACTTGTTCTGTTGGATGTTGAAAAAGCTTTTGATAGCATGATGGTGTTCTTCATAAAATGAAGCTTTTTGGTTGTCCCTTATATGTAATTAAAATTATACAAAATTTTCTTGGGAACCGAAAATTTCAAGTTTATGTTGAAGTTTAAAAAAATAGAACTACCCCAAGGTTCTGTGTTGACACCGCTGGTATATATAACATATTTTGCTGATTTTCATGTAATCTGGAATTGTGAAGTAGCTATGTTTGCCGATGATATAGCTATATCGTATATAGCTCAAGCAATTTTGGCTATGAAACCGAAAATGACTTGCAGTATGCTCTAAACACAGTTCCAAAGTATTTTAAGTCTTGGAAGGTAAAACTTAACGCCTTAAAAACCCAAGCTACTCTTTTCACTAGGAATAGAAAAGCCTGTTCTCTACCATTTGGTCAGCTGAAAATAAATATGTGTTATTACCCTCGGGTTGATTCTGTTAAATATCTAGGTGAATATTTAGACAAAACATTAACCTTAAGGGATCATATTACGAATACTCTAAGCAAAATAAGCTTAGCCACTAAAATGCTGTATCCTCTCATATGCAGAAAGTTACCCCTGAGTAAAACTAATAAAATCATTATTTGAAAAGTCATCTTTCAAGCCATAACACTTTACGCATGTTCAGTGTGGGGAACTTGCGCAAAAACACACATTAAAAACTTCAAGTTGCACAAAATAAAACTTGGAAAATTATGGTAAATGTACCCTGGCATTTTGCCACACAACTTCTACATGAACAAACTGGTGTACTATAGTATACAGAAAAAAATTTTTATTTTACTATATATTTATTTATTTATTTATTTACCTGTAAAGTGTATATTTGTTGTCTATCTTACATCAATATTTATTTGTTCATTTTATATGTTTGTTTATTAATTATCTATGAAGTGAATAAATGAAAATACATCGATGGTTTTAATATAAAAATGTTTCTTTATTACATATCTGAACTTTAATCCTTTTCTTATGGAATAACGACGGCGACTGACTGTTTAAAAAAATAAATAAAAAAGAAAAAACAAAAGGAACATGGCTGAGTGCCGGGTGCTACTTTTGCAGTTCGTATTGTTGTCTGTATTTGTCAAGTTTAGGTATGTCTTTCTGTGTCGTGTTTAGTAGGTATGTCTTTGGTATGTCTGTCTGCGTTCCCTCATTCGGCCGTCCTGCAGCTTATTCGTCTCGAATACTACCGTCAAATTTTTTTCATATAATCGGCAGCACTGGTTGTTTTGTTGGGACCATCAGGATCACCTTTTTTAGATACGTTATAACGATTCCGTTTAATAACATATGTTATTTTATATGGACCAATAAACTTAGTTGTCAACTTCCCTTGAGTCATTTGGGTACGTTTTATGGCTCGTCCTTTTTGTTTCTTATCGGAGGTTTCCTTTTCTTGTCAAAATGTTTTCTATTCTCTTCTTGAACTTTGAGAATATTTTTTTCGCTAGCTCTCGGATCTCATCTCTTTCTTGACGAAGTTCGTCATAAAGCTCATGGTCTAAAATTTTTGTAAGACTAGAAAGTTCAGAATTAGTCTTTAGCCGCATATCAACACCTGTTAATACCTTGAATGGCGATAAGTCTTTCTAATGACAGTTTTGTCAGCATCGAAATTATTATACGGTTAATCCGTTTAGTTTGACAATTGCCCCTAGGCGCACCTGTGGTTTTTAAAATATGAGAAATAAATGCCTTTCGGCGTATAGACTAGCTTAAATTTAAAATTCAATATTACTTAAAACTAAACAAGAAAATTCGTTAAAAACTAGTTTTCTAAGACATTTTATAACTGTAGCACTGGATCTTTAGCTAACTCAGATTTTAATTTTTCAAAAGCGGTTATCTGATCTATGCCAAATATGAATTTGGTATTCTTTTTAAGAATTGGCATTTCTGCCAGTTAATTCTAAGACCATGATCTTGAGATATCTTCAGCACCCGTTGCAAAATCTCAAGACCCTCCTCTAGAGCTTTAGAACTGACGATCAAATCATCGATAAAAATAAGCAAATGTCATTCGCGAACAAGTTGTCTGAATATTGCGTTTAT
Organism: Baccha elongata; assembly: GCA_951217065.1. NCBI lineage: Eukaryota > Metazoa > Arthropoda > Insecta > Diptera > Syrphidae > Baccha > Baccha elongata. Next base: position 354,937 of record CATNUY010000154.1, read on the forward strand.
ATATCACGTAAAAACCACAGGACTATTACAAAGTCCAAATGAACAGGAGCGAAACTGATATTGCCCGGTATTAGTAACAAAACTCGTGTACTTTCGCGAATTTTCTGCAATCAGGACGTGTAAGAAAGCTGAAGCCAAATCAAGACTAGTAAAAAATACTCCATCTTGCAATTGATCTAGTTGTTCATCGACCAATGGAATAGGAAATGGGTCTTTAATAATTTTATTATTAATACGCCGATAGTCTACACATAATCGTTTTGACTAATCTTTTTTAGATACAAGCACCACTGGACTAGCGAACTCAGAGTTACTTTCTTTTTGCCTGATTTATTTTTATTTTTATATGGTTCTCTTCGTATGACAAAATATTAATATCAGATTTTTTTACAAACGATGGCTTCGTATTGTTGCAATCAGTAGATTTGTGTCCATACTCATTACATCGAAAGCATTCAAAACATTTAGATTTATTTGCACAGGAATCAGTTCTATGCCTTTTATTCCCACAAACATGACATCTTTTCTTTTAATTATTCCCTAACCTGGAACCTGACGGTTGATTGAATATATTTTTAATTTTTTATTTTCTCATAAGTTTTTTATGTATCTTTTAATTCCGAAATCGATTTAGCTGCATTTTATATGCAGCTAAATATGTAAGTTTTGTTTCCCTTGTCACTTCTCCCTTCAATAATAAAACTTATTAAAGCCTCTTCCTCGACGTTACCATTATTGGCCAACGCTGTCCTTTTATAACCTATTCGAAAAATGTTTCATCTGTGTTCTTTTTTCTACTTGATAGTACTTTATGTATATCCGCACATTTGTCTTGAATTCTTTAATGAGCTCATCTTTCAAACTTATCCTCTCATATGCAGAAAGTTACCCCTGAGTAAAACTAATAAAATCATTATTTGAAAAGTCATCTTTCAAGCCATAACACTTTACGCATGTTCAGTGTGGGGAACTTGCGCAAAAACACACATTAAAAACTTCAAGTTGCACAAAATAAAACTTGGAAAATTATGGTAAATGTACCCTGGCATTTTGCCACACAACTTCTACATGAACAAACTGGTGTACTATAGTATACAGAAAAAGATTTTTATTTTACTATATATTTATTTATTTATTTATTTACCTGTAAAGTGTATATTTGTTGTCTATCTTATATCAATATTTATTTGTTCATTTTATATGTTTGTTTATTAATTATCTATGAAGTGAATAAATGAAAATACATCGATGGTTTTAATATAAAAATGTTTCTTTATTACATATCCGAACTTTAATCCTTTTCTTATGAAATAACGACGGCGACTGACTGTTTAAAAAAATAAATAAAAAAGAAAAAACAAAAGGAACATGTGAGTGCCGGGTGCTACTTTTGCAGTTCGTATTGTTGTCTGTATTTGTCAAGTTTAGGTATGTCTTTCTGTGTCGTGTTTAGTAGGTATGTCTTTGGTATGTCTGTCTGCGTTCCCTCATTCGGCCGTCCTGCAGCTTATTCGTCTCGAATACTACCGTCAAATTTTTTTCATATAATCGGCAGCACTGGTTGTTTTGTTGGGACCATCAGGATCACCTTTTTTAGATACGTTATAACGATTCCGTTTAATAACATTTGTTATTTTATATGGACCAATAAACTTAGTTGTCAACTTCCCTTGAGTCATTTGGGTACGTTTTATGGCTCGTCCTTTTTGTTCCTTATCGGAGGTTTTCTTTTCTTGTCAAAATGTTTTCTATTCTCTTCTTGAACTTTGAGAATATTTTTTTCGCTAGCTCTCGGATCTCATCTCTTGCTTGACGAAGTTCGTCATAAAGCTCATGGTCTAAAATGTTTGTAAGACTAGCAAGTTCAGAATTAGTCTTTAGCCGCATATCAACACCTAATAATACCTTGAATGGCGATAAGTCTTTCTAATGACAGTTTTGTCAGCATCGAAATTATTATACGGTTAATCCGTTTAGTTTGACAATTGCCCCTAGGCGCACCTGTGGTTTTTAAAATATGAGAAATAAATGCCTTTCGGCGTATAGACTAGCTTAAATTTAAAATTCAATATTACTTAAAACTAAACAAGAAAATTCGTTAAAAACTAGTTTTCTAAGACATTTTTTAACTGTAGCACTGGATCTTTAGCTAACTCAGATTTTAATTTTTCAAAAGCGGTTATCTGATCTATGCCAAATATGAATTTGGTATTCTTTTTAAGAATTGGCATTTCTGCCAGTTAATTCTAAGACCATGATCTTGAGATATCTTCAGCAACCGTTGCAAAATCTCAAGACCCTCCTCTAGAGCTTTAGAACTGACGATCAAATCATCGATAAAAATAAGCAAATGTCATTCGCGAACAAGTTGTCTGAATATTGCGTTTATATATCACGTAAAAACCACAGGGCTATTACAAACTCCAAATGAACAGGAGCGAAACTGATATTGCCCGGTATTAGTAACAAAACTCGTGTACTTTCGCGAATTTTCTGCAATCAGGACGTGTAAGAAAGCTGAAGCCAAATCAAGACTAGTAAAAAATACTCCATCTTGCAATTGATCTAGTTGTTCATCGACCAATGGAATAGGAAATGGGTCTTTAATAATTTTATTATTAATACGCCGATAGTCTACACATAATCGTTTTGACTCATCTTTTTTAGATACAAGCACCACTGGACTAGCGAACTCAGAGTTACTTTCTTTTTGCCTGATTTATTTTTATTTTTATATGGTTCTCTTCGTATGACAAAATATTAATATCAGATTTTTTTACAAACGATGGCTTCGTATTGTTGCAATCAGTAGATTTGTGTCCATACTCATTACATCGAAAGCATTCAAAACATTTAGATTTATTTGCACAGGAATCAGTTCTATGCCTTTTATTCCCACAAACATGACATCTTTTCATTTAATTATTCCCTAACCTGGAACCTGAAGGTTGATTGAATATATTTTTTATTTTTTATTTTCTCATAAGTTTTTTATGTATCTTTTAATTCCGAAATCGATTTAGCTGCATTTTATATGCAGCTAAATATGTAAGTTTTGTTTCCCTTGTCACTTCTCCCTTCAATAATAAAACTTATTAAAGCCTCTTCCTCGACGTTACCATTATTGGCCAACGCTGTCCTTTTATAACCGTATTCGAAAAATGTTTCATCTGTGTTCTTTTTTCTACTTGATAGTACTTTATGTATATCCGCACATTTGTCTTGAATTCTTTAATGAGCTCATCTTTCAAACTTGACCAGCTATTGACGGGAGCGGTTCGGAAGCCCGTTTTTTAAAATCCCTTTTTTTATAATCCCGCAAAAAAAAAAATTTTAAATCCCGATTCTAAAGTACCGTTTTTTTAAAATCCCGCTTAATAATCCTGTTTAAACAGAATTCCGTTTCTCGTTAACCCGCTTTTTAAAATCCCGTTTAATCTCGCTTAGCCCGTTTCGTTGTACACATAAATATTACCTAGCAGATCTCCAATTTGAAAAGCTGGGCTGAGAAATAAAGTTGTTTGTGGTTTGTGTGAAATTTTTTTTTTATTAATATAAACTTCAACAGATAATGACTAACTGTTTTTCTAGTTGCATTTTCTGCAAAAACTGGTTGGTTAAGCAAGAGAAATATTTAGTGTTTGATAAAGCGGCAAACGTAGGTACATGTGTAAGATTTTTCAAGTGAGCGCAATGAGTCAAATAACTGAAGTTAAATAAAACAAAGGTGACAGAAAATTAATTGTTGACGGCTACGAATACCATTTTGAAAGAAAAGCTGTTGAACTTTTTCGATGGAGCTGTTCACAAAGGAAAATTAATTCCTGCAAAAGAAGAGTCACTACAATTTTAATCGATGGAAAACATGTAATTAAGAAAGAACCATCGGCGCATTGTCACAGCCCAAACTCGTGCAGCCTTCAAATTGGAATGTTAAAGAATCCGCAGAATCTTTTTCGTTAAATGCGTCTCAAATTATACGTGATAGTGTTGTTGCTTGTGAACCATCTGTCAGACCGTGCTTGCCATCTTCTTCTGTGCTGTGTTCGAGCGTCATCTATTAAAGAACCTGAAACCATTAAGGATATTTATATTACTGAAAATTTAATGCACCTTGAGGGTGAATTATTTGTGTTATCCCAAAAGGAATGTGATGAAAATAAAATTATTATGATAGGAACTATGTCAAACCTTATTATCCTACAATCTTCTAAATGTTGGTTAATGGACGGTACATTTAATGTCGTTCCAAGTTTCATGCGCCAGTTATTTACTATTCATGGCCACATTGAAAATAGTGTGTTCCCATTAATTTTCTGCCTTATGTCTAAGAAATCAAAGATGTGCTACGAAGTATTTTTTTCAGAATTAATAAGAATATCAATAGAATGCAATATAGAATTGAAACCGGAACAAATCATAACTGATTTTGAGAAAACAATAGCATTGGCAGCAAAACCTTTGTTTCCTGATGCCGAATTTAAGGGTTGTTTATTTAATTTCAGCCAAATTATTTGGCGGCGAGTGCAACAAAAAGGCTTTGCTTCCAAATATGGAAATGATAATGAATTCTGTCTCAAAATACGTATGATTAAGAGTTTGGCGTTCGTACCACCCGAAGAAGTCACTTCCTATTTTGACGCGTTGCAAGATTGTTTGAATGATGACAAAGATGAAATTAGATTTGCTGAATGGTTTAAAATAAACTATATTCGGAATGGGAGCAGAGCAATTCAATACTCCCCTGACTTTTGGTCGGTTTCAGACAATGCATTAAAGCAGTTCCCGAGAACTCAAAATAATGCTGAAGTCTGGCATAGAAAATTTAAAGTATTAGTTGGACGCAAAAATGTTGGATTATACAAACTTATTGAAAATTTAGCTGAAGAAAAAATAGTTGTCAAAACAGAAATTGAAAAAATTAAAAATGGAGCTGAAAAGCTTTTCAAAAAAATTAATGTTTTGAAACCAAGAGCAATATCTAAAATAATTAAAGATAGAAAAGCAATGACTAAAACTAATTTTTTGCGCCGTATAGCTCACAATATAAAACTTTAATCTTATTATTTCGAAAAAATATCTAAAATATTGAAACCTCATTTTTGTTATGTTTTATGTTCTTTATTTTTTTATTTGTTAAGTTACAAAATCAATAAAAAAAACTTCTCCAATTATTTGTTTTCTTTTTGTCTCCTTTCATACGACATAACGCCCATGAACATTATGTCACCCCATCATCATCACTCATCAGCATTGGGCTGTAAAATAAACTCAATCCCGCTTTTGGAATCAACACAAGGTGTTTTATTTTAAAAATCGCGGCGATTATTAAAACAAAACACCTTGTTCCAAAAGCGGGCTTATAAAAACGGGAATTTAATAAACGGGATGGTAAAAAGCAGTATTTTAAAAGCGGGATTTTATAAAAACAGGATTTTTAAAAACAGTATTTTAAAAAACGGGATTTTAAAGACAGGAATTTAAAAAACAGGATTCTGAAAAACGCGCTACCGAACCCAACCCTTATTGACACCTGTCAGGCTGTTTACAAATAAACGAACTGAACCCTTTAACAATCGTTTTCCAAAAATAAAATTTTGGAGAGCATTCCAACCGATTTTTTCGCTTATCTTCTCGAATTCCCTTACCCAGCTTAGAACGTTATATTCATTTTTTTTCTCCGACACGTTACAATTAAAGTGTGTTTTTTCTTTTTTATCTCGTATGGCGTTATTATTTTTTTTATATAATTTTTTTATTATTATTTTCATATAAAAATGCTATGTTTATCTGCAAATATTGCAATTATTCTAGTTTTTAAGGTCTTTTATCTAGTCAATTTATTTTATAGAAAACTCAATCATAAATCTAATTAAATGAAGGTTTTAATCATAGTTTTCCTTCGAATGTTTTTTTTTTTAATTATTTAAAAAAATTGTAAGACTTAATCTATGAAAAAATAAGATTTTTTTTTTTTTTTTTTACTTTTTTGTTTTATTTTTTTTTTTTATATTAAGTTTTTATATTTCAATTTTCTTATAACTACTTACTTGCTAGACAAAAACCTTAACAACTAGATTACATATTAACTTAACTAACTTACTGGCCCTATGACAGCGCTCTAAATTATACCATAACCAACTTAAAGTCATTGCCTTTCGGCGTACCTAGCAAAAAACTTATTATTTGTATCATTTTTTAATTTTTTATAAAACTTAAAACTACACTTAAAACGACTTAAAATAACTTAAGACTAGAACAGCCACAGCAACGGTTTTTTTTTCTTTTTAGTGCCACCATAATTGTTTTGAACTAAGGTTATTTAGTTAGTTAGTTAGCCTACTTTTAAAGCCAAGGACACGCCTAAACCTGCGTGAGTCAAACCAAGGCAATAAACTCAATTAGTCAACTTTTATTATTATTTATTTTTTAAATTTTACTAGTTATTTTACCCATCATTCAACCACCAGAACTGTCGATTTTGGTCCAATCTATCTATCTGGTCCCTTTTGGACACAGCCCTACTGAACCGAAGGCGCTCTGCTCCGCTTTCTGCGACGACGTCACGACCATAAAGGAGTCGCCTATCCACAGTTTTTCGGCCGACGTGGTAGATCAGCGGTACCGCCGAACTATCCTGTATCAGCCCTCGACTGTCTAAAAAGAGGAAAGCGTCGGGTGGGATAAATCCGCTTAGACACACACTTTCGTAATATTCATCTTTGGGGTAGTAAGCCCCGAAAATCAAGCCATTAGTTGAAGTCATCGCTCTTGCAATATGACCCCGAATCAGCTTGATTAAAAAATTATCTGTTCTGTTTATGTTAGCCCTGTTGTATAGAACCTCGTTGGAATAATATTTTATGTACTCCGATTCTGGTGTTCTGTGCAATCCAAGGCAGTGTCTAAGACACTGCCTCTCAAATACCCGAATCTTTTCCATTTGAGATGGTGCAACGTTGAACCACACAGGACATCCATAGGCAATCATCGGCCTGATTAAAGCCATGTAACAAATCACCTTCACCCTGCTATCAAGATGGCTGCTGTAAAACAGGCGTCTTGTCAGGGCGAAGGCTCCCCTAGCCCTGGTCAGAGCAGCATCTATATGTCTGTCGAAATACAGATATTGATCCAGCCAGATGCCAAGGTACTTCACTACACTTTTACTTGCCAGTGGCTGTCCAAGGGGTCCAACGATCACAAGTTTTCGCCAGTTCTTTCTCGTATCCGCAGAAGCTCTAGACAAAGGGGTTCTAAACAGAATGTTTCGCATTTCTGAAAGTTGATTTTCAACTTCCAGTCATCGCAATATTGCTGAATCTTGTCGAAGTCACGCTGCAAAAGAATTTTGATAACTTCAACTTTTGGACCTGTTCTGTACGCTATTAGATCATCGGCATACGCAATTGCATGAGTTAGACTACTTATAAGATCGCTAGTGTAAATGTTGAAAAGAATCGGCGAGTTAACCGCTCCCTGCTGCAGACCATTTTTTATTTCAAATATTTTGGTAGACGTTACACTGCCACTCTTGACAACAAACTTTCTACCGTTGAGCATATCATAAATTATATACAATAATGATTTACTAATACCGAGTCTGGTCAGCTTTAGATATAGACCTTCTAACCATACGGTATCGAAAGCTTTCTCCAAATCAACCAGACAGGCACCTGTGCACTGTTTTTTCGCATTGTTCCATTGAATTTCAGAAACAAGCTTAGACGCGGCATGAATGGTATCGTGTCCTGCCTTAAAGCCGAACTGTTTATCAGGAATAAAATTTTTGTCCTCAGCCCATTTGAACAAAGCCCTATTGAGAACTTTTTCGAATAACTTACTGATACTCGGAAGGAGACTTATCGACCGTAGATTTGCCGGATTGGCGTTATCCTTCCCCTTTTTAGAGAGAGGATGTACCACTGCTGTCTTCCAACGCACTGGATAAATGTCGACTGCATCCTGAGGTAGATGTCGTAGTACAATATTGGATATACCATCTACTCCTGCCGACTTCTTTTTCTTCAATGAATCGAAAATGATCTGAAGTTCTAGCTTCGAAATTAACAGGGAATCAGACCCGTTTCGCTCGGCGATGATGGCGTTTGCAAAGTGTTCTTCATTGAACCCCAAAAACGAGCGGTTCTCGGATCGCCATTGCGTTATATCATTTCGAAGGTCGGAGTGGTGAAGCAGGGCTCTGCTTTCCAGTTCATGATTTGGGTGAATACTGGTATTCACCTCATACACTTGCTGAAAAGCAGCCCCCACAGCCTCCACTTTTCCTTAGGATCCTCGATAATGAAGAAATCATCATTAAAAACGGCATCCCCTGGATCTATGCCTGCGTTCAAAATTAAGTATTCGTTTTCAATCGTTTTCTGAAGCTTGAGACACGGAAGGTCATTTTGATCTTTCCGTCTGAAAATTTTATTAATTTTAGGAAACATACTTGGGTCACTAGAGTTAATAGCCCGAATTATTATTCCAATAGGAATTAATAGTCAACCTATAATTCTGCTTTATCAATTGATTGATGTTTTTAATCGAAGACTTCAGAGTCCCAATCTCCAAATTATGTCTATCAGTGAACCGTCTGTACAAAAGTTTTAGTCTTGTAAGCAGTCCACTTTTTTGTCTGTGTAGTGCGTCAATTGTCGCGTTTCGGTACTTGGCAGTTGCGTCTTGTTCTTTGTAACGTGGAATAGTCGTACGCATTGTTTGTTTTATGACCTCGTCCATTTGTAGTAGGTATCCGTCGATCTCTTCGTTTGTTAAATTTCTGTCATTAGGTGGAGATATGTTTTTTAAACGTAATTCTCTTATCAAGGTATTGGAAAAGCGTGACCATCGCATTTTACTGTAGTTGTAAGTATGCTCAGGCACATACTCCTCTAACTCCACGAGTTCGTTTGGAAGTTGAATCACAGCAAAAAGTCCGTTGTGGTCACTGTCGTAGTCAATCGTTTGTAAACAGTTTTTTGTATCTTGAGTCACGGTATCAGTAATTGTCAGTCTTGAATCAATTAGCAGTAGGTCCAGAAATGCACCACTTCTTTGAAACGACGGCCTATCTGTAGCAAAAAGATCGATTCTATACTCAATATTGTACCGACCCATCCAATTAAATAGATGGTTCCCTCTAGGATTTTGTATTTGATTTCCCCAATCTTCATGTTTGGCGTTCCAATCACCGGCCATGAGATAAAAGTTCTCCTCCAAATTCAATCTAAGGCATACAAAAAGTTTTTCGAGTTCTGCTGTAAAATTAGCTGGCTGAGGTGCTTCTGGTGCCTACACCGCGATTACATACATTCGTTTCCCTGACTGGCTAGCAACACAGTCATTAGATCCGTCTCTTTCGCCGGCGCCTTAGGCACGGGGACCTGTTTGGCTACCATTGGTTGAGGCTGTACCGTTCTTTCCCTTTCAGACGCCATTTGGGCGTAAGAAATCAGGGGGTTGACGGGCGTTGGGAGAGGACGGGCTGGTGGTCGTTTCTCCTCTATTATTTGCTTTGTGACTATTTTGTTTTTTTTTCATGTCCTGAAACTTTGAACATCCCCGATAGTTAGCAGGGTGATAGATAGAAGCATGTCACCGCGTCTTTTTAATTTATCCCAAGTTACAACCTGGTAGTCTAGGACGGAAATACTCCTTAGTCTATCCAGTTTGCTTTTGGTTGAGAGCTGGACCAGGAAGAACGGTAGTTTCCGCATCTCCCGTCTGGCCTTTACTGTGGTAAATGGCTTGACTCCGATAAAGTCGAGATCGTCGTTCGCCATTTTGCGGAGCTCAGCCAAGAGTGCCTGTGGTTCCGTTGAGGAATCTATGCCCTTCAAGAGGACCGTTTGGAGTTTGTCTTCTTTTGGCGTAAAGCTAAAAAATTCTGTGGTTGAATCTTTAAGAAGACTTCTTAGTTTTTTATGCTGTTCAACTGTGAAGCAGTGTATAGCATGCCTATCTGCGCTTAATCTTTTAATTGTAAGATTATTGCCTATGGCTGACTTACACAGATTTATTGTATCCTGTAGCTCCATTTTGTAGGTGTTGATTGGTGGCACTTTTTCTTTTTTATTTTTGTTGGTTTGTTACTGCTGCTGATGATTCGGCCGCTGTTGGTTCTGCTGCTGTTGGTTCGTCCTCTGTTGTTGCTGGGACATCTGTTGTGTTTGTTGTTGCTGCTGCTGCTGCTGCTGTGATTGTTGTTGCTGTGGTTGTTGTTGTTCTGCTTGTTGTTTGCATGTTTGTTGTTGCTGTTGTGTTTGTTGTTGTTGCTTTTGTGGTTGTGATGGCTGTGGCTCTTGTTGTTGCCTTATCATTTGCTGTTGAAGTGTCTTCTTTGGTTTTATTTGCATGGCATTTTTTTTTCGCCCGCTGTTGTGCTGCTTTTTCAGCCTCCTCTAGGACCTTTATCTTTTTGCGCTCAACAGCATCAAGGTTTTCTTTTTCTCTACGCGCCTCTTGTTTTTGTTTTAGAGCTTGAACCATTTCAGTAAGGCGCGTTATTTGCTCTGTAAGGGAATGTATTTCGTCCTCCTCAGCTCTCTCTTCCTTTTCGGAGTCTGTTGATTGATCTGCTGACGTCAGGTCAAGCAGCTTGCTGTCCCCTGTGAAGTGCCCTTCACCACCATCCGATATATATTCCATCTCATCGGCGGTGTCGGACACTGTATTTTCCGCAGGCGCTCTTAGCAGAGCTCCGTCAAGTGGCGAGCGACGATCTCGATTTTATCGGGGTCAGACCGTTTACCACAGTCAAAGCCAGACGGGAGAAACGGAAGTTACCATTCTTCCTAGTTCAGCTCTCGCCCCAAAGCAAATTGAGTGGTCTAAGGAATATAACAGTCCTGGATTACCAAGTTGTACGATGGGAAAAATTAAACAAGCAGAAAGACATGCTTCAATGCATGAACTGCCAAGGGTTTGGACACGTTGCAGTTAACTGTGGTATGGACCCAGTCTGCGTTAAATGTGGAGATACCCACAAAACAGGGGAGTGTAAACTCGGGCAAGATAGGGTCACAGATATGACCCAGTTAAAATGTGTGCTCTGCCGAGGCTCCGGGCACCCCGCAAACTATCGGGGATGTCCGAAGTTTCAGGAGATAAGGCAAAACAAAGCCCAAAAGAAAACAGTTGAGGTGAGACGCCCTGGAGTACGCCAGACAACAACTTCCGTCAATCCCGCAATTTCTTACGCCCAAATGGCGTCTGGAAAGGGAAAAACCGTACAGCCTCAACCACGAAAGCCAAACAGGTCCAAGTGCCTACGGCTCCTGCGCCAGAGGCAGATCTGATGCAGGTGTTGCTGACCATTCATAGTCAGTTAACCGACGTGCAAAAACAGATCAGGGAGCAGGCGGCTAGGGTGGATTACCTCTACTCTATTCTGCCGGCAACGCGAAATGGTTAAAGGCGCGCTGCCTGAGCGACCCTTTAAGATCCTAGCTGTGAATGTAAATTCGCTGATTAGGAACGTAGAGCAAACCTCTTTCATTTGCTGCAAGACCAAAGTCCTGACGTGTTGATGGCTAGCGAAACTAAGCTAAACCAGAAACACAAACTGACTAATAAAAATTACAATATCGTAAGAAGGGATCGGCCCAACTCCTCTCAAGGGGGTGGGGTCGCAATCTTCATACGAAAGGGCATTAAACATAAAGTTATATATAATATTGAAGTGCGAAGATTCGGGTTGCTAGAAGCCTGCATCGTTTGCATTCCTCTCCAGCAGGGGAAAAGAATGTACGTAATCGATTTGAACGCCAAACATGTAGATTGGGGAAATCAAGTACAAAATCCTAGAGGGAACCATCTTTTTAATTGGATGGGACGATACAGTGTTGAGTATAGGATCGACCTTCTGGCTACAGATAGACCGTCTTTTCCGAGAAGTGGTAGTTTTCTGGATCTACTCCTGCTTGACTCAAGACTGATAATAACTGACACTGTAGGTCAACATACAAAAAACTGTTTACGAACGATTGAATACGACAGTGACCACTGCGGACTTGCCGCCGTAATACAGCTCCCGAGCGAACTTTTGGAGTTGGATGAGTATGTGCCTGCGCACTCTTACAATTTCAGCAAGACGCGTTGGCCACGCTTTTCCAACTCCTTGGCAAAAGAAATACGTTTCGATGACATTTCTCCACCAAATGACAGAAACCTGACGAACGTCGAGATCGACGGGTTCCTGACTCAAATGGATACGACTATAAAACGAACAATGGACAGATTAATCCCAAAATATAAGGAACAAGACCCTACTGGTTTATACAAGAACGCGACAATCGACGCACTACACCGACAAAAAAGTGGACTGCTGACTAGATTGAAACTTCTATACAGACGTTTCACGGACACACGTGATCTGGAGATTAGGACATTGAAGTCGTCGATTAAAAACATTAATGTTCTGATTAAACAAAATTATAGATGGTCTATTAACTTATATTGGGATAACAGAATTCGGGCCGTTAATTCTAGCGACCCTAGTATGTTTCCCCAAATGAATAAGATATTTAGAAGAAATGATCAAAACGAACTTCCATGTCTTAAACTTCAGAGGACAACAGATAAGGAAGAAGTACTTACGATTGCGGGAATAGATCTGGAGGGTGCCGTTTTCGATGATAACTTTTTAATGATAGAAGATCCTCAGGAAAAGGTAGAAGCTGTGGGGGCTGCTTTCCAGCAAGTGTATAAGGTGAATGCTAGCATTCGTCCGAATCATGACCTGGAGAACAGAGCCTTACTGCACAACTTCTACCTTGGAAATAACATAACGCAATGGCGATCTGAGAATACTGGTTTCACCGGGTTCAATGACGAAAATTTGGCAAACGCCACCATCGCCGAGCAAAATGGACCCAGTTCATTGTTAATTTCGAAGGTAGAGCTTCAGTTAGTTTTTCAAACATTAAAGAAAAAGAAATCTGCGGGGGTCGATGGCATACCCAACATTGTTTTACGACATCTCCCTCAGGAAGCAGTAGACATTTATACCACACTGTTCAAAAACGCATTGAATAATGCATATTATCCAGTGAGTTGGAAGACAGCTGTGGTCCATCCTCTCCCCAAAAAGGGAAAGGACAGCTCCAATCCGGCAAATCTTCGGTCGATAAGTCTTCTTCCAAGTATCAGTAAAGTATTCGAAAAGATTCTCAATAGAGCTCTGTTCAAGTGGGCTGAGGACAAAAATATTATTCCAGATAATCAGTTTGGCTTTAAGGCGGGGCATGACACTATTCATGCCGCGTCTAAGTTAGTTTCTGATGTTCAATGGAACAAAACGAAAAATCAATGCACGGGTGCCGTTCTGGTTGATTTAGAGAAAGCTTTCGACACCGTTTGGTTAGAGGGTCTTTATCTGAAATTAACTAGATTTGGCATAAGTAAACCACTGTTATATATGCTTCATGACATGCTCAATGGTAGAAAGTTTGTTGTCAAAAATTGAAATGTAAATTCTACCACAACATTTGATATTAAAAACGGTCTACAGCAAGGAGCTGTGAACTCGCCGATTCTTTTTAGTATTTACACCAGCGATCTGATAGGTAGTCTCACTCATGCGATTGCGTATGCCGATGACCTTGTAGCGTACAATACGGGTCCAAAAGTTGAAGTCATCAAAATTCTCTTGCAGCGTGATTTCGACCAGATTCAGCGATATTGTGATGACTGGAAGTTAATAATTAATTTTCAGAAATCAGAAACTATCCTGTTTAGAACCCCTTTGTCTAGGGCTTCTAGGGATACAAGAAAGAACTGGAGAAATCTAGTGATCGTTGGACCAAGTGGACATCCACTGCCGAGTAAAGATGTAGTAAAGTACCTTTTTATCTGGCTAGACCAGTATCTATATTTCACTAGACATATAGATGCTGCTCTGGCCAGAGCCAGGGGAGCGTTTGCTTTGACAAGACGGTTGTTTTATAGCAGCCGCCTTGAAAACAGGGTAAAGGTGATTTGCTACATGGCCCTCATCCGGCCGATGATTGCCTATGGGTGCCCTGTGTGGTTCAACGTTGCCCCATCTCAAATGGAAAAGATTCGGGTGTTTGAGAGGCAGTGTCTTAGGACCTGTCTTGGATTATACAGAACATCAGAGTCGGAGTACAAACATTATTATGCCAACGAGGTCTTATACAACGGGGCCAATATAAACAGGATAGATAACTTTTTAATTACGCTGATTCGGGGTCACATTGCAAGAGCGATGACCTCAGCCAATGGACTTATTTTCGGGGCTTATAACCCCAATAATGAATATAGTGAGAGCGTTCGTCTTAACGGTTTCATCCCGCCCGAGACATTCCTCTATTTAGACAGTCGAGGGCTGATACAGGATAGATTGGCGGTTCCGTTAATCTACCACGTCGGCCGTAGAACTGTGGATCGGCGACTCCTGTATGATCGAGACGTCGGCTCTGGGAACGGAGCAGAGCGCCTGCGGTTCAGTAAAGCTGTGCCCCTCGGGACAGAAAGGACTTGGTTAAGCAAGTAAAACAATTCTGGTGGTTGGGGGACCACTTTGATATTGATGGTTGACCAAAGTTGTTGCCTTGGCCGACCTACGTATTTTTAGGTATTAATAGGTAGACATTATATAGGACAGTGGTGGCACCAAATAAAATTATAAAAACAAAAAAAACTGCATTTGCTTGTGGATATGTACATTGGGCGCTAGTACATATGCATATATATTCATATATGCATATGAATGAATGTGTGTGCATTTGCATAAGCTGCTGCGAAAAAAAAAAAGCTGCTGGTGGCTGTTCTAGTTTTAAGTTATTTTAAGTATTTTTAAGTAGTTTTAAGTTCGTTACGTATAGTTATTACGTATATTTTAGTTTTATTTAGGTTAATTTAAGTTTTTATAGTATATAAAATGTCATAGAAAAACGAGTTTTTTAGAATTTTCTCGTTTAGTTTTAAGAAATATTGAATTTTAATTTAAGTTAGTTTTTACGTCGAAAGGCATTTTTAATATATAGTTATAGTATAATTTAGAGCGCCCGCATGGGGCCAGTAAGTTAGTTAAGTTATTCGGTAAGCTAGTTTTTAAGGTTTTTGTCTAACATTTAAGTAGATATCAGTTAAATTGAAAATAAAAAATTGAATAAAAAAAAAAAAAAAAAAAAAAACACTGTATTTTCCAATTGTTGTTGGATTTTTTCTGCTGAAGTTGCCTTGGCTATGCGCGTCATTTCCCTCCCTTCAGCTGGCTGCTCAGCTGTGGTTGCTTGGGAATAGCGCTTTGCATCGTCATTCCGATTCTTCCTTGTCTTTTTCCTTTTCTTTGGGGCCGTGGTGGCTACATCTTTCGATGAACCCGCTATATCGGCTGTTGCATCAATCAAAGTGTCAGCTGTTGCTTTACTTTTTGTTGGGGGACCATCTTTCGATGTCCCCGTTTTTCGAACCATCTGATTTTGTTGTTGGTGACGATTTTTAATTATTTCGTCCCAAAAATTATTTAAAAAAAAGCTTTGACCCTGGTGGGAATCGAACCCACGCTTTTGGGATCCGCTCTCTGCCACTTTTTTTTTTTTTTTTTTTTTTTTTTTTCATTTTTTATTTTTCCATTTTCTTATATCTATCTTAATGCTAGACAAAAAATCTTAAACAACTAGCTTACATATTAACTTAACTAACTTACTGGCCCCATGCGGGCGCTCTAAATTAAACTATGACTATATTTACACAATGCCTTTCAACGTAAAATAACTTATATTTAAAATTAATGATTACTTAAAACTAACGAGAAAATTATTAAAAAAAACTCATTTTCTATATCTTTTTTTTTTAATTTTTTATAAAACTTAAAGCTACCCTTTACCTAAATAAAACTAATAAAAACTAAATTATACTTAATAACTACCTTTAAGCTACTTAATAAAACTAACTTAAACTACATTATATCTAATTAAAAACTTAAAATAACTTAAAAACTAGAACAGCCACCAGCAATTATTTTTTTTTTTTGTGCCACCGTCACTGATCGAAATACTTAACCTTAGAATTATGTAAGTCGGCCAAAGCAACAATATGGTCAACTTTCAATATCACGGTGGTCACCCAACCACCAGAATTTTTTGACTTGCTTAATCAAGTCCTTTCTGTCCCGAAGGGACACAGCTCTACTGAACCGCAGACGCTCTGCTCCGTTCCCTGAGCCGACGTCCCGATCGTAAAGAAGTCGCCGATCCACAGTCCTACGGCTGAGTTGGTAGATTAACGGAACCGCCAATCTATCCTGTATCAGCCCACGACTGTCTAAAAAGAGGAATGTCTCGGGCGGGATGAAACCGTTAAGACGCACACTTTCACGATACTAATTGTAGCGGCCACGATAAAGTGTGAGCCGACATTTAATAAAGTGTAAACCTGCATTACTTCCCCCTAACGATTCACTAAAGTAACTTACAAGAAAACTTTAACCAAGGTGGACGAAAGTCCGCCATATCGTTTCCGCTTTTGAATTGTCAGATCATTAAGTTTTACCCTTGCAACGTGGCTGGTCGCATCCTAACTTTTTTATACCTAATATTAAATCTAGTTTATACAAAATAATTTATTAAATAATAAAGCTACATTAAACTAAAGTTACGGTGTTTTAAATGGTTTATAACCACGGGCATATAATTGGTGACCCCGAGAACTTTAAAAAAAAAGTCTCAAAAAAGAAAATAAGTGCTCGATATAAAAAAAAATCTGCATTCGTTGCATGCCAATTTTGAACAAAGGCAAATCACTTAAATTGTACATGCCAATACAAAGCCACCACGCGCCGTCCGCCATCACAAATCTAAAAACAATTCTTCCATTTGCCCTTGACGGAAAAATAATATATATATTATCCACACAATCGGTTCTTATATTCAGATAATTCCGAAATACAATTTTAATTCCATCAAATCGCGACCACCATACATCGTCTTGCGTCTCGTTAAGGGTTAATTTTTTTCCCCCAAAGAAAGTTAATTTACTGTGCACGTACGCCACCACACGTTGCACTCGCCGCCTGCATAAGCAATTTTTCTTCATCTTCTCATTTTGTCATCGCCAACGACATAAGTATATGTATGTAATTTGTTTGCCACGGTAGCGGGAAAGCAACCATCCCATCGACAAAACACACAAAAAAAAAAGTAATATAAACTTTTCAAAAGGGTTGCTGTGTGTGTTCCACATTCCAGTGCATTTGAGTCAAGACACGACCTACGTAGTCTGCTACTTCTACATTAACATCGAACGGTACATCAAAAAGGGTTCAACAAAAAACAACGCTACAATCAACAATATTTTTATGCATTTATATTCTTATGTATGTAAGACATTTCAAGGTACAGTGAGTACAAAAATTTTTCTTATAATTTTTTTTATTGTAATCAAATATTATGTAATCAAATGAAATTATTGCTATCTATCTATTATTAACATATGATATATAATACTTTTTTTTTAAATAAAACTATTAACACATCTAAAGAAAGTGTACCTAATATTCATTTATAAAAGACTGTTAAGGTGAGTTTTGCGCGTTAATTTTGTTTAACATATTTTTGTCGTACGGTTCATATAACGGCTATTGAGAATCCCGGTTCACCTCTCCGAATACATTATTTTACCGCGTCTTATCAATTAAAGAAAACATTTTTAACAGTTCGGATTCAAGGTTTGGGATCAGATTTTTTTTTTTTTTTTTTTTTTTTTTTTTTTTTTTTTTTTTTCAAATTATTAATTTCAACGATAAAAGCCAACAGCGACTCAAACATTTTAATCGTTTTAATCGATTTTGTTTTTCCGCAACGGAAATAGTTTTTGTTTTCTCTCGCTCACGCGCCCACCTTTTCGGTTTAAAATATGGCTACAACTTCCGATTCAAAAACCAACAACGGTACCGAGAATGAAGAAGAGGAGGAAGTTACTCTTGCCAATCAAGCTTCGCAAACTTCGCTTATTTCAATAAAAATTCCAGTTTTTTGGAACAGCCGACCGGATTTATGGTTCTTGCAAATTGAAACACAGTTCCGTTTAAAGAACATAACACAATCCACAACCAAGTATGATTATTTAGTGGCCTCATTAAATAATCAGACAATGGAATCAGTGGCAGACGTTCTCGTTTCACCTCCCGCGCAAGAAAAATACGAGAATTTAAAGAAAGTGCTATTAGAAAGAAACCGCGATAGTGAAGAAAGGCGTTTGGACGCTCTGTTAAACAAAATGGAGCTCGGCGATATGAAACCTTCTGAACTCTACAGAAACATGGAGAATCTGGCAAGCGGGAATAATTTAATTAATACGTCATTAGTTAAGAAGTTATGGTTAAACCGACTTCCGTCAACGATTCGTGTTTGCCTTATGGCAGTTGAGAATTCCCAGACTCAAAGTGAACTTTTCGCTTTAGCCGATCGACTCAATGACACCTCCGAAGCCAGTAGCTCAAACGTTAAATCAAGCGACTATTCCTGATAAGCATCCGATTGCAAACGCCCAAGACTGTTCAGCTAACCTCGACGGTTGTTCGATATTTTCCAAAATAGATTTAATTCGAGCATACCATCAAATTCCGGTCGCAGAGGAAGACGTTCATAAAACGGCGGTCATAACGCCTTTCGGGCTCTTCGAATTCCTTCGAATGCCTTTCGGAGTGCGCAACGGTGCGCAAACTTTCCAACGTTTTATGAATAGCATTTTAGGTGATCTTTCTTTTGTATTCATTTATTTAGACGACATACTCGTTTCAAGTAAATCTACCGAGGAACACAAAGAGCATTTGCGAAAAGTTTTCCGTAGATTGCAAGAGCACGGACTAAACGTTAATGTGGCGAAATGCGAACTTGGAGTAAGCGAACTCAATTTTTTGGGCTATAACATTTCCCAACATGGAATAATTCCTTCGCAAGAACGAGTTAAAGCCATTAACGAATTTCCTAGTCCCTGCTCTATCAAACAACTACAGCGTTTCCTCGGTATGATCAATTTTTATAATCGTTTCATGCCAAATATGGCGTGCAAAGCTAAATGTCTGTATGAGCTGCTTAAAAACATTAAAAGCACCAATAAATCGAAATCTAAACCGATTTTTGTATGGCCAGACACGTGTGAAGAAGCGTTCCAAGTTCTCAAGCGAGATCTATCGCAGCGTACTATGCTTTTTCATCCAAAGCCTCTAGCGCAAATCAGTATTATGGTAGATGCTTCCAACGACGCGATTGGAGGAGTCCTCCAACAATACCTTAATAACTGTTGGGAACCATTGGGTTTCTATTCCACACGTCTGAGCCCGGCCGAGAGAAAATATTCTACGTTCGATCGCGAACTTCTTGCAATTTTCAAAAACGTTAAACATTTTCGGTATTATGTGGAAGGTAGACAATTTACTGTTTTTACCGACCACAAACCACTCACAAACGCTATATGTTCCAAGACTGAAAAATCACCTCGTCAAACACGACATTTAGAGTTCATAGCGGAATTCACTACTGACATTCGATACATCAAAGGTATTCAAAATATCGTAGCTGATACCTTATCGAGATCATATGTCGATTTAATTGATTTTAAAAATATTAGTATTCCAAGCCTGTTAAAAGAACAAGAAAACGACGACGAACTGAAGTCTCTTTTAAAAACTTCAAGAACGTCGTTCGAACTAAAAAAAACGCATATACCAATTAATGATGTCGAAATATGGTGTGAAACATCAACTGAAAAAACCCGTCCTTATGTGCCTGAAATTTTTCGACGCACAATTTTTGACAATCATCACAAACTTTCTCACCCAGGTTCAAAAGCAATGCGCAAAATAATAACGGCAAAATACTTTTGGCCTAAAATGAACAGCGACATTAACAGATGGACAAAAAGTTGCATCTCATGTCAAAAGTCAAAAATTTCAAGGCACACAACGTCAAAACACGGAACTTTCCCAGTTCCAGAAGGTCGTTTCTCCCATATTCATATGGATTTAGTCGGTCCATTACCACCATCTCAAGGATTCACATACTTACTTACCATAAAAGATCGTTTTTCTTCTTGGCCAGAGGCTATACCAATCAAAAACATAAACGCTTCCACTGTGGTATCCGCTTTTGTACAAAACTGGGTTTCTAGATTTGGAGTACCTCAAACGATCACGACAGATCAAGGCACACAATTTGAGTCATGCCTCTTCAAAGAAATTTCTGAAACCCTCGGTACAAAACGAATAAGAACCACAACATACCATCCGCAAGCGAACGGGTCAGTAGAACGGTTTCACCGCCAGCTAAAAGATTCTCTACGCGCTCACGAAGACATTCAAAATTGGTACTCAAACTTACCTTGGACTCTTCTCGGTATTCGTTCAACAATAATTGACGACATCAATGTAACACCTGCACAATTATTGTACGGTCAAAATTTACGTTTACCCGCAGAACTAATCGAACCCAAACCTTTGAACCCGATTTTAAATTCGTCTACAGCTCGAGATATCACGCAAGCCATTTCTCAAACACGACCTTGCTCAAGTAGAAATCGTGAACAGAAATATATTTTCGTACCAAAATATTTGAAAACCTGTAAATATGTTTTTGTTCGCGAAGAGGTGAACCGCGGAAGTCCCGTGGTTATAAACCATTTAAAACACCGTAACTTTAGTTTAATGTAGCTTTATTATTTAATAAATTATTTTGTATAAACTAGATTTAATATTAGGTATAAAAAAGTTAGGATGCGACCAGCCACGTTGCAAGGGTAAAACTTAATGATCTGACAATTCAAAAGCGGAAACGATATGGCGGACTTTCGTCCACCTTGGTTAAAGTTTTCTTGTAAGTTATTTTAGTGAATCGTTAGGGGGAAGTAATGCAGGTTTACACTTTATTAAATGTCGGCTCACACTTTATCGTGGCCGCTACATCACTCCCCGCCGTACAGAAGTTTAAAATATTATTAGACTTTAAAGTTAATATGAAACGTGACTGTACGAATAAATAAGATAACTGTAGATAATGATATAAAATATTGAATTTATAATTATACTATTTATAGTTATTACATATTTTTTTTTGTGTGGGTACAGTGAGTTTTAAATAGTAAAATTTACAATGTTATTGTTTGTCGGTAGAAGACCTTATAATTTCCTTTCATTTTATTTGGCTGATGGCCTTACAAACAGTTTTTTGTTTTTTTTTTATATTTTCGACTTTGAAATACATTTGTTTTGAATTTTTGCACATTAATGTAAATTAAAAGTTATTTGTTTGACAGTTGGCTCTAATTCATTGTCTTTTGTATAAAAGGCTGGTTTGAGTCGGTCGATAGAAATAATTTGCTCTTTATTGTTCATGAGCACTGTAAATGTTTTTTCGGATCGATTAACTACTTCGAATGGGCCTTTATACGGTGGATTAAGACTTCCGCGGTTCACCTCTTCGCGAACAAAAACATATTTACAGGTTTTCAAATATTTTGGTACGAAAATATATTTCTGTTCACGATTTCTACTTGAGCAAGGTCGTGTTTGAGAAATGGCTTGCGTGATATCTCGAGCTGTAGACGAATTTAAAATCGGGTTCAAAGGTTTGGGTTCGATTAGTTCTGCGGGTAAACGTAAATTTTGACCGTACAATAATTGTGCAGGTGTTACATTGATGTCGTCAATTATTGTTGAACGAATACCGAGAAGAGTCCAAGGTAAGTTTGAGTACCAATTTTGAATGTCTTCGTGAGCGCGTAGAGAATCTTTTAGCTGGCGGTGAAACCGTTCTACTGACCCGTTCGCTTGCGGATGGTATGTTGTGGTTCTTATTCGTTTTGTACCGAGGGTTTCAGAAATTTCTTTGAAGAGGCATGACTCAAATTGTGTGCCTTGATCTGTCGTGATCGTTTGAGGTACTCCAAATCTAGAAACCCAGTTTTGTACAAAAGCGGATACCACAGTGGAAGCGTTTATGTTTTTGATTGGTATAGCCTCTGGCCAAGAAGAAAAACGATCTTTTATGGTAAGTAAGTATGTGAATCCTTGAGATGGTGGTAATGGACCGACTAAATCCATATGAATATGGGAGAAACGACCTTCTGGAACTGGGAAAGTTCCGTGTTTTGACGTTGTGTGCCTTGAAATTTTTGACTTTTGACATGAGATGCAACTTTTTGTCCATCTGTTAATGTCGCTGTTCATTTTAGGCCAAAAGTATTTTGCCGTTATTATTTTGCGCATTGCTTTTGAACCTGGGTGAGAAAGTTTGTGATGATTGTCAAAAATTGTGCGTCGAAAAATTTCAGGCACATAAGGACGGGTTTTTTCAGTTGATGTTTCACACCATATTTCGACATCATTAATTGGTATATGCGTTTTTTTTAGTTCGAACGACGTTCTTGAAGTTTTTAAAAGAGACTTCAGTTCGTCGTCGTTTTCTTGTTCTTTTAACAGGCTTGGAATACTAATATTTTTAAAATCAATTAAATCGACATATGATCTCGATAAGGTATCAGCTACGATATTTTGAATACCTTTGATGTATCGAATGTCAGTAGTGAATTCCGCTATGAACTCTAAATGTCGTGTTTGACGAGGTGATTTTTCAGTCTTGGAACATATAGCGTTTGTGAGTGGTTTGTGGTCGGTAAAAACAGTAAATTGTCTACCTTCCACATAATACCGAAAATGTTTAACGTTTTTGAAAATTGCAAGAAGTTCGCGATCGAACGTAGAATATTTTCTCTCGGCCGGGCTCAGACGTGTGGAATAGAAACCCAATGGTTCCCAACAGTTATTAAGGTATTGTTGGAGGACTCCTCCAATCGCGTCGTTGGAAGCATCTACCATAATACTGATTTGCGCTAGAGGCTTTGGATGAAAAAGCATAGTACGCTGCGATAGATCTCGCTTGAGAACTTGGAACGCTTCTTCACACGTGTCTGGCCATACAAAAATCGGTTTAGATTTCGATTTATTGGTGCTTTTAATGTTTTTAAGCAGCTCATACAGACATTTAGCTTTGCACGCCATATTTGGCATGAAACGATTATAAAAATTGATCATACCGAGGAAACGCTGTAGTTGTTTGATAGAGCAGGGACTAGGAAATTCGTTAATGGCTTTAACTCGTTCTTGCGAAGGAATTATTCCATGTTGGGAAATGTTATAGCCCAAAAAATTGAGTTCGCTTACTCCAAGTTCGCATTTCCTTTGGGGTAGTAAGCCCCAAAAATAAGTCCATTGGTCGAGGTCATCGCTCTTGCAATGTGACCCCGAATCAGCTTGATTAAAAAGTTATCTATCCTGTTTATATTGGCCCTGTTGTATAGAACCTCGTTGGCATAGTAATGTGTGTACTCCGACTCTGGTGTTCTGTGCAATCCAAGGCAGCGTCAAAGACACTGCCTCTTAAACACCCGAATCTTTTCCATTTGAGATGGGGCAACGTTGAACCACACAGGGCACCCATAGGCAATCATTGGCCGGATAAGGGCCATGTAGCAAATTACCTTTACTTTGCTGTCAAGGCGGCTGCTATAGAACAACCGTCTTGTCAACCCAAAGGCTCCCCTAGCTCTGGTCAGAGCAGCATCTACATGTCGATTGAAATATAGATACTGATCTAGCCAGATGCCAAGGCACTTTACCACATCTTTACTTGCCAGTGGATGTCCACTTGGTCCAACGATCACTAGATTTCTCCAGTTCTTTCTTGTATCCCTAGAAGCCCTAGACAACGGGGTTCTAAACAGGATAGTTTCTGACTTCTGGAAGTTAATTTTTAACTTCCAGTCATCACAATATCGCTGAATCTTGTCAAAGTCACGCTGCAAGAGAATTCTAATGACTTCAACTTTTGGACCCGTCCTGTACGCTACAAGGTCATCGGCATACGCAATTGCATGAGTGAGACTACCTATCAGATCGCTGGTGTAAATACTAAAAAGAATCGGCGAGTTCACAGCTCCTTGCTGTAGACCGTTTTTAATATCAAATGTTGTGGTAGAAGTTACATTGCCACTTTCGACAACAAACTTTCTACCATTGAGCATGTCATGAAGCATATATAACAGTGGTTTACTTATGCCAAGTCTAGTTAACTTCAGATAAAGACCCTCTAACCATACGGTGTCGAAAGCCTTCTCTAAATCAACCAGAACGGCACCCGTGCATTGATTTTTCGCTTTGTTTCATTGAACATCAGAAACTAACTTAGACGTGGCATGAATAGTTTCATGCCCCGCCTTAAAGCCAAACTGATTATCTGGAATAATATTTTTGTCCTCAGCCCACTTGAACAGAGCTCTATTGAGAATCTTTTCGAATACTTTACTGATACTTGGAAGAAGACTTATCGACCGAAGATTTGCCGGATTGGAGCTGTCCTTTCCCTTTTTGGGGAGAGGATGGAGCACAGCTGTCTTCCAACTCACTGGATAATATGCATTATTCAATGCGTTTTTGAACAGTGTGGTATAAATGTCTACTGCTTCCTGAGGGAGATGTCGTAAAACAATGTTGGGTATGCCATCGACCCCCGCAGATTTCTTTTTCTTTAATGTTTGAAAAACTAACTGAAGCTCTACCTTCGAAGTTAACAATGAACTGGGTCCATTTTGCTCGGCGATGGTGGCATTTGCCAAGTTTTCGTCATTGAACCCGGTGAAACCGGTATTCTCGGATCGCCATTGCGTAATGCTATTTCCAAGGTAGAAGTTGTGCAGTAAGGCTCTGTTCTCCAGGTCATGATTCGGACGAATGCTAGCATTCACCTTATACACTTGCTGGAAAGCAGCACCTACAGCCTCTACTTTTTCCTGAGGATCTTCTATTATAAAAAAATTATTATCGAGAACGGCAGCCTCCGGATCTATTCCCGCAATCGTTAGTACGTCTTCGTTATCTGTTGTCCTCTGAAGTTTTAGACATGAAAGTTCGTTTTGATCATTTCTTCTAAATATCTTATTTATGTGGGGAAACATACTAGGGTCGCTAGAATTAACGGCCCGAATTCTGTCATCCCTGTATGAATTAATAGATAACCTGTAATTTTGTCTGATCAGATTATTAAGATTTTTGATCGACGACTTCAATGTCCTAATCTCCATATCTCGTGTGTCCGTGAAACGTCTGTACAGAAGTTTCAACCTAGTC
The DNA here is from genome assembly GCA_951217065.1 of Baccha elongata. Lineage (NCBI taxonomy): Eukaryota > Metazoa > Arthropoda > Insecta > Diptera > Syrphidae > Baccha > Baccha elongata. The sequence goes on from CATNUY010000154.1 coordinate 380,087, forward strand.
AGATGTCCACTTTTTTGTCGGTGTAGTGCGTCAATTGTCGCGTTCTTGTATATACCAGTAGGGTCGTGTTCCTTATATTTTGGGATTGTTCTGTCCATTGTTCGTTTTATAGTCGTGTCCATTTGATTCAGGTACCCGTCGATCTCAACGTTCGTCAGGTTCCTGTCATTTGGTGGAGAAATGTCATCGGAACGTATTTCTCTTGCCAAGGAGTTGGAGAAGCGTGGCCAACGCGTCTTACTGAAATTGTAAGAGTGCGCAGGCACATACTCATCAAACTCCAAAAGTTCGCTCGGGAGCTGTATTACGGCGGCAAGTCCGCAGTGGTCACTGTCATATTCAATCGTTCGTAAACAGTTTTTTGTATGTTGACCTACAGTGTCAGTTATTATCAGTCTTGAGTCAAGCAGGAGTAGATCCAGAAAACTACCACTTCTCGGAAAAGACGGTCTATCTGTAGCCAGAAGGTCGATCCTATACTCAACACTGTATCGACCCATCCAATTAAAAAGATGGTTCCCTCTAGGGAATCTCTGCCAATCTACCAACTGGGCTAACTCGCCGCTTAAAATTGGTAAGTTAATTGCCGATGCTGCTTGTGCAATTATAGCACTTAATATTTAAAATGAATTTAACTCAACTTGAACTACCGAAATTTACTATGTATGCTGGGAAAGTCGTCAATGCGTCCGTATGCTTTCACAGCTGAAGATCGACTCTGAAAAAAAATAATATCTATATCTATATATACATTTATATTTTCTGACAAGCTTAATTTATCTTTTTAACAATGATAAGAACAATATTGACACAAAGTTAATTGATAACAGGTAGGTATACTCTTACAAAGCCACCAATATTTTTAAATACTTGCACATATTACTACGAATCTGCACCAAATAATCAATTTGTTTTTAATGTACTTTAAGACCCAGGAATATATTTAAAACATTTTCTTTTATTTGCACACGTAGAATGCACCTTACATTTAAAGCTTTTTTTATTATTTTTTCTTTCCACATAGCCAAGCACAAACCATAGTTAAGCACAAACCTTGACCTGGAAAACTATTACTGTAAATGACAAGAAAATTGCTGCATAACATATTTATGGTTCATTGTTTTTCATTGTCTTACCTTAGCTTTGCGTATTGTTTTTATAACAATTCCAACTGCAATTTTATTCCATTATTTGGTGTACAAAAAAAGTAAGTGCTTTTCAAAAATAAGGAATATTAGGTGCTGTGATGTAAGCGTACGCAAGTAGGCCATATTTGTAAATATGATCTTATTTTGCTTTGCATTAGTAATTGAAAAAATATTTTAATGTTTGGCTTGGTTTTGCCTTGCAAATATGAAATAGGGCCCCATTAGCATTGTTGCGTCATGAGCTCCGCTATAACCTTAGATCAATTTGTGGAAAATCAATATTTTTTTTTTACACGGAAGAGACCAACCGTGTATAAAGGTAAATCTACTTGGTCGAAACGCATTATGGAGTTTGTTTTTAATTCTTTTTTCATAATGAAAATCAATAAGACAAAAACAAATTTCGGTAAGCATATTTCTTACCAGAAGAATACAACATCACAATAAAATAGTCAAGACAACAGGACAACAAACGAATTAAAGCGTTCCTTGAAGAAGAAGGAGTTCCAAAGAAGAAGGAGCAAACGCGTATCAAAAAAATTTCAACCAAGAACAGATCGACTCGGGGTGTGAAAATTATTGGTTAAAATGTTGTTGCGCTCCGGTCTTTGGCCCTTTTCCTGCCCACCAATAGGGCTTTTGAACAGGCGAGTATATTCTCATACTCTGCATTGTCGCCTCTTTCACACTTAAAGACATAATTATGTCAGCTGCACCTTTTGAAGGCGCATTTTGTGAAAGTACTGGCGCATTTTACTAATCGTGGTAAATAATTAATTTTGAAGTGTAATTTTCATTACAAAAACAAATTAGTGTCTCAGCCAAAATATAAATAATTAATTTTTCTCGAAAGCACATCGAAAATGCATCGTCTGGGTCGTGTTAGTTTTCTGTGTGAAGTGACCCTTTTTTACTTGAGTGATTTTAATTATTGATTAAAGTTAACAAACATCTCCGAATTGCGGCGTAAACGGTGGCTAGTCGTACATTTGACATAAGATGACATTCACAGTATTTTGCTTAACAACCTTTTAATTATAGCTGCCATACAACTTGATCTTACGTTTAGGTAATTTCCTGATATTTTTCGAACTTTCTTCCGAAATTAATAAATTACAATTTTTGTAGTCCCATAGTTTGCTACAAGAGCAAGTTCGTGCGACCCAGTCGTGCATTTTATTTAAACAGGGAAACCCGCCAAATTATCTAGAGTTGTTCATAACCCAGATTGGGTTTCATCTTTACATTTACGATATCCAACGAAAACCAAACCTGTGGTATCCAGTGCTCGAAGTGAAAGGGCTATGAGAACCGGCGCGGTCGCAGCCAAAGACTTTGGGGGGGTCATAGTCATATCAACAAGATTTATTGTAAACAAATTGTTACGTTGGAAATTCAGGTAGGTATGTCCAAAAATTCAAAAACTCTGTCGAAAGCTCAAAAAAATCAAAAACTCTGCTATTATTGTCGTTTAAGCGTCCTCGATTTACTAAATATCCAGCTGATTTCTTTACTGTTTCAGCTTATAATAACCATTTGTTCGTTTTGTGCATTTTACATCAACCATGCATAAGGTGATATTGGATTCAATGTGCCACACGGTCCATGCACCGCGTTCCAACAATCTCGTGCAGTTCGGAATCGGTGCAGCTGATACGATATCGTCTACTTCATCGAACCGGAACTCGTTCCTTAACCAAATCAGAATACGTGCGTTTCTCCGAAAACCATGTAGTGCCAAACATTCGATGCTTCACAGTTGACAATCCACGTTCATTATCCCCTTTAGTTTCTGCTTGAATACAATCAAAAAATTTTCGTGGCGGTCTTCAGGTTTTTGTAAATGATGGTAAATGAGTTCGATGTTCGTTCACATGTCAAATTGCGTTTTGTGTTAGTCCTGCGTATGGCGAGGACTTCCTACATTTCTAACATGAGTAGATAATGAAACACCAGTTCTCCGAGATTCTGAGAACATTCATCAAAGTTCACAGCATCCTAAAAAAAATGTTGTTGTCGCATAGTAGTTTTGCCTTATTGAAACAAAATGAACAGTAGTCACTCTCTATTTTGTTAAACATATCGACCCCAAATTTTAAAAATAAACCGTGACACTTCAATCATTATTCGGCCGGTGCATCTTTCAATAGGCGTATAGTAGTTCAAGGAGCTGAAATTCTTATTTATCAGAGAGTAAGCAAATGCCGAGTAGAACAGTAGAAAGATCAAGAAAGGTTTTAATGAATGATTTAGTTTTTATTGGATTGAGCATTTTCAACAAACTATTGGTAGTTTTCAACGAATTATGCAGTACTACAGAGAGTCATATAATCATTAAGTTTTGGATAGTCTTTGTACCGTTCTAATTGTTTTTCGGTGAAGGAAAAAATCTCGGTCAGGTGCTTGATCGCCAACATACCGTACCAAATTCAAATGAAGTCGGTCTAGCCGTTATAAATTTATGGCCAAACTTTTCCAAAACCATTAATAACAAATCTAAGTTATGTGCATTTTTAGTCAATAACCTAAAATTTTATATTGGGGCTGCTAAAAATATCATGTACACCCAAGTTTCATCAAAACCATTAGAGCTGTTTTCTAGAAAATTTGGATAAATTAAACTGTTATATGGGGGAACCCGTTATAGCCGCGCTAATACAGAGGTTTGGGGAAATAATTGTCGCATATTTCAATTGTTGAAACAACACAACTAGGAATTCTTAGTTCAATGTTTTCATTAAGCTCCCGCCTCCAATTTAAAATACATAACTGATATTATGTAACCACTGCAGAAGAAGGGACACCCAAGAAAAGGGAATAAAACTACGATGTTTCCCTCAAAGATCTGGTTCTGAACATTAAGATCTCATTAAGGCATAACATGCCTAGTCCAAAAAGGTTGATGGTATCCAGACGGTATAGTAAATTCCTATTCTATGGTGCCGTTCTTGCGTTTGCTCATGATGTTGCTCTTAATAAGTCTGTTACACAACTTAAATTTAGTCATAATTCACAAGAATTTCTGTGAGTAAGTTTTAACGTAGTCAAAATTTCACAGAAATTCGCAGAAGAGAGAGAGCTCAAGTGAGAGAAAATATTTTCTCCACCCTGCAAATTTCAGTCTCATAAATTTCTTCGCGCAGCAAAATTTGACTGTCACTAATCGGTTTGATATTTTGTGGGAAACGATGTTTTGCATGATAAGATTTATCTTATTCATTTGTTTTAATTTTTTTTTAGTATCAAAATACCTACTTAAATATTTTTATTTGTAAAAAAATTGAAAAGACACACAGTTTGAGAATATCAGGAAGATGTAATCATGAACTCGAACCTTATGTTCATTCAATCTCTGTTCAATTTTAATTCAATTATTGTGGAAGGTATTGATGATCGTGTGGATGTGTGTCTACCATGGAGTATAGGAAGAAGACGGATCTCGATTGAGGAAGAGAGCCGTTTTAGTGACGACATGTAAGGTTCGTGCTCTTGATGATCATCAATCATTGGTCTAAGTGAAAAGAGAAATCGATGTAAGAGTTCCTACTACAAAGCGAGAAAAAAAACTTGAAAATTGTTGTTATAGTGACACAAATACATACTTCGTTCTTGAAAGTTGTTTTCATCATGAAAGTGTTTCCGGTACGTTTTCTGAGCCGATTTTAACAAAAAAAATTATTTTTTTGTCACACCTATTTTTTATAAATTCAAAAATAAATTTTGAGTTCAAGTATCAAATTTTTAAGTCAAAAACTTTTCCAGAAACGATGCCCGGCGGAATCATTCCCAGCGCCATTTTCGTAATGAGCTTCCATTATATTTCCGTCATTATCCGATGGCTGGCGACGGGCTATAACAAGGCCAGCTTGCGAAAAATCGCTCTCTTTTGCATAGTATCCGTTCGTGGGCGTGGTTTTAAAAAAAATCGTTGATTATCGAAAAAAAGTTTGTTATAAGTTTCTTTCTCATTTTATTCATAATATAAGTAAAAACTTAATTATATGTAGATATATGCCGTCGCTAAAAGTCTATAAATAGAAAAAAAAAGACAAAACTAAATTGTGAAGAAAACCTAAGCTATAAAAATTAGCTACATAAAATAGTCACTAGATTTCTCCAGTTCTTTCTTGTATCCCTAGAAGCCCTAGACAACGGGGTTCTAAACAGGATAGTTTCTGACTTCTGGAAGTTAATTTTTAACTTCCAGTCATCACAATATCGCTGAATCTTGTCGAAGTCACGCTGCAAGAGAATTCTAATGACTTCAACTTTTGGACCCGTCCTGTACGCTACAAGGTCATCGGCATACGCAATTGCATGAGTGAGACTACCTATCAGATCGCTGGTGTAAATACTAAAAAGAATCGGCGAGTTCACAGCTCCTTGCTGTAGACCGTTTTTAATATCAAATGTTGTGGTAGAAGTTACATTGCCACTTTCGACAACAAACTTTCTACCATTGAGCATGTCATGAAGCATATATAACAGTGGTTTACTTATGCCAAGTCTAGTTAACTTCAGATAAAGACCCTCTAACCATACGGTGTCGAAAGCCTTCTCTAAATCAACCAGAACGGCACCCGTGCATTGATTTTTCGCTTTGTTCCATTGAACATCAGAAACTAACTTAGACGCGGCATGAATAGTGTCATGCCCCGCCTTAAAGCCAAACTGATTATCTGGAATAATATTTTTGTCCTCAGCCCACTTGAACAGAGCTCTATTGAGAATCTTTTCGAATACTTTACTGATACTTGGAAGAAGACTTATCGACCGAAGATTTGCCGGATTGGAGCTGTCCTTTCCCTTTTTGGGGAGAGGATGGACCACAGCTGTCTTCCAACTCACTGGATAATATGCATTATTCAATGCGTTGTTGAACAGTGTGGTATAAATGTCTACTGCTTCCTGAGGGAGATGTAGTTAAACAATGTTGGGTATGCCATCGACCCCCGCAGATTTCTTTTTCTTTAATGTTTGAAAAACTAACTGAAGCTCTACCTTCGAAATTAACAATGAACTGGGTCCATTTTGCTCGGCGATGGTGGCGTTTGCCAAGTTTTCGTCATTGAACCCGGTGAAACCGGTATTCTCGGATCGCCATTGCGTAATGCTATTTCCAAGGTAGAAGTTGTGCAGTAAGGCTCTGTTCTCCAGGTCATGATTCGGACGAATGCTAGCATTCACCTTATATACTTGCTGGAAAGCAGCACCTACAGCCTCTACTTTTTCCTGAGGATCTTCTATTATAAAAAAATTATTATCGAGAACGGCAGCCTCCAGATCTATTCCCGCAATCGTTAGTACGTCTTCGTTATCTGTTGTCCTCTGAAGTTTTAGACATGGAAGTTCGTTTTGATCATTTCTTCTAAATATCTTATTTATGTGGGGAAACATACTAGGGTCGCTAGAATTAACGGCCCGAATTCTGTTATCCCTGTATGAATTAATAGATAACCTGTAATTTTGTCTGATCAGATTATTAAGATTTTTGATCGACGACTTCAATGTCCTAATCTCCATATCTCGTGTGTCCGTGAAACGTCTGTACAGAAGTTTCAACCTAGTCAGATGTCCACTTTTTTGTCGGTGTATTGCGTCAATTGTCGCGTTCTTGTATATACCAGTAGGGTCGTGTTCCTTATATTTTGGGATTGTTCTGTCCATTGTTCGTTTTATAGTCGTGTCCATTTGATTCAGGTACCCGTCGATCTCAACGTTCGTCAGGTTCCTGTCATTTGGTGGAGAAATGTCATCGGAACGTATTTCTCTTGCCAAGGAGTTTGAGAAGCGTGGCCAACGCGTCTTACTGAAATTGTAAGAGTGCGCAGGCACATACTCATTAAGCTCCAAAAGTTCGCTCGGGAGCTGTATTACGGCGGCAAGTCCGCAGTGGTCACTGTCACTGTTCCCAGCGCCATTTTCGTAATGAGCTTCCATTATATTTCCGTCATTATCCGATGGCTGGGGACGGGCTATAAAAAGGCCAGCTTGCGAAAAATCGCTCTCTTTTGCATAGTATCCGTTCGTGGGCGTGGTTTTAAAAAAAATTTGTTATAAGTTTATCGAAAAAAAGTTTGTTATAAGTTTCTTTCTTATTTTATTCATAATAAAAGTAAAAACTTAATTATATGTAGATATATGCCGTCGCTAAAAGTCTATAAATAGAAAAAAAAAGACAAAACTAAATTGTGAAGAAAACCTAAGCTATAAAAATTAGCTACATAAAATAGTCGCTTCACGTAAAAATTAAATTTATACATAAAGAAAGATAACTTAATCCTCGTGAACGCGCCGAGTGCAAAATTAAAGTGAATTTGTGCACGCTATAAACATCCAAATCAAGTGCAATCTGCCCCTTTTTATCGCAGTGAAAATCGCACCATCACGCGGCTTATTAACACACCAAAAATTGCTGCCCATAGACTTCTCGTTTTTAAAATAAAACCCATCTAAGCTTTCGATCTGCACGCTTTCGCTCATATCGGTGAGAACGCCGAAAAAACCTGCTAATTGTGAAAAAAAAACATTTTGAGCAGCTAGCCACAAAAGAGCACCCTATAAAACCACACGTCCCTATGAACTCGACTCCACATTAATCTGTTTGTCCATCACCATACGAAATCCTCTACGCTCATACCTATTTGAAAAAAAAAAAAAAATTGCATGTAACGAATTCCCACAACACCACATTCACCTAATCAACGAAGTTCGATTCCTCATATCATCACTGATCCAGCTTTTAATCGAAAACAGATACCCTCTGATCTACAAATCAAAAGCTTCCTTACAACACCTTTATCAACTTTAAAATCCATACACGATCATCATATACCATCCATCATCATAATGATATAGTTATCCACCAATATATCTGTACCATATCTCAGCCTTCTTGCATTTTTTTTTATCCATATCCTATATCTATTTATCTCAGTGTAATCAAAAAAAAAGCAAAAAAAAAACAAATTTTTAGTTAAATTCAACCTTAAAATAATTAAACCCTTCCGAAGATTCAACTCGTTGATCTCGGGCCCTACTCTGTATTTCGTTCCGAAAGTCACATTAAACAAGATTGATTGAATTGGAATAAATAATATTTTTGAAGAAAAAATTAAGTATAAAAGACAAACAAATGCATTCGGTTGCACTTTATATGGATGCAGAAAATAATGAAGAACGAATTGAACGCAAAATTTTAAGGGACAAATCATATATAACGGAAATGTGTGATAAAAGGTACAACTTTGATTGGTGGCAAAGATTCATTTCACAATTTTTATTCTCTTAGCTTTGTACAGAACTTTCGCCTGTCTAAAAATGCTTTTTCGTATGTTTTAAATGCCATACAAGACGAGTTTTCTGTGCCTTTAAGATCGACTGCAATTCCAGCGGCCCCAAAGCTTGCTGTGACTTTAAAGTTTTTAGGTCAAGGAGGCTACCAATACCAAATAGGGCACGACTATTGCATCGGAATGTCACAACAAACAACATCAAGTTCTAATGGCACAACAAACAACATCAAGTTCTATTTGTGTCCAAAACACATCAATTTCAGATGAAATGAAATAAAACGGCGAGAAGCTAAGCAGTATTTCTTCTCAAAGTCGGGAATTCCAGGAGTTATTGGTGTTGTGGACGGAACACACATTCAAATGATAAGGCCGACAAGGAACGAGCATTTGTATTTCAATAGAAAATTAAAGCATAGTATTAATGCAATGGTGGTAAGGAAAACCCATTCTGTCATACTTTTACAATAATTAAAGTGTTCTTATAAATTATACATAGATATGTGATCATGAAATGTATATACGGGCAGTAAATGCAAAGTTCGGTGGTGCCGCCCATGACTCACATGTTTGGAGCCTCTCAAATGAACGTCAACATTTAATTCAAAATTATGAAAACGGAGATAAGTCATCTTGGATTCTCGGTAAGACACATATGCAAAGAATGTTCTTTAGAAGTGATATCCACATTAACCGTTAACTATTTTTTTTAACTTTAACTTCTTTATTAAAGGTGACTCTGGTTACCCCTTGGAACCATGGATTTTGACCCCATTTCGAAACGCTCCAGAAAATAGCGCCGAGTGTTATTTCAATGAAAAGTTTTCTAAAGCAAGATCTTTGATTGAGAGAGTATTCGGGGTACTAAAAGGCAGATTCCGATGCCTCTTAGCAGCAAGAGAACTTCACTATTCCCCAGAAAAAGTGGTTCAAATAATAAATGTTTGTTGTGCCCTCCATAATATATGTGTGAACCACAATGTTGCCTTACCTTCAGAAGACTTTGTATAGGAACAAAATGAAGCAGCATCACAAAACATTCAACAGCAACAAGAAGTAGATAATGTGACCTACTCAAGCATTGCTAAGGGAATTAGGGACCAAATAAAAAACAATTTACAAAATCAGTAAAAATAATAAAAAAAAATATGTATATTATTAATATAAATGTGTTTTTATTGATAACTATAGGAACATATTGCAGTAACTTAAAAAAATAAAAAAAATCAGTTCATAGAAAAAGCAACCAAAAAATTAAATTCATTTAGGTAACAAAAAAAAAAACTTAAAACATAAAAACAAAGAAATCGCATTTCACTTCACTTCTTTAAGATTAATATAATAATCTGAACCACTTTATCAGTTATTTTGAACTACATTCATTTGCAATTGCAACATTTTTTTTTTTTAATTTCAAGCTCAGAAAGTTTTAGTTCTTTTTTTTTGTGGTCATTTTCTTTTTGTTATTTAAATTTTTCCTTTGCCAAGTTGTATTTTTTTTCCTTTAAATCATAGGTTTTTTTTTTTATATTTTTAAATAGTTTTTAAATTTTCATTAATTTCTTTAAACATTTTGTATGATTTTTGTTGATAGTCTATTTGGTTGTCTACCTGCTTTTGCAAAAGATTTTCTTTGTTTCGAGGTGAACGACCTGTCGAACTTGACGAAATGTTTAAAGATCGTATGCGTCCTTCATGTTCTGGAACAAACTGTGCATTTATTATGGCTGGTTCACTTTCAATAGCTTCAGTTAAAGCACCTTCAGGATTTTCTGCACCGACGCCGAAAGAATGAGCTGAAGCTATATCACTTACAGACTCATCAATGTTTAGTAAATTTATTACAAGTTCCTCTGAATCCGTAAAGGAGCAGTGCTTTGAAGGTCCACCACCATTCCCAGAAATGCTTATTTTGTTTTTTCTTAATTTGGCTTTATATATGCCTTATGATCTGCCCATACCTACAAATATTTTTTTACAGTTTTGGCACCTATATTTACTTTTTTCCAGCCAGCTACATCCCGCATCGGTGGTCCTTCTGCGTTCAATTCTGTCGTAAGTCGTTTCCATAAATGATTGGATGTTTGTTTAGCGTCGTTGTTTTTCAATTGACCCTTGGCCAAATCAGGGTGCAAGCACATAAATTCAACTAAAATCTCGAATTGCTTTTGTTTTGTATGAACGTTTTTGCTTAAAGATTCCCTGTAATAAATTTTATTTGCTTTAAATATAATCACAACCATTTTTTTCTTTAAAAAACTTACATTTTAAGACAATCCTTGTTTTTTCCGTTATCACATTTGTTGTAGAAAGGAATTTTCCGTATTTATATGCTTTTGACATTAGAAAACGAGTTACCAGGTACGAACATTTCATTTTCGGAATTGTGTTGCGGGCTATTTTAACTGAAGACGAAATTGAGAAATAAGGGGTACCATAGGAAAAGTAGAAAATAAGGTGGAAAAGAAAGTAAAAGTAAAAGAGAAGACCACAAACAAAAAAAAGAATAACAAATTTAATAAACGATTATGACGAGGAACTACTACACAAAGACGAAGAAAAAAAAGAAACGATGGAATAAAAAAATCAAGGGAACAAACAAAAAATATTTTAGTGAACATCAGATCAAGAAAATCTTGAACACACGCAAAACGAACGATAGGAAAAATAGAATGAAACAGGAAGAGGGTGTACACCACGGAAGCTGGCATGAAAGACGCTCGGCTAGAAGTCGTCGGGTGGGGGGGGTCTTGCTTCCTTGATGACATAATGCCACAACAAATAAAAAAAAAACATGCCAAAACCCACAGAAATAAACACAAAAAAAGACAATCTTCGTACCATTTCGCTAGTTCCACCACATTTAAGAGCCACTGGTGTTACGTGGGTAGGCCATAATATCCCTCCCTTCCATGGAATCCTCCGGCCATTTTTATGGGATCCCCCAAAAGCGTGATCACTGGTGGCTGTTCAGTTCATCCCTCCTCGCCGATAGGCATTTCAGCCCGCCTTACCGCACCCCCTGAAAAAAAAATCCCTCACCACATGACCTGTTGTTTCAGGTCACGAAAAAAAACACTTGAGTTCATAGAACGGGTGTGATTCACACCTGTATGATTTTTTTTAATTTTTTTATGACTATTTCTAATACATTATAACAAAAACAAGGAAAAAAAATAATAATGTGATTATTAACAAGCCAACAAAATTTTAAACAACAAAAATTACAAAGGTCACGGAGTAACGGCGGGACTTTCTTTTCCCCGCAGCCGAAAACGATATGTTTGCCCTTTTGTTATGGGCTTCGCACAACACCGACAACTAAAAAAAACAAAATTCCTACCTCAAAAGAGCTCTTTGGAGTGGGCGGGGGTCTCATTCATATAACCCCGAACAATAAAAAAAAACTTCGCGTCTCAGGCCTATGGGTAAAACGCCGCCCCGAACCTCGTCCAACCTTTAGACCTTTCGTGGTTTTCAAACACAATTAAATAACCGAAGCGCAAAAAAAAGAATTATGAACCTTAAATCAAACTGGGGGGAATCTAAGAAAAGGAAACAAAATTTATCACACCCGTGTATTATAGGAGGATCACTAACGGCACAGACAATTAACAGAAATCTGCCACCCTCCCTGCTGCTTTACGTCCTGGGGTCGTTTTCTCCTATGCACGCTTTTAAGATTTTTAACTGCTCCGGAATTAAAATGTTGGTGGCCACGCTAGTGACCACCAACCGTTTTTCTGTAGGGGTCACCACCACGGGCACCTAAATAAGTTAGAAAACATTTTTTTTTTATACATTTCCCGTTTGGTACTTAACTTGATAATTATTTTTGTATTTCTTATTCTCTAAGGAAAATAACTCACCCTTAAAAATGTCCCTTTTTGCTTTTAAGCTTCTTCCACTCTACTGCTAGGGATTATACAAATTCCTTTTTCAACCCTAAGGTAAACTCTTTTTTAACACTATTCATTTTAATCTATTTCAAATTAAATTTAAAACAACACAAACACTATTCAAACCATTTTTGGTTTCACTCTCACCTTTTTTTTTCTTTGCGGTGATTATTCTTTATAAGAAAGGATACGTATCTATTATTTAAAAAAAAATATGTTTCCTTTTTATTTTTTGTTAACAAAAAAACACACACAACTCCACTATAGGTACACGATATCCAACACAATTTGCTTTAATTTTTCTTTGGTTTATCGACTAATTTTAACTTTATATATTTTTTTTTTTTTTACTACTTGACCAGTACACGCTACGAATGTTCTTTGTTGTTTCGCGGTTAACGTCACGATAGTGTTAATCTCCACGACGGCTCGAGTTGATCTGATCTACTATCTTGATAATCGATCTCTTCGTTCCCTATCAGACAGACAGTCACATCACACCACACAGTCTAACCGTATCATCGACCCATTTTCCCGTATTGCAGATCGAATGTGAAATATTCGGTTAGCCCACTGTTTATTGCTATCATAAATTGATAGCAAAACCAGTGATGTTTTAACATTATTTTTACTTGTCGGGATCTTCGTTTGAACAGTGACGTGATATATGTACATGTATTTTCTCCTTTTTTAATTTCTTTTCAATTGTTACCAATGGTAAGTACTGAGGCGTAACAAAAATTTCCGTTCTATGCGGTTTCATCCAACGCAGGGAACGGATAAACATTATTAGCAAATGGTTCGATAATTTAATATGTTTACTACACGTGGGGAAGTACCCAAAAACCAAAGCCGGGCCTGTATTTATTATTTTATAATCTAAACTTATTACTTTAAACTTTCATTCGTTTTTTCAGTGCGAAGTGTTAAGTAGATACCTGCCATAATACTACCAAATAAACAATCAGAGAAAGTATTTGTATGGAAAGACTAAAGCAGGGATTAACATTCTGGTAGCTATCATGCGGAAGGAATTTTAGAGGGTAGGTCTCATAACAGTATGAACTTACATAGCCACAAACAGAAGACATCACAGTAGTTAAAGATGAGATGAGTTAAGATCATAAAATTTCACTAAGCCCATAAAGAAATTAGGAAACTAATCAATAAATAAGTAATTAATAGAAATGTTATAATCAATAAATAAATAGGCAATTAAGTGATTAGAGAAATAAATGTAAATCGGAATATATAACAGGTAAACAGGTATATAAACGAAATAAATAATTTATGAAATTAACAGGTAATCCTATGTTCTTAACCCTACCTATCACCCTATATACTAAAGAATAAAGCTAAACTAACTACTACTGTAAATATCACCGCGAACTGATTTTATAAATAAAAATAAAGAAAATATAGGTAATTATGTTGATAAACATTAATTTATTGAACCTTTCAGCATGCATTAATGAACGAACTTGACTACTATTATATAATAAAATAACAAAAAAAAAGATTCGAAACGGATTCTAAATTTGACTATGCTTGCAAAACCCTACACAAGAAAACGTAAGTTACATGCACAATAAATAAATATAAGTGAAAAAATACATGAAAGAATTTATGCTAAGACTTATGAGACCAAACATTGAATGAAAAGACCAAACTATTGCTTAAGATCTTTGGCATGGAATACTCCTACCCTCTTTTCCGACATATTTTCTACCTCGTACATTTGATTTCCAATTGGTTTAAGGATTCTACATTTTATGTACAAAGTTTGGACGCAAGATTTTTCGAAGCATCGCTAAGGATGAAGTTTCGACGAAAAACCTCCTGTCCTGGCAGAAATCGAATTTTTTTCGTCCGCATATTGTATGTCCGTGCACTTTTTTCAATAGCTTTAAGAAGATTTTGCCTAATTTTCTCACGTACACACGTCAGTCGACTGTGTCGGGAAAGAATGAACAACTCGCTGTCCGCCACAGCATTGAGCTTCTTTGCAAATTCGTATCCACTCCCGTGGGCCATCATATTCATTCCGAAAAGAGTGAAATATGGGGATACTCCCGTTGAAGAGTGGACTGAACTTCTCAGTGCGCAAGCTATATCGCTCAGATGTAGATCCCAGTCCCGTTGGTCCTCCTTGAGATATGAGCGAATGGCGGCTAGTAATGTCCTGTTAACCCTTTCCGATGCGTTCGACTGAGGCGAGTAGTTGGCCGTTCGCAGATGTCTTATTCCGCACTTATTCACAAGGTTTTGGAATTCTTTCGACAAAAATTGTTTGCCATTATCCGAATGTATGATTTGTGGAATACCAAACATATTAAAAACATCATTCATCAAAAAGCGAATGATGCTTCCAGAATTAGCATTTTTCAACGCTTTCAAAAATACAAATTTTGAGAAATGGTCAAGTACCACGAAAACGTAAGAGTTCTCTGATTTCGATCGTGGATATGGACCCAAAAAATCTACATATAGTTTTTGAAACGGATGGTCAGAACAATAACTATTTACAATAGGTGGACGTGATACTTGATTGTTAGGTTTAGATTCTTTACATTTATCGCACTCGTTTACATAATTTTTTATTTGAACCGTCATGTTAGGCCAATAAAAGTGCTGTTGGATTCGTTCTATAGTCTTGGCTATTCCACCATGAGCAGCTTGAAGAGGGTTATGTGCATTTGCGATCAGATCTTCCGTTTGGCCTGCTGGAACCCACAGAAGCCAGTTATGCTCTACCATCACTTCATCTTTCGGTGAATGAAAAGCCCGTTTGTACACAAAACTTTCATCCACTCTGAGATCTGGAAGCTCCTCATGGTGTTCTTGTATGGTAGTGATTAAATCTCGATACTCATTCGACTTGAACTCCTCTGATCCCAAATCGATTAGTCGCGCCACTCGTTCCAGTTCCATTTCTTCTATATGCCCCCGAGAAAGAGTGTCGGGTACAATATTCTGTGTTCCTCTGCGGTATTGTATATCAAAGGTGAACGATTGTAGCTTCAAGCTCCATCTAGCTAGTTTTCCACTCAAATCTTTCATTCCCATAAGCCATTTCAGGCTAGAGTGATCCGTGATTACCGTGAAGTCCATTCCTTCGACGTACGGCCTGAACTTTTGTACCGCTAAAACTGCCGCCATGCACTCCTTCTAGGTGACGCTATAGTTTCTCTGGCTCTTATTTAATTTTTGTGAGAAGTATGCAATCGGGAACTCCTAGTCGTTCTCGTTTCGTTGAAAAAGTACCGCTCCAATGCCGGAATCGGAGGCGTCACACTGGATATAAAACCTTTTTTCGAAGTCTGGGTGTGAGAGTACCGGGGCTGATGTTAATGCCACTTTCAGTTGATAGAATGCTACCAACGCTGCATCCGTCATTTGGAATTTTCCGTTGTTCTTTTTAAGTAAGTCCGTCAGGGACGCCGTCAAGGTGGAGAAGTCTCGGATGAAACGCCGATACCAACCTGCCAGGCTAAGTAGCCGACGAACTTGCCCCGGTGTCTTGGGCACAGGAAAATCTGCAATCGCCTCTACTTTAGTTGGATCCGTCTTCAACTTCCCACCACCAACAATGAACCCCAGATATTTGAGTTCCTTGAAACAAAATTTGGACTTGTCCATGTTAATGGTTAGGTTAGCTTTTCGCAGGCATTCCGCTTCTTCTTCTAGGAGTGCAAGGTGCGTTTGAAAATCAGGGGCTATGACGAGAAGGTCGTCCAGGTACACGAAGACTCGGTCCCTGAGTCGTGCAGGAATCACCTTGTCCATTAAACGGCAAAGCCTCTGAGCTGCGTTACACAACCCAAAAGGCATTACGGTGAATTGGTACAAGGGTCTCCCCGGTACCGCAAACGCAGTTTTCTCTCTACTTCCAATCTCCAGCGTTATCTGCCAAAACGCTTCTTTTAGGTCCACACTACTTATATAGAATGTGTCTGGTAACCGACTTATGAGCCCTTCTATATTGGGGAGAGGATTGGCGTCCTTCTTCGTGTGTAAGTTCACTTTTCGAGCATCCAAGCAAAACCGGTATTTTACAGTGTTGTTTTTGCCTGGTTTCTTGATAAGTGCAACTGGCGAACACCATGGGCTTTCGCTATCCTCAGTAACGCCGAGCTCAAGCATTCGGTCTATTTCGGTAGACAGAATGGCCTGCACCGCTGGAGAAACGGGGTAGTGCCGCTGCTTGACAGGGATTGAGTCTCCTGTATCAATGACGTGTTCCATTAAGGATGTCCTTCCCAGACCGTGTTTGTCATAGCAAAGAAACTTTTCCTTCACCGTCTCCAACTTTGCTTTTTCTTCTAATGATAACCGGTGAGCGTCAGAGAGATCAGCTTCTTCTTCAAATGTCAAGGTATTGATGACACCTGGAGCTAGGTGAAACGCCTTCCAAAAGTCCACCCCTAAGTATAGTTCTTGGTCCAATTTAGGAACTAGAAAGAATGTAATTTTATGTTTTTCGTGCTCATACTGTTCTTTCGTTTCCACTTTCCCGATTATAGATTGACTACGTCCATCCGCGGTCTTCACACCTGACCGGTAAGGTTTGATATTCAATCCTAGGGAATCAGCCAACTCTTTACAATTTTTCCCCATGATACTGACACTGGCACCACTGTCCAAAAGACCCATAATTTCCCTTGTAGCTATTTTGACTTTCGCGTACGGTCGGGGGTCAGCGACAGCATCTACAACCGATAATGCAATTTTTGTACGTGTTTCTTTTCGAAGCCTGTATCGCTGCCTTGCTTTCACTATACGTTTCGAAACTACACAATAATGTGTTTTTTATATATTCTATCTCTAGCTAACTGATAATTTCTAATTCTAACATGTAATGGGATAATATCTGTTATTTTTCTATTACTATCTCTTAAAGCTATCTCATCTTTTCTACTTAATATTTTTATTTCGGAATGGGTAATATTTGATCCGAACCCCTCTGTTTGTAACCCTTTTTCCACTACCTGTTTTATGGGGTTGTTTGGGTCGAACGCGACGACCCCTGCGACGACGCGTTCACCTGCCGGTTTTCCGGGTAGCAACGCCTGCATTTCGGTGTGACCACACCCTCTTGCCCACACTTATAACAGAAGGTGTTCTTTTGCGCAACTGGGCAGTCCATAAAGGAATGACCCTCCATTCTGCAGTTCCAGCAAGTTAACTTCTTAGTGTCATCGTATGGTCTGGACGTTTTAGAACGAGCACCTGTATACTGCATCGCGGAAACGTCTTCTTTGTAAATAAATCCTTTATCTTCCTCTAAATCCAGCTCGTTCACTTTAAATCGTGGAGGATGGGGTTTATTGACGTCACGGCTTGGAAAGATATTTTCGGCATCTTTGCATGCATACCTCAGCTGGTCTAATGTGAAGAGAGTCATTGGATATACCAATCGACGGATCCGATCGCTCAGATTCCTCTTTAGGATATTGACTAGTTCCATGTCTGGAATCTGCACTCGGAGCTGGGACTTCATTTTTGAAATTGCCGCAAAGAACTCGTCACTTGTCTCCCACGCACCTTGTCTACGGTCCATTATATCGCGGATGATTTCGAAATCGGATTTGGAGTTTCGGAATTGCCTCAACAGAGCTTCCCGTAACATGGGCCAGTCCGGCCGATAATAATTTCTTTGGTATTGCCAATACCACTCATTCGCAGCGCCTGAGAGCAACAAGTGGAAATCCCTGAGCAACTCCGCCCATGGGCAATCATAATGGCTCTGAAGCGTCTCCAAGCGGAAGATAAAATCTTCCACTGTCAAGTTCTCGGGTTTCCCATCGAAGTTTATACCCCACTTGTCAATTTTGATGGGACCTCTCACTCCCATGTGTGCTTGTGCAGTATTCTGATATGGGTTGCTTGGATTCTGAATCTGATGTTGTGTCTCCGTTTTCCGCTGGGAGTGAATTTGTGGTGGAGGTACGTTTTGGTGGTGCCAAGCAGACTCAGCTCTCGTTTGGACTGGAATGACATTCGCGTTGGTCGTTAGGGCGGAATTGTTCACTCTCGGATTCAGCTGAGGTAGCATGTTACCGTTTCTTTGTGGATCTTCTCTTCCTTGTCGTTGGTTTGGAATCCTTTTCATTGTGTCTGCCGCAGGTGGCGCGTTACGCGTGGCCGCATTGACCTCCCCCATAAAACTAATAAGATTTTCAATTAATTGGGCTTTGATGTGGTTTGAAATCTCCTGCTGTATTGAGTTTTGGTATGTCTCAAATGCATTGGCCAAGGCCAGATTTATATAGAACTTTAGGTTGTCAGGTACAATTGTTTCCCCTGCAATATGCCACTGTTCATTATCTGATCTACCCCTATCTAGACCGTTTTGTGGGCGTTCAGTCTCATCAATAAGAGACGGTCCAGCAGCCCCATTAGCCGAAATACTACTAAAAGAAGGAGATTGTGGTGACTCTTGGGAGCTTTCTCGCTGTACCGGTGGTCGAGAAATCGAACTACTGGGCAGATTGTATTTTGACAGAATACTCTGTGAAGGAGCACGACTTACTGTCTGTCTTTGTTCCACGGGTGGGCTACTACTCTGGAATCGCCTTGGAGTATCGGTTCCTTGAACCGATGAAGGCCTTGGACGAACTGTCGGAACTGTCAGTTCTGAACCTCTTGATAACTCGTTGGTCGACCTCCATTGCCCGTTTCCCATTAGGGGTGAGTGCTGCACTCTTCCCCTCTGTGACTTTTGTCGGGTGCGACTTCCGACTGGTTGATCTAAATCCGCCCCTCCAATAAGGTCTACCGCATCTTCATCCGTATTAGCCATTCTACCTACGCACAGAAATAATAACCTTGGTGACTGGATCGATGACAGTTCAGCAGACTGTGTTGAATGACAAGCAGAAGAGAGACAAACAAACTCGAGCAGCTGGGCGAAAAACAGTTTCGTTGTAATTTGTAGTACGTTGATTGAGTTACACCACAACAAAAAAAACATCTAAAATGAAACAAAAATATGGAAATGCTTTTTCGACCAAAAATCAGCGATTCTCAAACGAAGAACTTATAATATTTTACAAAAAAAAAAAAAAACGAAATAAATAGGTGCTGTACGACCCGAAACAAAAATGCAATTATACTAATAAAAAAAAATCAATTATTGAATAGTACAAAGATGTGCACTATAAAAAAATTAATGTTATTTGGAATTCAATTAATTATAATTAAAGTCGTACTTCATTGACTATAATCATATAATGAAATATTTATTCTTATAAATATAAAAAATATAAGTATAGTACTAGAAAGTCCTAAAAGGTATTGAAAAGTACCAACAGCTATAAAGCCAAAAATCAACCACAAATAATGAAAATATAAATATCAAAAACTAAGGTACCAATGTAAATCACGATTCTTGAAAATCTGTCTACAAGGAAAAATTATAAACGAACAAAAATATATATAAAAAGAACAAAATCAGTGGAACGCAATAATAATGTGAATTAAGAAAATTAATTAACTGTGTGCTTTTTAACACAACAAAAAAACACATATTTTTTGTTTTTTTCCAACCCTGGGGAAAGCAAAAGAAGACAAAAAAAAAACTTTTTTTTTTCTTTACTTTTAGGTATTAACACAAAGTAAGTCCCAAAAGAACGAGAAAAAAATGTATAACAAAAAATAAAAAAAAGTAAAAGTATTATGTAAAGGGAGAAAAAAAAACTTACAACTACTAAACCAACAAAAAAAATACGATATTTTTTTGCGATAAAGCAAAAAATAAACAAACAAAAAAAACTTTAAGGTTGAATTCAAACACATACAAAGACCAAACATTTAAGACAAACAATATATGTAGGTACTCTCCCTCTTTCCCGCTATTCCAACAAATCTCACGGATCGTATTGGAAGACATGAAAGGAAAAATAAAAACCACCTCATGATGTAAGCACAGGTTAAACGGGGAACAGAGCTACGAGTTATGACCAACAACATCTAACCGGGCACTATTCCACCACCTTAACGTGCGATTATGCGAACTGTGCTTGACAACATGCATTAACAAAACCAAAATCAAAGCTTCCATTGCTGTCAGCATCGCCAGCATCCGTCACAATTTAACATGGTACGTATAGTCACCTTCCAAATAAAGACATACGAATGTGCCGCTGGTGACAGCAAAGTCAGAAAAACAGAACATATTTTCTACAATACTACACAAGAAGGAATTTAAAATACAAATGAAAGGAAATATAAAACTAGCAATCAACTCCTGTCATTGCCACCATACAAATTGAGTCCGTCTCAATTTAACTCGGTTTGTTATGAAACTTTCCATGCAGAGACTTACGGACCCTCGCATGAAAACAACGAGAGCAAAACAAAATTTTTTACAACAACGGTCAGACTAAAGACAAAACACTACGTTGGGCGCCATATTTGTTGCGGGCTATTTTGGGTATTAACTGAAGATGAAATTGAGAACTAAGGGGTACCATAGGAAAAGTAGAAAATAAGGTGGAAAAGAAAGTAAAAGAAAAAGAGAAGACCACAAACAAAAAAAAGAATAACAAATTTAATAAACGATTATGACGAGGAACTACAACACAAAGACGAAGAAAAAAAAAGAAACGATGGAATAAAAAAATCAAGGGAACAAACAAAAAATATTTAAGTGAACAACAGATCAAGAAAATCGTGAACACACGCAAAACGAACGATAGGAAAAAGAGAGTGAAACAGGAAGAGGGTGTACACCAGGGAAGCTGGCATGAAAGACGCTCGGCTAGAAGTCGTCGGGTGGGGGGTCTTGCTTCCTTGATGACACAATGCCACAACAAATAAAAAAAAAACATGCCAAAACCCACAGAAATAAACACAAAAAAAGACAATCTTCGTACCATTTCGCTAGTTCCACCACATTTAAGAGCCACTGGTGTTACGTGGGTAGGCCATAATATCCCTCCCTTCCATGGAATCCTCCGGCCATTTTTATGGGATCCCCCAAAAGCGTGATCACTGGTGGCTGGTCATCCCTCCTCGCCGATAGGCATTTCAGCCCGCCTTACCGCACCCCCTGAAAAAAATCCCTCACCACATGACCTGTTGTTTCAGGTCACGAAAAAAACACTTGAGTTCATAGAACGGGTGTGATTCACACCTGTATGATTTTTTTTATTTTTTTATGACTATTTCTAATACATCATAACAAAAACAAGGAAAAAAAAATAATAATGTGATTATCAACAAGCCAACAAAATTTTAAACAACAAAAATTACAAAGGTCACGGAGTAACGGCGGGACTTTCTTTTCCCCGCAGCCGAAAACGATATGTTTGCCCTTTTGTTATGGGCTTAGCACAACACCGACAACTAAAAAAAACAAAATTCCTACCTCAAAAGAGCTCTTTGAAGTGGGCGGGGGTCTCATTCATATAACCCGAAAAATAAAAAAAAAACTTCGCGTCTCAGGTCTATGGATAAAACGCCGCCCCGAACCTCGTCCAACCTTTAGACTTTTCGTGGTTTTCAAACACAATTAAATAGCCGAAGCGCAAAAAAAAGAATTATGAACCTTAAATCAAACTGGGGGGAATCTAAGAAAAGGAAAACAAAATTTATCACACCCGTGTATTATAGGAGGATCACTAACGGCACAGACAATTAACAGAAATCTGCCACCCTCCCTGCTGCTTTACGTCCTGGGGTCGTTTTCTCCTATGCACGCTTTTAAGATTTTTAACTGCTCCGGAATTAAAATGTTGGTGGCCACGCTTGCTATTATTATAGTGACCACCAACCGTTTTTCTGTAGGGGTCACCACCACGGGCACCTAAATAAGTTAGAAAATTTTTTTTTTTTTTTTACACATTTCCCGTTTGGTACTTAACTTGATAATTATTTTTTTATTTCTTATTCTCTAAGGAAAATAACTCACCCTTAAAAATGTCCCTTTTTGCTTTTAAGCTTCTTCCACTCTACTGCTAGGGATTATACAAATTCCTTTTTCAACCCTAAGGTAAACTCTTATTTAACACTATTCATTTTAATCTATCTCAAATTAAATTTAAAACAACACAAACACTATTCAAACCATTTTTGGTTTCACTCTCACCTTTTTTTTTCTTTGCGGTGATTATTCTTTATAAGAAAGGATACGTATCTATTATTTAAAAAAAAATATGTTTCCTTTTTATTTTTTGTTAACAAAAAAACACACACAACTCCACTATAGGTACACGATATCCAACACAATTTGCTTTAATTTTTCTTTAGTTTATCGACTAATTTTAACTTTATATATTTTTTTTTTTTTTACTACTTGACCAGTACACGCTACGAATGTTCTTTGTTGTTTCGCGGTTAACGTCACGATAGTGTTAATCTCCACGACGGCTCGAGTTGATCTGATCTACTATCTTGATAATCGATCTCTTCGTTCCCTATTAGACAGACAGTCACATCACACCACACAGTCTAACCGTATCATCGACCCAAAATATCTCAGAGAGTGGTGGACCACTTCAAGGAGTTTGTCACAATCTTTATTAAAGATTTGTTTTTTTTCTGGTAAGTCATTTAATTACAACATTACATTTTATTGATTAAATAGCTGATATACGAAGCGAATTCAGAATTAGCTTTTTATTGGTTGGTGTATCTACTAAATCGGTTCGGGTACAAATAAACACCATTAAATGTGTATCGGAATTTATCATACAATACTTGTGAAATCGCGAGTTGAATTTTAAAGAAAATTACAGAAAATATAAATACCTTCAAAAAAAAAATAATCTTTACTATATGGAATATTTAAATATAACGTATGTAACTATTTCAACTTTTAATTAAAGATACAAATTTCCGTGTTTAACTATAATATATAGTATCTATTTAATAATTTTATTATAAAATATACATAGTTTAAAATTTATATTTCTTTTCGTGCGTTAAAAGCTTTTTAGTTTTTTTTTATTGTTGTTTTCTTGAATTTGGCAAACCCCTAGATAACGAATTATAACAAATTTTTATAGGTTCCCTATTATTTTCAGTTCCTACAGCCGCTTATTACGTGTACATAAATATATATACATATAAACATATAGTATTTGTTTTCGGTCGTCAATTTTTGGCAGTTAATTTTTTTTTTGTATTTTGAAAATCCTTGTAGATAAAAATAAAGTAGCGTAAAGAAAGCCGACATTAATAATACTTTTGTTACAAACATATTTGTTTCTACAAACTTTCTACCCTATTTTCTGTTGTTGGTCTTTTTTTTATTTAATTTTTTTTTTATTTATATAAATAAAAGATTTTGATAGTGCTTTCTTAGTAATTTTTTTTTTGTAATTTAAGTTGTTGAATTTCAAGAGTAATTAAGAATCAATGTTTTGTTAATATTTATGAATTTCGCAATAAATATCTATAAACAGAAAGATCCTGTTAAAAATATATTTAGATTGTTTTCTCATTTCGAAGTATTTTTTATTATGATTTTGGGAAGTTTTGGATTCACTCAGAATTATCAGGCACCTAGAAATATGTACGTAAACTAAGTGAAGTCGAAGGTGGATGTGACCAATGTGAGAAAACCTAACCAGCATGATAAAGTGGAAGATCCTACATTCAGCAAATAAAGATGTAAGTGTCTTTAAGTAAAGACTTACAAATAGTATGAAGATGGAGCCATTCCAGGCTTTGAGGTTTTTGTTATCCATGAAGAAGTTTTGAAGATTTTTCTTTGGGTTAGTACAGTGATGATAATGCTATCTTTTTCTTTTGATCCAGCTTCTATAGTTAGGGGTTGTCATTAATTTTGAGGACATGACAGCCAAGGTAGCATCCAGTGCGATGCGTGGGCGGGTTAATACCTCCGAGAGACAACACCATCTAACTCTCTCCTCAATTGAAACTCTTTCAACATGTGTGAACCTTTCAGGTCGAATTCGGGCTCTTCTATTTTGATCCCGACTCTTTTTTTTTTGTTAATTCATCCCGGCATGTTAATACGTAACACCGTTCAGCGCTACAATAGCAAGAACCCCCCCTCCGACTAGCTAGGTTGTGCCATATGCAAGCATGCCAAGCTATCGTAGACTGAACACCCTTTCCTTTCTGCTGCCAGGATCAGCCTTAGGTACCTGTAAACGTAAGCTTGTAATGGTGGTGATAAAGAAAGGAGAGGTTTTAAGGATTCTCAGATTTTGAATGTTTCAACTATGTGCTCTGTTGTTATTTTTGATCAAAGGACTTTAGCACCTCTTCATGCAGAGAAGAGATTATGAAACATCCCAATGGCGCCCAACGTAAGGCCCGATTCGTCCTTAGACAATATCCTTAAGGAAGTTTATGTCCTTGTTTTAAAAAAAAAATTTTATTTTTTTTTTTGAATTTTTTATTTTACATCAAATTGATTTTTCTTGATTTATTTTTTTTATATATTGTTACCTGGCAACGAAAAGTGATTTTAAATTTTGTTTGTGAGCTTGGAATTGAAGTGCGGATGTCCAGTTGACATATTTTCCCCGTTTAGTCTGTTGCGACAAACTTTCATTTCATGCAAAAGCAATATTCAATATTAACGCAACTTTCTCAATTTGCTTCGTGTTTCGAATCCGTATTTTCTGACTCGGTCGGAATTACAGTCGTTCAACATATTATTTTTTGAAATTTTATCTTGTCTGCTAGTACAAGCTCTAGAAGCTCCGTATTATGTCCATTGCGAATTGATAGTTTCCTGTTATAAAATCACTGCCGTATATATTTTTATAAAACAAAAAAAAATCAAGGTCAGTTTCCGTTCCTTCGTGTAAGTACAGCTATATCTGTATTTTTTTTGTTTTAAACAAGGACGTATCAACTTATGTACACAAATATTTCAAGTGAGTAATTATAATACCATCTTTGCCTTCAGGTTAACATCTTCAATCGTCACATCCACCAGACATATTTATGAATATTTTTCCCAGAAAATAAAGATACATACAAAGCATTGGCACGAGTACGATAACTTTGGCGAAAATCGTTTATCTTTTCATTTGGTTCTGTTGCTGCTGCGTTCAATTTTTTGTTTACTGCTCGCTCAATGTGTGTATGTGTACTATCGAAATGTTTTGCCATCGTCGTTTCCACCACTATCATGTTCACGCTGTCTGCAAATATATCCTCATCATCTGAGTCTGCATCGTTGTTCTCCATGTCGCGTCGCGCTCACGATGTATGTGTGTGTGAATTTATTCGAATTTCTTTTCGTTTCAACGACAACGAATTTAACGGCGGCGTCTTTTGTATCACTATGGGTACAGTAACAATAATTTTGCGAATTCGTTTGATGCAAAATATATATATATTTTTTTCGCGAATGGTTCAATTCGTATTGTTATTATTTGTACTTTTACAGAATCACGCACTCGATTAGTTAAATTAAAAACAGCGCGATGGGTTTCTTTCTTTCTTTTTTTTCGCGAGGGGTGTACTTTCTTGTAAGAGTTTTTTTTCTTTTCTTTTTTATTCGAGATGGCACAGTGGATCTTTAATCTCACTTCTGAATTTTAAACTACACTTTTTATTTATAATTTTAAACTACACTTTTTATTTCTTCATCTTTTATTAATTTCGTTTGAAGGCACGCCGTACTTAATTTACAACTGAACTGTCTCTGGTCTGGTTAGCTAACAATATGTTGTATTTATATAATTCTACTTGGATAGGGATCAATGTTTTTTTTTTCTCTTACAGTATGTAATATTATATTGATTAAAATATTATAAAACAAAAAACACATATCAATAATGTAACTCTAATAACACGGAAAAACAATTTTAAAAAAAATAATATTAAAATAAAATATCAATTTACTTCACATAATTTTTTTCGAAACATTAATTATTAAATTAATTTAATTTAAGTTAAACAAACGTATTATAAAAATATAAATAAAAAAAAAATTTAATAATTAAAACAATATAAAATATATTAGTTTACTGAAATAAACCTGTATTTAAAAAATTGATATTTTTTAACTATTAATGTAGTCAAGTACACAATAATAATTTAAATAAATTAATACGAGTAGATTAATTTATAGTTTTTTTTTACTGATTGGTCTTTGTTTAAAATGTCCATCACCCAAAATGTTCAATGTCCTTCACCCAAAAGATAAGACGAGAAGATTTCTTCAAAAACTCATCAACCCCAGATGATATTGTCTAAGACAAAAATATCCCCCATCTCAACATTCAAAATCACAAAGAAAGCAAACTATTCTAAAAGGGGAAAAATACCCCACAATTAAACAACTTTAAGCGGCTAATTATCTGTTCAATAAGAAAATCATCTCACTGGCAAACAATCCAAGGAGGTAAAAATCATCCTCCGATCAACCCAACATTCAGAATCTAAGAAGTAACAAACTACATATTCAAAAAAAAAAAAAAAACATCCTGCAATTCAATAATATCCAGAATAAGCAGTTATAGCAAAAAAAAACATCTACCAAGTTCACAACAATTTTCGGCTCTCCACAACAAAAATATTCACCTTTTTAAAAGGGGGAGGTATGTTGTGTAAACTATTCACCAGACTGTTGTGCTATATTTAATTTAACTACTGAAGCATGGCATATTGTTACAAAATGTGGTATACACTGTTCAACAGACTGCTGAATCCGCAACTAAACTGTGCACACAAAAGAGTAAGGGCCAATCTTTTCAGCTCTGGTTAAATCTTTGGTTTGTTCACCATAGAATTTTCTTAACCAGTTGTTTCGAAAGTCGGTTAGCCACAGTTCGTCTTTTCACCATTTTATCTACTTTGGTTACCAAACCAGAGATAGTTCCAGTTTTCCAGTGGTCCAGTTGTGAAACGGAATGTCTGGTTATGTTTGTTTATACTTTTTTGAATGCGAGAGAAAGAGATCGAAGATCTTGTCAATAATTGATAACAGCCTGTCTCGTTTCAATGTACATGGATAAACTGAATTGATTCATTCACGAACGAAAGGAAAACAAAAAAATATACATAAAATATAGGGGTGGAATTTATTAAGATGGTAGATCATCATTTTTTTTAATTTTATTCTTTACGATTAGTAATAATGACCAATAAGTATCTAATATATTATTTAACATTCAACACAAATGTGAAAAAAATAATCGCTTACCATAGAATTTCTGTGGTTAACCAAGCAAAATTGACTGGTTAACGAAATCTCTGTTAACCATAGATTCTCTGGTTAAAATTTTGCTGAAAAGACCAAATCTCTGTTTACCGACTGGAATAATGACACTAACCACGGAAAATTAGCTGGTTAACGTAATCTATGGTAACCATAGATTCTCTGGTTAAGATTTTGTTGAAAAGACAGAATCTATGGTTACCAGCTGAAATAATCAGTGATTAAACCTAACCAGAGCTGAAAAGACTGGCCCTAAATGCATTAAAAGCATAGAAATATGTGCAATACGAATTGGATATACTTTGTTTGACTATCTCATATGGCATCTGGAATACAAGGGCCACTCAAGATACATACGTCAAAAAAAATTTGTTCTTCGAATTGAAGATAATTTAGATTTAGTTCACAATTAATTTGCAAATGCTTTAGCCGGGTTTGCGGTCAGATTGATTAGTTGAGAGTTTTTCACCTCATTGACCGCAAAAATGGAAATAAAAAGACAAAAAAATTTTGAAACAGGAACAAAAAATAAAAAAACGTTTGTTTAAATTTTAAAACTTTAAAAAATCTTTTTAATTAATACGAATGCATTTCGTAGCACTTCATAGCAGCGGAACCATCATCAGCGAACGACAATTAAACGAAAGTAGGTATACAAAGAAACAAAACAAATTACATAAGTTGGACTCTGGGAAAACAATGTAAACAGAAGAGAGTGATAAGAACAGTTTTTATTATTTTTTCTTTTTAAGCGCGTTGAATAAATGAGGTTCCAAATTCATTAATTTGTTGCTTAAATGAATATGTATTGACTCATATGCGTCTAGTTTATAGGGTTTGTTTACTTTTTTAATAAGCTTAAAGTTGTCTTCGAATGATGTAATTGTGTGTGTATTTTCATTATCTGGATCATATATGTGGGCTGCGATTGCTTTGTCTGTATCTCTCTTTTTAACGGATCAAAGATGTTCGTTGAACCTTATCTCAGCAGCCCTTCTTGTCTGTCCAATGTATTTTTTGTCGCAGTTAGAACAAGAGATTTGGTAAATGCAAAGATTATCTAATGAAGATAAAAATCTGTTGTCCTCCGGTTACCCAAAGTTTAGATTTTTTGCATTTCGCGTCTATGAATACGTGTAAAGTTGGTGACGTGGAACAATAACAAATCGAGGTAGATTTTGTTGTTTTGACAGTTCAATTTTTTTCTTATGTTATTTAAGTAAATTTCAATTGTCTTTTTTTAATATTTAGCAACAAAATAATAATAATACATGCTATCAATATTTGAAATAATATTTTTAAAAACAAGTCTGAATTGTTTTTATTAATTAATTTCCCTTAAAACAACAAATTGATTTTCCTCAGAATTCAAAAGGAATCGGTACGGTTGATGCCACTCGAAAAGAAGAATTTTAAACATTAAATGCCAGTGTCAAGAATCTTGTTTAAAATATAGAATGCATATTATATTGATTTATCCATATTTGCTGCATTATTTTTATTTTCATAAATGTTTCTGGATGTTTTTTAAATGTCTTCCAAATGATACAGATTGTTTTCTAATACGCAACACGGCAATTATAGTTCATGATTATTTTACGTTTCCCCTTAAAATCATGAGCTGTAGTTGTTTTCGATCATGAATGGAGGTAGGATTCTCCCGAATAAGAGTGTGTTCATAAATGTACGCTAAGCTAAGATCACACTTGTATTTTCAGCTGGTACTCTATTTTATCATGCCATTCTCGTAATAGAAGCAAAATCGTAACTTATATATATATATATATTTATTGGAAATATATTTTTATATCGTGTTTTATCAAAGAATATTTTAGTTTTTTTCATATATTTTTAGGTTTGGGAGACGGATCCTTTAAAATGCTTTAAAAATTTGTTTCTATGTATTATGTTAATGGAAAATAAAGTTGTGTCTAAATATAATCTTAACAAAATTAATATTGGCTTTTTGTGCGAATAACTGTTTGATAATTTCTTAATATTAAGAGTTGTAATGAAATTTAAATTTTTTTCAGTTTCGAATGTTTCTTCTTGTAATTTAAACAAATAATTTCAATTATATTTTGTATATTCTTGTATAATTTATATTGAACTTGCACACAACACCAAAAATAATGTCGCATGTGTTTTTTTACATTCCGTGTACTACATCCTTAAGTTTTGCTTTTAGTATTTTTGTTGTATATGATTCAACCTTCTAAATATTAGGTAATAATATTTCAATGGAGGGAAATTTCTTACCCAACATTTCTTTTTATATCGAAACAAACAAACGAAAACGCAACTAGTGAAGTAATGAGTTACTGGTGTAGGAACAGCCTAACCAAAAAATAAACGAGTTTGTGAACAGACCCAAAAATCTGATGATTTTGAAAAAGGCTGGAAAATGAATCCACCACTCACCTTAGGTGAGAGTGTGTGCAGTTTTCCTTTGATCTCACGCACACCTTCTCACCTAAGCTGAGATCAGCTGATGTCGAAGCTTGTAGGAAACGTCAAATAAAATGACAGGATTACCCTCTCTGTTAGCTACTCTGTGGTAAATGCCACTGCATTAATTTGTTGGTGTGTGGTCTTTTGTGGACCCTAAACGAAGTTTTAGTTTGTTGTTGTTGGTATGTACAAAAATCATTTCAGCTTTAGAGAAGACATCTATCAGCTTGTTGGTAATATCAGGTGCGAAGGGTATGGTGACACGGTGTTTGTGTGAGTCTGTGTTTTGATCAAATAACGTACTGATGTTGCTTCGTTTTAACTTTACTGAGTGTTTTTTGATCAGATGGTCTATTATACATTTATCATATCCGTTTACATTAGCTATATGTAATATTTGTTGGTATTCTTTCATGTAATTTTCAACAGATAGAGGAAGACGGCATAATCTGTAAACCATTGAATGAAAGGCGGCAAGTTTTTGGTTGTATGAACAATAGGAATCGTTTGTTATGTAGCAATCTGTTGACCATTTCAATTTTCCTGTCGTTCCGTTTTATTTCTAGGTCGAGAAAAGATATAGTGTGCAGTAAATCATCTTCTTTCTCAAAAGTGGATGGGATACTTGGAAATCTGCTGTTTATTATTTCAAGTACCTGCTCAGCTTCAGATTTTTTCACCACGGCAAAGGTATCATCAACATACCTATACCAAATGCGTGGTAGTTTGCCTATTTTATTTAAATCTGTTTCAAATTTGCACATGAATGCTTCAGCTACATATGGTGAAAGGCCATTACCCATGCTACATCCGAAGTTGTTGGTGTAGAAAACATTTCGAAATTGAAAACAATTATGTTTCATGCAAATGTTAATGCAATCAACATAAGCAATTACTTGTTCTGGTGTTAGATCAAATTTAAGTAAATGTTGTCTTATTGCTTCGACTGCTTCGTTAATGGGAATTGATGGGAAAAGAACTGTCACATCACATGAAATCATAATTTCATCTTCTTCAATTGTCATGTCTTTTATTTTGTCTACAAAATCAAATGTATTTTTGACTGCAAATCCATCAAAATTACCGAATTTTTTTAAATCATTAACAAGCCATTTTGTTATATTGGTGAGTGGAGAACTTACGTTAGAGACAATTTTTCGCATTTTATCTCCTTCTTAATGCACTTTAAGTAAACCATACATTAATGGTACTGTTGGATTGGATACACGTAATTTATACTTGTTGGCGTTGAAAACACGATGTATGGTGTCAACAGCAATTTTTGCATCAGTGATCATTGCATTCAATGGTGATTTTTTAACTACTTTGAAGTTGTCTTCTTCGATTGATTTTAACATTTTGCTATCATAATCTGGTTTGCTCATTATAACGACTTTATGACCTTTATCTGATTTCATGAAGTAAGTGCTATGATTTTTGAGTTTATCTATAGCGAGGTTCATTTTGGTATCTGTATGGTTTAAATGAGGTTGTTGTTTAAGTGCGTTTCTTATTATTTATTATTTTCATCTCAAACTGTTTGTATTGTATCGAAGATTAGATGTCAGCTACGGTGTCCAAAATTGGAATTTTACGTGGTTTGACAGAATAATTAAGACCTCTGTCTAACAGTTGCAATTCATCTTGATAAAAATTTTCACTTGAGAGATTAATGACTAAGTCCTCAGCTGGTTTTACCGACAACTTTTTTCTTATATTAGCGTCTTACAAACGTATTTTATTTTTTGTTCCTGTTTTAAAATTTTTTGTCTTTTTATTTCGATTTTTGCGGTCAATAAGGCTAAAAACTCTCAATTAATCAATCTGACCACAAACCCGGCTAAAGCATTTACAAATTAATTGTGAATTAAATCTAAATTATGTTTACCAAACAAGAAATTAGCCATTACTCGCGTCTCTTAATCAAAAGAAAGAGAACACAAGCAAACATTTTATTTTTAAAACAATGTAAAGAAAGCAAAATATTCCCGAGTTTTATGAACATTAAATGTAATTTACACAATTCAAGAACAAATCGAGTGATCAAAGAAGCAAAGTGCCTGTGGTTAAAACATGAAATAGATTTTCATTATCATTGTCTAGATCAAGTGCAACTTAATATTTATGAATTACATTTGAAGATGACCAAAGACTTAGATTTTGTGCAATTTAATCATTTCAATCATCTTTGCTTTGCATTCTTTAAACGAAGTGATGTTGTTTTTGAAGAAAAAAGGAAAAAACGAAATATAAAGTATGAAAGTATTTTAGTAAATACCGCTAATATAAGATAAAAGTTGTCGGTAAAACTAGTTGAGGACGTAGTCATTAATCTCTCAAGTGAAAATTTTGATCAAGATGAATTGCAACTGTTAAACAGAGGTCTTAGTTATTCTGTCAAACCACGTAAAATTCCAATTTTGGACACAGTAGCTGACATCGAATCTTCGATACAATACAAACAGTTTGAGATAAAAAAGTCAGTGAGAGACAAGGCTCTGCCTCTAATAAGAAACGCACTTATACAACAACATCACTTAAACCATACAGATACCAAAATGAACCTCGCTATAGATAAACTCAAAAATCATAACACTTACTTCATGAAATCAGATAAAGGTAATAAAGTCGTTACAATGAGCAAACCAGATTATGATAGCAAAATGTTAAAATCAATCGAAGAAGACAACTTCAAAGTAGTTAAAAAATCACCATTGAATGCAATGATCACTGATGCAAAAATTGCTGTTGACACCATACATCGTGTTTTCAACGCCAACAAGTATAAATTACGTGTATCCAATCCAACAGTACCATTAATGTATGGTTTACCTAAAGTGCATAAAGAAGGAGATAAAATGCGAAAAATTGTCTCTAACGTAAGTTCTCCACTCACCAATATAACAAAATGGCTTGTTAATGATTTAAAAAAATTCGGTATCTTTGATGGATTTGCAGTCAAAAATACATTTGATTTTGTAGACAAAATAAAAGACATAACAATTGAAGAAGATGACATTATGATTTTATGAGATGTGACAGCTCTTTTCCCATCAATTCCCATTAACGAAGCAGTCGAAGCAATAAGACAACATTTACTTAATTTGCTCTAACACCAGAACAAGTAATTGCTTATGCTGACTGCATTAACATTTGCATGAAACACAATTGTTTTCAATTTCAAAATGTTTTCTACACCAACAACTTCGGATGTAGCATGGGTAATGGCCTTTCACTATATGTAGCTGAAGCATTCATGTGCAAATTTGAAACAGATTTAAATAAAATAGGCAAACTACCACGCATTTGGTATAGGTATGTTGATGATACCTTTGCCGTGGTGAACAAATCTGAAGCTGACCAGGTACTTGAAATAATAAACAGCAGATTTCCAAGTATCCCATCCACTTTTGAGAAAGAAGATGATTTACTGCACACTATATCTTTTCTCGACTTAGAAATAAAACGGAACGACAGAAAAATGGTGTCTACAGAAAATCAATGTCAACAGATCGCTACATAACAAACGATTCCTATTGTTCATACAATCAAAAACTTGCCGCCTTTCATTCAATGGATACCAATCAAAGAATACCAACAAATATTACATATTGCTAATGTAACAGATATGATAAATGCATAATAGACCATCTGATCAAAAAACACTCAGTGAAGTTAAAACGAAGCAACATCAGTACGTTATATGATCAAAACACAGACTCACACAAACACCGTGTCACCATACCTTTCGCACCTGATATTACCAACAAGCTGATAGATGTCTTTTCTAAAGCTGAAATGATGGTTGTACATACCAACAACAACAAACTAAAACTTCCCAGTAGGAAATTTCAAAAAATTCCTCGAGGAATAACCAACTTTTTCCTCGAGGAACTGGAACTTCACCGAGGAATTTTCAGAGGAATCCTTAGGTGAATTTAACATGGGGCTGTCATTGGCGTTCAAAAAGTGACTTTCTGGGTGAATATTCAATAGTGAAATCACCAAGTAGGTGGAGTTTGCTTATTCATAAATGAATCATATTTGATGAAATACATCATGAAAGTTCGTCAGTGATATCATTAGGTAAATAGGACTTGCTTATTCAGCAACACACAGTCTTGGTGAGAAATGAAGTGAAAGTGCAGCAGTTAAATCATCAGCCCACTATCCCTCACTGAAAGATATCATGAATATTCAGTAATGAAATCACATGAAAAATGTAGGTAACTCGCTTAATCATTAGTGAATTACGTTTGATGAATTTGAAGAAAATAATAAAAAAAGACAGTTCGCATTTTATATTGGTATTACATATGCTTTATTTTTAATTTGAATGTTGCAAGTAGGAACTTTTCTTATAGTTTTTACTAAATACTATTTGGCATTTTGTTAAAATAATAAGGATAATAAAGAGAATAAAAATAATAAATAGAATAAAAAAAAAAATGGCATTACAGTCGTAATTAAAAAAAATTATGATCAAAATAAAATAAAAAAAACAAAAGAAAATATGTAGGTTAGTAGTAGTAAGAAAGTTAGTAATTAAAACGACGAAGATTGTATAAAATTTCTTCTCCCTGTTTTTTTTCCATCGCTGCTTTCTTGTAGTGCAGGTTCTTGATTCTCTTGAACCCTTGCTGAACAGCTTTTCTATAGAGCTGGGGTGAAGGAATATTGGTCTTAACAGCATCTGCCAAAAAAAATATTGATGCATGAATGAGAAAGTGATGACTTGATTAAAATATTACTAATTATGATGAAGTTCTTATAAATTGTGAAAAAATAATAACTTACTGAACAAACATGTGTTAATGTTTTTTAACGTTTTAAAAGGATTTTTGCCATTATAGCCGTCGAAATTGTATGTCACAGCGACTTCTGCAGAAATTATATTTTGCAGAGCTTTTTCTATGCTGCCGCCAGACGATGCAACTATTTTTTTGAAGAAATCATTCTGAAATAAAAATAAAAAAGAGATATGAAAAATCCGTAGGTAGGAAAGTAGATAACTGTGTAGATGGTCAGCAAGATTTTGTATGGAAAACCAAAAGTGAGGATAAATAATTGAGTAATCAAAGTGAACATAAAAATTATTTGCTGAAATTTGTAGAAATTTTATGAAAATGCGAAAACTTACGTATTTTCCTTTTCCTTCTCCTGCCTTAATTTCCAGTTTGTTAAGGTCTTCTCTTCATCTTTATCTTGTATATTGTTGCTTATTTCACTTTCACTGTCTACAATATTATCCCTTTCAGATGTTATATCACTATGATTGATAATATTTTGCAAAATTATTTTGTTTTTTTTCTAAATTATCCCTCTCTTGCTTTGCCAAGCGTTTTAAATTTCTTTTACTAAAACCACTCATTTTTAAATAAAATAAATTACAACTCACCAACTTTTTTCAATCATTATTTATTATTTACAACAAAATAATATGTTTCGTAGGTAGGTATTTAATAAGTTATATTATTAATGTTTTTTTTACTGGCACTCGCGTTCGCGTTTAACTTCTTTGTTCTTTCAGATGCAAACATTGAATGAAGAAATGCAAATGATTGATATTCGTCATTCGAGAACAAAAAGATTTTGTAACAACAAGGAAAAACCAGAAAATACAGTTTCTCTTTCGCCAAAAAGGAGCACGCGTCATTAAAGAACGATCAAAAAGCAACAAAAAACTCGAAAAATCAAGCAGGCGCCAGAGACAGGCGACAACGAAAAATAAAAAAAAAAAGAAAACGAATGAATCTTTGCATTACTTGTCACCCTGGAAAACCTTGTGTTCCTTGGTTCAGGTAGACAGAAGGCCAAGTTTATAGTTTTTTATTTCTTTTCTGTTTTGAACTGCGTGCAGATCATGAATCTGTGCATTACTCGTCACCCTGGAAATCCTTGTGTTCCTTGGGTCAGGTAGAAAAAAAGGCAATGTTTTTAGTTTTTGATTGCTCTTCTCTGTTTCGAGCTGCGCGCAATTAATGAATCTGTGCATTACTCTTCACCCGGGAAATCCTTGTGTTCCTTGGGTCAGTTAGACAGAAGGCAATTTTTATGGATTATTTTTTTTCCTCTTTCTCGCGAAGAACACTGTACAGCACAGATGGCCCAACTTATTTCACGAACTAGTGAATCTGTGCATGACTTGTCATCAATGGAATCATCTAATGACTTTGTGTACTTGAATTGATTAATGAAATGTAAGCACTGAACTCAGTTGAACTTTTGTTCCAAGTAAAACAAAGTGTAAATGCCTTAAAAATACTGAACTGATGAAAAAATCAATGCTTTTCTGTAATGAAATCATAACATGCAATTTCCTCGAAAAAGTATTCGATGAATTCATTGTTCTTTTCACCAAAAAAATTCATTGAGGACGAAATTTCCTACTGGGTTCATTTAGGATCCACAAGAGACCACACACCAACAAATCAATGCAGTGGCATTTACCAAATCTCTTGTTCGAACTGCGACAAAAAATACATTGAACAGACAAGAAGGGCTGCTGAGATAAGGTTCAACGAACATCTTTGATCCGTTAAAAAGAGAGAGACAGACAAAGCAATCGCAGCCCACATATATGATCCAGATAATGAAAATCCACACACAATTACATCATTCGAAGACAACTTTAAGTTTATTAAAAAAGTAAACAAACCCTATAAACTAGACGCATATGAGTCAATACACATTCATTAAATAACTTAATGAATTTGGAACCTCATTTATTCAACGCGCTTAAGAAGAAAAAATAATAAAAACTGTTCTTATCACTCTCTTCTGTTTACATTGTTTTCCCAGAGTCCAACTTATGTAATTTGTTTTGTTTCTTTTTATACCTACTTTGTTTAATTGTCGTTCGCTAATGATGGTTCCACATAAGCATACCCTCTTCTCAAACCTATTTCTTTAGTATGAATTATGTATAGGAGCTTGTTTCACGGCACCATTACATACACAAAATAAGGAGCAGTTTTTCCTTTTAAAGGAGATTTTCGTGTTCGTATTATCTAAAAATAAATTTTTACATATTGTCTTTTTTCACAAACTGGTTTGGCCTCATTCCCCTTTTGTAAAGCGGAATAACGCCAAACGTTGAACTATGGACTCATTTCACTAATGTAAAGCCACGACTTACAAGAAAAACTTTCAGATTCAAAAAAGACAATCAATTGCAACTGAAAAAACACATTGCGCCGGGCGCTAAGTACAAACTTTTCGAAGTGGTGATGCGATCAATTATTTGCTATGCTGGCCAGGTATGGGCATTTAAGATGAGGTCAAACAATTGAATTGCATCAAAGAAATCTTTCAAATCCCGGATAATAAGCCAAAGTATACACTGCCGGTCACTTGATTAAGGCCACTTTTTTGCAACGGTTTTTTTGCGATTTATGTCTTTTGCAAATGTTTGAAGCGAAAATATTTATAACCTTTGGGTCATATCGTATTTTCCAAATTTATTTCACTTTTAGTGGGAATCTGCTCCCCTTTTCAATGTGGATTAATTTCCCACTGAAGATAACAACTTATCACACTTTTAAGTGAGAAAGTAGTTCACTTTCTAAAGTGGAGTTGTTTTCTACTGACTGTGAGAAATAATTTAACTTTCATTGAATAGAATCTGGGTGGACCAATTGTACCCCCAAAAGTAGAGATAGGTGGTGCAGGGACATCATTCCACGGGCAAGTGCTTCACATGGGAATTTATTCCACTTTAAGTGGAATCTGCTCTACTTTTCATTCCCACTCGTATTGAGATTGTAGTCCACTTTAAAAAGTGTGGTATTCTATCCCACCTTAACGCAGAAAAATTATGTTATAAATGCAAAAAAAAACAATGGCCCTTCTTTACTTCCCGGTAGTATGTATACCCAAATAAGTTAGAAACTTTGCATATACCGAAAATTGCACCAACCTCGCACTTACCCCAAATCCTATAGTGAGCATGGCCGGGGGGTAGCAGGGGGCAGCATGCCCCCCTTACCTATCTCTACTATTGGGGGTACAATTGGTCCACCCAGGTACTGTTAAGTGAAAGTTAAATTATTTCTCACAGTCAGTGGGAAACAACTCCACTTTATAAAGCGAACTACTTTCTCACTTAAAAATTCAATAAATGCCCATCTTCAGTGGGAAATTAATCCACATTTAAAAGCGGAAAAGATTCCCACTAGAAGTGGATTAAATTCCTATGTATAGCACTTGCCCGTGGAGTTATTTCCCTGCACCACCTTACCTATGCTGTCCCCTGCAACCCCACTCCCTGGCTCACTTTAGGATTTGGGGTAGGTGCAATATTGGGTATGAAAAGTTTCTAATTGATTTGGGTATACTACCGGGAAGTAAAGTAGGACAATTGTTTTTTTGTTTTGCATTTATAATATAATTTTTCTGCACTGAAGTGGGAAAGAATACCACACTTTTTAAAGTGGAATACAATCTCACTACGAGTGGGAATCAACTCCACATAGAAAAGTGGAGCAGATTCCCACTAAAAGTGGAATAAATTCATATGTGGAGCACTTGCCCGTGGAGTTATTTAACTGCACCTCTACTGTTGGGGGTACGATTTGTCCGCTCAGGTACTATTCAGTGAAAGTTAAATTATTTCTCACAGTCAGTGGAGAAGTGGTTAAAAAGACTGTAAGAAGTTAACAAGACTGTAATCAAAGATTCAAAGCAGTTCATTTTGAAACTAAGCTTACATGATTCTGAAAATAAAAAATGAAAAATCGCACTTCTATATCCATATGTATAACATAAATACCTTAACTTTAAAATTTTTATAACTTTGTTAGTTAAATCTGGTGAACATTTTCTTATACAAAAATATATTTTTATTCCATCAATAAAATAGCAAAATACTATGAAGTTCTTATTTAACATGTTCTGGGTGGAAATGGGAATGTGTTTCAAAAAGAACTAAAGCCACACAGTTTTCTTAGAATTTAATTCCCATCATGAATGGGAACCAAGTCCACTTCACTAAGTGGAAACTCAATCCCTCGGTGGACTTGGTTCTTGGGTTTTACTTCCCTGCACCTCCAAAAATAGATCACTTGGTTGAGGCCACTTTAAAAATCTTTAAAAAAGGGGGAAAAATTAAATAAAATTAAAAATATTTATGTTATAAACATAGACATAGAATTATATTATTCAAGAATAATTATATATATTCAAGAATTTGAAAATAATAAAAAAATCGCTCGATTTTTCTTTTATTATTTTCAGAATCCTGTAAACAAAGATTCAATTCATTTCATTTTGGAATTAAGTTAACATGATTCTGAAAATAATAAGTGAAAAATCGCGGAAAATTGCGCAATTTTTCTCTTATTATTTTCAGAATCTTTTCATATTAAATTGCTTTAAATTTTTTATTACAACATTCGGAAAATAATCAAAAAAAAAAAACTGATAATTTTGATAACTAACGTTATTATCAAGATAAGCTTAAGGTTAGTTAAAGGGTCTGATACCTATGTAATTTAAAGCTCTTCGTTTATATGTTGTTGCTGAAAATTAGTTCGCACTTCTTCGAAGTTTGTACTAAGTGCCCATGAGAAAGTAGAGTTTGTTTTTCAGAATGGTAAGTGATTTTTGTGTTGTCTATTCAAATGTTCGTGGGCTTAGGAAGAATTTCTTTTCTGTGTACGCCCATACTGTGCAATACAGACCAGCTGTTTTGGCATTAAGTGAAACCCAGGTTGGACAGAATACTGATTTATCAGAATTTTGTTTGGTTGGATATAACTTAGTGCCATTACTTTTTTCCCACCATGGTCTTGTCGTTTATGTTAGAAATGATATTGCTTGCCAGAGCCTTCCCCAATATGGGCATTGTTCTAATACGAACTTTAATTTCCTGTGGCTCAATTTCACTGTCCGCAAGCATATCATTCATTACTGTTTTATTTACAGGAGTCCGAATCTTGACAGCATGTCTACTTGTGATGAGTTAGATGTTCTGTCAGATTCAATTTCCCGAATTGTGTCCCATTGTCCTCACACTGAAGTCGTGATTACGGGCGAATTCAATGTACACAAT
Organism: Baccha elongata; assembly: GCA_951217065.1. NCBI lineage: Eukaryota > Metazoa > Arthropoda > Insecta > Diptera > Syrphidae > Baccha > Baccha elongata. The sequence goes on from CATNUY010000154.1 coordinate 420,079, forward strand.
TCAAGTTGGCTCCGCTATTCTGGCCAGACAACACTCGAAGGAAGGTATACCGAGATCTTTGCTGAGTATAACCATCTTACTCAGCTTGTCGATGAGCCTACCCGTATACCGGATGTTGATGGGCATTCCGCCCATACTCTTGACTTGTTCCTTACTTCCCACCCTGATAAATATACTATTAAAGTAACTTCTCCATTTGGCACCTTGGACCATTGTGTCATTTCAGCTAATTTCTCGATCTCCAATCATCCAGTTAAAGAAAAAATTCCCACTAGGACCGTTTGGCAATACAAGAAAGCCAACTGGGACGGTCTGAATAATTTCTTTCGCAACTTTAACTGGTCATTATGCTTCCTCGATAATGACATTGATGCCAGTGCTGAAATGATTACAGAAGTGATTTTTCTTGGAATGAGAACTTTTGTCCCTCACAGAACAAAATGTATCAAACCAAAAGAAAAGTCTTGGTTTACCGAAGAGTGTGAAGAAGCTATCAGGTTGAAAGAAGTAAGCTTCCGATCCTATAAAGCCAACCCATCTGAGGAAAGTCGGAAGAAACATAAACAAGTTAGGAACTCGTGCAACTCCGTTATACACAAAACGAAATTTTTACATGACCAGAAATTACGGCAAAAAATTCTGCAATGTCCCAAAGTCAGTAAAAACTTCTGGTCATTTGTAAAAAACGTCAAGAACTCAACGTCATCATCAGTTCCAACGCTCATCGTCGACAATAATCCAATTCAGAGAAGGCGAATATGCTGCAGCTCATTTTGCTGCAAGTTCTACGTTGCCTGCAAGCAACAATGTCCCTCCTGTACTTGAGAACGTTAATTTTTCTATGGGACAGGTATTTTTCCGCACTCGTACAGTAGCAAGAGTTCTTCAAGATCTTGATATACACAAATCCGCTGGCCCGGATGGTATACCCCCTATACTTCTGAAGAGGTGTTCTTCATCGCTGGCAAAACCATTGCGTAAGCTTTTCCATAGCTCCTATCGTTCAGGTATCTTTCCTAGTAAATGGAAAACAGCATTTGTCCAGCCCGTCCCTAAAAAAGTTGATTCCTCCTCCCCCTCCTCCTACCGACCAATTGCACTTACGTCCCTTCTTTCCAAGGTCATGGAAACGCTGATAAATCGTCAGCTCAAGAAATATCTCGAAGATCCGAAGCTTTTAAATGACCGGCAATACGGCTTTCGTAGCAATCGTTCCACTGGTGATCTGATGGCATATCTCACCAAACAGTGGAACAAATCTGTGCATCGCTTTGGCGAAAGCAAAATTATGGCGCTTGATATTTCAAAGGCGTTTGATAGAGTTTGGCATGAAGCTCTTTTATCGAAAATGCGTGCATTTGGTATCGATGATACTTTTATTCGTTGGATTAGAAGCTATCTTCTGGACCGTTCAATACAAGTTGTATTAGACGGTTTCAAGTCTGATCTATACAAAATAAATGCTGGAGTGCCCCAGGGCTCCGTTCTGTCTCCGACTCTCTTTCTCATTTTTATAAATGATCTCTTGTCTGTGACTTCTAATCCATTAAATTGTTTTGCTGACGACTCAACCCTCAGCTTTTCGTATACGTTTGATAATTCACGGCCTTCGCCTTCGGACGTGTTATTACAACGACACAGTATGATAAGCTCACTAAACTCCGATTTAAACAGCATTGTGAATTGGGGTATCAGAAATCGTGTGGAGTTTAATGCGTCGAAAACTCAATGCTGTCTTTTGTCGTTAAAGTTAAACATACCCCCTATGCCATTATCCATGAATGGTACTTGCATCGAGGAGGCCGAAAAGCTTTCAGTACTCGGTATGTGTATCAGTGACAACCTTCGTTGGAATGATCATATACTTGAGATTGCTAAGAATGCTGCAAGATGCTTAGGCTTTCTTAATAGATGCAAGAAGTTTTTCACCCCTTCTGATCTGGCTACAATTTACAAGGCGTTTATACGCCCTAAACTCGAGTATAATTCCCATCTCTGGGCAGGTGCTTCTCAAACTTTTCTTCACCTGCTCGACAGAGTTCAGAAAAAGGCGTTAAAATTGATAGGAGAGAGAAACATTGAGGAAACATTTCCATCACTCGAACATCGTCGAAATGTTTCTTGTCTTTCTTTATTTTACAGGTTCTTTTATAAAAAATGCTCACTTGAGGTAGCCAGCTGCGTTCCACCCCTTAAACATTTCTCCCGTAACACTCGTCTTGCTAGAAACGCTCATCAGTTTACACTTGAGCCCAATTTCGGTAGTACCGTGAAATAAAGAGATTCTTTCTTTAGCCGTACAACACGAATGTGGAATGAATTGCCTGGCACAATTTTTCCTTGCCATTTTGATCTGCAGACATTCAAGATCAATGTTCATCGACACCTCCTTTCCCTTCCTCCCTAAATTCCTATCGCTCGCGCTGTGACTTATCATTAAAAGGGCTATAACAAACCCCTTGAGCGCGTGTGCATTATATAAAAAAAAAAAAAAAAAAAGAGTACGTTCCCACTGGGCATAGGAACCAAGTCCACTTCAACACAGTGGATTTAGTTCCCACTAAGTGGAAACTTAGTCCCTCGGTGGACATGGTTCCCGGGGACTTATTTCCCTGCACCATTTTTGTATACCCTTTTTCTACGGTGCAGGGAAATAACTCCACGGGCAAGTGCTCCCTGAAAAGTAAAGTTTTCAGTGAAAAAATAAAGTTTTCAAATAAAAAAAATTTGTTTGTACGTAAAACGGAAAAATAGTGAACAAAAAGCATTTAAAAAGTAAAGTTTTCAGAGAACAAAAAAAAAAAACAATTTTTCATCGAAAAGTAAATTTTTCGGTTGAAACGAAACAAAGCGGACGACGGTAAAGTGATAACGATACGACATAAATTGATTTTCTAAACATTTGTCCTAAAATCAATATGAAATCTTAAAGTGAACCGTGAGTAAAATAAATCACAATTAAGAAAAAGGACCAAACATTGAAATTGTGGCCAAACATACCAACCATGGAACAAGTCGCAGTTAATCGGCTAGTGGAGGCAATTGACGAATTGGCAGTAAGACCTCAAGAGCAAAGTCGTACGGTGAGGATCTTAAAAGAAATTTCCTACATATCAGAATTCGAAGGCGAAAGTCAGAAACTGACACAATTCTTAAATGTGGTCGAAAACCACATAATGGGTACGAGAGTTGCGGAAGGAGGCGAGTTATGGCAGGCGATATACAATGTTAAAGTAACTGGAAGGGCAAAGGAGCTGTTAATTCACAACCCAGTGACAACGTGGGAGGCGGCTAAGACTCCCCTCAAACAACAGTTCCAGCCAACAATAATTTACAAGGAAATCGCAAACAAAATAACATATCTAAGAGTAAGTTCTATTCTATACCTAAGCAATAAAATTGAATTTTTAATTAACGAAATTCATTTATTCGCAATAAATGAAAATAATTCTGTGGATGTAAAATCCAATTTTTACATGCTAGTTACCAATAAAGTAAAACAGGTAGCGATAGGTAATTTGTCGAGTTATATTAGGCATATTTTGACATACATAAAATCAAAGATATTGTTTATACGTATGTAGGCTATGACGAAGGGAACTTATAATTGGACTTTAGAATTTAGAATTTAGAATTTAGAAAGCCGTACGGTGAGGATCTTAAAAGAAATTTCCTACATATCAGAATTCGAAGGCGAAAGTCAGAAACTGTCACAATTCTTAAACGTCGTCGAAAACCACATAATGTGTACTAGAGTTGCGGAAAGAGGCGAGTTATGGCAGGCGATATACAATGTTAAAGTAACTGGAAGGGCAAAGGAGCTGTTAATTCACAACCCAGTGACAACGTGAGAGGCGGTTAGGACTCTCCTCAAACAACAGTTCCAGCCAACAATAATTTACAAGGAAATCGCAAACAAAATAACATAACGTAAGTTCTATTCTAGACCTTAGCAACAAAATTGAATTTTTAATAAATGAAATTAATTCATTCGCAACTAATGAAAATAATTCTGTGGATGTAAAATCCAATTTTTACATGCTAGTTACCAATAAAGTAAAACAGGTAGCGATAGGTAATTTGTCGAGGGATATTAGGCATATTTTGACATACATAAAATCAAAGATATTGTTTATACGTATGTATACTTACAAACGGACTTTAGAATAAACAGGCAAAAACAATTCGATCAGAATAATTATTCTCGACATCAAAATACTTCAAACCAATTCAAAAATAATTTCAGTCAAAATAGTTCCCAAAACAATAAATGAAAAAATATATAAAGCGCTCATTGACACGGGTATGAGTTTCATTAACTCTAGCTCTGTAGATTGTAGTCAATTTAAATTATATGAAAGAAAAAAAAAATGAGGCTTCAAACAATAAACAATATAACGATAGAAGAAGTAGACAGAATCATAACAAATACACCAACAGAATTCAATTATGACTCAAAAGTCATGACAAGGTGGTATAAAAGAGATTTAGGCAAGAAACCTTATGACATGCTTATAGGCATGGATATATTAAATAAGATTACCAAGACTTTTGATTTTGATAGTAAATTATTAACCCTTAAAAACAACTCAAGGATTCCGCTATACTCTGAAGATGACGTTACAACTATTGACTGTTTTGAACTCATCGTAGAGGGGAAATAATTAGACTTGAGCCATTTAAAGGACGAAGAAAAGCAAGGTACGAAAAATCTTTTGAATAGATTCAAGCATCTCATATATCATGATGGGGACCAACTAACGAATACAAACTCAATTATGCATGAAAAAAAAGATGAGCCAATTCATGCCAATTTATATAGATTGCCCCCGAAGCACGAAGAAGAAGTTAGACGACAAATTCAAGAAATGGAATCACAAGGCATAATAAAAAATCTAACAGCAGATATGCTTCACCAATAGTTGTAGTAGAGAAAAAGAAGGATAGCTTAGGGCAACACAAATTTAGAATTTGTGTCGATTACAGACGATTGAATGAAATAACTATCGATGATAAATACCCTCTAGCGAATATAGAGAGTATAATAGATAAATTAAGCAGGGCCCAATATTTCTCGTCAATAGATCTCGCAAAAGGCTACCACCAAATTAAGGTGCATCCAGCCGATATCCATAAAACAGCTTTCATAACACCCAACGGCGCTTACGAATACGCTAGAATGCCATTTGGACTAAAAAACGCGCCCACAACCTTGCAGAGGTTGATGAATGAGATACTCAGAGGTTTTATCAATAAAATTTGTATAGTCTATTTAGACGACATTTTAATTTTCTCTACAACCCTAAAAGAACATTTACACTCTCTGACGTTGATTATAGATTTCAGTGAAAAAGTAAAGTTTTCAGAGAAAAAAATTTTGTTCGTACGTAAAACGGAAAAATAGTGAACAAAAAGCATTCGGTTGAAACGAAACAAAGCGGACGACGGTAAAGTGATAACGATACGACATCAATTGATAAGTTAAATTTTCAGATACACGAACAAAAAAGAAAGTGAATTTTCTTGTGTTCTTAACTCAAAGTGAAAATACGAAATGAATTGAAAAGTAAAATTTTCAGTTACACGAAAAAAAAGGAAGTGAATTTTCTTGTGTGAATTTTCTTGGATTTTATCCATGTTAAGATCAAGAATCATTCAAGCAACGTTGGGTAATGACCACATTATTAAACTCGTAGATAGGGGTACACCTCAGGGAGGAGTTCTATCCCCCTTACTATGGTTGCTTGTCATGGACACAATCCTTTGTGAACTGGATAACTGTGGTGTAAAGGCGGTGGCGTATGCGGATGACCTGGTGGTTATGACATCAGGGGCGTTTCCTACAGTGATAAGTGATATCATGGAAACTGCCCTGAAAAGAGTTGACATCTGGGCTACTAGTTGTGGACTAGGTGTCAATCCAAATAAAACCGAATTGATGCTCTTCACCACTAGGACTAAAATTCCCCCCTTCACCCTACCCCAGTTGAACGGTCACACTCTTTCTCTATCAACAAAAGCAAAATACCTAGGAGTTATTCTGGACCCTAAGCTTAGCTGGAAAATCAATATCGAAGAACGTGTGAAGAAAGCAAGTATAGCCTTCTATGCATGTAGTACAACTTTCGGGAAAAAATGGGGTCTGAAGCCTAAAATGATATTATGGACTTACACAGCTGTAGTTCGTCCAATTCTAACATACGGATCGATCGTATGGTGGCCAGCCCTAAGTAAAAATATAATATAGACAAACTGAAAAAGATTCAAAGAACAGCCAGCATAGGTTCCACAGGTGCAATTAGATCTTGCCAGAAAGACCCTATGGTCATGGACAAATTTTAAAACTGTTGCCGATAGATCTTCGCTCAGTCCATATTGACTACCAATACCCTTGTCTTCACTTTGATAAAAGTTTCAATGTGCTTTTTCCTACCAGAGACGAATGGAAAAACGATACGGTGACAAATGAATATGACACCACAATTTTCACTGACGGCTCAAAGATGGTTGACGGAGTTGGGGCGGGTGTTTACTCCGACAAACTTAAAATTAGTCAATCGTTCCGCCTGCCCGACGCTGCCAGCATATTTCAAGCTGAAGTGCTTGCTATTAAGGAAGCCTGTAGGATACTCAAACAAAAAACAATATCTAACCATAATATTCACAATGTAGCCCTTTGTATAGATAGCCAAGCTGCAATTAAGGCAATTAACAGCTGCCTGGTGTCTTCAAAGATAGTTCATCAATGCAGAGCAGAGCTCTCAGGTTTCAGTGATAGTATAAAAATTTCTCTCGTATGGGTCCCAGGCCATAGCGACATCCAAGGCAATGAGCGAGCAGATGATTTTGCTAGGCGAGGATCAGCCCTTCTCGTCTCTCAGGCGGAATCAGTAGATCTTCCACTGGGCTTCGTGAAGGGCAGAATATATGACCATTTCCTTTCAGAATCAACAAAGAGGTGGCAAGGTTTGGCAACCTGTAAAATAACTAGAAAGATATGGCCAACCTATGACAAAAACAGATCGAATGATTTAATAAAACGAAACAGAATAGACACGGCCAGGGTCGTTGCAATCGTCACTGGCCATTGGCCAATAGGCGAACACGCAGCTAAACTGCGCATACCTTTTAACAGCTACTGCCGTAGTTGTAGAAATCCGCTGGAGAAGGAAACTATTGAGCATTTCCTCTGCCACTGTCCGGCCCTGGCTAGATCTCGCCTCCAGGCATTTGGTAGCCTGTTTCTCGACAACCTAAACGTGCTGTCGAACAAAAGGATAAATGATTTTACCGCTTTTCTCAACAGCACCAGTTGGCTCTAACAAACCAAGCAATATCTCTATTTCAACTTTCACCTTGGAAGTTTTTGGAACTTTCGTTTAGGACTGGCTATTCGGACTAGCACTTACTCTATCTTTGGCAATAGCATCAGAGTACTGATTAATATCTGGTAGGTATAAACTGTCTTTGAACGGGCTTAGCCTCATATAGATCTAGTGTAAAGTTATTGGGCAGGCTCTCAGTCCAAATGGAACCACCCAGCACACAGTGTGAGCTAGGTTCTTCCCTTGTGACTGCGGGCACAGACCAAAAACTGGTCCCCTTAGCTTTTCAAAGCACTCACTCACTTTCCATTTCAACTTTCACCTTTTAAGTTTCTGGAACTTACCTTTAGGAATAGCTTTTCGGACTAGCACTTACTCTATCTTGCGGCGAAAGCATCAAAACACGGATTTACACCTGGCAGGTGTACCGCCTTTGAACGGGCCTAGCCTCTATAGATCTGATGTAAAGTTAATTGGTCGTCTCTCAGTCCAAATGGAACCACCCAGCACACAGTGTGAGCCAGGTTCTTCCCTTGTGACTGCGGGCACAGACCAAAAACTAGTCCCCTCAGCTTAACAGTCACTACCACTATATCACAAAAATTAGGTCAAACGAGTTATGGTATCAAAACGGCGCTTTTCCGCGCTAATTGGGTTTCTTCGGAACAGTTGTTCTGCGAAACCGCCATCTTACCTACCTACCTTTCTTGTGTTCTTAACTCAAAGTGAAAATACGACATCAATTGATAAGTTAAATTTTTAGATACACAAAAAAAAAGTGAATCTTTTTGTGATCTTAACATAAAGTCAACACATATTTTTTTTTGTGTGTGGTTTTTTCTAAACATTTGTCCAAAAATCAATATAAAATCTTAAAGTGAACCGTGAGTAAAATAAATCACAATTAAGAAAAAGGACCAAACATTGAAATTCTGGCCAAACATACCAACCATGGAACAAGTCGCAGTTAATCGGCTAGTGGAGGCAATTGAAGCCTTGGCAGTAAGACCTCAAGAGCAAAGTCGTACGGTGAGGATCTTAAAAGAAATTTCCTACATATCAGAATTCGGAGGCGAAAGTCAGAAACTGACACAATTCTTAAATGTGGTCGAAAACCACATAATGGGTACGAGAGTTGCGGAAGGAGGCGAGTTATGGCAGGCGATATACAATGTTAAAGTAAATGGAAGGGCAAAGGAGCTGTTAATTCACAACCCAGTGACAACGTGGGAGGTGGCTAAGACTCTTCTCAAACAACAGTTCCAGCCAACAATAATTTACAAGGAAATCGCAAACAAAATAACATATCTAAGAGTAAGTTCTATTCTAGACCTAAGCAATAAAATTGAAGTCATACGCACAGAACACACAAAGTACATAAACACATACAGACAAAGAGAGGAGGAGAAGTAAATCAACGCACGCTCAAGCGACAAGCATTCAGTTTTTAGTTCTCGCCCGACTGTGAAACCGCGATACCAAACGTGTCATCAAACATGTAAAATTAAATAAGCCATTAAGCTAAAATAGAATTAATAAGCCATTAAGCTAAAATAAAATAGAATGTTTAAATAAAGTAAACCGAGATTGTACGTAAGTGAGCGGGGCGAAAAACAAGGGCATTATCCCTATAACAAAATTAAATTGTGTGCGTCATCGTCAAAATAAATCATCGAATCAGTAAAGTGCCGGTAGAAATTAAAACATTGCTAAAATCCGGAAACTGTGTGAAAAGGGCTTCATCCCATATAAAAATTGTTTTAAGAATTTTAATTCCAATTTGGAGCGAGTGTCGGCATAGCGACAAAAGACCGTTACCAAAAATATAAGGGAAAATAATAATAAAGAAAGAACCAAAACAAACAACAAGTTTCTGCGCATCTTTTTTCAGGTAGTGTGCGTATAACGGCAAAACAAAACAAAAACGAAAAGTGTCTGTGTGCCACGCGCAGAATAAAAAAGAAAAAACAACAAACAAAAACGAAAAGTGTCTGTGTGCCACGCGCAGAATAAAAAAGGAAAAACAACAAACAAAACAAAACAACATCAAAGGGCTTCAACCTAAAGCGGTGTTAGTGTGGTGCGAACAAAGAACAAATTTATATTTTGTGTGCATATCAATACACATGAAGACCACCGTGGTTGCTTGCCCCAACGAGAACCACACAAGCAGAGTGTGTTGAGAAATAGAGAGACAAAATCAGTTAAATAAAAAAAAAATCATCATCATCATCATCAATCAACGACAGCAGCAAGAACATCCACAAAAGTAGGGTAAATAAAGAATTGCTATTAAAAAACTTAATTTTTTTGTAATGGATGCTCGAGCAATTTTGGAATTAACCATTGAGGGTTTGAAACAGAAGTTGAATGAGTTAGATTTATCCACACAAGGACTAAAAACAACGCTACAAGACAGACTCCTTGAACATAACGAGTTGTCCAGGCCTTTAGATAATGTGACGGACGAGGAGGTGCAAAGTTGTTAAGGCGACGCGGAACAAGGTGTAGAGCGGGTTAGTAGATATTCGGCGAGAGGTAGTAGTTTCACTCTCGACATAGAAGGTTCACTCTTGTCATTTGACGGTACGGGATACCCTGACATTATTTTTAGTATTTACACCAGCGATCTGATAGGTAGTCTCACTCATGCGATTGCGTATGCCGATGACCTTGTAGCGTACAGGACGGGTCCAAAAGTTGAAGTCATTAGAATTCTCTTGCAGCGTGACTTCGACAAGATTCAGCGATATTGTTATGACTGGAAGTTAAAAATTAACTTTCAAAAATCAGAAACTATCCTGTTTAGAACCCCTTTGTCTAAGGCTTCTAGGGATACAAGAAAGAACTGGAGAAATCTAGTGATCGTTGGACCAAGTGGACATCCACTGGCGAGTAAAGATGAAGTAAAGTACCTTGGTATCTGGCTAGATCAGTATGTATATTTCAATCGACATATAGATGCTGCTCTGGCCAGAGCTAGGGGAGCGTTTGCTCTGACAAGACGGTTGTTTTATAGCAGCCGCCTTGAAAACAGTGTAAAGGTGATTTGCTACATGGCCCTCATCCGGCCGATGATTGCCTATGGGTGCCCTGTGTGGTTTAACGTTGCCCCATCTCAAATTGAGAAGATTCGGGTGTTTGAGAGGCAGTGTCTTAGGACCTGTCTTGGATTACACAGAACACCAGAGTCGGAGTACAAACATTATTATGCCAACGAGGTCTTATACAACGGGGCCAATATAAACAGGATAACTTTTTAATTAAGCTGATTCGGGGTCACATTGCAAGAGCGATGACCTCAGCCAATGGACTTATTTTCGGGGCTTACTACCCTAATGATGAATATAGTGAGAGCGTTTGTCTTAACGGTTTTATCCCGCCCGAGACATTCCTCTATTTAGACAGTCGGGGGCTGATACAGGATAGATTGGTGGTTCCGTCAATCTACCACGTCGGCCGTAGAACTGGTAACGGAGCAGAGCGTCTGCATATATGTAAATATATGTATATTTATAAGCGTGTGGGCATATGCATAGGCTGCTTCGAAAAAAAAAAATGCTGCTGGTGGCTGTTCTAGTTTTAAATTATTTTAAGTATTTTTAAATAGTTTTAAGGTATGTACGTATATTTACGTATATTTTAGTTTTCTTTAGGTTAATTTAGTTTTATTTAGGTAAAGGGTAGTTTTAAGTTTTTAAATAAAAATTAAAATAATGTCATGGAAAACAAGTTTTTAAAGAATTTTCTTGTTTAGGTTTAAGTTATATTGAATTTTAAATTTAAAATAGTCTTTACGCCGAAAGGCATTTTTTAAATATAGTTATAGCATAATTTAGAGCGCCCGTATGGGGCCATTAAGTTAGTTAAATTAATATGTAGATTTTTTGTCTAGCATTAAGATAGATATAAGAAAATGAAAAAATAAAAAATGAATTAAAATGCAAAAAAAAAATACCCTGACATTAATCAATGGGTCTCAGATTTTAAGGAAAATGCCATCATCGTCGGATGGAGTGAGGTGAAAAAATTTATTTACCGGAAACAGTTGATAAAGGGGGTGGCTCATCAGTTTGTTAGAAGCTTATCAGGTTTGAAAAGTTGGGATAGACTTAAGAGGGAGTTGAAAGGGGAATTTTCGAGCAGGCTTTCAGCAGCAGAAGTACACAGGAAATTGAAGGCTCGTCGTAAGATGCCAACTGAATCAAGTCAGGAATACCTGTACGCGTTAATAGAAATTGCTAAACCAATAGCACTCGACGATGAAAGCCTGATCGAATATTTCGCTGAGGGAATTCCCGATTCTAGACAAAATAAGATTTGTTTATACCAGGCAAAATCTATAACAGAATTGAAAGAACAGATTAAATTGTACGAGCGGGTGAATGGATCTTGTCAAAAGTCATCATACTTTCGGGGAAATCAACAGCCTTCTACCAGTTCTCGGGTACAGATTAGAGGAGATAAAAAATTGTTTCAAGTGTGGTAGCAGCAGTCATATGTCAAGAGATTGTCAGTCGAAAATATTTAAATGCTTTAAATGTGGACAACCAGGTCAAAGAGCATTTGAATGCAAAGCTGGTCAGCCTTTTGTGAAAAATGGAAGAAATAATTGCAGATAATGACAAAAGAGGATATCTATTTTGAAGTTAAAGCCAGAGTTTGTTTTGCAACCGGCTCCAACCGCGTTTTCAAGGACATTCAATTGGGAAAACTCTTAGTTTCCGCACTTCTCGATACAGGTAGCGATCTATGTATGGTAAGGTATGATTTATTGCTTTTGATGGGTTACATTGAGTTGAATTCTTCAAAAATCAAACTGCATGGGATAGGTCATAATGAAGTTATGACAATGGGAAGTTTTACCATGAGGGTGAATGTAGACGGGTGCGATTTGGACATGACGTTCCACGTACTCCGTGAGGTGGACATGCCGTATGCGGCAGTTATTGGGAACGACGTCTTGCGAGAAGTGGATTTGATTATCCAAGAAGAGGGTGTTCTGTTTAGTAAGAAGAATAGTTCAACAAAACTAAAGGTAGAAAGGGGTATTTTTGGGAAATCCACTAGTAAGGTTGGTAGACACTAGTAAGGTTGGTGTATCGTTTAAAGTTGGAGAAACAGAGCAAGAGAAAAAGCAAGACGCAGCGTTCGAGTTGAACGATGTGTTTCAAAGTATTTGTATGTCAGCATATGATTGCGAATTTCAAAATAATCTGGCAATCGACCTACACCACTTGAATAATGAGGAAGAGAGGGTGGTAATGAGAATAGTTAGTCAATATTCACCCAAAAGGAATAAAACTGCTCCAGTCGAGATGAAGTTAGCGCTTAGAGACGAGATTCCTATTTGGCAAGCACCTAGGCGTACATCGAGGCCAGATCATGAATTAATTAGCCAACAAATAGACAAATGGATTAAAGAAGGGATCATACAACCGAGCGTGTCACCATACGCGTCTCCGATTGTTCTTGTTTCCAAAAAAGATGGGTCCAAAAGACTTTGTTGTGACTACAGGAATCAATGAATGAATTAATAGTTAGGTTAGATACACTGCAAACTTAAGGTCTATTGTGCCCCCATCTAGAGCCGGATGAGAATTCTCATACTACAGCTCTTCTCCAATTCCTATGGCCTTGATGAATTTTAGTAATTGGAGTACCTTCAGAGAGGGCAGTTCGCTCTCTTCTATCTGGTAACGCCCCAGATTTGTGAATCTTCTATGTAATAGTGCCCCACATTTTCCAATTAGATGGTCTGGAGTTTCCTCATGTTTATTACAGAATCTGCATATCGGATCGTCTGTTATACCGATGATACTCAGGTGTCTTCTGAGTTTGCAGTGGCCTGTGAGGAAACCCGTGATAATTCTTAGGTTATTTCTACTTCAGGCAATGCAGTCTTTGAATCTTGCTTCTCTTCTGTTTTGATTCTGTTTTTAATCACATTTTCACCAACACCGCAGTAGGGTTTTGGCCCCATGAGTGCCGTTTTTGCCCCTATTTTTGCCAAAGACTCTGCCTCTTCATTACCTTGAATACCTTCATAGCCTGGTATCCAATAAAGGGTGATTTTGTTCAGTTTGCCTAACTCGTTTAGTTGTTCTACGCAATCCCATACCAGTTTGGATTTAAAGGCGTACGAGTTTATGGCTTTTAGTGCAGCTTGACTGTCTGACATTATTGCAATGTTTCGTTTGCGGTAGTTTTTTTTCGATATTTAGCTCTGCACACTTTCTTATGGCGTTTATTTCCGCTTGAAATATACTACATTACTGTCTTATCGGCACAGAGAGTTTGGTTTTTGGCCCAAATATGCCTGCGCCAGTCCCTTCAGCTGTTCTCGATCCATCAGTGTACCACTTGATGGCATTTGTTTGGTAGGTATAATTTGTTGATTCTTCTACCCATTCTTTCTTGTTACTCAACTCCAAACGATATTGTTGTACTTCTTGACCATGTCATCTCTTGGTATATCTATTAAAGGCATTGACTTAGAAAGAGAGTATTTCTCCTGACACTTCTAATTTTACCTGGTCCAGTTCCTTCTTTTGCAAATCTCAAGATTTCACTTTTTGCGGTACTTCCAACGACAATATGTAGTGGAGATAAATGAAGGATCACCTCCATTGCTGCTGTAGGACAGGTTCTCATGGCTCCAGTGATACATAAGCAAGCAAGCCTTTGCACCTTTTCAAGTGCCTTTGTTGTTTTTTTCAAGATCGGTTCTCTTGTGCCATGCAACCGCACCGTAGGTGATGATGGGTCTCACCATTATGGTGTACATCCATCTCAGGATGTTTGGTTTACATCCCCATGATTTTCCTGCAAGTCTCTTGCATATCATTAGGGCTTTCGTGGCTTTCCCGACAGTTTGTTCTACATGCTTGTTCCAGAGGAGTTTACTGTCTAGTGTAATACCTAGATATTTTACTTCGCTCTTTATTTCTATTATCTCACCAGCTTATGTGATTGCTCTTATATGTGGTAAAAGTCTTTTCTTTGTGAATGGTACGATCGTGGTTTTTGAAGGATTTATACTTAGTCCCACTGAAACACACCATTTTCTTGTGATTGTCAGCCCTTTCTGTATTATATTATTATAGGCTATAATAACAATGTCATCAGCAAAGCCGATGCATCGTATGCCCTGTGAAGTAAGACGTTCTAATAATTCATCTACAACTAGGCTTCACAGCAAGGGTGAAAGTACCCCTCCCTGAGGACATCCTCTCTCTTGTAGTGATGATACTCTGGATGTTTTGTCCAGCATATGCCTCAGCCGTTCTTGTGCTCAACATTTCACCAATCCATCTGGATATTGTGGTGGGAACGCATTTCCTTGTTAGGGCTACGGTAACTGCTTCATGGGATGTGTTGTCAAAAGCTCTTTCTATAACTAGAAAGGCACATAAAGCTGTTTCTTTTACATCCTTCGCTTTATGCAAGGTATTTGGGAGCTCGTACAGTGCTGTCTCGGTTGATCTGCCAGTTCTTTACGCATGCTGGCGGTGGTTCAAAGGCATATGTATTAATACTTCAAATCTTATGAAGTTATCTATTATTTTTTTCCAAAGTTTTCAGTAGGAAAGATGTTAGACTTATAGGCCTGAATGACTTCGGATGTGTTGTATCTTTCTTCCCAATTTTTGGAATAAAGATGACTTTAGCTCTTCTCCAAATGCTTGGTACATACCCAATTGCAACGCTACTTCGAAAGATGCTAATGATATGTGGAAGTAATTCTTCCTTCCCTTTTTGCAGTAAAGCTGGAAAGATGCCATCCACTCCAGGTGACTTAATAGGTTGAAAGGTACTAATAGCCCATTCAATTCTTTTCCCGTACAGATCGATGTGGACATTTTCCAGTCTACTCTGGTTGTATTGAGAGGTATTCTCTCTAGGTAATTGTTCTGTGATAATATGCTGCCAGGGAAATGGGTTTTTAAGAGCAGATTTTCTTTCTGTTTTTCATTTTCAGTGAAGCTACCATCTTTGTTTCTAAGCGCTACTGCTGTTAAAGTTGTTGTTTTTGAGAAAGTTTTATGCAGTCTAGATGCTGCAGGTGTAGATGAGATACGCTCGCAAAAAGCTGCAAAACTGCCTCTCTTTGCTCTTCTAATCTCTTTATTGTAATTTGTTAGCTCTTCAGTGTAATGTACCCAATTTCCAGTTCTTTTGGCATCATTCAATAGTTTTCTTACCTTGAATCTTAATTTTGAAAGAGTTTTGTTCCACCAAGGAGCATCTTTTTGTTTTTTGGTGGATTTCACAGGGCAACTAGTTTCGTACGCATCACTAATATTTAGCTCCGTTCAATTCACCAACAAAATGTTCTAGTTCAAGGTGACAATTTGTCGTTTTAGCTGGACCTAATTGTTCTAAGTTACTCCTCAGGACATTTTTAAATAGATTCCAGTTTGTTTTCGTAGGGTTTCTTCCAGAGGTATTCTCTGTGTGAAGGCCTCTAAGAGAAAACGTTATTATTTTATGGTGAGACATTGAGGGCTCATTGGATACTCTCCAATCCTCAATCAGACTACTTAGGCTCGGAGACCCAAAAATTATATCAAGGACTTCTTCTCTAAACCTAGTTACAAAAGTTTGGGGTATTCCCTACATTGAATAAATCTAGATTTTTTTCAAGAATAAAGTCTAAAAGATACTCACCCCTTTGATTGATGTCGCTACTACCCCATGTGGTGTGGTGGGCGTTCGCGTCGCAGCAAATCATTAGCGGTGTCCTTCTTTGGCTGCAGTACTCGGCTAGTTTCCTAACTTCCACTGGAGGTATGTTTTCGTCATCACCAGCGAAGGAGGCAGATGCTTTATTTCGGGTGCGGGTGCTGCCCTCGATGTTTATTTGGACCTGGATCGGTACTAAATCCCGCGTCATAAATTCTGAAAGACATATAAAGTTAATATTTTTTCTTATTACTATGCATGCTCTGGGTGAGGCTTGCTTCGTGTCCCATATTACCTGTGAGTCTTTATTATTAAGACTCCTTACTGATCCCTGTTAATCCAGGGTTCCTGAACCAGCACCAGCCCTAGGTTGTCCTTAACAAACCTTCTTGCTATGACGGCCGAAGCCGCCTTTGCGTGATAGGTGTTTATTTGGGTATTTTGGTGCTGTTCTCGCGTCCAGTCATCTTGGTTAGTTTTGGTGGCAGTTGCCCCCTCATCCGCCAACAGATGACCTTCTTCCTTTTCCGTGGGAAGAATTTCTTCCGGATCCTCTGGAACGGGAGAGAGGTCCATGCCCCCTAAATCTCCCTCTATTTCCATCTTTGGTGGCTCATTCTCTATGACCAGGATTTGACGGTCATTATTTTCCTCTTGGGGTGTGGGTAAGGATAGGGATATTTGGTTTAGGATGGTAGGTAATGTGGAAGTTGTGGAGATTGTGGCGGGTAAGGTTAGGTCATGGGTAGGGAGTTTTGGTTGGGATGGTTGAGTTTGGGAGCTGGATGGGTGGTTTGCATCAGGGGAAGTTGCCGAGGGACTTGTTTTTTACGGGTACCTGGTTCTCCGTTTGCTTTGGTGTCATTTTATTCTCAATTGGCTTTTTGTGGCCTGACACAAAAATATTGCCAAATTTATAATGGAGTTCATGATTCTCCCTTGTGATGGTATCTGCCGATCGGCCGTCGATCCCGATTACAAGCAGTTGCCCTTTTCCTTCCTCTTTGCTTCTCAATATTTTCCATGCTTGGACATTTAGTCCGTCGTTTTGAGCTTGGATAAGAGCTAGGGACTTTTTGTCATCTTGGCCGATGCTTCTCGGGAGGAAGAGCGTAATCGTATGCATCTTTGGAATGTCTTCTCCATAGCATGATGTTATTTTGATGCCTTTCCACGATTTGAGGCTTGACGCTCTATCCCTCAACCAGTTTGCAGTTTGTTGACCTGCGCAATCGACTACCAGTAGACCGTTTCTGAAATGAAGGCCTTCAAACTTGAGCTTATGCTCACATCCGATGGATACTTCATCTATGATGGCTTCCTCAAATACGGTAAGGTCATCTGAGCTCAATGTAACTTGAGGGTATTCTACAGGAAGTAAAGCTATTCGCACTGTTTTTGTCGCGCTTGCGTACGTCTGCTGCCTGTGAGTACTTGGTTAATGGACGGTATATGTTCCCGCTGCCGGTGAATCCACCATTTTTATTTTCTTTGTGTCTAGCCTTTGGGGAGTAGATATATGAGTACTGTTCCTCTTACCCTGTTGGCTTGTTTGGGGACCATTGTTTGCTTGGATTTTCCTCTCATCCACTCTTTTTCTGGCATCTTGGGAGGTCATGCCCTCACCAATGAATCTAAGAAACCATCTGGTGGCTGCTCCATTTAAGCCTCTTCTATACGGGTCATCAAGCGCGCCCGGCTTGCCAAGTGGTGGTAATGGCTGGCTATTACGTTTTCGGCTTTTTCTGGCTTTAAAGTGGTCTTTGCCCACGCCAGATGTAGATGGAGGTGCTTTTTCTTGTGAAGCTGTAGTTGTTTTCTCTTCACTTTTCTGTTTTCCATCTTTCACTGATTTGGGAGGTATTCTCCATTGTATATACATTTCTATAGTATTTTCATGCTGAATAATCACCGCCTGGCCATCTTGAGAAACGTGTGATTAACACATTTTTAGGTTCGTGCATTTAATAGTTGTCTATTCTGTAACCCTGACAACAGTCGTAAACATATATTATTTTTGTTTTGTTTACGACTCTTGTCAAGGAAATATGGATTTTAGAGCCAATAAAATACATTTTATATTATTAATTTGTTTCGTAGACGACTATTGTTAGGGTAACAGAATAGACACTTAGTAAATGTAAGAACCTCCAAATGTGTAGTTTACAACTTTCTTTAGATAGCGCTGCTCCATGGTTGTACTATAGAAATTTTTATACAATGTATTCTCCCTGAACCTGTGGATGGTTGCTTTCGATAAGCATCGTTTCCTAGCCCGGGAGGTATTCTCCCTTGACCAGTAGACTCTGCGTCTCGACGTTCGTAGGTACCGATACAGCCGGTATACCCCCTGGCTGCAAACCATCCAATAGGCACGGTCCACGTAACACCCTGAATTAGGGGGGGAAGTTCTTAGTTCGTAACTCCTCAAAATTCATGAGATAAGGATACACCTAGTGTTCAGGTCAGATGAATCTTTGAAACTTAAGCCTCCGCACCGCGTCAAGGTGACTGCCAAGCGAAGGTGACTACAGAAAGCTCAACCTGAAAATTACAAGAGACAATTTTCCAATGGTCTTGATAGACGAGGTCATTAAACGGTTGCAGGGAGCAAAAGTTTATACTACACTTGATTTAAGAAACGGCTTCTTCCATGTGCCAATGCATCCAGATTCTCGTAAATATACTGCATTTGTCACTCAAGACTCGCAGTATGAATTTTTATTTGATCCGTTTGGAATCTCAAACTCTCCTGCCGTTTTCTGTAGATTTGTATTCGCCGTGTTTCGGACTTTAATCCAAGCCAGTGTAGTCATTTTGTATATGGATGACATGATAATTCCTTCTAAAGACGCAGAGGGCATAGAGAAATTGAAACAAGTAATTGAGGTGGCAGAGAGGTATGGTCTTAGATTTAAGTGGGGAAAAAGTCAGTTCTTGCAGAGACGCGTTGAATTTCTGGGATATATATTTGAAAATGGCACTATCCATCAACTGAAAAGACGAGAGCCATTGAGAACTATCCGGTCCCAACAGACAAAAAGGCTCTTCAACGGTTTATGGGTTTGACTTCATACTTCCGTAGGTTCGTCAAAGATTTTGCGTTGATAGCCAAACCGCTATCAGACATGCTCAAGAAGGAGGCAAGATACAAGGTAGAACACCGTTCAGGAACTCAAATGAGACATGTCGACGCTCTCAGCCAAGTATATTGTATGATGTGTCCCTATTGGGGACACGATTTAAGATCGTAACCAACTGTAACGCTTTTACGATGACTATAAATAAGCGTGACGTGCCGTTGAGAGTAGCTCGGTGGGCAATGTTTCTCCAAGAGTTCGACTATGAGGTAGAACACCGTTCAGGAACTCAAATGAGACATGTCGACGCTCTCAGCCGAGTATATTGTACGATGTTGGAAGAGTCGCTAAACCTTCGCATCAAGGAAGACATGTGGACGAAAGCGGTGAGGAAGATCCTTGAGAAAGACACCTATGAGGACTATTTTCTGAAAGCAGATGTTCTCTTTAAAGATCCTGCAAAAGAGTTGATAGTAGTACCTGCACCAATGGAGCAAGAAATTATTGCTATGGCACACCAACAAGGGAATTTCGCCGCCAGGAAAACGCAAGACCTAGTAGAAAAGTCATTCTACATCCCTAATTTGTCCAAGAAAGCCGTTAATGTGGTTAAGAACTGTGTCCAGTGCATCATCACCGAGGCAAAGAACAGTAGAAAGGAAGGATTACCTACACCAATCGATAAGGGAGACATTCCACTAGAGACGTATCACGTTGATCACGTGGGACCAGTGGAGAATACGAAAAAACTATACAACCACTTGTTAGTAGTCGTCGACGCTTTTTCAAAGTTTGTTTGGCTTCATCCAACAAAAAGCACTGGATCTGAAGCAGTGATCGAGAAGTTAAAAAGACAGGCAACAACCTTTGGTAATCCAAGGCGCATCATCTCAGATAGAGGCACCGCCTTTACGGCCAATAATTTCAAAGAGTACTGTTGTGACGAAGGTATACAACATCTGGTAATTTCCACCGGGGTTCCACGAGGTAACGGGCAAGTTGAGAGGATCCACAAGACAGTTACTTCAATGCTGGCGAAACTTTGTTTAGAAGATCCGAAATGCTGGTATAAGCATGTCGATAGGGTGCAACAGATAGTAAATAACAACCCTCCTAGAAGTACTAAAGTTAGACCGTTTAAAATTCTGACAGGTTTAGAAATGAGAGTTTTAGAGTGTCCTGACTTAAGGACGATGCAAGATGAAGAGGTGATTAACGAGTTAAAAGTCGAGCGTAATACCATAAGGGAGGAAGCTAGACAGAATATTGAGGTTATTCAACAAGAGAATAAGGGGTCATTTGACAGAGCTCGAGTCGTCGCATACAAGTACAAGAAAGAGGATCTAGTAGCCATTAAGCGAACCCAATTTGGAACAGGTATGAAGCTGAGGCCTAAGTGTTTGGGACCATATAAGGTGATAGAAGTGTCGGGTCATGACCGTTATGAGGTTGAAAAGGTAGGGAATCATGAAGGGCCTAATCTGACGAGTACCGTAGCGGAATTTGTGAAACAATGGGGCTCCTCGTTCGGGACGAACTAAAAGTCAGGATAGCCAGATGTGGGATATGAACAAACACGGACAGACGATAGGAACAAACCAAGCACACGAAGCCATACGCACAGAACACACAAAGTACATAAACACATACAGACAAAGATAGGAGGAGAAGTAAAGCAACGCACTCTCAAGCATTCAGTTTTTAGTTCTCGCCCGACTGTGAAACCGCGATACCAAACGTGTCATCAAACATGTAAAATTAAATAAGCCATTAAGCTTAAATAGAATTAATAAGCCATTAAGCTAAAATAAAATAGAATGTTTCAATAAAGTAAAAGTGTTTCATTCATAGAAAAGACTGAAACTACATACATAAAATCAAAGATATTGTTTATACGTAGGTAGGCTATGACGAAGGGAACTTACAAAAGGACTTTAGAATAAACAGACAAAAACAATTCGATCAGAATAATTATTCTCGACATCAAAATACTTCAAACCAATTCAAAAATAATTTCAGACAAAATAGTTCCCAAAACAATAAATGAAAAAATATATAAAGCGCTCATTGACACGGGTATGAGTTTCATTAACTCTAGCTCTGTAGATTGTAGTCAATTTAAATTATATGAAAGAAAAAAAAATGAGGCTTCAAACAATAAACAATATAACGATAGAAGTAGTACACAGAATCATAATAAATACACCAACAGAATTCAATTATGACTCGAAAGTCATGACAAGGTGGTATAAAAGAGATTTAGGCAAGAAACCTTATGACATGCTTATAGGCATGGATATATTAAATAAGATTACCAAGACTTTTGATTTTGATAGTAAATTATTAACCCTTAAAAACAACTCAAGGATTCCACTATACTCTGAAGATGTCGTTACAACTCTTGATTGTTTCGAACTCATCGGAGAGGGGAAAGAATTAGACTTGAGTCATTTAAAGGACGAAGAAAAGCAAGGTACGAAAAACCTTTTGAATAGATTCAAGCATCTCATATATCATGATGGGGACCAACTAACGAATACAAACTCAATTATGCATGAAATTAAAACAAAAGATGAGCCAATTCATGCCAAATTATATAGATTGCCCCTGAAGCACGATGAAGAAGTTAGACGACAAATTCAAGAAATGGAATCACAAGGCATAATAAAAAATCTAACAGCAGATATGCTTCACCAAAATAGTTTTAGTAGAGAAAAAGAAGGATAGCTTAGGGCAACACAAATTTAGAATTTGTGTCGATTACAGACGATTGAATGAAATAACTATCGATCATAAATACCCTCTTCCGAATATAGAGAGTATAATAGATAAATTAGGCAGGGCCCAATATTTCTCGTCAATAGATCTCGCAAAAAGCTACCACCAAATTAAGGTGCATCCAGCCGATATCCATAAAACAGCTTTCATAACACCCAACGGCGCTTACGAATATGCTAGAATGCCGTTTGGACTAAAAAACGCGCCCACAACCTTTCAGAGGTTGATGAATGAGATACTCAGAGGTTTTATCAATAAAATTTGTGTAGTCTATTAAGACGACATTTTGATTTTCTCTACAACCCTTAAAGAATATTTACACTCTCTGACATTGATCAAAAAAAAAATTTGCTGAACACAATTTAAAAATACGGTTCGATAAATGTTTCTTTATGAAAAAGAACACAGAATTTTTAGGTCACATCCTTTCATCGGAAGGCATGAAACCCAATCCGAACAAGATTAAATGCATTGAAGAGTATCAAATGCCTAAAATTGATAAACAAATAAAATTCCTTGGAACCACGGGGTATTATAGAAAATTTGTGAAAGATTACTCTAAAATTGCTTATCCTAAGATAAAATATTTAAAAAAATTGATGAAAATTTATATTAATGATCCCGAATACATACAATTCTACAAAAAATACATAAAATTCTCTGACTTTGAAAAAACCTTTACATATAAAATGTTTTTCTTATAATACAAACTCTATATACCTACATTGAAAAAAATAATAAATATAGAATAATAAATAAAAATAATTTCAACTAAGTAGAAGACTTAGCATTAAATTAATTGGACTTGTTGAATTATTGATTCAAATAAGCTTTTTATGGCCTTTAGTCCATGCAAAAATGGCGTTTCGTGCGGATGCTCACTTTGCACTCATCAGTTGACGACTATTGATCACCTTGTCAATACGCAAATTTCCGCTTGTTTCAGTTCAACTTACATAACTCGTCGTCAACTGATGAGTGCAAAGTGAGCATCCGCACGAAACGTCATTTTTTCATAGATTAAAGGCCATAAAAAGCTAATTTGAATCAATAATTCAACAAGTCCACTAAATTGAATGCTAAGTCTTCTACTTAGTGGAAATTATTTTTATTTATTATTCTATATTTATTAATTTTTTCAATGTAGGTATATAGAATTTGTATTAAAACAAAAACATTTTATATATAACTTTAACCAGGCCACGGGTAAACACTTCCAGCTTAATGATTGCAATCGTAATCTTGTTGGATATAGTTCACTTTAGCTTTTTGTCAAAAAAGTTATGTAAGTTGAACTGAAACAAGCGGAAATTTGCGTTGTAAATCTTATATAGACTTTTTTAACTATATATACAATTGCCTGATGCAGCCTCACATCAGGGTAAAAGAATGGCTTGGTACAATTGCAGTGATATAATGAATTTTTATTTCTTTCTTATTCTTATTTATACAAAATATTCTTACAAACTACCTACATAACTAGGGCAATAAATTTATGATTTCATAATAATTTCATAATAAATAATTGAAATTATCAGGAAATCAAAATACTGCAAATCTGCAGTTATTGCAAATTAATAGGTTACGAGCACAGGTGCACTCGTAACCAAACAAGACCAATCAATAATAATAATAAATGCACAAAGTGCTTATTGTGCACAAATAGTCTAGCATGACTAAAAGAACCGATGATAATGAATTTAAAGTTGTTGTTGATGATGTCAACATTTTCCCACCTCCAACTTAGGTTCCCAGTTGATTTCAAACCCATGTCCTGGTGTGCTTCTGTGGTCTGTCAACTCGATATTAGTGGAGTTCATCTTTGCAGTTGGTCTTTTTCCATATTTGAGAATTACTGCCAACAAACAGATGATGATAATTTCAGCTGCCAGTATTGAGCACAATCCAAAGGTCCAATATTGGTGTTTTTTGATTGTCTTCCAATTACGGTCATGTAGACGGTTTAATTCCTCTGTTGCCTCTCTGAAGTTTGAATTGGAAACATCCATCATATCTTTGTTGAGAGGTATGACGGTTTCATTTGTGAACAAAAGTGGGACTTGAGTGGAGAGAGATGTGTCTAAGATGGCAATCAATTTGCTGTAGTGCACCATCACCTTTGTTTCGGTGACCAGTTTTGTTTTCAATCGTATGAATTTCGATTGAATAATGCAATCTGGGGTTACGTTAATAATGCCTGTATTTTTTAGCACCACTTCTTCTCTAGTTAGTCCACAATTTACAAAAACCGTAGTTTCCTCAGGAGCAACAAACATCCATGTGTTGGGCGTATATAATTCTTTCCACATCGTGTTTGTTAACTTTAGGGTTCTCGTTGGACATCGTTTAAATGAAATTTTCTTGTACAGTTGTTGAATAATACAATCCTTACTTTCCTCTATACTTTGAAATATGGATGGCTGTAGGATGAACGTTGTTTCGTTGAGTGCTGGTGTCTTGCCTATATCTTCCAGTGGAACTTCGAAGTATCTCTGTAGATTGTAATTGACGCCAAACACTGAATTCTGCAACTGCACGTCTTGAAAAGTCTACTCATCTATTCTTTTTGGAATTGTAGTAGTTTTGATTAACTCGTAATGACTGGTGTCACTTATCATGAAATATCCTCTTACTAAAACCTCCTCTGAAGTTGCTGACATCTCTAGTCTATCCGTTGGATCTGGTAATATCTCTAATTCTCGGCCAAGTTTGTTCATGGTCTTAGCGATAATGTCTTCTATACTTTTATGCGACAGAAATTCAAACAGGTGGCTCATTTACGCTGTGTACTTGTGCGATTTTTCCAAGAGGCCATTTTGTTAGTGTCAGCAGCTCAGTTTTTAATAATACCAGTTGGCCGATTTCCAAATTCTTTGCTGGGTGCTTCCATTTGTGCCGTTGTTGCATTTTGTTTATATACTCTGTGTACCAACGCTTGCACACATCTCTTTTGATCTTTTGGATTAAACTCCATCTTTTTACACTACTTTGGGCCAGATCCAAAATGATGTCATCTTGTGGTGCTAGTAGTGGTGATCCAATGATGAAGTGACCTGGAGTTAATGCATCAAGATCTTCAACATTTTCTGTTAACGGACAAAGTGGTCTCGAGTTTAAGCATCCTTCTATCTGCACCAGTACAGTGTTCATCTCTTCGTATGTTAGTTCTTGCTCCCAAATGATCCGATTCAAGTGATACTTCACCGATTTAACACCTGTTTCCCAGAGTCCGCCAAAATGTGGAGCTCCTGGTGGGATGAAATGCCAATGTATTGCGTTTTCAGCCAGCTTGGATTGTACGGAATCAATGATGTTCTTTGCTCCAACAAAATTTGTTCCATTGTCGCTGTAGAGATGATGTATGGATCCTCTTCGACTAATCATCCGCCGCAACGCTGCCATGAATCCATCAGTAGTAAGATCTGACGTCAGTTCAATGTGTACTGCCTTTGTTGCCATGCACACAAACAATGCTATGTAAGCCTTGTGCTAACCTAATCTATGCCACAATGTGTAAATGGTCTCGAAAACCGAGCTCTTTCTTCTGGGAGCTGTCCCATAAGTTGAGATGATTCTTTGGCTTTGAACCGGAAACATCTGATGCATTGATTTAGTATGGCCTTAACCGTTTGTTCCTCGGATGATCCAAAATTTCCTCCGAATGTGATTTATAGTCATCTTAATTCCATAATGAAGTGTGTCGCTATGTGTCTTTTGTATGATAAGTTTTGTCAGCGGATGTTCTGATGACAAAATCATAGGATGTTTTTGATTGATTGACAAATTAGCGTGTTTCAATCGACCTCCCACTCGCAATATTTCATTGGCGTCCATAAATGGTTTAAGTGATGAGATTTTGCTAAATGATTTCCAGTTCTCAGCAAAACCTTGTTGTGCGCCGCGCACTAATGCCCTTTCTGCTTCAAGTAGCTCCTCTATAGTCAATTTACCAATAATGAGTGATTGATGTCTCTTGCTTAATTGACAATTGGTTTTGAATCGTAGACAATATGCACTTATTCGTTGAAGTTTTGACAGCAATGAAAATCTAAGATATATGTCGTATTTGTCTGAAGAGCTGCTGCAATGTGTTGCCATGCAGGCGTGAGATTTTCCGATTTCAGGTATGTCTGGAATTTCTATTAACGATTTATCAATGGGCCAGCTTTGTTTCTCTTCCTTCAACCATTCTGGACCATGCCACCATGTACAATTTTCAGCTAGAGTATCTCCAAATGCTCCGCTCGATGGAATATCCGCAGGATTCTCCTTTCCGGGTACAAACCTCCATTTGCCATCAAAATGTTCCTGCATATATGAAACCCGGTTTGCAACAAATGTGTTCCATTTCACTGGATGCTGTTTTAACCAGTTTAATACTATAGTCGAATCTGACCATGCATAAATTTGAGTGTATTTCGTATTTGTTTCATTTCTAATGTATTTCATTAGCTTCGTAAGTAATGCTGCTGCGCAAAGTTCTAGTCTTGCCAAAGAAACTTGCTTGACCGGCGCCACCTTTGTCTTGGATGTTATGAGATTAACTGAAGTTGAGCTGCCATCCATAACCTTCAGATACACCACCGCTGCATAGGCTGACTCTGATGCATCTGCAAACCCATGTAACTCCATTTGTTAACCCTCTGTTTGTTGTGTCCATCGTGGAATTCTTAATTTTTCTATGGTTGATAATCTTGTCTTGAATTCGTTCCATTCATTTTCAATTTAAATTGGAACCTCCTCATCCCATTTGATTCCAGTGAGCCATAAATTTTGTATATGAATCTTTGCTTTGATAGTGATTGGCGACAACCATCCAAACGGATCAAAGATTTTTCCGGCATCACTCAATATTGCTCGTTTGGTTCCTTTTGTGTTGAATGATTCAAAGTTGACCTTAAATTGAAATTCATCAGTAGTTGGGCACCATTTAAGTCCCAAAATTTTAAACGTTTTGTCATTGGTAAAATCGTGTTCTGGCTCCATTTCGATAAGTTCCTTTGGTAACAATTTTATAAATGCTGAATTATTTGACGTCCATTTTCGTAAGTTGAATCCACCCTGTTGAAGTAGTGGCATTAGTTCTTGTTGAAGATCTCGGAATTCTTGCAGAGAGTTTGCACCTCCTAGACAGTCATCTACATAGAATCCTTCCAGCAATAATTTGCTTGCGCGTGGATATTTATGTTTTTCATCTTCAGCTAGCTTACATAAGGTTTTAATTGCCAAATACGGAGCGGATGATGTGCCGTATGTTACGGTTTTAAGAATGTATTCCTTAATTGGATCCTTGGTACTTTCTCTCCATAAAATGCGTTGTAAATTTTGATCTTCACGATACACTAAAATCTGACGATACATTTTTTCAACGTCAGCTGTGAAAACGATTTTATACGATCTCCATTTAAGTAGTACTGAAAACAAATCCTTTTGTAGCGTAGGGCCTGTCATCATGATGCTATTTAGTGATTCTCCAGTTGTAGTTTTTGCGGATGCGTCAAATACCACTCTAAGTTTAGTGGTGGTGCTGTCATCTTTTACTACTGCATGATGTGGAAGATAATATGTTTTTTCCGAAGTAACTGCTGATACCTCCTCCATGTGTCCAAGATTAATATATTCTCGAATGAATTTTGTGTATTCATGTCGAAGACTTTGGTTTGTTGTGAATCTTTTTTCTAGTGTAAAAAATCGTTTTAATGCCATTTTCCGTGAGTCGCCTAAGGCCATACGATCCTTTAACAATGGTAGTTTAACGATGTAGCGCCCAGTTTCATCTCGTATGTGCGTCAAATTGTAGTGGTTTTCACACATTTCATCTTCTCTGGATTTAATCTTTGTAATTGGCACTTCTCCCAGTTCCCAAAACTTCTTCAAGTCTTCATCGTCGTTGCACACACTGATAAATGATGTAAGTATGTTTGGGTTTGTCTTCTTCCATGGGTTTGAAGTAGTCAATACTGGTCCCGATAATATCCAACCAAATCTTGTGTTCTGTGCCATTGGAGTATTCAGTGGTCCTTTAATTAGTCCTTGAGTCAGGAATTGTGGAAAACATCTGATCCAATGAGTAGTTCAATTTCTTTTGGCTGTTCGTACCATGGGTATGCTAACTTTAAACATTGAATGTGAGCCCAGTAGTTTGTTGTTATTGGATGTGCTGGCAATCTCGATGTAATAACTGGCATTACGAGAGCTTCAACGTCTAAGTTTACTTTTTCATCGTGAATCGACTGAATGTTAAAACGGCATGCTGCGATGATTTCTGTAGTATGACCACTGATTTCCTTAATCTTTGACTCATAATTGATCATTGGAACCTTTAATTGAGTGGCTAATTTCTTGGTAACGAAGCAAGTTTGAGACCCTTGATCTATTAGTGCTCTTACCAATTTAGTTTTTCCTCCAACACATATGTTGACCATAGCTGTGGCTAATAATATCATCCTATTGCTGTGACAGGTGGAAGCGATTTTAGTGGATGTAGATGCTTCTTCTTTTGATGTTGCACCCATTGCTGAAACTTGGGGTTTCTCTCCTCGGGGAAAATGAAGTAAGGTGTTATGTTGTCGTGCGCATATTTTGCAACCTCCCTTCGCCAAACATTCTCTTGTTGTGTGTCGTTCTCCCAGGCAGTTTATGCACAGCCTGGATGTTTGCACTACATTGAGCCGGGTTTTCGGACTCATGCTCAAGAACTTGTTGCAAGTGAATAAATGATGAGCCTCACTGCATACAACACATTTTGACCTTGTGATTGTGGTCAAATGGTTTTTAGAGATTGGTGCTCGTGAACCTTGAGAATGACGTTCGCGATTGATATCACGACTGCTTTCCAAGCCCCGGAATCTGCCTTCGATGAAGTCAAAAAATTCACTTAATTTTGGAATTTCTGTTGAAGTTCCCCTTGATTGTTGATATAATTTCCGGGATTCAGGATCAAGTTTTGGGCATACTAATTGAATCACGAGTGGATCCCAAGAGTTCACGTCAACTCCTAAATTATTTATCCCGTACAAAATTTCTCTCGATGTATCCAGGATTGTTTTCAAGTCGAACGCATTTTCATTTCGCACTGATTTCAAGGTAAGCAGTTTTTGGATGTAATTGTTGACCAAAGCTGCTGGATTTTGAAATCTCTTCGTTAGCAATTCTATGGCGGTTGTATAGTTGTTTGCTGTAGATGACAAGTGGCTTATAATCCGAGCTGCTTCTCCCTTCAGTTTGCTTTTTAAGTACTGCATCCGTTCAACGTTACTTAATGATCTGTTTTGATGAATCAGTTGATCAAACTATTCCCAAAAAGATGTCCAGTCTTCATATTTTCCTGTAAATGAAGGTATGTTTATGGTTGGAAGTTTTATTTCGCGATATGTTAAGGGTTGTGGAGTCACTGGCTCCGGGTTATGTTGAAGGTGTTCCGCTTCTTTAATTTGGATGTATGCGTGTTGATATATTTGCTCCAACTCGATGAATTCGTTGTTGGAGACGTTATTCCTGATCGAAATCACTTTCTTCTAATGACGACATGATCTCGTCGTCAATCGCCACCAGCTTTCTCCAACATTCTTGAATTTGATCAATTTTAAATGACTAATAGACTGCATTCTGATTTAAGTCTAGGTTTCTCGTTATTCGTCTAAAATTGGTTTTGATTAGGTTCAACCTTTTGAACCTTATTGAATTGTTGAGGTTTTTCGAAGGTCATCTCCTTCTGTGATTGATGAATTCTCCTTTGGTTGCTGATTTAGGACCAGTCCTGATCCTTGGGATGTGTCTTGTATAGGGGCAATTGGTTGTGCCTTTTGTTGAATCCTTGGTGGTTCTTGTAGTAACTGCTGCGTTGTTTGTGTTTCAAGTTGTGGGATAGTTGTTTGAGATTTGTCTTTGAGTGCTTGACTTTTCTCTCTGAATGTATCCCTGATTTCAAAGTATTTGGTTTGGAATTGTTCGAAATATTTTTTGGAAAAATATTCATGCTGTGGATTAGTGTTGCGCTGCTTTTCCAAAAACCCGTTATTGCTCTGGAATTCTGTCCAATACTGCTCCAACTTCTCGAGCTTCTTTTTAAAATACTCTGCTGAGTATCTGGATTCTCCATCTTTCCGAAAGTTGGTCCAAAATCGTTGGACTTCATCGGTAATTAGGGTCTGGTTATATGCGATCTCGTCTATATCACTCATGTTGCTGATCTTCTCCTCTTCTTAGTGGACTGTATTGCTCCTGTGGTCCCTGTAGTGAACTTCGCACGATTTTTCTCAGCTGTTGCACTGGTTAGATCGTCTTTACAGCTGTGTACTGTTGACTGGCTGCCTTAGTTGCGGAGTTTTGGGACCCAAGTTAACTTTATTTTAACTAGTAGGTGCGATCCTGCGTTGGATCGAAGGACCATGTAAATCTTACACAGACTTTTTTAACTATATATACAATTGCCTGATGCAGCCTCACATCAGGGTAAAAGAATGGCTTGGTACAATTGCAGTGATATAATGAATTTTTATTTCTTTCTTATTCTTATTTTTACAAAATATTCTTACAAATTACCTGCATAACTAGGGCAATAAATTTATGATTTCATAATAATTTCATAATAAATAATTGAAATTATCAGGAAATCAAAATACTGCAAATCTGCAGTTATTGCAAATTAATAGGTTACGAGCACAGGTGCACTCTTAACCAAACAAGACCAAACAATAATAATAATAAATGCACAAAGTGCTTATTGTGCACAAATAGTCTATCATGACTAAAAGAACCGATAATAATGAATTTAAAGTTGTTGTTGATGATGTCAACATTTTCCCTCCTCCAACTTAGGTTCCCAGTTGATTTCAAACCCATGTCCTGGTGTGCTTCTGTGGTCTGTCAACTCGATATTAGTGGAGTTCATCTTTGCAGTTGGTCTTTTTCCATATTTGAGAATTACTGCCAACAAACAGATGATGATAATTTCAGCTGCCAGTATTGAGCACAATCCAAAGGTCCAATATTGGTGTTTTTTGATTGTCTTCCAATTACGGTCATGTAGACGGTTTAATTCCTCTGTTGCCTCTCTGAAGTTTGAATTGGAAACATCCATCATATCTTTGTTGAGAGGTATGACGGTTTCATTTGTGAACAAAAGTGGGACTTGAGTGGAGAGAGATGTGTCTAAGATGGCAATCGATTTGCTGTAGTGCACCATCACCTTTGTTTCGGTGACCAGTTTTGTTTTCAATCGTATGAATTTCGATTGAATAATGCAATCTGGGGTTACGTTAATAATGCCTGTATTTTTTAGCACCACTTCTTCTCTAGTTAGTCCACAATTTACAAATACCGTAGTTTCCTCAGGAGCAACAAACATCCATGTGTTGGGCGTATATAATTCTTTCCACATCGTGTTTGTTAACTTTAGGGTTCTCGTTGGACATCGTTTAAATGAAATTTTCTTGTACAGTTGTTGAATAATACAATCCTTACTTTCCTCTATACTTTGAAATATGGATGGCTGTAGGATGAACGTTGTTTCGTTGAGTGCTGGTGTCTTGCCTATATCTTCCAGTGGAACTTCGAAGTATCTCTGTAGATTGTAATTGACGCCAAACACTGAATTCTGCAACTGCACGTCTTGAAAAGTCTACTCATCTATTCTTTTTGGAATTGTAGTAGTTTTGATTAACTCGTAATGACTGGTGTCACTTATCATGAAATATCCTCTTACTAAAACCTCCTCTGAAGTTGCTGACATCTCTAGTCTATCCGTTGGATCTGGTAATATCTCTAATTCTCGGCCAAGTTTGTTCATGGTCTTAGCGATAATGTCTTCTATACTTTTATGCGACAGAAATTTAAAAAGGTGGCTCATTTACGCTGTGTACTTGTGCGATTTTTCCAAGAGGCCATTTTGTTAGTGTCAGCAGCTCAGTTTTTAATAATACCAGTTGGCCGATTTCCAAATTCTTTGCTGGGTGCTTCCATTTGTGCCGTTGTTGCATTTTGTTTATATACTCTGTGTACCAACGCTTGCACACATCTCTTTTGATCTTTTGGATTAAACTCCATCTTTTTACACTACTTTGGGCCAGATCCAAAATGATGTCATCTTGTGGTGCTAGTAGTGGTGATCCAATGATGAAGTGACCTTGACCTGGAGTTAATGCATCAAGATCTTCAACATTTTCTGTTAACGGACAAAGTGGTCTCGAGTTTAAGCATCCTTCTATCTGCACCAGTACAGTGTTCATCTCTTCGTATGTTAGTTCTTGCTCCCAAATGATCCGATTCAAGTGATACTTCACCGATTTAACACCTGCTTCCCAGAGTCCGCCAAAATGTGGAGCTCCTGGTGGGATGAAATGCCAATGTATTGCGTTTTCAGCCAGCTTGGATTGTACGGAATCAATGATGTTCTTTGCTCCAACAAAATTTGTTCCATTGTCGCTGTAGAGATGATGTATGGATCCTCTTCGAATAATCATCCGCCGCAACGCTGCCATGAATCCATCAGTAGTAAGATCTGACGTCAGTTCAATGTGTACTGCCTTTGTTGCCATGCACACAAACAATGCTATGTAAGCCTTGTGCTAACCTAATCTATGCCACAATGTGTAAATGGTCTCGAAAACCGAGCTCTTTCTTCTGGGAGCTGTCCCATAAGTTGAGATGATTCTTTGGCTTTGAACCGGAAACATCTGATGCATTGATTTAGTATGGCCTTAACCGTTTGTTCCTCGGATGATCCAAAATTTCCTCCGAATGTGATTTATAGTCATCTTAATTCCATAATGAAGTGTGTCGCTATGTGTCTTTTGTATGATAAGTTTTGTCAGCGGATGTTCTGATGACAAAATCATGGGATGTTTTTGATTGATTGACAAATTAGCGTGTTTCAATCGACCTCCCACTCGCAATATTTCATTGGCGTCCATAAATGGTTTAAGTGATGAGATTTTGCTAAATGATTTCCAGTTCTCAGCAAAACCTTGTTGTGCGCCGCGCACTAATGCCCTTTCTGCTTCAAGTAGCTCCTCTATAGTCAATTTACCAATAATGAGTGATTGATGTCTCTTGCTTAATTGACAATTGGTTTTGAATCGTAGACAATATGCACTTATTCGTTGAAGTTTTGACAGCAATGAAAATCTAAGATATATGTCGTATTTGTCTGAAGAGCTGCTGCAATGTGTTGCCATGCAGGCGTGAGATTTTCCGATTTCAGGTATGTCTGGAATTTCTATTAACGATTTATCAATGGGCCAGCTTTGTTTCTCTTCCTTCAACCATTCTGGACCATGCCACCATGTACAATTTTCAGCTAGAGTATCTCCAAATGCTCCTCTCGATGGAATATCCGCAGGATTCTCCTTTCCGGGTACAAACCTCCATTTGCCATCAAAATGTTCCTGCATATATGAAACCCGGTTTGCAACAAATTTGTTCCATTTCACTGGATGCTGTTTTAACCAGTTTAATACTATAGTCGAATCTGACCATGCATAAATTTGAGTGTATTTCGTATTTGTTTCATTTCTAATGTATTTCATTAGCTTCGTAAGTAATGCTGCTGCGCAAAGTTCTAGTCTTGCCAAAGAAACTTGCTTGACCGGCGCCACCTTTGTCTTGGATGTTATGAGATTAACTGAAGTTGAGCTGCCATCCATAACCTTCAGATACACCACCGCTGCATAGGCTGACTCTGATGCATCTGCAAACCCATGTAACTCCATTTGTTAACCCTCTGTTTGTTGTGTCCATCGTGGAATTCTTAATTTTTCTATGGTTGATAATCTTGTCTTGAATTCGTTCCATTCATTTTCAATTTAAATTGGAACCTCCTCATCCCATTTGATTCCAGTGAGCCATAAATTTTGTATATGAATCTTTGCTTTGATAGTGATTGGCGACAACCATCCAAACGGATCAAAGATTTTTCCGGCATCACTCAATATTGCTCGTTTGGTTCCTTTTGTGTTGAATGATTCAAAGTTGACCTTAAATTGAAATTCATCAGTAGTTGGGCACCATTTAAGTCCCAAAATTTTAAACGTTTTGTCATTGGTAAAATCGTGTTCTGGCTCCATTTTGATAAGTTCCTTTGGTAACAATTTTATAAATGCTGAATTATTTGACGTCCATTTTCGTAAGTTGAATCCACCCTGTTGAAGTAGTGGCATTAGTTCTTGTTGAAGATCTCGGAATTCTTGCAGAGAGTTTGCACCTCCTAGACAGTCATCTACATAGAATCCTTCCAGCAATAATTTGCTTGCGCGTGGATATTTATGTTTTTCATCTTCAGCTAGCTTACATAAGGTTTTAATTGCCAAATACGGAGCGGATGATGTGCCGTATGTTACGGTTTTAAGAATGTATTCCATAATTGGATCCTTGGTACTTTCTCTCCATAAAATGCGTTGTAAATTTTGATCTTCACGATTCACTAAAATCTGACGATACATTTTTTCAACGTCAGCTGTGAAAACGATTTTATACGATCTCCATTTAAGTAGTACTGAAAACAAATCCTTTTGTAGCGTAGGGCCTGTCATCATGATGCTATTTAGTGATTCTCCAGTTGTAGTTTTTGCGGATGCGTCAAATACCACTCTAAGTTTAGTGGTGGTGCTGTCATCTTTTACTACTGCATGATGTGGAAGATAATATGTTTTTTCCGAAGTAACTGCTGATACCTCCTCCATGTGTCCAAGATTAATATATTCTCGAATGAATTTTGTGTGTTCATGTCGAAGACTTTGGTTTGTTGTGAATCTTTTTTCTAGTGTAAAAAATCGTTTTAATGCCATTTTCCGTGAGTCGCCTAAGGCCATACGATCCTTTAACAATGGTAGTTTAACGATGTAGCGCCCAGTTTCATCTCGTATGTGCGTCAAATTGTAGTGGTTTTCACACATTTCATCTTCTCTGGATTTAATCTTTGTAATTGGCACTTCTCCCAGTTCCCAAAACTTCTTCAAGTCTTCATCGTCGTTGCACACACTGATAAATGATGTAAGTATGTTTGGGTTTGTCTTCTTCCATGGGTTTGAAGTAGTCAATACTGGTCCCGATAATATCCAACCAAATCTTGTGTTCTGTGCCATTGGAGTATTCAGTGGTCCTTTAATTAGTCCTTGAGTCAGGAATTGTGGAAAACATCTGATCCAATGAGTAGTTCAATTTCTTTTGGCTGTTCGTACCATGGGTATGCTAACTTTAAACATTGAATGTGAGCCCAGTAGTTTGTTGTTATTGGATGTGCTGGCACACTCGATGTAATAACTGGCATTACGAGAGCTTCAACGTCTAAGTTTACTTTTTCATTGTGAATCGACTGAATGTTAAAACGGCATGCTGCGATGATTTCTGTAGTATGACCACTGATTTCCTTAATCTTTGACTCATAATTGATCATTGGAACCTTTAATTGAGTGGCTAATTTCTTGGTAACGAAGCAAGTTTGAGACCCTTGATCTATTAGTGCTCTTACCAATTTAGTTTTTCCTCCAACACATATGTTGACCATAGCTGTGGCTAATAATACCATCCTATTGCTGTGACAGGTGGAAGCGATTTTAGTGGATGTAGATGCTTCTTCTTTTGATGTTGCACCCATTGCTGAAACTTGGGGTTTCTCTCCTCGGGGAAAATGAAGTAAGGTGTTATGTTGTCGTGCGCATATTTTGCAACCTCCCTTCGCCAAACATTCTCTTGTTGTGTGTCGTTCTCCCAGGCAGTTTATGCACAGCCTGGATGTTTGCACTACATTGAGCCGGGTTTTCGGACTCATGCTCAAGAACTTGTTGCAAGTGAATAAATGATGAGCCTCACTGCATACAACACATTTTGACCTTGTGATTGTGGTCAAATGGTTTTTAGAGATTGGTGCTCGTGAACCTTGAGAATGACGTTCGCGATTGATATCACGACTGCTTTCCAAGCCCCGGAATCTGCCTTCGATGAAGTCAAAAAATTCACTTAATTTTGGAATTTCTGTTGAAGTTCCCCTTGATTGTTGATATAATTTCCGGGATTCAGGATCAAGTTTTGGGCATACTAATTGAATCACGAGTGGATCCCAAGAGTTCACGTCAACTCCTAAATTATTTATCCCGTACAAAATTTCTCTCGATGTATCCAGGATTGTTTTCAAGTCGAACGCATTTTCATTTCGCACTGATTTCAAGGTAAGCAGTTTTTGGATGTAATTGTTGACCAAAGCTGCTGGATTTTGAAATCTCTTCGTTAGCAATTCTATGGCGGTTGTATAGTTGTTTGCTGTAGATGACAAGTGGCTTATAATCCGAGCTGCTTCTCCCTTCAGTTTGCTTTTAAAGTACTGCATCCGTTCAACGTTACTTAATGATCTGTTTTGATGAATCAGTCGATCAAACTATTCCCAAAAAGATGTCCAGTCTTCATATTTTCCTGTAAATGAAGGTATGTTTATGGTTGGAAGTTTTATTTCGCGATATGTTAAGGGTTGTGGAGTCACTGGCTCCGGGTTATGTTGAAGGTGTTCCGCTTCTTTAATTTGGATGTATGCGTGTTGATATATTTGCTCCAACTCGATGAATTCGTTGTTGGAGACGTACTCCTGATCGAAATCACTTTCTTCTAATGACGACATGATCTCGTCGTCAATCGCCACCAGCTTTCTCCAACATTCTTGAATTTGATCAATTTTAAATGACAAATAGACTGCATTCTGATTTAAGTCTAGGTTTCTCGTTATTCGTCTAAAATTGGTTTTGATTAGGTTCAACCTTTTGAACCTTATTGAATTGTTGAGGTTTTTCGAAGGTCATCTCCTTCTGTGATTGATGAATTCTCCTTTGGTTGCTGATTTAGGACCAGTCCTGATCCTTGGGATGTGTCTTGTATAGGGGCAATTGGTTGTGCCTTTTGTTGAATCCTTGGTGGTTCTTTTACTTTTCTCTCTGAATGTATCCCTGATTTCAAAGTATTTGGTTTGGAATTGTTCGAAATATTTTTTGGAAAAATATTCATGCTGTGGATTAGTGTTGCGCTGTTTTTCCAAAAACCCGTTATTGCTCTGGAATTCTGTCCAATACTGCTCCAACTTCTCGAGCTTCTTTTTAAAATACTCTGCTGAGTATCTGGATTCTCCATCTTTCCGAAAGTTGGTCCAAAATCGTTGGACGTCATCGGTAATTAGGGTCTGGTTATATGCGATCTCGTCTATATCACTCATGTTGCTGATCTTCTCCTCTTCTTAGTGGACTGTATTGCTCCTGTGGTCCCTGTAGTGAACTTCGCACGATTTTTCTCAGCTGTTGCACTGGTTAGATCGTCTTTACAGCTGTGTACTGTTGACTGGCTGCCTTAGTTGCGGAGTTTTGGGACCCAAGTTAACTTTATTTTAACTAGTAGGTGCGATCCTGCGTTGGATCGAAGGACCATGTAAATCTTACACAGACTTTTTTAACTATATATACAATTGCCTGATGCAGCCTCACATCAGGGTAAAAGAATGGCTTGGTACAATTGCAGTGATATAATGAATTTTTATTTCTTTCTTATTCTTATTTTTACAAAATATTCTTACAAATTACCTGCATAACTAGGGCAATAAATTTATGATTTCATAATAATTTCATAATAAATAATTGAAATTATCAGGAAATCAAAATACTGCAAATCTGCAGTTATTGCAAATTAATAGGTTACGAGCACAGGTGCACTCTTAACCAAACAAGACCAAACAATAATAATAATAAATGCACAAAGTGCTTATTGTGCACAAATAGTCTAGCATGACTAAAAGAACCGATGATAATGAATTTAAAGTTGTTGTTGATGATGTCAACCAAAAATTCTTGCCTAAAAATCTCAAAGGTTATATCAAAAAAGATCAATTTACAGAAGAATATAAAAAACAAAGGTTGTTTGTTTTAAATAATGCCCTGCCTTAGGGCATTATGCTCACTCCTGCCCACAAAAACAGGATAATTTAAAATTAACAATGTTTTAAATGAAAGTGATACAGAACTTTATGATCGTATATCTAGATTTACATTAGGAAATTTAAGTATTGATTCGCTTTCTGATTCTTTAATTGTAAAGGTTGTTGTAAATGAAGTTCCAATAAATATGGAAGTCGATTCAGGTGCATGTTATTCCGTCATCAGTGAGCATTTATATAAAAAAGCTTTTCCTGGCTGCATTTTACATGAGTTTAAAAAGAGTCTGAATGTTATAACTGGTGCAAAGGTCAATGTTGTTGGTGTGATTAAGGTGGTGGTGTCGGATTTGGTTGAGGACAAACTCCATTATTTGGATTTGGTTGTTGTTGCAACGGAAAGAGGAAGAGATTTTGTTCCACTTCTTGGTCGGGATTGGCTATGTGTTCTCTTCAAAAATTGGAAGGAAAACTTTAATATAAACAATATGTTTAAGGATAGTTCTATTCAGAATAATTTAGTTTCCGGGTTTCCAAATGTTTTCACAACAAGATGGTTGTGTATTAATGGGGGATAGGATCGCTATTCCAAATAATTTACAGGAACCTATTTTAAATCTGTTGCACGATGGGCATATCGGCATTGTAACGATGAAGGTGTTGGCAAGAAGTTCAGTATGGTGGTTGTATATCGATCGTGACATTGAAAATTTCTCAAAATTTTGTAGTGAATGCCAACAGCTTTTAAACAAGCCTAGCCCAGTGAAGTTATCTACATGGCCTGTGACAGGTTATCTTTTTGAAAGAATCCACATTGATTTTTTTTCTTTTTTGAAGGCAGAACATATTTTATAATAATGGATTCATTTTCAAAATGGATGTTAGAATTATGAAAAAAACTACGTCAGTTGATGTAATACAAGCACTAAGGAAATTTTGTTCTGTTTTTGGACTCCCGAAAGAGGTAGTTTCGGATAATGGTCCACCATTTTCGTCAAAAGAAATGTCACAGTTTTTTTTGGCGAATTCGATTAAGCTTACAAATTCTCCAGCCTATCACCCGCAATCCAACGGGAGTGCAGAAAGAGGGGCTCAGACGGTTTAAAATTGTTTAAAAAAGTATTTGATTGAAAAAAAGTCTAAGCATCTAAAAATTCAAGATAAACTTGATAACTTTTTGTTCAAATATTGTAATACTCCATCGCCATCAACAAATTCTACACCATCTGAATTAGTATTTGGATACAAACCAAGAACATTTATTGATTATTTAAAACCTCCAAAAATTGAAAATAAATCAGAAAAAGTAAAAAGTTTGAAAAACATATCAAATGCTAAACAAGAGAATACACACATAAAACAAATCAGGAAAAGAAAAATATCTGTAATAAGAAAGATCTCATATGGTATAAAGCAATTAAGAACTATTTTGTGAAATGGCAACCAGGAAAGGTAATAAAACGGTTATCTAAAGTAATATATTTGATACAATTAAACGGGGTTAATAGGAAAGTACATGGTGATCAAATAAAACTTCGATTCGAAAAGAAAATAGCCTTTGACTCTTCTAGAAAAATATCCGAAAATGAGAACACTAATGAATATGATTATGACTTATCTCAAAAATCAAAGAGAATTCGATCTTATTCAAGTCCACAGATTGATTTTGACTTAACTCCAAAGTTAAAAAGAAGACGATCTTATTCAAGTCCAGAGAGTCAAGAAAAAAATTTTTCTTCGGCGGGAAAGGATATCAATGAAGAATATTTGCAACAACCTCGTAGGAAAACATCACGTATTTTCAAAGCACCTAACAGGTTAACTTAAAAGATAAATTTTGAACCTGCATAAGTATAATTGGTCTAAATTATAATTTTCAATCAATATGATTTATTAAAAGAAATTAAAATGCATTATGAGAAACGAATTATATACTAAATAAAAACTGAAATCTAACTATGAATTACCTATAATTTTTATAGTGTACCTAAAATGAAAGAAATAATATTTAATGAATTGTTGAACTTTATGTAAGATGTATAGGTAAATGCTTTATTTTGTCATTTTGCAATTATAAAATTATTATTCCTATATATGCTTCCAATTAAGGGAAGGGTAGTGTTATGTATTCCTTAATATTGCTCTCCCATTAATATTGATACTCATAATAATACATAGTTATCATACTCTTTATATACGAATATCAATTACATGCTCTCT
Organism: Baccha elongata; assembly: GCA_951217065.1. Classification (NCBI taxonomy): domain Eukaryota; kingdom Metazoa; phylum Arthropoda; class Insecta; order Diptera; family Syrphidae; genus Baccha; species Baccha elongata. The sequence continues at coordinate 460,068 of CATNUY010000154.1, forward strand.
CTCTATATTAAGTTATCTCCAATTGTTAAGTTAGTCATATAAGAACCGCACATGAATAAAGACATAATAAAAACGTAAAAGAATTTTTCAACGAACAACAAATTAACCTTCATTTTACCAAATCTAACATCCATACAGGTAATAGCGATATTCCACACTTCAAGAAAAATTAGTTAAAATGAGAAACTTAGATATAACATTACTTCAAAAAGTCCATAGAGCTGTTAGCAATTATAATAATAGATATCATTCAACTACTAAAATGTCACATGAAAAAGCGATGTTTGCAGACATCGCTACTCTAAAAAAGCGTATTCAAGAAGAAAAAGAAAAGAGAACAGAAAAATTAAACCAAGACCGCGAAGATTATAATGAAAATAGACAGGTAGCACCAGTAAAAAAATACATAAGAAACTATTATAAAAACCAACCGAGATATAGAATTAAACAGTTAGAAAGAGAACATCCAATAAATTTAAAACGACCTCGTTTACTTTCAGATGATAATTTAAGCGTCCTTACTAACAACACAAGTAACACCAATACTAGCCACTCTGACAATTGACAAAAAAACCACATAAAATGGATATTCTATCATAAACATGGGACAAACTGAAATAATTGAGGACACAAAAACAATCCTTCACATTATAAACACTAAGGACCTAAAACTTACAATTGAAAAAATTGAGACAAATATTCAAAATTTAAAATTATATAACGACCCAATAATTAGAAAACAAATAGAAACATTAAAAGCTAAACTTTAGTTGATAGAGCCAAAGAAAAATTTAAGACAAAAAAGAGGATTAGTTAATATTGTAGGCAAATAAAACTTCCTTTTTGGCACAATGGACGATGATGACAGAAAAGACATAACAGAACACATTAACTAAGTAGAAACAAACAGTAAAATTACAGTTGACACAATTAACAAACAAATGGAAATTAATCAAAATTTTAATGAAAGCATAACTGATCTTAAAAACATAATAGAAACTGACAGGATAGATTTGACCAAAACTTTTTCCGAACTAACAGAAAACGAAAAACGATATATGCTTAAACAAATTAAACTAGATCAAATTTTAAAGCTTAACATGTTAAGAAACACACATTTTTATAGATTTTATACTGTGGCGGCGCCAAAGCTAAACTACCTCTGGAAATAAGAAGAGAAACACAATCCACTTTGATCGTAAATAAATTAAAGATATGGCTTTACACTCTGGATAGTTCTATGGTCAAAATATTTTTGAATTCAGCTTTTTATTAAAAACATTTATTTTCGTATGCTTTTAAAGTTTTGCTCTTAAATTTGTATTAAAAATGCGAATTACAATATCTATTATTCTAGTTTAAATCTAAAAATTTTTACCCCACAAACACAAAATAAAAAACTTAAGATCAAAATTGCCGGATCATTCGCCACTAGTCACACAAGTGCTCCAGAATGATACCTATTTCTTTAAATTATTAGAATATACATATGTTAATAGCAATGAATTAAAGCGAATAAGTAATTTGAATTTAGTTTCTAAATCTGTTAAGTATTTATATTTTAAAGAAAATATAAACAAAAAAAAAAAACAAAAAGAAGAGGAATTAAATCAAATAATAGATAATACAGCGTTAGCAAAACATGGACTGATACACCCTAGCTTACTGACAACAACAGAAATTTAAGTTACACAAATAGACTTTTTAAAACTTAAAAATATTAAAGTAGGAGCTCTTAATTATGATAGTCGAACATTAGTCTTAGCAATAAAAATACCAAATAATTACGAAGAATTCGATTTGAAATTTTTGACTCCTATCCCAAACAAATTAAATTTATAAATCCAACTTGAATAATTCTTTTTTATCGAAATTAATTAAACAATATACCATTATAAAAATGACAGCCAATATAAAAAAGATTTAATTATTGTAAATAACTGCATAACAAAAAAGAACTGTACTATGAAAGAAAATCATGTAACAGAAATAAAAAAAAATAGCACAATACTATGTAAACATTTTAAAAATGAAAATATTGTAAAGAAATGTGATGATAGAAACATTGCAATTGAAGGAAATTTCCATATAACAATTAATAACTGCACCATTTATATATTTAATGAAACATTATCTTATAACAACATGTAGGTATTTCATTGAAATATTTTACTATGATGAAACTGAAAACTAAAATTTTACAAAACAATTAAGCTGTGAAGAAATTATTCTAAAATACATTGTTAACCTGAAACCAATAACATTGTCAAAAATGCATAAAAATGTACAATATGTCATAGGTTCAACAACTGTTATTTTTTCATTTATATTAATTTGTATACTTTTCAAAATTGTAAAAAGACATAAAACACTCATGATTTCAGTTAAAAATATGAAAGGAAAATATACGAAAAATTTTGAAGAAAATTGTAAAGTAACTCCAAAAATTCAGGAGAATTTTAAGTTAGAGGAGGGAGAGGTTACGTATTCAATACCGTCCAACCCACATGAATCTATGTTTACAATCAAAGCTTAATATGATGTAATATATGTAACCTAAAACCCATTTATAAACTTTCAACATTTCATTTAAAAAAGAATAAAATGTATAATTGTAAATTATTAGCTGAGTAAGTAAATTGACAAAGGTATTGCAATAAAAAATATGTGTTAAGTTTTTAGTAAAGAAGTAGCAGTCCAGAAATAAATACAATTACATTAAACATTTCGGGTTCGTTTTCTTTTTCTTTTAAAAAACGTCTTCCGCATAAAATAAAACTTAAGTTCTGCTCCAATTCTCAATGTGGATTAATTTCCCATGTAGAGCACTTGCCCGTGGAGTTATTCCCCCGGTAGAGATAGGTAAGAGGGTGCAGGGAAATAACAGTATCTGGGTGGACCAATCCCAAAATGTGTCTTAGTTTTCGAGAAATAAGAAAAACAAAAGATACTTTGTACTAGAAACAAAAATTTTTGGGTTTTCTACGTATATTAAGACAAAAAAAAATTGTTTTATAGTACAAAGTATATTTTATTTTTCTTATTTCTCGAAAACTAAGACACATTTTGGGATCGGGTTTTTTTTCGATTGCATAGACAATTAAAAAGAAAATCAAATAACGGAAAAAATTGCATTTTATAATGCAAAATTTTATAAAAATTCAATTAAAATTTTTTTTTTTCAAAATTTTGGATTTGAAAATTTATTTCTAAAAAACTATTTATTAAAACAACTTAAAAAACGTTAAATTAAGGAGTGGTGTTTAAGGTTTCATAAAAGCTATGTCACATTACTGTATGTGCTTTCGTTGATTTCTGGTAAAGTGTTTAACATTTCAAGTCTATTTTGCCCCTGCCGTGTGAAATAGGGGGGGGGGGGTGATAGACCCCCCTTCATACGTATTTTTTCATACTATGGTTTTCTTCTCTTGACACAATTTACCTGCCTTAGCCCATGTGTGCTGGTTATGGGAATAACCACAACCTAGGTAGGTAGGTAGGTAAGAATGGCTGTTTATTCTTAAAACAAGAATAAACCCAATTAGCGCTAGGTGCGCCGTTTTGATGCCAACAACTCATGAGACCTATTAAATATATGGGTTAAGGTTGGGTAATCGTGTTTACTAGGGTGTGATATTGGGAGTATGTCCCTTTAATGACATCCGGCCCAAGACAGAACGAGAGATCATCGGGTTCCTAGCTGAGAAAGATCGTACGTGTCCCAGTCAGTTGGTGAGTCCGGCAGTTAGCTCCGCTATATCTGGCTTTGCTCAGTGCCTATCTGGACATGGTACTTGATGGCTGATGGCATGTCGGCCTCCCATCTAGGGTGTCCGATTTTAGAGAACGATGTGGTTCACGAAGTGACCATAGTCTGCCTGCACGGCTTTAATACTGGTGGCGACGGGAGTTCACATGGTTCTTTGATCTGTTTGTCAGTCTGAGAAGGATGTAAACGGGTATATTATTCACGGATCGGGTATATATGTTACTTGAGAGTTAGTCCCTTGTATCCAAGTTCCATAAGAAAATAAGAGATCTTTGGATGCCTCACCAATGGCTAGTGGCTCTTTCCCCCCACCAGGCTTTATACCAAGGCTGTTAGCTCCGATTATGGCTGTCTTCGCTAAGAAACCCCTATGGGTCAGTTGCTGTTTGGCTTAGGCTAGGTCCAGTTCGCCTGTGAGATCACTCAATTTGAGACACAAACATGGTTCCCGCAGTCGCCGTAGCCCGCTTACCCGGCTAAGGATATGGCTTCTGTGGGGAACATGTTGTTCTCTTGATCCTTTTTGTTGTCCACTGGAAAAGGAGAGATATTTTATTAAGGAATCCAAGAAGATTTCATATACTCTCTACTGAGCGTTCGCTAAGGTCAGCTACAAGGAACTGACCGAAGAATTGGCATCTTGGACTAGCCAAGGCAGGGCAATGGCAGAGATAATGAGTGACTGTTTCCCTTTCTTTTTCATCACCGCAGCTACGGCAGTGAGTATTGTGTGGAATGCCCATTTTTGCCGCATGCTCTTCTATCGGCCAGTGACCCTTCCTGACTGCAATAATTCTGGCTATGTATGGCCGAGTTCTACAAATGAGTTCACTTGTACGGTATTTAACATAAGCAGGCCACATCTTCCTTGAAATGACACAAGAAGACTAACCTTTCAATCTGCGATTGGACTCGGATAGATAATGTGACATGATATATCCCCACAACCTACTACGAAGATATTTTTATACTGCTATTTTTTAAAAGGTACTAAACTAACACTAAAAATGCTGTATCTTTTCACCAATTGCAGGTAAATTGACATTTGAGCATATATTATTGAAGGAAATATAATTCTCTACAACTTTCAGATTCACAACTTTGGCTAAAAAAATGTGGAAAAAAGTCCCAACAAGAAGTTGGCAAAAAAACACATTTTTTGAGTTTTGCATCTTCTTCCAGAAAAGCTATCTGATTTGCAAAATAACATATGTTAGCAAATTGTAGGAAATTTTATCAGCTATATTTTCCTTTGAGATATTTTTTTGTTCGACGCACCGTCTTTGAGATATGCTGATGCATTCCTGAGAAGATCTTTATTTCAACCACGCCCCCAGCCCCCGCGGCACTCCAATCACCATGGATTTTTTGCGAGTACATGGGACCCCCCTTACACATTCCCGAAAAAATTGGAACTATAAGAATTTTTTGTTTTATTTTTATAAGTTTGACTGGACTATTTATCCCCCTAAAAACTGAGACAAGAATACTCGGAGTTAATCTACATAATAGATTAATTTTTAACAAACACGTCAGAAAAATTCTCTCAAAAGGGAAAATGGTAATAGCTAGCTTAAAACCAATTTCACACTCTAAGCATTTGCCTCACCCAACAAAGATCCTTATGTACAAAACACTTGTAAGACCTATTCTTACATACGGTTCTGGCATCTGGTTTTCGATTTCTCCAACCGTAGCGAGACAATTTCCTGCAACTTCATACCTAGATACCAGTCACCCACCGAAAACCCTATTTCTTAAAAGATACTTACCTACCAACAAGAATATCATTATCATCATCATCATCGGCTCGACAACCGGGGTCCGGTCCTGGCCTCCTTCAACAAGTCTCTCCACCTATCCCGGTCTCGAGCCGACGCCATCCAGTTTCGCACCCCAAGGCTCCGGGCGTCCTGGTCTACGCCATCTCTCCAGCGCAAGCATGGTCTACCACGCTGTCGTCTGCCATAGAATGTACCACAAAGAACTTTCCGAGCAGGTTCCTCTTCGCTCATGCGAGCTAGGTGCCCTGCCCACCGGAGTCTACCGAGCCTAATTTTTGTCACGATATCTGCTTCAAGGTAGATCGCGTACAATTCATGATTGTACCGTCTCCGGAATCGTCCTTCCTCACATATGGGGCCAACAATTCTCCTTAAGACTTTTCTCTCGAACGCGTCTAAGAGGTCGGAGTGCCTTTTGCTAAGCACCCAAGTCTCTGATCCATATGTGGGTACTGGCAGGACCATGGTCGTGCACAGCAGCAGTTTTGAAGTTATGGTGAGATTTCTGGATTTGAAGAGCTTTGACAGACTGTAGTAGGCTCTGTTGGATTTGAGAAGCCGCCCTCGTATTTCTTCTTCTATATTGTTATCGGCTGCTACTATTGACCCAAGGTATTTAAAGGATTGCACCACTTCAAATTCGTGCTCCGCTACCTAGATTGTTTGACCAACTGTTCCTCTCGCATTCGACGTCACCATGTACTTTGTTTTACCTTCACTAATGTGCAGCCCCAGATTTTGTGCCGCCTGCTCGATCTGGATGAAGGAATCGTGTACAGCTTGCTCGGTTCTTCCGATGATGTCGATGTCATCAGCGTAAGCCAGTATCTGGCTGCACCTGTTGACGATGGTCCCTCTTGTTGCCGTGCCAAAGTCACGGATTGCTTTCTCCAACGCCAGGTTGAAGAGGAGGCAGGCCAAACCATCCCCTTGTCGGAGTCCCTTAAAGATGTTGATTGGTCTGGATAGCAATCCGGCTATTTTTACTTGGCTTGTTACGTTGGTCATGGTCAACCTTAATAGTCGTGTCAATTTATTTGGGATGCCGAATTCTCTCATGGCTTTGTAAAGTTCTACCCTGGCTATGCTATCATAGGCGGCCTTAAAGTCTATAAACAGGTGGTATGTTGGGATGTTAAATTCTAGACATTTTTCCATCGCCTGCCTAAGGGTAAAGACCTGATCAGTTGTTGATTTGCCTGGAATAAAACCACACTGATATTGTCCGATGATGGTTTTAGCGTATGGGGTTATCCGGTCTTGTAGGATAGATGAGAGTATCTTATAGGCGGTACTCAACAACGTGATACCTCTATAGCTGCTGCACGTTGTGACATCTCCTTTCTTATGTATGGGGCATATTATACCTTTTCACCAGTCTTCTGGCATTTCTTCATGCTCCCACACGTGCACTATAATATCATGAATTGCCTGACGTAGAGCTGGCCCACCGTGTTGAAATAATTCGGCTGGTATACCATCAGCTCCCGAGGCTTTGTTTTTCTTTAGCCGGCCTATAGCCTTCTCAACCTCTGCTATGCTTGGTGACGGCAACATAGGGTATTCGTCTTGAAGCAGTGGAGCCTCCACTTCTGCAGTGAGTTGACCATTTAGCAATTCATTAAAGTACACTTCCCATCGCTCCAGTATGCTTTTTGGATCGGTGATCAGATTTCCCTCTCCGTCCTTGCAGTATGTGCAGCGTGGTGTGTACTGCGTCATGTTTTTCTATTCTTCTGAGCTCTTTATATTCTTCTTCGCGTGCCTGCATTCTATGAGATTGTTGCATTGCTCGGTACGCAACATTCTTACGTTCAGTCGCTAGCTTGCATTCATCATCAAACCAGTCGTTCCGATTTCTACGACTGCTGCCTAAGATGTAGTTGGCAGTACTAATGACAGTATTCTTAAGGCGTGTCCACTTCTCATCTACGTCCAGCATACTGGCTCCAGGACTTACTCTCCCTAAATCCAGCGATTCTAGGGCAAGTCCTAACGCATTACCAAAGGTGTTACTAACATTTTCATTGCACAGGGCGGCCGTGTTGATTCGAACTTGATCGGCGGATGCAATACGTCTTCGCAAGGCAATCCGCCCTCGGAAGACCACACCAACAAGATAGTCATCCGAGTCGATATTGGCGCCTCGGTACGTTCGTACCGTCATCAAGTTCGAGTAGTGGCGACGGTCTATCAACACGTGGTCTATTTGGTTACGAGTGACTCCATCAGGTGATACCCAGGTGGCTTTGTAGATATCTTTTCGCGGGAACCTGGTACTCGCAACGACCATGTTTTTCGATGCTGCCAATTCTAAGACTCGAAGTCCATTGTCATTAGTGTTCTCATGCAAACTATGGGTGCCTGTGTAATGCCTGAATACCGGCTCCCGACCTATTTTTGCGTTCAAATCCCCAAGGATGATTTTTACGTCATTCCTTGGACAGGCATTGAGGGTCCTTTCGACTTGTTCGTAGTAAGTCTCTTTTTCTTCGTCTGAGGACTCCTCCGTAGGTCCGTGAACGTTAATGAGGCTTATGTTCGTAAATTTGCCTCGCACGCGAAGGGTGCATAGCCTTTCGCTTATAGCGTTAAAGCCGATGATGGTAGACTTAATTTTTTCGCTGACTAGGAAGCCTACCCCGAGCACATGGTGTTTTGTATGACAGCTGTAGTATACGTCATATTCTTTCTTTTGTAAAACACCATTCCCTGTCCATCTGATTTCTTGTAGTGCTGTTATGTCAGCTCTATATTTTGACAGGGCATCGGCTAGCTGCTGAGCAGCTCGAGCTCTATAGAGCGATCGTACATTCCATAAGAAAATTCGTAAATCGTTTTGCCGTTTTCGTTGCGTTGGTTGTCGTCGTGAGATCAGTGCGTTTCCGAGGCTTGTTGTCGGGTTCGTAATTCTAAAATTTTACGGAACAGGGAATTAACCTGTTGCCAACCTGTAGAACCAGCCTGATCATATTAGCCAAACCTTTTTTAAAAGGCTTGTTACTAGCGGCCGCCGCGAAGAGGCTATGATCACACTTCCACCAGTCCCGAATAGTTACACATCAGTGACAAACATGAGTGACTACGTCATCCCATATATTTATTTATATTAAGTAAATTTTTTATTTTTATTTTTATTCGTCATCTTTCACTTCGTACCGTCTTACTCCAGAAAAGTTGACGAATAGAAGTGGAAAATGTACTAGAATCAAGAAGGAAGTGTGATACACAGAGGTTATTGTGTGGCTTGAGATAGCAACATATTAAAACCCCGTACACACTTTAACCTAAGTAAGCTTACTAGGAGCCGAAGTGGTTATAGGGAACGCAGAGAGGCACATAGTACAATACTTAGTACTCGTACACAGTACTCATTACGTTCGCTTTTTGGTTTTAAAGTTAGGAATACTGAGATTCACTCCTTCAGAGTGCACCTCAGTACCCCGGTGATGGTTGTCCGTTTGAAACCGCAGTACTTACCTCGACTTAGCATTGCCGTAAGTACTGAATAGTAGTGGCCGCGATTTGTTGAACCCAGATCCACTCCTTTAGAGTGTATCTCGGCTCGGGTTTGCTTTGTAACCCACCGTGCTTAATTTTGGGAGTAGCATTGCCGCAAGTACGTCCGTAACTTTTTTATTGTAGACAATTTTCCCACGACACTTTTAGTCGCGAGGCATTTATTGTAGACGATCTTCCCACGAAACTAATTGTCACGAGGCATTTATTGTAGACGATTTTCCCACGACACTTTTAGTCGCGAGGCATTTATTGTAGACGATCTTCCCACGACACTTTAAGTCGCGAGGCATTTATTGTAGACGATCTTCCCACGACACTTTTAGTCGCGAGGCATTTATTGTAGACGATTTTCCCACGTCACTTTTAGTCGTGAGGCATTTATTGTAGACGATCTTCCCACGACACTTTTAGTCGCGAGGCATTTATTGTAGACGATTTTCCCACGACATTTTTAGTCTCGAGGCATTTATTGTAGCCGATTTTCCCACTACACTTTTAGTCGCGTGGCATATATTGTAGACGATCTTCCCACGACACTTCTAGTCGCGAGGCATTTATTGTAGATGATTTTCCCACGACACTTTTAGTCGCGAAGCATTTATTGTAGATGATTTTCCCACGACATTTTTAGTCGCGAGGCATTATAATAGAGTAAATATTAACTTGTAAATATTAAGACCTGCATATGAAATAAATTGTTAGAAAATCTTAGTTATAAATAAAAAAACTGGTAATTGGTCAGAGTTCAAATCTTCAAAACCCGAGTTTTATTTGCTTTCTTTGGGTAAAACCCTGGACACCCACGAGTCTACTTCAGCCTCGATAAAAAAGCATCACATTTTTGCGCCCGAGCAGGGACCTCCTGAAGGTACCACCGACCGCCCTCTTCCGATTACCAATTACCAGTCCACCGCTACCAAAACAATAAAAATGGTGGAACCTGAAGAACAACCGATTGAAGATCATAACGCTCTTAAAAATCTGAACTTCATATACCTGATGGAGAAGTCTGAGTTGCAGGAAGCTCTTGAATCCAGAAATTTGGATACTTACGGGAATATGAAGAAACTCCGTCAACGGTTGAGTCAATATCTCAAAAAGATTAGAGCTACAGGAGTGACAACCGGTTCTACACTAAATTTGTGTGAGAAACGGGAGAGTGTACCGCCGAAAGGAAACTACAAGCCTCTTCCGCCGCCAGTCCAGCATCAAACAGGCAGCGCTGAAGGTACACACCACCAGCATAATCTTGAGGATTCCCGAATCAGCCACCCGGTTCACTTTCCATACACGGTACCTCCCCTCAGCTCAAACCCACGGTATGAGCAGACACCGCATACACACAGGCTCACGTTGAGTTATGAGGCGGAGGTAATGAAAACCGTACGAAAGTGGGGGTTAAAGTTTGATTCGTCTGGAAACCCACTGGAATTCCTCGAGAGGCTGTCGGAACTTACACGGTGTTATAATATCCCGCCTGACGACATGCTTCGAACACTACCCGAACTATTCCGTGGGAGTGCGTTGGAATGGCTTCGCATCAAAGGAGATAGTTTCGACAAGTGGAATGATTTTCGTGAGGCATTCATCCGTCACTTCCTGCCCGCCCGATACCTTCATAAATTGGAGGAAGAAATACTACGCAAACGGCAAGGCCCACGTGAACGCGAGTTACATACCTAACCCCAAGATGCACTCACATCGACTCAGGTCATTGTCCAGTTCATTTCAATGCCATCATCAATTCTCTAATTTCAATTTCATAATTATTTCTTTTTGTCATTTCAATGCCATCAGCAATTCTCTAAATTCAATTTCATAATTATTTCTTTTTTGTCACTTTAATGCCATCAGCAATTTCCATAAAACGAATTCATTTTCATTCTCATGACTAAGCAATAAATAACATATAAAGTATTTGATAAGGTAGAATTAAGTTCGAGTTATGAATAAACGTAGCACAGAGGTGCACACAAAAATAATAGTTGTCTTTTTTTAAAACCTCCGGGAGTCCTGACCTTATTTGGCGCAGTCGTTCGTAGGAGTATCTTTGCACACATTTTTCGAGTGTAAAAATTTTGTATCGGTTTATGTCAACGGATTATTGAAAAAATAAATCGATTTATATCAACGGATTATTGAAAAAAAATATAAATAAAAAAAAAAAACCCTCGGAAAAGTGTTGTGGATAAAGAACTAAAACACAAGAAATTATCTCACGTTACAAAACCTCGACGGGATATCGGGACAAAAATTGTAAGCCAACGGCTAATTGGCGGAGTGAAATAATTATTTGGTGTGTTTCAACACTTTAGTTTAGAACCTTAATAAAAAAAAAAAAATTCGTGTGATTACGTACAGGAAATAACTTTACATAACAACAATCAGTGAAGTGAAGATAGAGAATCCTTACAACAATCAGTGAAGTTAAAGAATAATTTATTTGCGGTGAAAAATGAGCACTACCTGCCCAATTTATAGTTGCATGTAAGTCAAAAAGTAAAACTAATTCCTTTCCTGTATCCTAATCCATGTATAGGTCAAGGAGACTCCCGAATTATTTTGACATACACTCCAATAGTATAGATATAAGTAGTTCAGACGAAGAAAATAGTTGCTTTAACAGTAACATAACTTTAGGAGAACAATTAAAAATCGATCAAGAAAAAATACAAGTAACATTAGAAGAAATAAATAATAGCTTAAGCAACCTTACAATAGAAATACAAAATACTGAAAAAAATAGTGATTTAAGTAGCAAAACAATAAAAATAAAAAATATGCCTAACAACGAAGATCATAGTGAAAACGATTCAGATGTTTTTCAAACACTAAGGGTACCTGACGCAATTAAAGATTTACCTAAATTCGACGGTAACCCTAGACTTCTTTTCGAATTTATTCAAAATGTAGAAGAAATTCTAACATTAATCACTGGATCGGATGGCACTATCCAAGGGAAAATACTCCTCCGAGCCATCCGGAACAAAATCATTGGCCCTGCTAATGAAATATTAAACATGTATGGCACTCCACTCTCCTGGACAGCAATACGTAGTAACCTAGTGTTGCACTATAGCGATAAAAGAAATGAAACTTCTCTCATTCGTGATCTTCACAACCTTAAACAATATAACAGCACTATAGAACAATTCTATAGCAAAATCATCGAAATCTTCGCTGCTATCAGCAACCATATCAAAGTACATGACACAGATTTAAATGTCATAAGAGCAAAAAATGTTTTGTATGAAGAAATGTGCCTCAACACATTTCTAGTTGGTTTAAAAGAACCTCTTGGTTCCACCATCCGAGCAATGAAACCAGTTTCATTACCGGAAGCTTTTTCATTTTGCGTTAAAGAGCAGAACATTTCATATGCACAAGAAAGACAAAGATACAATACAGTTCAACCCTCTAAAAATTACCATACACAAAATACATATTATACACCCCATTCACAAAAAAATTCATTTTATCAAAACCAGGTAAATAGGCAAAATTTCCCTCATCAACAATTCTCTAAACAACAATTCTTTCCGCCACAACAACCAACATCTTACCAACAACGCTACCCTCACCAAACATTTCAACAACAACCTATCCAACAACAATTTCAACAACAAGCCTTTATTCAACCACAACCCCAACAACACCAACCTTTTCAACGTTATAATCAGCAACCCCAGCAATCAAATCAACAAAGACCCTCAGAACCAATGGAACTCGGTTCTACTAGGCTAACTCGTCTAACCCAGCCATCCTCATCTAATTTCGTTAAACCAAACCAATTTCAAAACTTTAAACAAAGACAGGAACTGCATAATGTGGTTATTCCAGACAACCCTTCTTACGAAGACCCCCCTATCGTAGCAAGCAACTTTCAAGAACTAGACTCTTATTATGATTATAACCACTTTCCTGATCAACAAGATCTTGACTTATTGGACACAATGCATGAACTAGATGACGAAAATTTTCACATACCTGCCCCGGCAGACCAATTGGATACATAGATATAAATAAACACGGTACAACTCTTCCTTATATAAATATTTCCTCACCATTTGGCCGACCACTAAAATTCCTAATAGACACAGGAGCCACCACTTCATTTATTAACCCTGAGTTCATAAATCCTGACGATCTTATTTCTATTGAACCCACTACTATAAAAACCATACTTAATACACACAAAATACACAAAGAGGTTCGTCTCCCTAATTTTTTAGAATTCAACCAACCTGGAGAGACCAGATTTCTGGCATTCCGATTTCATGGATACTTTGATGGTCTACTAGGACTTGACACTCTCACTACATTAGGAGCAAACATCGATCTAGTAAATAAACTTTTAATCACTCAAAATTCCAAATTACCTCTCGAACTCAAGCCTAATTTTATATCCCAAAAATATATCCTTTCGGGAAATTCAAAAACGATTGTTAATTTACCAGTCGATATTGAAGATGGAGAAATTTTTATTAACAGAACACATATTTCACCTCAATTATACATTCCAGAAGGTATTTATACTACAATTAAATGGTACGCAAACGTAATAGTTATCAATAAATCATATTCAAACAAAACACTCTTTTTAGAACAACCCCTCAAAGTCACAAAATTCATTAATCAAGATTTCTACGAACTGAACAACTTAGAGATTGATCACAACAATCCAATTTCAAAACCTATATCTTCCGACGACATTACAGACCTTATTCGAACTTCTCACTTAAATACCGAAGAAAAGAAAACAATTTACAAGCTATGTCGATCTTACGAGGACATTTTCTTCAAAGATGGACAAAAACTAACTTTCACTAATAAATTAAAACATAATATCACTACCAACGATGATATTCCAATATACTCAAAGACATATAGATACCCCCATATTCATAAACAAGAAGTCCAAACCCAAATAAAACAAATGCTTGAACAAGGTGTAATAAGACCAAGCTATTCGCCTTGGAGCTCTCCAATATGGATAGTCCCAAAGAAAAAGGACGCCAGTGGAAAAATTAAATGGCGACTCGTAATTGACTATCGTAAACTGAATGAAAAAACAGTGAACGATAAATATCCTTTACCAAATATTACAGATGTTTTAGATAAACTTGGCAAAAGTATGTATTTTACAACACTTGATCTTGCTAGCGGATTTCACCAGATCGAGATGAATCCAAAAGACGTTGGAAAAACTGCGTTCACTGTAGAGAGCGGGCACTACGAGTATTTGAGAATGCCCTTTGGCTTGAAGAATGCCCCTTCGACCTTTCAAAGAGTCATGGACAACCTTCTTAGAGATCTGCAAGGAAAAATCTGCCTTGTTTACTTGGATGATATTATCATCTTTTCGACGTCACTGCAAGAACACACGGAAAATCTAAAGAAAGTTTTCGACAGGCTAAGAGAAGCTAATTTTAAAATCCAACTAGACAAATCTGAATTTCTCCGTAAAGAAGTAGCTTTTCTAGGTCATATTGTGACAAGCGAAGGTGTTAAACCAAATCCTGACAAAATCTCGGCAATTCAAAACTTCCCAATACCTCGAACCCAAAAAGAAATTAAATCCTTTTTAGGCCTCCTTGGCTATTACCGAAAGTTCATACGAGATTTTGCAAAACTTACAAAACCAATAACAGAATGCCTCAAAAAAGGTAAGACTATCGACTTAAACGAAAAATACGTCAAAGCATTTGAAATGTGTAAAGATCTTTTAATTAATGACCCAATTCTGCAATATCCTGATTTTTCCAAACCATTCGTACTGACCACTGATGCAAGTAACTTTGCACTAGGTGCGGTTTTATCTCAAGGCAATATAGGTAGTGATAAACCTATCTGTTACGCAAGTCGGACATTAACCGACACAGAGACCAATTATTCCACTATCGAAAAGGAATTATTGGCTATTGTTTGGGCAACCAAATACTTTCGACCTTACCTTTTCGGACAGAAATTCAAAATTGTTACCGACCATAAACCCTTGCAATGGCTTATGAGTCTTAAAGACCCAAACTCCAAATTAATCAGATGGCGTTTAAAATTAGAAGAGTTCGATTATGAAATAATATACAAAAAGGGTAAACTAAATTTGAACGCAGACGCTCTAAGTCGAATTCGAACAGAACCACCAAACAATAAAGTCGAAGTAAATTTGAACGAAAGTTTAGCTGATACCATTCACTCAGCAGAGGAAAATTTAAATGACCATATATATATTTCTGAAAAACCATTGAATGAATTTAACATACAACTAATTTTAAAAAAAAATGATAGAGACAAGTCGCCGAAAATCGAGATGTTATTCAAAAACAAACTTAGAAAAACAGTCTACAAACAAACATTTTCGGAAAATAACATTACGGAAATTCTTAAACAACAATTACCTCCAAATAAATGCTGTGGAATATTCACAGATGATGAAACATTCAAAATTGTTCAAGACGTTTACAAAAAATTTTTCTCTAACAGCACAACATTCAAACTAATCCGGTGTACCGACATACTAACGGACATAATAGACAACGACGAACAAGACAAAATCATAATCGACTACCATAACAACAATAACCACAGAGGAATAAACGAATCATTCCTCCATTTAAAAAGAAAATATTTTTTCCCCTATATGAAAATGAAAATTACAAAAATAATAAACAATTGCGAAACCTGTCAACTCTTAAAATATGACCGAAACCCCCCAAAAATTAAACATGAGATTCCACCAACTCCCAAGAAACCATTAGAAATAATTCACGTTGATGTATATAGCATAAACAACAAGAAAATTTTAACAATAATCGACAAATTCTCAAAATTTGCAGCAGCATATACACTCGCAGTTCAGAATAGCCTTAACATAATCAGGTCTATTAAGCATTTCATCAGCCTTCACGGCATACCTAACCACCTTATATCAGATCAAGGATCTGAATTCACTGCAATAATTTTTAAAGACTTTTGTGCTCAGTATAACATTAACTTGCACATAACATCTTTTCAACAATCTAGTAGCAATAGCCCAGTTGAACGATTACATTCAACACTTACTGAAATATACAGGATAATCTACAACAAAAGAAAAGAAAGAGATCATAGCTCTATTTTAAACGAAACTTTAATAACATACAATAATTCCATACACTCCGCTACGAATTATACTCCATATGAGATTTTTTACGGTAGGACTTATAAGTTTGACAAAGAAATAGCGTTTAATAACGAACATGAGTATTTACAAAAACTTAACGAATTTCAAGAAAAACTATTCCCTACTATAAAAGAAAGATTAGAAAAAATAGTATCTAAAAACATTGAACATATTAATCAAAATAGGAAGGATGCAGTAGATCTTAAAGAAAATTCAATTATATATAGAAAAGAATTCCGAAGAAATAAACTCACACCAAGATTTAGTAAACATAAAATTAAATCAAACAATAAAGTTACAGTTATTACTAGTGATGATAAAAAACTTCATAAATCAAAAATAAAACATAAACGTAAATTTCAGATTCATAGCAACAACAATAATGATGACGACCATATCCCACGGACAGAAAATGGAGATACAGGACCTTAATAACAACATAGGAATACTTCCCATGAAACTAGGTATAGGCAAATCTATAAGGGATTATGACAACTTTGTACATGTAGTTAAATTAGAATCATACCAAACCAACATAGAAAAAATAACAAATGCACTAGCAGCATTCAAAAATTTAGATGAATTCAAAGATTCTTTAACAGTCTTAAACGTCAAAATTCAAGAAGTAAAAATTAAACTTAAGACATTAATGCCAAAATTCAGACCAAAAAGAGGCATTATAAACGGGCTAGGCTCTGTAATTAAAAGCATAACGGGAAATATGGATGCGGATGATGCCCTTCATCTAAATGAACAGATCGAACAGTTATCAAGAAATCAAGCAACAGTAGTAGACAAGGTAAATAGAGTAACAAAGGCTAACAACCAAATGACTGAGAGATTTAATAACATTACCGACCATATAAATAAGCAGCAAGAAATTATTGAAGGTTACTTAAGATATTCGCGAAATCAAATAAACACAAAATTTAAAATACAAGAAAATGCTATTAGATACACACAATACTTGAATCAAATCAATTACAATATAGATCTGCTAAACAGTCATCTTACAAATATAGCTGAAGCTATTATTCTCGCTAGACTTAACGTTATTTCAAAGCAAATATTGAACTCTGAAGAACTTGACTTTATCTACAAGATTTTCGAAAATAAATCCATACAGATAAATTCAGATGAACAAATTTACGAGCTCCTAGATCTACAAGCCTACTATAACCACACTAACGTAATATTTAATATAAAAATTCCCCAAATATCTACCGAAACATTTTCCTTTTTTCACATTATTCCTCTTCCCATAAATAATACTAAAACAATAATTACAAAACCTTACGCCCTATCCAACCCTAAACAAATATTTTACTTTGACGAAAAATGCCAAAAAATTGAAGGGACATACTTGTGCAAGGAAGCAAAGAAATACCAGCCAAACCCAAATGATACCTGCATCGCTAATCTTCTCAAAAACTTACCAGCCAACTGTGACCTCAAAGAAGAACCATACAAAGCTGACATCGTGCAACCAGAACATAACTACATATTAGTAATCAACATTCCCGAAACATCCATTACAACAACCTGTGAACCAAACAACCAAAAACTCAGAGGAACGCAACTCATACATTTTGAAAACTGTACAATCGAAATTAACCAAATTATTTACGACAGCAACTCACAAATATACTGGGAGGATGTCCACATTTTTCCATCACAATTAAACCTTATAAATTCATCATCAATCATACAAACTCCGAATCTACAAAAACTTCAGTCTTTCCATTTTCAAAATATGGAACTGATTAAAACTTTACACACCAGAACCTCACAAACAAACATACTGATGCTCAACACAATTATAATATTCGGTCTGATTGTACTTATCTTATCAATCTACCTAATCAAACTTCATAGATCATCAAAAACATCATTCAATATTCCTATTATAAAACAACCTACAGAATCCATACCCATAAAAATCATCGCTCCGGACACATCAGCAAATACCCCAATTACACCTGTAAAAATCATCGCTCCTGGCACCGGAACTACAAAACAGTTCCTCTGGCCGTCGCTCCATTCTTAGAGGGGAGGAGTTACATACCTAACCCCAAGATGCACTCACATCGACTCAGGTCATTGTCCAGTTCATTTCAATGCCATCATCAATTCTCTAATTTCAATTTCATAATTATTTCTTTTTGTCATTTCAATGCCATCAGCAATTCTCTAAATTCAATTTCATAATTATTTCTTTTTTGTCACTTTAATGCCATCAGCAATTTCCATAAAACGAATTCATTTTCATTCTCATGACTAAGCAATAAATAACATATAAAGTATTTGATAAGGTAGAATTAAGTTCGAGTTATGAATAAACGTAGCACAGAGGTGCACACAAAAATAATAGTTGTCTTTTTTTAAAACCTCCGGAAGTCCTGACCTTATTTCGCGCAAAAGAGTATATCATGGCCGCTCAATACCTGATAAGGCAGCATCCACACATGACAATAGCCGACAATATTGATCGAATATTCGACAATATGCGCCCCGAATATCGGTAATATATCCGTCGCCGAGACTTTACCACCTTGGATGAATTATCTTCAATGGCTGAAGAATTCGAATTTATAAAAAGTGATGACAGAAATATTCGCCCTACAGTTTCAAACACTTTTCATGCCCCAGCAACCCAATATCACCGAAACCCAGTTGCAGTTGTAAATAACATTCTTGTCATAGACCCGCGTTATTTCCAATCAAGGTAGATGATCAAGAACACCGTGCTTTACTTGACACTGGATCTTCAAAGACATTCATTGGCCAAGCTCTGAGAGAAAAGTTCAAGAAACTCGGATTGCCTATGCGAGAATGTAACCGACCCGTCCATCTAGCTAATGGAAAACCCGTCATGTTATCCGAACATTTGTTGGTGACGTTTTACTTAGGTGGCAAAGAACTGACGGGAGAGATGACATATCTACCAAAGCTAGAGGTAGATGCCATTCTCGGCATGGACCTGCTGAGTCAGGCAAAGTTACAGCTTTTTATAGGAGGGGAGCCGGAAACAAGTAGCAATCCTGATACCCACAAACTGCAGCTACCAAACCGACCGTGGACTCAAGCAGAAGTGTCCAACGCAAAAACCAAATTTGTTTTTCCAACCGCCGCCGCCGTGATATCTTCAGTTTGTGAACCTCGCATGAACGCCAGTTCCTTATTCATCGTCCATGGGGCTCAATATCCGTCCGAATGAATAGAAACGGAAAAAAGGCTGATCTACATAATAGATTAATTTTTAACAAACACGTCAGAAAAATTCTCTCAAAAGGGAAAATGGTAATAGCTAGCTTAAAACCTATTTTATACTCTAAGCATTTGCCTTACCTAAAAAAGATCCTTATGTACAAAACACTTGTAAGACCTATTCTTACATACGGTTCTGGCATCTGGTTTTCGATTTCTCCAACCGTAGCGAGACAATTTCCTGCAACTTCATACCTAGATACCAGCCACCCACCGAAAACCCTATTTCTTAAAAGATACCAACAACAATATACACCAAACAAAAATAAAAGCAGCAGCAACCAAGCATTCAGCTATACCATTTTTATTTTTATTCGTCATCTTTCACTTCGCACCGTCTTACTCCAGAAAAGTTGACGAATAGAAGTGAAAAATGTACTAGAATCAAGAAGAAAGTGTGATACACAGAGGTTATTGTGTGGCTTGAGATAGCAACATATAAAAACCCCGTACACACTTTAACCTAAGTAAGCTTACTAGGAGCCGAAGTGGTTATAGGGAACGCAGAGAGGCACAAAGTGCGATACTAAGTACTCGTACATAGTACTCACTACGTTCGCTTTTTGGTTTTAAAGTTAGGAATACTGAGATTCACTCCTTCAGAGTGCACCTCAGTACCCCGGTGAAGGTTGTCCGTTTGAAACCGCAGTACTTACCTCGGCTTAGCATTGCCGTAAGTACTGAATAGTAGTGGCCGCGATTTGTTGAACCCAGATCCACTCCTTTAGAGTGTATCTCGGTTCGGGTTTGCTTTGTAACCCACCGTACTTAATTTTGGGAGTAGCATTGCCGCAAGTACGTCCGTAACTTTTTTATTGTAGACAATTTTCCCACGACACTTTTAGTCGCGAGGCATTTATAGTAGACGATCTTCCCACGAAACTAATTGTCACGAGGCATTTATTGTAGACGATTTTCCCACGACACTTTTAGTCGCGAGGCATTTATTGTAGACGATCTTCCCACGACACTTTTAGTCGCGAGGCATTTATTGTAGACGATCTTCCCACGACACTTTTAGTCGCGAGGCATTTATTGTAGACGATTTTCCCACGTCACTTTTAGTCGTGAGGCATTTATTGTAGACGATCTTCCCACGACACTTTTAGTCGCGAGGCATTTATTGTAGACGATTTTCCCACGACATTTTTAGTCGCGAGGCATTTATTGTAGCCGATTTTCCCACGACACTTTTAGTCGCGAGGCATATATTGTAGACGATCTTCCCACGACACTTCTAGTCGCGAGGCATTTATTGTAGATGATTTTCCCACGACACTTTTAGTCGCGAAGCATTTATTGTAGATGATTTTCCCACGACATTTTTAGTCGCGAGGCATTATAATAGAGTAAATATTAACTTGTAAATATTAAGACCTGCATATGAAATAAATTGTTAGAAAATCTTCGTTATAAGTAAAAAAACTGGTAATTGGTCAGAGTTCAAATCTTCAAAACCCGAGTTTTATTTGCTTTTTTTGGGTAAAACCCTGGACACCCACGAGTCTACTTCAGCCTCGATAAAAAAGCATCACATTTTTGCGCCCGAGCAGGGACCTCCTGAAGGTACCACCGACCGCCCTCTTCCGATTACCAATTACCAGTCCACCGCTACCAAAACAATAAAAATGGTGGAACCTGAAGAACAACCGATTGAAGATCATAACGCTCTTAAAAATCTGAACTTCATATACCTGATGGAGAAGTCTGAGTTGCAGGAAGCTCTTGAATCCAGAAATTTGGATACTTGCGGGAATATGAAGAAACTCCGTCAACGGTTGAGTCAATATCTCAAAAAGATTAGAGCTACAGGAGTGACAACCGGTTCTACACTAAATTTGTGTGAGAAACGGGAGAGTGTACCGCCGAAAGGAAACTACAAGCCTCTTCCGCCGCCAGTCCAGCATCAAACAGGCAGCGCTGAAGGTACACACCACCAGCATAATCTTGAGGATTCCCGAATCAGCCACCCGGTTCACTTTCCATACACGGTACCTCTCCTCAGCTCAAACCAACGGTATGAGCAGACACCGCATACACACAGGCTCACGTTGAGTTATGAGGCGGAGGTAATGAACACCGTACGAAAGTGGGGGTTAAAGTTTGATTCGTCTGGAAACCCACTGGAATTCCTCGAGAGGCTGTCGGAACCTACACGGTGTTATAATATCCCGCCTGACGACATGCTTCGAACACTACCCGAACTATTCCGTGGGAGTGCGTTGGAATGGCTTCGCATCAAAGGAGATAGTTTCGACAAGTGGAATGATTTTCGTGAGGCATTCATCCGTCACTTCCTGCCCGCCCGATACCTTCATAAATTGGAGGAAGAAATACTACGCAAACGGCAAGGCCCACGTGAACGCGCAAAAGAGTATATCATGGCCGCTCAATACCTGATAAGGCAGCATCCACACATGACAATAGCCGACAATATTGATCGAATATTCGACAAAATGCGCCCCGAATATCGGTACTATATCCGTCGCCGAGCCTTTACCACCTTGGATGAATTATCTTCAATGGCTGAAGAATTCGAATTTATAAAAAGTGATGACAGAAATATTCGCCCTACAGTTTCAAACACTTTTCATGCCCCAGCAACCCAATATCACCGAAACCCAGTTGCAGTTGTAAATAACATTCTTGACATAGACCCGCGTTATTTCCAATCAAGGTAGATGAACAAGAACACCGTGCTTTACTTGACACTGGATCTTCAAAGACATTCATTGGCCAAGCTCTGAGAGAAAAGTTCAAGAAACTCGGATTGCCTATGCGAGAATGTAACCGACCCGTCCATCTAGCTAATGGCAAACATGTCATGTTATCCGAACATTTTTTGGTGACGTTTTACTTAGGTGGCAAAGAACTGACGGGAGAGATGACATATCTACCAAAGCTAGAGGTAGATGCCATTCTCGGCATGGACCTGCTGAGTCAGGCAAAGTTACAGCTTTTTATAGGAGGGGAGCCGGAAACAAGTAGCAATCCTGATACCCACAAACTGCAGCTACCAAACCGACCGTGGACTCAAGCAGAAGTGTCCAACGCAAAAACCAAATTTGTTTTTCCAACCGCCGCCGCCGTGATATCTTCAGTTTGTGAACCTCGCATGAACGCCAGTTCCTTATTCATCGTCCATGGGGCTCAATATCCGTCCGAATGAATAGAAACGGAAAAAAGGCTGATCTACATAATAGATTAATTTTTAACAAACACGTCAGAAAAATTCTCTCAAAAGGGAAAATGGTAATAGCTAGCTTAAAACCTATTTTACACTCTAAGCATTTGCCTTACCCAAAAAAGATCCTTATGTACAAAACACTTGTAAGACCTATTCTTACATACGGTTCTGGCATCTGGTTTTCGATTTCTCCAACCGTAGCGAGACAATTTCCTGCAACTTCATACCTAGATACCAGCCACCCACCGAAAACCCTATTTCTTAAAAGATACCAACAACAATATACACCAAACAAAAATAAAAGCAGCAGCAACAAAGCATTCAGCTATACCATTTTTATTTTTATTCGTCATCTTTCACTTCGCACCGTCTTACTCAAGAAAAGTTGACGAATAGAAGTGAAAAATGTACTAGAATCAAGAAGAAAGTGTGATACACAGAGGTTATTGTGTGGCTTGAGATAGCAACATATAAAAACCCCGTACACACTTTAACCTAAGTAAGTTTACTAGGAGCCGAAGTGGTTATAGGGAACGCAGAAAGGCACAAAGTGCGATACTAAGTACTCGTACATAGTACTCACTACGTTCGCTTTTTGGTTTTAAAGTTAGGAATACTGAGATTCACTCCTTCAGAGTGCACCTCAGTACCCCGGTGAAGGTTGTCCGTTTGAAACCGCAGTACTTACCTCGGCTTAGCATTGCCGTAAGTACTGAATAGTAGTGGCCACGATTTGTTGAACCAAGATCCACTCCTTTAGAGTGTATCTCGATTCGGGTTTGCTTTGTAACCCACCGTACTTAATTTTGGGAGTAGCATTGCCGCAAGTACGTCCGTAACTTTTTTATTGTAGACAATTTTCCCACGACACTTTTAGTCGCGAGGCATTTATAGTAGACGATCTTCCCACGAAACTAATTGTCACGAGGCATTTATTGTAGACGATCTTCCCACGACACTTTTAGTCGCGAGGCATTTACTGTAGACGATCTTCCCACGACACTTTTAGTCGCGAGGCATTTATTGTAGACGATTTTCCCACGTCACTTTTAGTCGCGAGGCATTTATTGTAGACGATCTTCCCACGACACTTTAAGTCGCGAGGCATTTATTGTAGACGATTTTCCCACGACATTTTTAGTCGCGAGGCATTTATTGTAGCCGATTTTCCCACGACACTTTTAGTCGCGAGGCATATATTGTAGATGATCTTCCCACGACACTTTTAGTCGCGAGGCATTTATTGTAGACGATTTTCCCACGACACTTTTAGTCGCGAGGCGTTTATTGTAGATGATTTTCCCACGACATTTTTAGTCGCGAGGCATTATAATAGAGTAAATATTAACTTGTAAATATTAAGACCTGTATATGAAATAAATTGTTAGAAAATCTTCGTTATAAATAAAAAAACTGGT
Source organism: Baccha elongata (assembly GCA_951217065.1). Lineage (NCBI taxonomy): Eukaryota > Metazoa > Arthropoda > Insecta > Diptera > Syrphidae > Baccha > Baccha elongata. The sequence continues at coordinate 484,177 of CATNUY010000154.1, forward strand.
AATTGGTCAGAGTTCAAATCTTCAAACTAGAGTTTTATTTGCTGTCTTTGGGTAAAACCCTGGACACCCACGAGTCTACTTCAGCCTCGATAAAAAAGCATCACATTTTGGCGCCTGAGCAGGGACCTCCTGAAGGTACCACCGACCGCCCTCTTCCGATTACCAATTACCAGTCCGCCGCTACCAAAACAATAAAAATGGTGGAACCTGAAGAACAACCGATTGAAGATCATAACGCTCTTAAAAATCTGAACTTCATATACCTGATGGAGAGGTCTGAGTTGCAGGAAGCTCTTGAATCCAGAAATTTGGATACTTACGGGAATATGAAGAAACTCCGTCAACGGTTGAGTCAATATCTCAAAAAGATTAGAGCTACAGGAGTGACAACCGGTTCTACACTAAATTTGTGTGAGAAATGGGAGAGTGTAGTCGAACAACGACTTAATGACGACGAGCCCATAGAACCACCAGTAAATAATACCGAAAAGCCTGCAGTCACCACAGCTCAACCCGCACCTGCTTCATCAGAGGAATCCAGTTCACCATTATATGCGCAAACTACATTTATGGTTCCGCCGAAAGGAAACTACAAGCCTCTTCCGCCGCCAGTCCAGCATAAAACAGGAAGCGCTGAAGGTTCACACCACCAGCATAATATCGAGGATTCCCGAATCAGCCACCCGGTTCACTTTCCATACACGGTACCTCCCCTCAGCTCAAACCAACGGTATGAGCAGACACCGCATACACACAGGCTCACGTTGAGTTATGAGGCGGAGGTAATGAACACCGTACGAAAGTGGGGGTTAAAGTTTGATTCGTCTGGAAACCCACTGGAATTCCTCGAGAGGCTGTCGGAACTTACACGGTGTTATAATATCCCGCCTGACGACATGCTTCGAACACTACCCGAACTATTCCGTGGGAGTGCGTTGGAATGGCTTCGCATCAAAGGAGATAGTTTCGACAAGTGGAATGATTTTCGTGAGGCATTCATCCGTCACTTCCTGCCCGCCCGATACCTTCATAAATTGGAGGAAGAAATACTGGGCAAACGGCAAGGCCCACGTGAACGCGCAAAAGAGTTATCATGGCCGCTCAATACCTATTAAGGCAGCATCCACACATGACAATAGCCGACAATATTGATCGAATATTCGACAATATGCGCCCCGAATATCGGTACTATATCCGTCGCCGAGACTTTACCACCTTGGATGAATTATCTTTAATGGCTGAAGAATTCGAATTTATAAAAAGTGATGACAGAAATATTCGCCCTACAGTTTCAAACACTTTTCATGCCCCAGCAACCCAATATCACCGAAACCCAGTTGCAGTTTTAAATGACATTCTTGACATAGACCCGCGTTATTTTGTGCCAATCAAGGTAGATGATCTAGAACACCGTGCTTTACTTGACACTGGATCTTCAAAGACATTCATTATCCAAGCTCTGAGAGAGAAGTTCAAGAAACTCGGATTGCCTATGCGAGAATGTAACCGACCCGTCCATCTAGCTAATGGCAAACATGTCATGTTATCCGAACATTTTTTGGTGACGTTTTACTTAGGTGGCAAAGAACTGACGGGAGAGATGTCATATCTACCAAAGCTAGAGTTAGATGCCATTCTCGGCATGGACCTGCTGAGTCAGGCAAAGTTACAGCTTTTTATAGGAGGGGAGCCGGTAACAAGTAGCAATCCTGATACCCACAAACTGCAGCTACCAAATCGACCGTGGACTCAAGCAGAAGTGTCCAACGCAAAAACCAAATTTGTTTTTCCAACCGCCGCCGCCGTGATATATTCAGTTTGTGAACCTCGCATGAACGCCAGTTCCTTATTCATCGTCCATGGGGCTCAATATCCATCCGAATGAATAGAAACGGAAAAAAGGCTGATCTACATAATAGATTAATTTTTAACAAACACGTCAGAAAAATTCTCTCAAAAGGGAAAATGGTAATAGCTAGCTTAAAACCTATTTTACACTCTAAGCATTTGCCTCACCCAACAAAGATCCTTATGTACAAAACACTTGTAAGACCTATTCTTACATACGGTTCTGGCATCTGGTTTTCGATTTCTCCAACCGTAGCGAGACAATTTCCTGCAACTTCATACCTAGATACCAGCCACCCACCGGAAACCCTATTTCTTAAAAGATACTTACCTACCAAGAACAATATACACCAAACAAAAATAAAAGCAGCAGCAACCAAGCATTCAGCTATACCACCCACCACCCATCGAGTCAGCAGTAGGCACACAGCGATCATGCATCTGCTAGCACACATCAGTGACAAACATGAGTGACTACGTCATCCCATATATTTATTTATATTAAGTATATTTTTTATTTTTATTTTTATTCGTCATCTTTCACTTCGCACCATCTAACTCCAGAAAAGTTGACGACTAGAAGTGAAAAATGTACTAGAATCAAGAAGAAAGTGTGATACACAGAGGTTATTTTGTGGCTTGAGATAGCAACATATAAAAACCCCGTACACACTTTAACCTAAGTAAGCTTACTAGGAGCCGAAGTGGTTATAGGGAACGCAGAGAGGCACATAGTACGATACTTAGTACTCGTACATAGTACTTACTACGTTCGCTTTTTGGTTTTAAAGTTAAGAATACTGAGATTCACTTTTTCAGAGTGCACCTCAGTACCCCGGTGAAGGTTGTCCGTTTGAAACCGCAGTACTTACCTCGGCTTAGCTTTGCCGTAAGTACTGAATAGTAGTGGCCGCGATTTGTTGAACCCAGATCCACTCCTTTAGAGTGTATCTCGGTTCGGGTTTGCTTTGTAACCCACCGTACTTAATTTTGGGAGTAGCATTGCCGCAAGTACGTCCGTAACTTTTTTACTGTAGACAATTTTCCGACGACACTTTTAGTCGCGAGGCATTTATTGTAGACGATCTTCCCACGACACTTTAAGTCGCGAGGCATTTATTGTAGACGATTTTCCCACGTCACTTTTAGTCGCGAGGCATTTATTGTAGACGATCTTCCCACGACACTTTTAGTCGCAAGGCATTTATTGTAGACGATTTTCGATGTAAATATTAAGACCTGTATATGAAATAAATTGTTAGAAAATCTTCGTTATAAATAAAAAAAACTGGTAATTGGTCAGAGTTCAAATCTTCAAACCCGAGTTTTATTTGCTTTCTTTGGGTAAAACCCTGGACACCCACGAGTCTACTTCAGCCTCGATAAAAAAGCATCACATTTTGGCGCCCGAGCAGGAACTTCCTGAAGGTACCACCGACCGCCCTCTTCCGATTACCAATTACCAGTCCGCCGCTACCAAAACAATAAAAATGGTGGAACTTGAAGAACAACCGATTGAAGATCATAACGCTCTTTAAAATCTGAACTTCATATACCTGATGGAGAAGTCTGAGTTGCAGGAAGCTCTTGAATCCAGAAATTTGGATACTTACGGGAATATGAAGAAACTCCGTCAACGGTTGAGTCAATATCTCGAAAAGATTAGAGCTACAGGAGTGGCAACCGGTTCTACACTAAATTTGTGTGAGAAATGGGAGAGTGTAGTCGAACAACGACTTAATGACGACGAGCCCATAGAACCACCAGTAAATAATACCGAAAAGCCTGGCAGTCACCACAGCTCAACCCGCACCTGCTTCATCAGAGGAATCCAGTTCACCATTATATACGCAAACTACATTTATGGTTCTGCCGAAAGGAAACTACAAGCCTCTTCCGCCGCCAGTCCAGCATCAAACAGGCAGCGCTAAAAGTACACACCACCAGCATAGTCTCGAGGATTCCCGAATCAGCCACCCGGTTCACTTTCCATACACGGTACCTCCCCTCAGCTCAAACCAACGGTATGAGCAGACACCGCATACACACAGGCTCACGTTGAGTTATGAGGCGGAGGTAATGAACACCGTACGAAAGTGGGGGTTAAAGTTTGATTCGTCTGGAAACCCACTGGAATTCCTCGAGAGGCTGTCGGAACTTACACGGTGTTATAATATCCCGCCTGACGACATGCTTCGAACACTACCCGAACTATTCCGTGGGAGTGCGTTGGAATGGCTTCGCATCAAAGGAGATAGTTTCGACAAGTGGAATGATTTTCGTGAGGCATTCATCCGTCACTTCCTGCCCGCCCGATACCTTCATAAATTGGAGGAAGAAATACTACGCAAACGGCAAGGCCCACGTGAACGCGCAAAAGAGTATATCATGGCCGCTCAATACCTGATAAGGCAGCATCCACACATGACAATAGCCGACAATATTGATCGAATATTCGACAATATGCGCCCCGAATATCGGTACTATATCCGTCGCTGAGACTTTACCACCTTGGATGAATTATCTTCAATGGCTGAAGAATTCGAATTTATAAAAAGTGATGACAGAAATATTCGCCCTACAGTTTCAAACACTTTTCATGCCCCAGCAACCCAATATCACCGAAACCCAGTTGCAGTTGAAAATAAGATTCTTGACATAGACCCGTGTTATTTCCAATCAAGGTAGATGATCAAGAACACCGTGCTTTACTTGACACTGGATCTTCAAAGACATTCATTGGCCAAGCTCTGAGAGAAAAGTTCAAGAAACTCGGATTGCCTATGCGAGAATGTAACCGACCCGTCCATCTAGCTAATGGCAAACATGTCATGTTATCCGAACATTTTTTGGTGACGTTTTACTTAGGTGGCAAAGAACTGACGGGAGAGATGACATATCTACCAAAGCTAGAGGTAGATGCCATTCTCGGCATGGACCTGCTGAGTCAGGCAAAGTTACAGCTTTTTATAGGAGGGGAGCCGGTAACAAGTAGCAATCCTGATACCCACAAACTGCGGCTACCAAACCGACCGTGGACTCAAGCAGAAGTGTCCAACGCAAAAACCAAATTTGTTTTTCCAACCGCCGCCGCCGTGATATCTTCAGTTTGTGAACCTCGCATGAACGCCAGTTCCTTATTCATCGTCCATGGGGCTCAATATCCGTCCGAATGAATAGAAACGGAAAAAAGGCTGATCTACATAATAGATTAATTTTTAACAAACACGTCAGAAAAATTCTCTCAAAAGGGAAAATGGTAATAGCTAGCTTAAAACCTATTTTACACTCTAAGCATTTGCCTTACCCAAAAAAGATCCTTATGTACAAAACACTTGTAAGACCTATTCTTACATACGGTTCTGGCATCTGGTTTTCGATTTCTCCAACCGTAGCGAGACAATTTCCTGCAACTTCATACCTAGATACCAGCCACCCACCGAAAACCCTATTTCTTAAAAGATACCAACAACAATATACACCAAACAAAAATAAAAGCAGCAGCAACAAAGCATTCAGCTATACCATTTTTATTTTTATTCGTCATCTTTCACTTCGCACCGTCTTACTCCAGAAAAGTTGACGAATAGAAGTGAAAAATGTACTAGAATCAAGAAGAAAGTGTGATACACAGAGGTTATTGTGTGGCTTGAGATAGCAACATATAAAAACCCCGTACACACTTTAACCTAAGTTAGTTTACTAGGAGCCGAAGTGGTTATAGGGAACGCAGAGAGGCACAAAGTGCGATACTAAGTACTCGTACATAGTACTCACTACGTTCGCTTTTTGGTTTTAAAGTTAGGAATACTGAGATTCACTCCTTCAGAGTGCACCTCAGTACCCCGGTGAAGGTTGTCCGTTTGAAACCGCAGTACTTACCTCGGCTTAGCATTGCCGTAAGTACTGAATAGTAGTGGCCGCGATTTGTTGAACGATTTTCCCACGTCACTTTTAGTCGTGAGGCATTTATTGTAGACGATCTTCCCACGACACTTTTAGTCGCGAGGCATTTATTGTAGATGATTTTCCCACGACATTTTTAGTCACGAGGCATTTATTGTAGCCGATTTTCCCACGACACTTTTAGTCGCGAGGCATTTATTGTAGATGATTTTCCCACGACACTTTTAGTCGCGAAGCATTTATTGTAGATGATTTTCCCACGACATTTTTAGTCGCGAGGCATTATAATAGAGTAAATATTAACTTGAAAATATTAAGACCTGCATATGAAATAAATTGTTAGAAAATCTTCGTTATAAATAAAAAAACTGGTAATTGGTCAGAGTTCAAATCTTCAAAACCCGAGTTTTATTTGCTTTTTTTGGGTAAAACCCTGGACACCCACGAGTCTACTTCAGCCTCGATAAAAAAGCATCACATTTTGGCGCCCGAGCAGGGACCTCCTGAAGGTACCACCGACCGCCCTCTTCCGATTACCAATTACCAGTCCACTGCTACCAAATTAATAAAAATGGTGGAACCTGAAGAACAACCGATTGAAGATCATAACGCTCTTAAAAATCTGAACTTCATATACCTGATGGAGAAGTTGAGTTATGAGGCGGAGGTAGTGAACACCGTACGAAAGTGGGGGTTAAAGTTTGATTCGTCTGGAAACCCACTGGAATTCCTCGAGAGGCTGTCGGAACTTACACGGTGTTATAATATCCCGCCTGACGACATGCTTCGAACACTACCCGAACTATTCCGTGGGAGTGCGTTGGAATGGCTTCGCATCAAAGGAGATAGTTTCGACAAGTGGAATGATTTTCGTGAGGCATTCATCCGTCACTTCCCGCCCCCCCGATACCTTCATAAATTGGAGGAAGAAATACTGCGCAAACGGCAAGGCCCACGTGAACGCGCAAAAGAGTATATCATGGCCGCTCAATACCTGATAAGGCAGCATCCACACATGACAATAGCCGACAATATTGATCGAATATTCGACAATATGCGCCCCGAATATCGGTACTATATCCGTCGCCGAGACTTTACCACCTTGGACGAATTATCTTAAATGGCTGAAGAATTCGAATTTATAAAAAGTGATGACAGAAATATTCGCCCTACAGTTTCAAACACTTTTCATGCCCCAGCAACCCAATATCACCGAAACCCAGTTGCAGTTGTAAATGACATTCTTGACATAGAACCGCGTTATTTTGTGCCAATCAAGGTAGATGATCTAGAACACCGTGCTTTACTTGACACTGGATCTTCAAAGACATTCATTGGCCAAGCTCTGAGAGAAAAGTTCAAGAAACTCGGATTGCCTATGCGAGAATGTAACCGACCCGTCCATCTAGCTAATGGCAAACATGTCATGTTATCCGAACATTTTTTGGTGACGTTTTACTTAGGTGGCAAAGAACTGACGGGAGAGATATCATATCTACCAAAGCTAGAGTTAGATGCCATTCTCGGCATGGACCTGCTGAGTCAGGCAAAGTTACAGCTTTTTATAGGAGGGGAGCCGGTAACAAGTAGCAATCCTGATACCCACAAACTGCAGCTACCAAACCGACCGTGGACTCAAGCAGAAGTGTCCAACGCAAAAACAAAATTTGTTTTTCCAACCGCCGCCGTCATGATATCTTCAGTTTGTGAACCTCGCATGAACGCCAGTTCCTTATTCATCGTCCATGGGGCTCAATATCCGTCCGAATGAATAGAAACGGAAAAAAGGCTAATCTACATAATAGATTAATTTTTAACAAACACGTCAGAAAAATTCTCTCAAAAGGGAAAATGGTAATAGCTAGCTTAAAACCTATTTTACACTCTAAGCATTTGCCCCACCCAAAAAAGATCCTTATGTACAAAACACTTGTAAGACCTATTCTTACATACGGTTCTGGCATCTGGTTTTCGATTTCTCCAACCGTAGCGAGACAATTTCCTGCAACTTCATACCTAGATACCAGCCACCCACCGAAAACCCTATTTCTTAAAAGATACTTACCTACCAAGAACAATATACACCAAAGAAAAATAAAAGCAGCAGCAACCAAGCATTCAGCTATACCACCCACAACCCATCGAGTCAGCAGTAGGCACACAGAGATCATGCATCTGCTGGCACACATCAGTGACAAACATGAGTGACTACGTCATGCCATATATTTATTTATATTAAGTATTTTTTTTTATTTTTATTTTTATTCGTCATCTTTCACTTCGCACCGTCTTACTCCAGAAAAGTTGACGAATAGAAGTGAAAAATGCACTAGAATCAAGAAGAAAGCGTGATACACAGAGGTTATTGTGTGGCTTGAGATAGCAACATATACAAACCCCGTACACACTTTAACCTAAGTAAGCTTACTAGGAGCCGAAGTGGTTATAGGGAACGCAGAGAGGCACATAGTACGATACTAAGTACTCGTACATAGTACTCACTACGTTCGCTTTTTGGTTTTAAAGTTAAGAATACTGAGATTCACTCCTTCAGAGTGCACCTCAGTACCCCGGTGAAGGTTGTCCGTTTGAAACCGCAGTACTAACCTCGGCTTAGCATTTCCGTAAGTACTGAATAGTAGTGGCCGCGATTTGTTGAACCCAGATCCACTCCTTTAGAGTGTATCTCGGTTCGGGTTTGCTTTGTAACCCACCGTACTTAATTTTGGGAGTAGCATTGCCGCAAGTACGTCCGTAACTTCTTTATTGTAGACGATTTTCCCACGACACGTTTAGTCGCGAGGCATTTATTGTAGACGATCTTCCCACGACACTTATTGTCGCGAGGCATTTATTGTAGACGATTTTCCCACGACACTTTTAGTCGCGAGGCATTTATTGTAGACGATTTTCCCACGACACTTTTAGTCGCGAGGCATTTATTATAGACGATCTTCCCACGACACTGTTAGTCACAAGGCTTTTATTATAGACGATTTTCCCACGACATTTTTAGTCGCGAGGCATTTATTGTAGACGATCTTCACACGAAATTAATTGTCACGAGGCATTTATTGTAGACGATTTTCCCACGACACTTTTAGTCGTGAGGCATTTATTGTAGAAGATCTTCCCTCGACACTTTTAGTCGCGAGGCATTTATTGTAGACGATCTTCCCACGACACTTATTATCGCGAGGCATTTATTGTAGACAATTTTCCCACGACACTTTTAGTCGCGAGGCATTTATTGTAGACGATTTTCCCACGACACTTTTAGTCGCGAGGCATTTATTATAGACGATCTTCCCACGACACTTTTAGTCGCGAGGCTTTTATTATAGACGATTTTCCCACGACATTTTTAGTCGCGAGGCATTTATTGTAGACGATTTTCCCACGACACTTTTAGTCGCGAGGCATATATTGTAGACGATCTTCCCACGGCACTTTTAGTCGCGAGGCATTTATTGTAGCCGATTTTCCCACGACACTTTTAGTCGCGAGGCATTTATTGAAGATGATTTTCCCACGACATTTTTAGTCGCGAGGCATTACAATAGAGTAAATATTAACTTGTAAATATTAAGACCTGTATATAAAATAAATTGTTAGAAAATCTTCGTTATAAATAAAAAAAACTGATAATTGGTCAGAGTTCAAATCTTCAAAACCCGAGTTTTATTTGCTTTCTTTGGGTAAAACCCTGGACACCCACGAGTCTACCTCAGCCTCGATAAAAAAGCATCACAATATCTATAGTTGTATATTTCTATAAGGAGATTTATAGCTTCGTTTATGTACTAAATCGTGTAAAAAAATCGTCAGAATGTTAAATTTTGCAATTAATATTAATATTAAATCAATAATGTACCTTAAAAAAGTATGATTTCTTTCATGGTAAACGTATGGTTTTTGCCTTTTTTTCTGTTTGTTTGTTTTTTAGTCTTAAGTAATTTTATCAAAATAGCATTAAGAGCCCAAAAGAAGCACAGTTGATTATGTATATCGGGAGCAAGCATACAACATAAGATAGATTTCATAATATAAATGATAATTCATTTAATCTAAAAATGTATAATATATTTTTCTTGTCTTCAAACTAAAGATCAGTCAGACATCATCATCATCGGCTCGACAACCGGGGTCCGGTCCTGGCCTCCTTCAACAAGTCTCTCCACCTATCCCGGTCTCGAGCCGATGCCATCCAGTTGCGCACCCCAAGGCTCCGGGCGTCCTGGTCTACGCCATCTCTCCAGCGCAAGCATGGTCTACCACGCTGTCGTCTGCCATAGAATGTACCACAAAGAACTTTCCGAGCAGGTTCCTCTTCGCTCATGCGAGCTAGGTGCCCTGCCCACCGAAGTCTACCGAGCCTAATTTTTGTCACTATATCTGCTTCAAGGTAGATTGCGTACAATTCATGATTGTACCGTCTCCGGAATCGTCCTTCCTCACATATGGGGCCAACAATTCTCCTTAAGACTTTTCTCTCGAACGCGGCTAAGAGGTCAGAGTGCCTTTTGCTAAGCACCCAAGTCTCGGATCCATATGTGAGTACTGGCAGAACCATGGTCCTGTACAGCAGTAGTTTTGAAGTTATGGTGAGATTTCTGGATTTGAAGAGCTTTGACAGACTGTAGTAGGCTCTGTTGGATTTGAGAAGCCGCCCGCGTATTTCTTCTTCTATATTGTTATCGGCTGCTACTATTGACCCAAGGTATTTAAAGGATTGCACCACTTCAAATTCGTGCTCCGCTACCTTGATTGTTTGACCAACTGTTCCTCTCGCATTCGACGCCACCATGTACTTTGTTTTACCTTCACTAATGTGCAGCCCCAGATTTTGTGCCGCCTGCTCGATCTGGATGAAGGAATCGTGTACAGCTTGCTCGGTTCTTCCGATGATGTCGATGTCGTCTGCGTAAGCCAGTATCTGGCTGGACCTGTTGACGATGGTCCCTCTTGTTGCCGTGCCAGAGTCACGGATTGCTTTCTCCAACGCCAGGTTGAAGAGGAGGCAGGCCAAACCATCCCCTTGTCGGAGTCCATTAAAGATGTTGATCGGTCTGGATAGCAATCCGGCTATTTTTACTTGGCTTGTTACGTTGGTCATGGTCAACCTACATAGTCGTGTCAATTTATTTGGGATGCCGAATTCTCTCATGGCTTTGTAAAGTTCTACCCTGGCTATGCTATCATAGGCGGCCTTAAAGTCTATAAACAGGTGGTATGTTGGGATGTTAAATTCTAGACATTTTTCCATCGCCTGCCTAAGGGTAAAGATCTGATCAGTTGTTGATTTGCCTGGAATGAAACCACACTGATATTGTCCGATGATGGTTTTAGCGTATGGGGTTATCCGGTCTTGTAGGATAGAGGAGAGTATCTTATAGGCGGTACTCAACAACGTGATACCTCTATAGTTGCTGCACGTTGTGACATCTCCTTTCTTATGTATGGGGCATATTATACCTTTTCGCCAGTCTTCTGGCATTTCTTCACGCTCCCACACGTGCACTATAATATCATGAATTGCCTGACGTAGAGCTGGCCCACCGTGTTGAAATAATTCGGCTGGTATACCATCAGCTCCCGGGGCTTTGTTTTTCTTTAGCCGGTCTATAGCCTTCTCAACCTCTTCTATGCTTGGTGACGGCAACATAGGGTATTCGTCTTGAAGCAGTGGAGCCTCCACTTCTGCAGTGAGTTGACCATTTAGCAATTCATTAAAGTACACTTCCCATCGCTCCAGTATGCTTTGTGGATCGGTGATCAGATTTCCCTCTCCGTCCTTGCAGTATGTGCAGCGTGGTGTGTACTGCGTCATGTTTTGGATGGATTGGTAGAACTTCCGCGCCTGGTGCTGACCTCGCTCTCGGCTTTTTTCTATTTCACAGATTAAGTTCTTCTCCCAGGCTGATTTTTTCTGTCTGTGAAGCCGTTTTTCTATTCTTCTGAGCTCTTTATATTCTTCTTCGCGTGCCCGCGTTCTATGAGATTGCTGCATTGCTCGGTACGCAACATTCTTACGTTCAGTCGCTAGCTTGCATTCATCATCAAACCAGTCGTTCCGATTTCTACGACTGCTGCCTAAGATGGAGTTGGCAGTACTAATGACAGTATTCTTAAGGCGTGTCCACTTCTCATCTACGCCCAGCATACTGGCCCCAGGACTTACTCTCCCTAAATCAAGCGATTCTAGGGCGAGTCCTAACGCATTACCAAAGGTGTTACTGGCATTTTCATTGCGCAGGGCAGCCGTGTTGATTCGAACTTGATCGGCGGATGCAATACGTCTTCGCAAGGCAATCCGCCCTCGGAAGACCATACCAACAAGATAGTGATCCGAGTCGATATTGGCGCCTCGGTACGTTCGTACCGTCATCAAGTTCGAGTAGTGGCGACGGTCTATCAACACGTGGTCTATTTGGTTACGAGTGACTCCATCAGGTGATACCCAGGTGGCTTTGTAGATATCTTTTCGCGGGAACCTGGTACTCGCAACGACCATGTTTTTCGATGCTGCCAATTCTAAGACTCGAAGTCCATTGTCATTAGTGTTCTCATGCAAACTATGGGTGCCTGCGTAATGCCTGAATACCGGCTCCCGACCTATTTTTGCGTTCAAATCCCCAAGGATGATTTTTACGTCATACCTTGGACAGGCATTGAGGGTCCTCTCGACTTGTTCGTAGTAAGTCTCTTTTTCTTCGTCTGAGGACTCCTCCGTAGGTCCGTGAATGTTAATGAGGCTAATGTTCGTAAATTTGCCTCGCACGCGAAGGGTGCATAGCCTTTCGCTTATAGCGTTAAAGCCGATGATGGTAGACTTCATTTTTTCGCTGACTAGGAAGCCTACCCCGAGCACATGGTGTTTTGTATGACAGCTGTAGTATACGTCATATTCTTTCTTCTGTAAAACACCATTCCCTGTCCATCTGATTTCTTGTAGTGCTGTTATGTCAGCTCTATATTTTGACAGGGCATCGGCTAGCTGCTGAGCAGCTCGAGCTCTATAGAGCGATCGTACGTTCCATAAGAAAATTCGTAAATCGTTTTGCCGTTTTCGTTGCGTTGGTTGTCGTCGTGAGATCAGTCCGTTTCCGAGGCTTGTTGTCGGATTCGTAATTCTAAAATTTTACGGAACAGGGAATTAACCTGTTGCCAACCTGAGGAACTAGCCTGATCATATTAGCCAAACCTTTTTTAAAAGGCTTGTTACTAGCGGCCGCCGCAAAGAGGCTATGATCAGACTTCCACCAGTCCCGAATAGTTACGGCACGTGCATGTTTTCATATGCTACATGTTATTCCCCCTATTCGTCTGATGGCTGACCACCAGACATACCTTTATAAAAGTCGACCATTTTAAAATTCAAATGTAACCAAAACAAATGTGTAATTTATAATTTGTCTCAATAAAAATTGAATTGAATTGAATTGAATTGTGGGATCCACTTATAGGCAAATTAAAGCTTAACAGAATCAAAAGTAAAAACAAACACACAAATAAAAACAATCTGAAAACTGATGTTATTAGTTATGCATGCTCACAAACTCATATAAATTCACAACAACAACAATCACTGCAGTTGCAACAGGAATTACCATCTCAAACATTGCACCGGTACAAGGTACAATCTACGCACAAGAACATAAGTTTAAAGAAAAAAACAACACCCACCTGAAAGCCATCAGAAACCGGCATTGGAAGAACCAGAAATGAAGATGATTTTAAACGGCGCTGACTGGAATAATTTGTACAACTATTGTCAATAAGCAACAAAATAAAGAAGAGCTATAACTAATGAATCTTTTTAAATATCTACCTCATACAATACTTTATAAATGTTGTTAAACTCGGGCAGACGGCGTTAAGTCATGTCTTAAAATAAATGAATAATACTTTTTGTAAACTTGAAATTGGAAAATAAAAAAAAATATCTATCTATCTAGTGCAACCTAGTTGAAACGTCGGGAAACAAACATCAAAAATAAATTTGATATAAATAATTAATCGTGGTAAGTCCGTTAAATGTTTCGTGTATTTAAAACATGAGATCGTTAATGGATGAGCAACACTAATTCAAATCGGAGTCTGATGATGCTTGGCGGTGGCGGCCAAGAAATAGCTATAACTCCTGCCAAAAATAATGCTGGTGTACACAGGTTGTTTTTGTCTAATTCGACAACTTCTCGCTGTAAATTGAATAATGGAGCGAAAGCAACACAGCCTCACTGCTTTATGTCATCATACGAATCACCTTTCATTTTTAATAATAATTCTTATCTTATTAATTCCACTAATGACAATGTTGAACCATTTAGCGTAAGAAAAATGTTTTTTAATCTAAATAATCAATAATGTTCATTGGATGTAATATTTTAGCTATAGGTTTTTCATAAAATATTTATCTACCGTTAGTATTTAACGAAACTAAATTAATAAATAAAACTAAATAAATAAAATCAAAGTATTATTTTCACTTAATTATTTAAATTTCACTTAATTATTTAAACAATACTTTATGATTCAGCTCCAAACGGTTTTGTTCAGCTCATTACAAAAAATTACCAACACTCAAACAAAATTAATAAAAACTCAATAAATTAACGTCTAATAACCAAATAATTCAAATGACTTTTTCATTTTACTTAATTTTTTCCTTTTTTTAAAGATTTTTAAAGTGGCCTCAATCAAGTGACCCATTTATGTAAGTGCAGGGAACTAAGTCCCGGGAACCAAGTCCACCGAGGGATTAAGTTCCCACTTAGTGGGAACTATGTTCGCTTTATTGAATTGGACTTGGTTCCCATTCATGATGGCAATATATTACTTTCGTGAACATCAAAAGTTTGTTTTCAGATTGTCTGCTTGAAAAGATTACAAAAGTGTAAAGTGCAAAGCCCTATTATTTTGGCTTATATATATATATATTAAAGTTTTCCATCGACTTCTTTAAATAATTTTTATCGACCTGAATTAGTTTTTCTTTTTTCTTATTAAATTAAAATGGCATCCTTTTTCGGCAAATCACTAGGTTAAAACATATGAAGGTTCTTAAGAAAATATCCGAGCGTTCGCATTCGATGACTGGGTTAGAAGCACGCAAAATTGAACTAAGAGAATTATGGTCAAGATGATGATGATGAATTATTTTTTAATGATGATCTGCTTAATGATGATTGTGTGTGATCGATATGTGTATAATCTGCAATATTATTGATTTGATTACAGATTGGCTGAATGGATAAATGTTTAAGTTGTTTGATGAATAAACTGTAGATGTAGCTATGTGCTTGTTTAATACAAGTAACTTGATGATTATTCTGATAGATGGATGATAAAGATGGAATTCGATAATGTGGATGAAAATTGACATGCGGTATGTTGAAGAAAATTGTGTGCATGCACTACGTTGGTTTGCGAAGTGACACTCTCGATTTTTGATGGAATACTGATTTCGCTTGTATGTAGGTATATCCCGTGTGGATTTAAGAAGATCTTTTGGTGATTTTTCCAGCAGCTTGTCGATTAGTTGCCCTACTAAGAGTTTTCAATCGCCCTCTGGTGTTAATTTGACTTAAGGTAAATTGTATAAATTATTAATTATTTTTTAGATTTGCCATAAACAGTATGTGCAGTTGATTGGCGCTTAGGTTAGATGATCTGAGTGGTTTGAAATTGGATGAAATGTATGTACGTGTGGATGATTAACGAAATCAATTTTTTATGAAAATAAAAGGGTCGCAAGATATAGGGATCTGTAGTAATATACTACCCAGTACTATTATTTTTACACTTTGCGTATGGCAAGACTGACAGAGACAGATAGACAGACACGGACGTATAGCAGAATAGTAGGAAATATCACACGGCGACCGTGACAAACATTGATAATATTTTACAAAAAATTAAATTTGTGACAAAAACGAATAAAAATAAGTGAACAATACAGACTTTGAAATTTGGGCGCCCCTTTTTTTAATTAGTGAATATAAATTGCGATTAGTTTTGCTGGACCTATTTACTTTGCCTCTTAATCAAAAAAAAGTTAAGGTGACATTTACTCAATGAGCCACCGAGAAATTGAATGTTGTAAAGTACGTACTCTCTAACCTCCTGTGTCCATTACCCTATCACCTCATTTCATTTCATTTAACCCATAGCCATTTATAATTCCCATATTCATCATTTCCTTTAATTGCCCAACTCTTAACCACTTAAAATACCCACATCATCATTTCCTTTTAATTACCTACATAAATTTCATTCAACTCCATAGTCGCCAAACACGCGATCAACGATCGCTCCACTTAAACCAATTCACTTTCCCAATACATTAAACTTCTCCAATTTCATTGCCTAACGAAACCCAAAATTCCCAGATCATCATTTTGATTTTCCTATATCCAACAATCAATGCACTCCTATTTTTTCCCTTTTCAAACCTATTAAGCGTGCATTGATCCCAACCTCACATCACAACTACACACTGGCACACTGGTGCTGATGTTGCATGTTCTTTTTGTTCGGTCGCGTCGGATGACGAGCGATCGAAATGAGACACTCTGTTTTGGATCGTCGGATCGGTTATAACTATAATAATATAAAAATAAAGATATCTCTTCTGTGGATTTACATTTTAGATATTTTTCTGAGATCTGTTTGGTTTTAGGAATTAACTGACTTGTAATATTGTTAACAATTTGATAATAGATAACTAATAGATTAATAAACTGTTGAAAACAAAAAATGAAATACTTTTCTTTTCTTTAAGTGAACACACACACAAAACAATATAATGCTTAAAAAGGTAAGACCCCTTTTGAGGATCGTGCTTCTCGAATAGAAAATAAAAAAAGCACAACATAAAAATTGGTGTCAGATGTGGGGTTTGCCTGAGTGACAAGTGCAAAGTGTTAATAAACGAGAAAAAAAACAACAGCAAAAATAACTGGAAGTGGAAACCAAAAATAACAAGTGATACCATCCCTCTGCAAACTAAAAAAAAAATTCAAACAAAAACGAAACTCAAAACCAAGTTAAAAAAAAAATCTGAAATTCAGTGAAAAATAAAAGCCTATTAATCATCTTTAAACCAACTATCAGTGGGAGCACTGGTTCTAATGTATTGTGTTGCGTGTCCAAATCGTCGCGATTTAAAATTAGTTTTTCTCATCTAATTACTGCGTTTTAATTATAATTTTTGACAAATATCACTTTTTCTAGTGATATTTCATATATTCAATTTAAATTCATTATAAATAATTTGTTTAAATCCAGTGCGCAGTGAAAACAATTGTTTGATTAAATCATCCATATTTGTATTTATTTAATTTTAATTGTTTGATTCATTTGCGTTTGTGAGTAAGTGCTTTTAAGTGGTTCTGTGTATGTGTTCACCTTAAGTCAACATTACATTTCCCCTTAATTTGAGCTTTTCTCATTTTAATTTAAGTATTTTTTATTATTAATTTAACAAAAATCCAAAACATTTTTAGGAGCTTGGTAGCTCAATTGGATAATACTTCATTCTTTAGGTTAATTTAGTTTTATTAAGGTAAAGGGTAGTTTTAAGTTTTATATAAAAATGTCAAAGGAAAACGAGTTTTAAGGAATTTCTCGTTTAGTTTTAAATAATATTGAATTTTAATATAAGTTAGTCTTTACGCCGAAAGGCATTTTTTTTAATATAGTTATAGTATAATTAAGAGCGCCCGCATGGGGCCAGTAAGTTACTTAAGTTATTCTGTAAGCTAGTTTTTTAAGGTTTTTGTCTAGCATTTAAGTAGTTATAAGTTAAACTGAAAATAAAAATTGAATTTAAAAAAAAAAATACTTCATTCTCAGAAATTCGATTCGTGGGTTCGCATCCCACCGTCTGCAATATTTTTTTTTTATTTTTTTTTTTCTTCCCTTATTTTATCATTTTATTTTAATTTTTTTTTAACTAAAAACAATAATTTTTTATTGTTTTGTTTTTTATATCATTTTTATATAATTTTTTGATTTTGTTTTAATTCGCGATAATGGTTTGCTCTGCAACAGCCTCCCCTGATAGCTCAAACAATCAGCCTTTGTTTGCATGTTTTGGAACCTGTGGCAATCTTTATCAATCTTTATCATGCCAAATGTGTTGGTTCCACGAATGCATTCATTGAAAAAATAATAGCTTCGAAAATTGCCTTTTGGTACTGCACCGACTGCCGCAAAATATCCATTTCGCAGCTAGCTTTCAAGATGAATTCTTTCAAAGAAAACATATTAAACCTGTCTGCAGGGTTTGAGGACTTGCTTACAAATTTCAATACTGCAGTCTCAAACATATCCACTTTGTGTCCTTTAAATGATAAGGTTAACATATCAGCATCAACTGATGATCTGATCCAAGGACCTCCCCTTGCTTCTGTCTCATCAGTTGACAAAGATTTGTTTGCAGAATCCTCTTCATTTGCTAGTATTCTTCTTGCCCCAGTTTTTAAAAATGGTAAGAAGAGGGGACGAGAAAAATCAGTGATTAAAAATACGAGTCCTCCCCCAAAGCGAACCAATCTCAGGAGTTGTTCAAACCGTAATAATGCTTCGGTTTCATCTGGGCCATCTCAGACCGTAGGTCCCACTTTAATGCCTATTTCAGATATAGATGGTGATATGGATTGTGAAACCATATCGGATCCTCTTGTATCAACTGATTCTTGTCCTAGACCTATTGAGGCTGTCCCGAAAAGTCTATTTTTGTATCGCGTTTGAATCCAGATATTGTTGCTGATGATATTGTTTCCCATTTAGTATCTAACAAATGCATTCCTGACAAAGCGTCTATTTAATGCACGAAGATAAGCAAAGTAAATAGTTTCGTTTCTTCTTTTAAAATAGTTGCCAATCCCACACTTTTCGATTCAATCATTAACAATAATAACTGGCCAACTGAAGCTCTTGTAAAAGAATTCACAACTGTCAAAAAAACAGACCTCGGCGCGTTATATCGAAAAATTCGGCAGCAAAAAACTGAACAGGATTATCCTCTTTTATCAGAATGTTAGAGGGCTTCGCAGCAAAACTGCCAATTTATATACTAACTCCCAAGCTTTTTCACATGACATCTTTGTTTTAACAGAAACCTGGCTGAATTCTAGCTATTTGGACACAGAACTTTTCAATCAAGAGTTCTAAGTTTACAGAAAAGATCATGTTGATAAACCTAAAGAAGTAGGAGGTGGTGTTCTGATCGCTGTTCATAATCGTCTTTTATCAACGTCTATTTCTTTTCCATTTGTTATTTCTATTGACTTAGTATGTATCAAATTAACAATACAGTCTAAGCTAATATATGTTTTAAATGCATATATTCCACCAAAAAGTTCAATCGAATTGTATAATGAACTTGCTATGGCCTTAGATTTTATTATTGACTTGTCTTGCTCCAACAGCAATATTTTACTTCTCGGAGATTTTAATCTGCTCCATATAGAGTGGGTTCTTTCGGAAGATGGTTCTTATCAAGAAGCTACATCAACATCTTCACAAACAGAGCTTCTTTCTTTGGATGGTATTTATTCTACTGACTTACAGCAAGTAAGCTGTATTAAAAATTTTAAAAATCGAGTACTCGATTTAGTATTTTCTTCTGACGCTATTAGTACCATCCACCTCTGGACATATTTTTTGACCTGAGCAGCCATCTTCTTAATAATTGTTATCCACAAGACTGTTCAGATGTGTTTGATTTTCGTATGACAAATTTTCAGTTGCTTTCTGATGTTATAAGTAGATCTAATATTGAAAATATATTAGATTCTACAAATATTGACGATGCGGTAACTGGGCTTTATAATATACTCAGTAGGTGTATAAATAATTCTGTACCTACGAAAAGATCTAAAAATAATAATTTTTGTCACCCTTGGTATACACAAGAACTTAAATCTCTTCGAAACAAGAGAAATAAAGTAGGAAAAGTTTACATAAACACCCTTTCTCCAATAATCTTTGAACAGTATATAACCCTTTTTGAAGAATTTAAAAATCTTTCAAAAGCTTTATACTCCAACTATGTTAACGAAATGGGAATCTCTTTAAAACAGGACCCTAAAAGCTTTTGGCATTTTGTTAACTCGATGAATTATGAAAACTCTTCGGTACATTATCCCAGTGATATTTGCAATGCGTTTGCAAATAATTTTTCAAACTCCTTTGTTGACACTCATGTAAGTGTTGATAAAGATTTTTTTAAAGACGTGAACACCTACCCGCAAGTAAGTTTTAACACTATTCCTGTGGAACAAGATAGGGTCTTACACTTTTTGTCATTATTGAATGACGATTGCTCCTATGGCCCCGACGGTATACCCCCAATTATTCTGAAAAAGTGTAGTCGTGTATTAGTGCAGCCCTTGCGATTATTATTTAAGCTTTCGCTAAAGTCTGGGAAATTTCTATCATTCTGGAAGAAATCATTTCTCACTCCTGTTTTTAAAAAAGGCGACAAATTTGACATGAATAACTATAGACCTATTTCTAAATTGTCATGTATCCCTAAGCTTTTTGAACTGGTTGTATGTGATAGTCTTTTATTCTTTGGTAAGAACATTATATGTAAACAGCAACACGGTTTCGTGCAGAAAAGGTCTACTGTTACAAACCTTCTTACATTTTTACATAATTGTTCAAATGCAATAGAAAGTGGTTCTGAAGTTGATTGTATATACACAGATTTTTCTAAAGCATTTGACCAACTCAGCCATAATAATATTGTTTTAAAACTGCAATCATACGGTTTCCCTACTCTTTTTATATCTTGGATCAAATCCTACCTAGAAAATAGAACTTACCAGGTTAAATTTAGAAATTCCCTTTCTAATACTTTCGTTGCCCATTCAGGCGTACCCCAGGGAAGCCATTTGGGTCCATTCTTATTTATTCTTCCTATAAATGACGTTTCTTCTTTTATACGCTTAAGTGAGATTCTCATATTTGCAGATGATATGAAAATTTATAAATCAATCAAATCTCCCAATGATCATACTCTTTTGCAGGCTGATCTTGATAGTTTCAGTATTTGGTGTAATAAAAATGGGTTAACTCTTAATCCTATAAAATGCCAAACTATTACTTTCTCAAAGAAAAAAGTTCCAAGTGATTTTGAATATTGTATAACGCAAAATAAAATAAGTTGTGTTTTTAGTTTTAAGGACTTAATTTAGGAGTTAATTTCAGTGCTAATCTGGAACTTTCTGAACATGTTAACTTTATTGTAAAAAAGGCGAACTCTATGCTTGGATTCATAAAACGGTGGGCAAAGGAATTTAACGATCCATACGTTACCCTCTCTTTGTATAACTGTTATGTTAGGCCGCATCTTGAGTATGCCTCACAAGTATGGACCCTTTTCTATGAAATCCATAAGAAACGTATTGAATCAGTCCAGCATAATTTTATTCGCTTCGCTCTTAAAGGCCTTCCATGGGCTGATCCTTATAACCTGCCACCATACGAGCATCAGATAAGGCTTTTGCAGGTGCAATCTTTATATCAACGTAGAGTAAACAATGCCTTAATTTTTCTACATCAACTTATCTCTGGACAAATTGATTCGTCGGACCTGTTAGCCTTTATTGGTTTTAACTACCGCGGACGGTCGTACCATCTTCGAAGTTCTGAGCTTTTTAATATTGAACATCACAGAACCAATTATGGCATGCATGAGCCTCTAAACGCGGATGAGTAAGTTATAGAACTTGAATAGGGGTGTGTTGGATTTTAATTTAAATAAAAGTAATTTAAAAACTATTTTCAGAACCAGTGCTCCACGATCCTAAATGTTTCTGTGTCATTTTGTTTAATTTTGACTTTATATGTTTTCATGTTTTTATGTGCATGTGTTTTTGTTTTTGTTGCATTGTGCTTATGAACAACTAACACCTGCACTAAGTGATGAGCCAGTGGGACACATTATATGTGTTTGCAAATCTTCTTTCATCTGCTGATGCTTGCTTTAAGCTCCATTTGAATAAGATCTGATAGTGTAAAAAAAAAAAAACTATCATCTTTATCATTCATCTTTAATCCAACCAATATATCAACCATTCATCTTTAAACATCTTACAACTTTAGTCACTACCATACTAATTCTAATAGAGGCAAGAAAAAAAAATTATTAAAAAAAAAAAAAAATATTGTAAAAAAAAATATATAATATTTATTACTTTTATTAACCTAAATTTTTTTTATGAATTCGAATAAAATTTTTTTTTAATATTTTTTTTTTTTTTATAATTACTTATGTCCGAAAGCGAAGATTGTTTTTTATAAATAATTAATGTATACATACATATGTCTGGAAATGAAATTGATTTAACTGACGAATCCGATTCAAACTTGTCCGATACCGATAGCTCGTCAAACGAATCAAAGTAAAACGCGTCCGATACAGTCTCCGACTCTCCTTCCAATAATTCTCCTTCCTCTCATTCTACTCCCAATAAATTATTAAATATGCCCCCAAAACTAGATAGATCTTTTGCCGTCAAATTAATTCCAGAATTTGATGGGAACAGAGCAAATCTACACAAATTTCTATATGCGTGTGATTTGATATCCGAAGACTTCCGCTTCCGAAATTCCAGTCCTTCTCCTTATTATGAAAACTAAATTAACTGGCCCAGCTTCCGAAATTCCAGTCCTTCTCCTTATTATGAAAACTAAATTAACTGGCCCAGCTTATAATATAGTGGAGTATACGGAATTTACCTCCTGGGAATCCCTCAAGGAAAAATTAATACAACAGTTTCTTGAAACAAAATCTCTGTCCCAACTTCAGTTGGAACTAATATACAAACAAATGAGACAGTGCGTCCTTACTCTAATAGATTGGTACAAACAATTGCAAATCTGAACGATGCTTTCATAGCTAGCGAAGGATCAGAAAGTTCTAGCGTTATTATGAATCTCAACAGTAAAACTGCTTTAAAAGCATTTGAGAGAGGTCTTAATCCTAGAATAAGTCTCATTATTAAAGCTTCGAGATTCACTACTCTGACGGAAGCTATAGAAGCTGCCGTCTTAGAAGAGAAAAGTGGTTTCTCATATAACAACCAAACCAATCACAACCCAAACCCAAAAACCCTACCTCTTGCAATTTTTGTAAATAAGGACATAGCATCGAACAATGCTACTTAAAGAAAAGTAAGGAACAGCTTCCTTCTTTTAAAAGTGAGGTTAGGAAATAACTATTACTTGTAGTTACTGTAAGAATCTCGGGCATCATATAAATGTCGACTAAGGGAGTATAATAATGATAAACAAACCAATACCAATTCCTTTTCCCCTTCGACAGCAAACATACATTCGGAAAACCGTTCAGGGTCCAAAACCAGTGGCAGGTTTCGTACCCAAACCCAATTTTTTCTCGCCACACATCTTAAACATAAATTTAAAAAATAATATAAGTAGAGTAGATTCCATTTAACTTTCTTTTGAAAATTTGCTAAATCCTAAACCTTCAAAATTCCTAATAGATGGCGGTAGCGAAATTTGTCTGATTAAAATAGATAAAATGAAACCAGAACTACCCGTGGATTCTGATATAATTCATTCCCTATCTGGTATAACTTATTCTGTTATCCGTAACAAAGAAGTTATACAACTTCTTATTAATCTTCCTAAAAACGTTACAATTTCTTACCCTTTACGATGGAATACTAGTTATAGATAACAATTTTCTGGACGACCATAAAGCTCAAATAAATTATGGCACCAAAATACTTACCTTCTAATGGGAAAATTATCTAATCGACTATGATCTAATTCCTTCTAATCTAGTTAATATTCCTCCTAGATCCGAAATTATTGTTCCAATCCTCAAGGAAATTAATGTGGATAGCATTTGTCTCTCCCAACAATTTCCTAATGGATTATAAATTGGCAATAGCATTATCCCTGCCAATAGTTCGATCTCTTACATATCATTCGTTAATTCCTCTGAATCCCCCATTGAGTTTATTACTGATGATATAGTATTTGACGAAGTCTCTAATTACAATATTTTACAAATTCAACACTATCCTGCTTCTTATGAAAGAATTAAAACTATACAAGAACTAGTGGTGACTGACCACATGACCAAAAACGAAAAGGACTCTATTTTAGATTTATGCTGCTTGTACAGTGACTATATTTTTTATAAAAGGAGATAAATTAACCCATACCTCTTCTGTACAACATCCAATAATAACTCAAGATGCTACACCTACATATATAAAACAGTACAGGTTGCCGGAAGCACAACGACAAGAAGTAAAGAAACAAATTCATGAGATGATGGACGATAATATTATCCAACCATCGAATAGTCCGTGGTATTTCCCACTTTTCGTCGTTCCGAAAAAACCTGATAAAGATGGTACCAAGAAATGGAGAATCGTTGTTGATTTTCGCAAACTTAACAACAAAACCAGAAGCATCTCCTTCATCTACAAATCATAACTATAATTCTTCTTCAAATCCTTCAACATCTTCAAATACAAACTCTAATTCTTTAAAATCCAGTTCTAATTCTTGTTCAACGCCTTTAATCATAACTACTAATTCTTCGAATATTCTTTCATCAAAACCAGATTTGTCAGAAAATGAAATCAAAACTATTTTTAAGGAATTTCATCTAAATCCCATTGGAGGACACTGTGGTGTCAACAGAACCTTTAAACGTATAAGATTATATCATAGTTGGAAAAATATGTTTCAAGATATAAAAAACTACATTAAAAATTGCGAACTCTCTCAGAAAAACAAAGAAACAAAATACACCATGGAACCTATGGTTATAACTTCAACTTCTAAATACCCCTTCAAAAAAATTTCTATCGATATCGTTGGTTCTTATCCTATATTTAATAATAATAATAAATATCTTTTAACATTCATCGATGATCTTACTAAATACACTGACGCAATCCCTTTACCAAATCAAGAGACTAATACAATCGCCGAAGGATTCGTCAAAGAAATAATATTTCGATATGCCACACCCAAATACGTATTGTCAGATCAAGGCCAAAATTTCCTAAGCGATGTATTCAGAAATGTATGCGAAATTCTTAAAATTACTAAACTCTAAACTACTGCATACCGACCACAATCAAATGGCTCTTGCGAAAGAAGTCACAGAATCTTCGTGGAATATCTCCGTTGTTTTATCAATAAATCTCAAGACGATTGGGATAGCTGGATTAAATATGCCGTTTTCGTACACAATACGACTCCCAACACTTCAACGTCGTGCACTCCATTCGAACTTATGTACGGTAGGCAAATTGAACTTCCTTCTAGTGCAACAAAAAACCCAGAAATCTATTACAATTACGATTTGTATGAATGAGCTTAAATCAAGGCTTCAACATTGTAATTGTAATTGTAATTGTTTATTCAATATAATTCTTAGTACAAATAAGATGAAAATCTTTTGAGAAATGCACAAGCTTAATCTTAAAATATAAATGGAAAATAATATAGAAAAATAAGTAACATAACATAATAATACCTTATATCACAAAATCGCTAGAGTCAAACTTCTCAAGAGTAAGGAATCTTCAAAACTTCATTATGATAAAAAACGAAATCCTGGAGACTTTCAGATAGGAACGTTTATTCAACTCAAAAATGAAAGTAATCAAAAAAATAAAAACAAAAAGCTTCTTCCCCTTTGGTGAGGACCCTACGAAATCTTATCCAAGTAAGGAAAAACTCAAATAGTAACAACATTATAAATAAATCCTTGCTTCACCTAAGCGAAATTCTTACGATGTTCAACTGTTTATCAGAATACAACTATTCAACCAAAGATCACCTCCAAGACGCTATTTACTCCGCAGCCCATGAAAAACTTCATTCATATCTTATTGATCCTTCTAAACTCACCGAAGAAATTAAAAAGATACAATTACTCCTTCCAGAAGAAAATCGTTTACCACTTCCTCTACAAGAGCAATATATAGACACACTTTTTAATCTCTTAGAAACTCATATTTACTACATTGACAACCAAATTAATTTTGTATTAAAGATTCCTCTTCCAAAAACTATAATGTTTATAAAATGACTAGTATACCAAATCTCATCGAAAACAAAAACTATGCAATTATAATACCCTAAAAACCTTTCCTTATCGTATACAAGAACTAGTGGCGACTGACCACATGACCAAAAACGAAAAGGACTCTATTTTTGATTTATGCTGCTTGTACAGTGACTATTTTTTTTATAAAAGGAGATAAATTAACCCATACCTCTTCTGTACAACATCCAATAATAACTCAAGATGCTACACCTACATATATAAAACAGTACAGGTTGCCGGAAGCACAACGACAAGAAGTAAAGAAACAAATTCATGAGATGATGGACGATAATAGTATCCAACCATCGAATAGTTCGTGGGATTTCCCACTTATCGTCGTTCCGAAAAAACCTGATAAAGATGATACCAAGAAATGGACAATCGTTGTTGATTTTCGCAAACTTAACGACAAAACCAGAAGCATCTCCTTCATCTACAAATCATAACTATAATTCTTCTTCAAGTACTTCAACATCTTCAAATACAAACTCTAATTCTTTAAAATCCAGTTCTAATTCTTGTTCAACGCCTTTAATCATGACTACTAGTTCTTCGAATATTCTTTCATCAAAACCAGATTTGTCAGAAAATGAAATCAAAACTATTTTTAAGGAATTTCATCTAAATCCCATTGGAGGACACTGTGGTGTCAACAGAACCTTTAAACGTATAAGATTATATCATAGTTGGAAAAATATGTTTCAAGATATAAAAAACTACATTAAAAATTGCGAACTATGTCAGAAAAACAAAGAAACAAAATACACCATGGAACCTATGGTTATAACTTCAACTTCCAAATACCCCTTCAAAAAAATTTCTATCGATATCGTTGGTTCTTATCCTATATTTAATAATAATAATAAATATCTTTTAACATTCATCGATGATCTTACTAAATACACTGACGCAATCCCTTTACCATATCAAGAGACTAATACAATCGCCGAAGCATTCGTCAAGGAAATAATATTTCGATAAGGCACACCCAAATACGTGTTGTCAGATCAAGGCCAAAATTTCCTAAGCGATATATTCAAAAATGTATGCGAACTTCTTAAAATTACTAAACTCTAAACTACTGCATACCGACCAATCAAATGGCTCTTGCGAAAGAAGTCACAGAATCTTCGTGGAATATCTCCGTTGTTTTATCAATAAATCTCAAGACGATTGGGATAGCTGGATTAAATATGCCGTTTTCGTACACAATACGACTCCCAACACTTCAACGTCGTGCACTCCATTCGAACTTATGTACGGTAGGCAAATTGAACTTCCTTCTAGTGCAACAAAAAACCCAGAAATCTATTACAATTACGATTTGTATGAATGAGCTTAAATCAAGTCTTCAGCATTGTAATTGTAATTGTAAAAGTCCCCAACAATAGAATAAATTTTTTTTTAAGTTAATTAAAATCTTCAATCTCAATATTCTTTCCAGAAATGGAGAAGCCTATGATTGCAATCCTCATCTTTAAAATAATCCTGAGTAACTCAATGATGATCAACCACGAGCAACCATATGAAATCGTCGACTTGAAAAACAAGACGGGAATATACTACGAACACGTTGGTAACCTTAAGCTTTTCTCTTACCATTGGAACTTACTCATATATACTAACCACCGATCTAAACCTTCAATAAAATTCTATCTTACTGACCTTCGGAAAAAAATTATCCCCTCTTGCGAACAACTTGCAAACAACTTCTTTCTTCTTAGGAACCACCATTAAACCTCGAATAAAACAAAGAGGATTAATAAATGCAATTGGTTCTATATCAAAGCAATTATTTACCACCCGAGGATGCACAAACTTTCTCTCGTCACATAAATAAACTTAACCAACAACAACATTATGACTCCCAACTAAACGAAAAACAAATTTCAATATCAAAAAATATCGTCCATCAATTAAACCTTACAAACGACCAAATTATTAAAATAGAAGAAAAAATTGAAGAAACCAGTAAAATCATTAATCAAATAAGCAAAAACTCAAAAAGTAACAACATTATAAATAAATCCTTGCTTCACCTAAGCGAACTTCTTACGATGTTCAACTCTTTATCAGAATACATTTATTCAACCAAAGATCACCTCCAAGACGCTATTTACTCCGCAGCCCATGAAAAACTTCATTCATATCTTATTGATCCTTCTAAACTCACCGAAGAAATTAAAAAGATACAATTACTCCTTCCAGAAGAAAATCGTTTACCACTTCCTCTACAAGAGCAATATATAGACAAACTTTTTAATCTCTTAGAAACTCATATTTACTACATTGACAACCAAATTAATTTTGTATTAAAGATTCCTCTTCCAAAAACTATAATGTTTATAAAATGACTAGTATACCAAATCTCATCGAAAACAAAAACTATGCAATTATAATACCCTAAAAACCTTTCCTTATCGTAGACTCATAAAAACAATCGTATTTTCTCTATGGTAACCACGACTTAGACAAACAACTACAAATAATAATTATCTTTGCGAAAGAAACGCACCAATCCTTTTTACATCATCAAGCAGTGCCTGCGAACTGAATTTACTTTCCATTATTTATTTATTTAGCAACAAACACCACAGAAGGAAGGGGATAGGACCCCCTCCCGTCTAAAGTTGATTGTTTAACTTTATTTGCTTTATACAAGCAAACACTTAGAAACTAACAATAACAACTTAAGTCTAAAAATTCTTAAATCTAAAGAAAGCTAGGTAGGGTTGGAGGTTCTGTAGAGGGAGGTTTTTAAGGAATCTTTGCTTTGGTGGAAGTCGAAAAAGCTTTGCATTGTATTGGTTAACCGTAGCATGCGGGTTATTCGTAGCATGGCGAATAACAACGAAGATTATTGGGATTGGTCTGGAGGGTAATTTTTTGGAGGAGCGCGGGGCAATCGATATTTCCGGCTAATAGCTGTTGAATAAAGACAATGTCAGCCACTTGATCAAGTGTTTGCATATCAATTAGCCTTAGGCGGTTTACGTATGGAGGGCGGTTGTATCGACGTAGAAATCTTCGTTGAACAGCTTCAAAACGACTGGAGCGAGAGATGTAGTAGGGTGACCAGACTTGGCTAGCATATTCAAGAAGGGGCCTTACAAAAGCAACATAGAGAGTTTTAGTTACATAAGGATCGAAAAATTCTTTTGACCAACGTTTTACAAAACCAAGCGCGGAGTTAGCTCTGTTTATAGAGGAGTCTTAGTGAGATCGAAAATTCAATTCCTTGTCACAGATAACTCCAAGATCACGTAGGGAATCAACTGGGGAGACGGGTACCTACATTGTTGATAAAATACCTTCTGGAAGGGAGAGGTGAAAAAATTATTGCTTGGCACTTGCTCACATTCAGTTCGAGAAAATTTTTCAGACACCAAGTTGAATACCCATTAAGATCATTTTGGAGAAGACAGGAGTCAGAAGGGGAGGAAATAAGAATATAGATTTTCTTGTCGTCTGCGTAAATAGATATCAAAGAGTCGTTTATGACGAAGTCGACATCGTTGATGGTTAAAATAAATATCAGTGGGCCGAGATGGCTGCCTTGCGGGACACCAGAGGTGGCTAGAATTGAATCCGATTCAGAAGATCTGAAGATAACTTTGTACTTGCAGTCTTTTAAGTAAGATTGGATCCATGCTATAAATATTGGTTGAAAGCCTAGAGCATTAAGCTTTAAGAGAATTAAAGAATGAGAAATTTTATCAAAGGGGTTGCTAAGATCAGTTGCAATTACATCAACTTCCTTGCCATCTTCGAGATCGCATTAAGCACCGGAAACAAATTCTACTAAATTGGTAGTAGTTGATTTGCCTTTCAGAAAACCATGTTGTTTAGGTGATACAAGTTGCTAACAATGAAACAGCATTGTATCGTATATAAGGCTTTCGAAAAGTTTCGGAATACAGGAGAGTTTGGCGATTGGACGGTAGTTGGAAATTTCTTTCTTCAGGCCTTTTTTATGAATAGGGACTATAAACGAATTTTTCCAGAGAGAAGGAAAAATTCCTTGTGAAATTGAAAGCTAAAATATGGCTGTCCGAAGTTTCACATAATTAGAACAAAATTTTTTAAGTATTATAGCAGGAATCCCATCTGGACCCGCAGAATAATCCTCTTTCTTTTGCGTGCATTTGCTTAGATAAGAGAAATATTCTAAGTCGGGCTTTAAGGTGCTCGTGGAAAAAGACTGACTGATAAACTGGGCGAACAAGTTAGCAATTATTTTACAATCATCTGAACTAGTATTCAAAAATGTTAAGGTAGAAAGGGTAGCTATCAGATTTACGTTTGGCATTAATAAAGTGAAGAAATGATTTAGGGTCAATCAATATGTTAGATTGCATTTGATTTAGGTATTCGTTGTAAAGAGAATCACAAAGTTCGGAAAATTTTTTACTGCTGTTCAGATAGTTAGTAAAGTCGAAACCAGAACGCAAAGTAAGGTAAATTGGCCAAAGTTTTTTACTTTTATTTATCAAAGACCGTAGCTCACTATTGTACCACGAGGGGGATGAAGAGGTGTTCTTATGGCGAATAACAGGAACAGATTGAGAAAGACAGCTAAACACGCTAAAGTAAAAATTAGATAAGGCTAATTCTATAATTCAAAACCCAAGGTTTTGAGCGATGCTGTCGAAATCAACGGAGGCTAATAAGTTGTTAAGTTTACGGAAGTTAGCTTTACAAAAATTGAAAGACAAAGGGCTCTCAGTCAGGGTTGAATTATGGGGATAATCATAAGAGAATGTGAGGAAAAGGGGAGCGTGTTAGGCATCTAATTTAGAAAGGAGATGGTTACTTGCAGTAACGACACAATTGTCTGCGTCAGAAGAAAACAAAAGGTCAAGCTGACGTCCCAAATAATTTTTAACGCCACTTAATTGGAAAAGGTCTGAGTCTACCAAGCAGTCGGTAAAGAGGATTTCTTTATCTGAAGAGGGATTGAGAGCTGTATAGTAAGATTCCTCATCAGAAAGAACCCATTGAAGATTAGGAAAATTGAAATCTCCTACGACTAAAACAATATCGGAAGGATCAGCTGCTTCAAAAATGGAATCAAAAGCATCTACTGCAAGCTGATAAGATTGTATAGGCTGTGATGTACTGATATAACAGCAGATCGTGAAAATGGTAATTTTACATAGTTTAGATTTAGTCTTCAAGTTAGGGACGAAAATAGTTTTTGACATTTCTGCGGGTACTTTGAAGGTATTGTTAATTGAAAACACATGGGTTTGTTTTATTAACAATTTATAGTTCTTTATTCTTACTAAAGACGGAGAGATAATATTTCTACCACTTGATTCTATTTGGTTTTTCTTACAATGACATTTATATATTCTTAATGCTAGGGTGGCCAACTTTATACAAACAAAAGTGTGTTCAGAAATACAACTGAATTTTCTCTCTGTGGTGCCATCTGTCTTTGAGTTTTATAAAATTATTGACTAGAAACATTGCCAATACAACACTCCCCTCCCAGTGAAACTAATATGTTTCACGAAGTCAACTGTATGAGACAATTGTAAACTTTTTTCGAAGTTTAATCTGTCACATAAAGTCGTCGTGGAACAATTTTTCTTTAAAAAAAATATGAGCTGAAATATGGTTTGATTCGATCGATAGAAACTGAGTAATTTTTCCCGAATTTATCTACAATGATTTGTTTTCGAAGCTTTCTAATTACTCTGAATGGACCTTCGTATGGGGATTCCATACTTTTTCTTACTTTGTCGCTTCTGATCAAGATCTGGTCGCAAGTGTTTAGACTACTAGGAATATATACGCGTTTTGTTGTTTTTCTCGTGGAAAGTTCAAATGGTTTAATGTTTTTGAAGAATCGTTTGAGTTGTTCAATGAAGTTGTGTTCATTTGTGTTCTCAGAAGAACAGATGGATAAGTCTAAGGGCAATTTGACATTTTCTCCGTATAGGAGTTCGGAAGGTGTATAATTGAGATCATCTTTAATCGTCGTACGTATTCCGAGAAGAATGATTGGAAGTTGTTGTGACCAGTGAATTTTGTCACCAGAAGCACGAATCGAAGTTTTTAATTGACGATGAAATCTCTCAACCATACCATTCGCTTGAGGGTGGTACGCTGAGGTTCGAATTCGGTTTGTTTCTAAGAGCTTGGTTAATTCTTTAAACAACTTTGATTCAAATTGTGAACCTTGGTCCGTTGTTATTATATTCGGAACACCGAATCTTGGCACGTGTTCTTGAACGTAAGTTCTTGCAATTGTTTCTGAGTTGATGTCTGTTTTTGGGTAGGCCTCGGGCCACCTAGAAAATCGATCGATGACGGTTAAAATATACTTTTTTTCGTTGGATGGTGGGAGTGGTCCTACGATATCCATGTGGATATGTTGGAATCGACCAGGTGGAATGGGGATTTGTTCCAGTTCTGATTTTGTATGTCTTTGTATTTTTCTTTTTGACAATCTTTGCACGCTTTTGCCCAGAAGTTTATGTCATGATTCATTTTTTGCCAAAAATACATTTTAGTGATTTTCTTTCGAGTGGCTCGAACTCCGGGGTGTGCTATGGAATGAATTTTTTTGAAAATTATTTTTCTGAGTGTTTTTGGGACGTATGGTCGAATTTGTTGGGTGGATGTTTCACACCAAAGATTTACGTTTAAGGCTGGTATATTTATTGATTCGAGTTTGACTTTTGAATTTGGATTTGGATTTTTTCTCAATGACGATAATTCTTCGTCGATGGTTTGTGTCTTCGCTATGTCTTCAACGTTTTTTGGCGTTTTGCTTTCAATTTCGTCAGTGTTTGGACGAGAGAGCGTGTCAGCGACGACGTTAAGTGAACCTTTGACGAATCTAATGTCACTGGTGAATTGTGAAATCAGGTCCAAATGGCGTTCTTGCCTCGGACTGCGTTTTGCTTTAGTAAAAAGTGCGGTTGTGAGCGGTTTGTGATCTGTGAGAACACAAAAATCTTGCCCTTCGACGAAATTTTAAAATTGAAGGATTGAAAGATATATTAATAGTAATTCTCGATCAAAAGCAGAGTACCTCGTTTGTGATGGAGACAGTTTTTGACTGAAAAATGCTATGGGCTCCCAGTACTCACCGTTTTGCTGTTGCAGAACCGCTCCAATGTCCGTGTTGGGCGAATCAGTCGTGATACTGAGCTTTGCGTTTTCACGAGGATGGTTGAGTAGGGTTATTTTTGCTAATTCTGATTTTGCCTTGGAGAAGGCTTCTTGGCAATTTGGAGGCCAAGTAAAATTTGTCTTGCTGTTTTTGTCAAGGCTTGAAAGATGATCATATATTGGCGCTAGAATGCGAGCTAGGTGAGGTATAAATCGGTGATAGTAGTTCACCATACCCACGAAACGCTGAGCACTTTTAATTGAAGTCGGTTGAGGGAAATTGTTAATCGCTTCAACTCTTTTTTGTGAGGGTTGAATGCCTTCTTTTGAAATGTCAAAACCTAAGAATTAAAGTTTTGAGACACCAAAAACGCATTTTGAGGCTTTGATTCGCAGACCGTATTCTTCTAAACGCTGAAAGAGGGTTCTTAAATGTTTTTTGTGTTCTTTAGAGGATTTGCTGCCGACTAAAATGTCGTCTACAAAAACCCACACGAAATCGAGATTTTTTGTTACTTGAGACATGAAACGTTGAAACGTTTGGGCCGCATTTCGTAGCCCAAATGGCATACGTAGAAATTCGAATAGCCCAAAGGGCGTCGTAATAGCTGTTTTGTTGATGTCGTCTTCTGCCACGGGAATGTTGTGGTAAGCACGAATAAGGTCAACTTTTGAAAAAATAGTGCAACCGTGTAAGTTTGCGTTGCAGTCATGGATGTGAGGCAGTGGATTTCGATCGGGAATTGTGGCGGCGTTCAGCCGTCGATAATCACCACAAGGCCTCCAATCGTTTGCTTCGTGTTTGGCTGCCATATGTAGAGGTGATGCGCATGGAGATGAAGATGGTCGACAAATGCCGATTTGCACCATGTAATAAAATTCCTCTTTGGCTATTTTAAACTTAACGTTGTTTAGACGTCTGGGTTGCGAATTAGGTAATGGGCCTTTGGTGAGTATGTGATGCACCACTGAGTGTTTTACGGGGAGGGTAAGATCGGGTGGATGCATTAGCGAAATGAATTCTTTTAATATAAAATTGTATTGTGTTTCAATGGCGAAAAACCTAGTACTGACAACGTTTTATCGGCAGGGTGTGCCTATTACGCTTGATTTCGTGATGAGTCTGGAGTTTTTGATGTCTATAATTAAACCGGTCTGTTTTAAAAAATCTACACCTATGATAGGTTTAGTGACAGAAGCGATGATAAACGTGTGGTTGAATACTTTTCGAAAACCAAGTGTTGTTTTGAGGTATTTTGTACCGAAAACTTCTATTTTTGAGCCATTGGCTGCAAAAATTATTTGATCAGGTTTTTTCTGAATGGTTTTTGTAACTTTACCAATATTGTAATTAAAAACACTTGGTGGTATTGCAGAGACATCTGAACCAGAATCGATTAAAAAGGTTAAGTTTGAAATTAGATCTTTTATGAAGATGCGGCTTTGAACACTATGACTACTACCGTCATTTGCCGCATTAATGACAGTAGAATCTAGTTCGGGGAATTGCCTTTATTAAAACTGCAGGGGGTTGTGCATTTTACTGCGCGTTTTCCGTACCTCTTATGGAACCAGCACATGGTTGTTTGAGGTTTTCTAGAGTTTGACCTGGATCTTTGAAAGTTATTCGAAAAAGTCGGTCTTTTGAAGTTCCGTGAAGGGCGTTGATTGAAATTGAGGTTGGATAGCATTGATTTTATTTCGCTGATTTCACTTTGTAAATTATTGTTTGCACTAGTGAGTTCATTTATTGTTCTTTCAGATTGCAGAGAAATATTCAGAGAAGAGTTTTGTTGCTGATAGACTTCGTAAATTTCGTCGGCCATTTTGAGTAAAACGTCTATTTTTGTTTCTGCAGAAGATTTTATTGAAGCTTGTACGAGAGCGGGCAGACGTCGTCGCCATAGTTCAACTATGAGACTTTCTGTTACAATCATAGATTGTCCAGCCAAAGTCTGGAGTTTTCTGTAAAACTCAGACGGCTTTTTGTCCCCCATTTCCTCGCCTGATAATAATGCTTCTATGCGTTTACTCTCGCTCATAGAGTGTCGGTCAATTAAAGCTTTCATTAAATTAGCGTATGGCGTGGTTGACTCTTGTACTAGGATATCATAAACACTTGCGGCCACGTCTTGAGGAAGGGCTTGTACTACGTAGTGAAATTTTGTTTGATCTGTAGTTATATTTCGAGTTAAAAATTGAGACTCGATCTGAATGAACCATATTGCAGGCATTTTTGTCCAAAATTCTGGTAATTTAATTGAAATCGCGTTTACTAACCCTGATGTGGGTGCGGGGGGTGTTGGCCTGTCTGCCTGCGGTGCAGTTGTTGGAGAATTGTTGTCATCAGTCATTTTAATTGCTTTTGTGAAACCGATTCGAAAGTGATATTTTTAAAAAAATGATAAACCCTTATTTAAATTTTAAGTCCAGAGGGCCAGAGAGAGAATTCATTTGTTTACAAATGAGATTTGAGAAAAGAAATAATTTAATTATTTAAAATTCTCGAACTGATAGAAGTGTTTTTTTTGGAAATCAGTATTGTAATTTAAAACTATGTTATTTAAAACTATTAGTTTTTGAAGAAGAAAAAATTTTATCTTAACTAAAATGTTGGTGAGTATAATAGTTATATATATAATTTTTTGGATAAGTAACAAGTTCAATTCAATTCAATTCAATTTATTAGTATCAGGTGTACAAGTAAGACTATAAGTCTTTTATAGTACTTAACATATGGACAGCTAATTCAATTTTGTATAAATTAAGAACAAAAGATATTATAAATAATATTTAAATATAGAAATTAACAAAAAATATGTTATTATTACCTACGTATTATAATAAATAATTAGCAACAAAAAGTAGATATACAATTTATAATTTATTTTTATTTTTGGTACCTACATAAATGAAAGAAAAATAAAAATTATCAATGAACAAATACATAAAAGAATAACATTTTACAAGTTTCCAAATTGCTGTTTTTTAAAATTAGCGAAAATTCATATAAATGGCTTTTTTAAATTGGGAGTTTTTTACTATTTTCTTTATTACCACTGGCAGAGAGTTCCAAAGACTGATAGCATATACAAAAAAAAGTCTAGATGAATTTAAGTAGTTATGGGGATGAGTAATTAAGTTGAGGGTTCGAGTCGAGTGCGCAAAGCGGAGTTTATCAAATAGATATTTTGGGGTTTTATTATAAATAATTTTATGCAAAAAGATACAACATCTTGCTTCTAAAAACTGTTGAAAGGTACATCCAAGAACGCGTTGATGAAATTGAGAGACATGGTCAAGTCGTCGTAGACCAAAGGCATACCTTACCATGCAACTAGTAGTTTGTGGAGAGAATGAGAGTCTGGTTTGCAGTACACGACAGCGGCATAGTCAATGATAGGAAGTAGCAATGATTTAATCAGTCTTATCTTAGTGTCAACAGGTGTCAAATTACAAAAAAGGTTTAATTTTCTAAGACCCCCATATATACGGCCAACAGAAAGATTTATATGATCATTTCCAGAAAGTGAACGATCAATCTTAAATCCAAGACTAGTCACAGTATCCATAAACAAAAGCTGAGATTGCGATAAGAAAATTGGTAAAAGGTTTATGGTATCAAATTTCTTTTTAGAAATAGCAATTAGTTGGGATTTGGCCGGATTTAGAGTCAGACCATTACACAGTGACCAATTGTAGATACTTGAAAGGTCTTCGTTTATTTTACATACCAGTTCCTTTAATAAGTTGAAAGGTTTAGACAAATATAGTTGAACATCATCAGCATAGAGATGTAATGTTACATGTTGGCACACTTGAGGAAGGTCATTTATATACATACAAAACAATAAGGGGCCCAATATAGAACCCTGTGGAACTCCAGAACACATTTCAATTGATTCGGACAAACAATCGCCAACTAAAACTCTTTGAATTCGATTTACCAAATAGTCATGAACCAATCTTGTCGCCCTTTCACTAAAACCAAAATATAAACAGAGTTTAGCACACAAGGTATCATGGTCAACACAGTCGAAGGCTTTTGAAAAATCCAACAAACATAGAATCGTCAAATTATTTTGATCGTACTGTTCTCTTACATCATCAATAACCTTGACGATTGCTGTAGTGCAGCTATGACCAGCACGAAATCCCGACTGTATCGATGAAAGCAAGTTATGGTTTTTAATGTGGTCAGAAATTTGATTCGCTAAAACCTTTTCAAAGATCTTGGACAGGCAAGGCAGAATACTTATGGGCGGAAATCAGAACAAGATGAAGGATGTGGCTTTTTGGGGACAGGAATAACTTTAGCATGTTTCCAACAATTAGGAAATGATGACGTATATATGCAAAAGTTAACAATGTGGGTAAAGCTGGATATAATTTGTGGTAATAGCATTTTTATAAAACATATCGGAATGCCATCTTCACCAACAGAGTTAGATTTGAGAGAACGAATGTATATAAGTACATCATTCTCAGAAACAACATCAAAGTCAAAACCATCTGAAGTCTGATATAAAGCCATGTTGTTAGGGACAAAGTTCGAAGTATTTGAATTGTTGGATGCAAAAGCATTGTTCAAATCATTTGGATCTGGAAAATTGTTAAGGACTTCTTTTTTTCCTATGCCAATAGAACGGAGACTACTCCATAGCTTCCGTGAAGACTGGTTTATATTAAGTTTAGACAAAAAGTATCTTTTTTTAGCTCTACGAGTAACTAAAGATGAATAGTTTCGAGCTCGGCAAAATATCTCCCAGTTAATGGAGTTAGGGAGATGTTTCCATTTACAATACAATTTACGGCGATTTTTTATTGAACTTAGTACTTCAGAGGTGAACCACGGACACTTTGTATTGCGAATAGAAACAGTCTTCAAAGGAATATGCTTTTCATACAAATCAAGTAACAAATATTGAAGAAAGTAAATTTTATCATTAGCACTATAAAAACTATTGCATAAACCCCAAGGAACATTATTCGCTTCCAAATTTAGGGCTTCCATATTTACAGAATTGAAATCGCGGTAATGAAATGTAGATGAAGAAATAGTACGAGAGAAGTCAATGTTGTAGTTGCAGAAGAGCAAATCATGATCTGATATTCCCTCAAGAGACAGTTGATCCATAAGGAGAACATCAGACAAGTCAGAGACAATCATCAAGTCAAGAAGGCTTGGAGCAGAATTAGGACCGAAACGGGAAGCATGGGAATTCGCTATATAGAGACCAGTAGCAGCAATTTCATCTTTTAGTTGGTTGGCTCTTGTATCAGACAAAAAAAGATCAGCGTTTTAATCACCACAGATGATAATGTTCTCATAAATTGCAGATAAAACACGGATAAGAGCAAAAAATGGTTCAGGAGAGCAACTTCTATTAGGATTATATGCAACTGCCAATAAACTTTTAACATTGCCATCAGTTATTTCCAAAATAAGAAATTCAATACCAACTCCTTCAGACTTCGCAATAATTTTGCTATCCATAGAGGTATTACAGTAAACTGCAACCCCTCCACCAATAGTATTAGTGACTCTATCATTGCGTATCAGTTTGTAGTTCTTTAACTGATACATGTTATTGAGAGTATCAGGTCTAAACCATGTCTCAGTTATGCAAACAATGTCAACCCCTGAGGATTCAAAGATGTACCGAACAAAATCCATTTTATCTAAGTTTAAGCTTCGAGCATTCATACAGCAAACCCTGAACCCCTCACGCATACCGGAAAGTATTTTCAACATGCATTTAATAGAAATTTCTATACCATCAGACGGAACCGAACTAACAGACATAATAAAGAAAATAAATGTTTAAAGATTTTTTAAAAAAAAAGAATTAAGTTTTCAAACAGCAAAAAGAATCACAACAAAAAAAAGTAAGTAGGTACCTACTACTTCAATCAAACAGATATTGAAAAGTATTGAATGTTAGATTATAAATTTGAAAATAATTAAATAAGTATCAAATAAATAAATAATTTAAAGTAAATAAATAAGTAAATATCAAATAAATAAATAATTTAAATTGGAATACTTTAAATTATTGTTAATGCGACAATTTATAATTGAAATAAAAGTACCTAATGTTATACATTAATGATGATCTGCTCCAAGTACAATCAAGATGAAGTGGTAAGAGTAGATAAAGTACTAGAATCAATTTTCATCTCTACATCATCACTGCTTTTTCTTACATACACAAATCCATTCTTAGTTCTAGCCGAATGTAAAATTCCTTCTTTTCGAAGTCGAATGGCATGTCTCAGAAGAGAGCTATTAAGTGGCGTTAAGCTCTCATTTATATAAATGCGTGTGTCAGAGTGTAAACCAAATCTGTCACTATCACTGAATAGCTGTGATGTTGTCAGACCATTTAAAGATTGGAAAGAAGATATCAGTGTTTTTTTTTCAGCAGCAGAAGAAAGTCGTATGAGAAGTGGATGCTCATTGCCTGGGTTACTGGTGTTGAGACGAAATGCATCAAAGTGAGGAGTGAGCGGATGATTTAGTTTCTCTGCAAGCATTTTCGTTAATTCGACAGCATCAACATCTTTCGGTAAACCACACACAATCACATCTTTTAAACGTTCAACTCGCTGATGATTCTCCAGTTGGTCTCTTATTTGCTTGTTTTCGGTTTTAAGCTGTGAAATGTCAATCTCGCACTGAAGCAAACGGTCGTTTAGTAAGGTCATGGTTTCAGTCACATGTTGCAAAATTTTTGCTTCTAGATCATCAAATGATTTTTTTATATTTGCTAAAAGATTGTTTTCAAATTCAAGAAGGTGTTTATGTTTTGTGTCATCCGAAATTCTGTTTGAAGGTGTCAACCTAGCACTGGTGTTAGGTGCGAGTAATGACATTTTCGA
The DNA here is from genome assembly GCA_951217065.1 of Baccha elongata. NCBI lineage: Eukaryota > Metazoa > Arthropoda > Insecta > Diptera > Syrphidae > Baccha > Baccha elongata. The sequence continues at coordinate 524,057 of CATNUY010000154.1, forward strand.
TCTGTCGGGAGTAAGAAGCGATTTAAGAGCATTATTTTTATTACGAGACTTTTGTTGAAGGCGAGTGTTGAAGGCAGCAGAGCCACATTTATTAGATGGTGCGGTGGCAGTGGTGGTAGCGGCAGCGGCGGCTGTGGCAATGGTAGCCGTGGTAGTGACGGTGGCAGTGGTAGTGGTAGAGACATTCTTGGTGGTGGTTGAAGTATGAGCAAGGGTGGAAGTGGAAGCGGCGGTTATGCGGGCGGTAGATGTTAAAGATGTGGCAACAACAGTGGGGGCAGGGGCAATATCAGCACTTTTGACGGTATTGGTATTGTTGATAACAGTGTTAGCCATGGTGTCCAGAGAGATATTATTTTATTGTATGGATTAGGTATAAATATTTTTTATAATTTAAGTTTAAAATAGACTCGTACACTCCCGAATAAGTTAAACTCAAATAAAGGAAACAAGAATTATGGGATTCTTTTAAAAAATTATACTACTATGGCAATGAAATACGACGATTAAACTCTTGAAATGAGAGGAGCGGATCAAAACACGTCTACTTCGTTGTCATATGAATTGCACAATTGTACTTGTTTTACGTTCCTATGTTCAGGTGGTCTCTGACTTGACTGAGGGTGTTGATTGAAGTTCTTGTAGATTGTTGAAAATGTTGGCTTTGCTGTCCTCGATGATGTCGTAATGTGCTGCAGAATGTTCGTTGCTGTCTAGATGGACATTTGATGAAATGGCCGGTTTTTATTCGACGAGACTGTTTTGATTCGCAAACAGAATTTGGGATGTTGATGGAGAACTGTACAGCAGTGATGGATCGTGGAACGTGGAATCGTGGTGGCTTCTTTTGACGATAGTGAATGCAAAAAAAAAATTTCCACGTGGCGGTGGCGGCTCTGTGAATTTTGGTGGCAATCGTGGTTGGTGGAGACCTTGCTGCGTGCAACTCTGCGTAGCACTGGTGCTTTTGGGCGACGGGGCAGCGAAATTGGTTTGTCGAATGCGGATCGTGGTCGCTTGGCTCGTGCAACGAATTGTGCAAAAAAAAATTTTCGTGGCGGGTGTTGGACCCTGGCAGCGCAGCGCAAATAGTTTCGCAGGAGTTGATGGTGCCACCAAATTGTATGTTGCGTGGCTGAGGTGGCTTTGAGAATGCTTCGATAATTTTTTGATGGTTTTTTGTCACAGAATTATAGCGTGGTTTTCTCAACTGTACCATGCCACACAAAAAATATTGAAGGTGGTTACGTGGTTGATATGGAACGGTAGTGTGCCACAACCATAACAACTGGCTAACACTGATAATCGCACTTTTCTTTTTGCCGTGGCGATACAAAATTCTTACTGAATTTCCAATAATTTTAATTTGTGAGTGTGCAATTTTTTGCGGTGTTTTAATGATCCGCTATGTAACATTTAAAAAAAATTATATAGCGTGGATCTTAGTTCCTGTAGCGGTGCTTGAACGATCCGCTATTTTCAACGCACACAATTTTTTACAAGCATCGTGAGTTTTATGTTTTATGTGGAAAAAATTAAAAAAATAAATATCGCTTTATGAGCGACGTCGGGGTCACCAATATTGTTAATTGAAAACACTTGGGTTTGTTTTATTAACAATTTATAGTTCTTTATTCTTACTAAAGACGGAGAGATAATATTTCTACCACTTGATTCTATTTGGTTTTTCTTACAATGACATTTATATATTCTTAATGCTAGGGTGGCCAACTTTATACAAACAAAAGTGTGTTCAGAAATACAACTGAATTTTCTCTCTGTGGTGCCATCTGTCTTTGAGTTTTATAAAATTATTGACTAGAAACATTGCCAATACAACACTCCCCTCCCAGTGAAACTAATATGTTTCACGAAGTCAACTGTATGAGACAATTGTAAACTTTTTTCGAAGTTTAATCTGTCACATAAAGTCGTCGTGGAACAATTTTTCTTTAAAAAAATTATGAGCTGAAATATGGTTTGATTCGATCGATAGAAACTGAGTAATTTTTCCCGAATTTATCTACAATGATTTGTTTTCGAAGCTTTCTAATTACTCTGAATGGACCTTCGTATGGGGATTCCATACTTTTTCTTACTATGTCGCTTCTGATCAAGATCTGGTCGCAAGTGTTTAGACTACTAGGAATATATACGCGTTTTGTTGTTTTTCTCGTGGAAAGTTCAGATGGTTTAATGTTTTTGAAGAATCGTTTGAGTTGTTCAATGAAGTTGTGTTCATTTGTGTTCTCAGAAGAACAGATGGATAAGTCTAAGGGCAATTTGACATTTTCTCCGTATAGGAGTTCGGAAGGTGTATAGTTGAGATCATCTTTAATCGTCGTACGTATTCCGAGAAGAATGATTGGAAGTTGTTGTGACCAGTGAATTTTGTCACCAGAAGCACGAATCGAAGTTTTTAATTGACGATGAAATCTCTCAACCATACCATTCGCTTGAGGGTGGTACGCTGAGGTTCGAATTCGGTTTGTTCCTAAGAGCTTGGTTAATTCTTTAAACAACTTTGATTCAAATTGTGAACCTTGGTTCGTTGTTATTATATTCGGAACACCGAATCTTGGCACGTGTTCTTGAACGTAAGTTCTTGCAATTGTTTCTGAGTTGATGTCTGTTATTGGGTAGGCCTCGGGCCACCTAGAAAATCGATCGATGACGGTTAAAATATACTTTTTTTCGTTGGATGGTGGGAGTGGTCCTACGATATCCATGTGGATATGTTGGAATCGACCAGGTGGAATGGGGATTTGTTCCAGTTCTGATTTTGTATGTCTTTGTATTTTTTCTTTTTGACAATCTTTGAACGCTTTTGCCCAGAAGTTTATGTCATGATTCATTTTGGGCCAAAAATACATTTTAGTGATTTTCTTTCGAGTGGCTCGAACTCCGGGGTGTGCTATGGAATGAATTTTTTCGAAAATTATTTTTCTGAGTGTTTTTGGGACGTATGGTCGAATTTGTTGGGTGGATGTTTCACACCAAAGATTTACGTTTAAGGCTGGTATATTTATTGATTCGAGTTTGACTTTTGAATTTGGATTTGGATTTTTTCTCAGTGACGATAATTCTTCGTCGATGGTTTGTGTCTTCGCTATGCCTTCAACGTTTTTTGGCGTTTTGCTTTCAATTTCGTCAGTGTTTGGACGAGAGAGCGTGTCAGCGACGACGTTAAGTGAACCTTTGACGAATCTAATGTCACTGGTGAATTGTGAAATCAGGTCCAAATGGCGTTCTTGCCTCGGACTGCGTTTTGCTTTAGTAAAAAGTGCGGTTGTGAGCGGTTTGTGATCTGTGAGAACACAAAAATCTTGCCCTTCGACGAAATTTTAAAATTGAAGGATTGAAAGATATATTAATAGTAATTCTCGATCAAAAGCAGAGTACCTCGTTTGTGATGGAGACAGTTTTTGACTGAAAAATGCTATGGGCTCCCAGTACTCACCGTTTTGCTGTTGCAGAACCGCTCCAATGTCCGTGTTGGGCGCATCAGTCGTGATACTGAGCTTTGCGTTTTCACGAGGATGGTTGAGTAGGGTTATTTTAGCTAATTCTGATTTTGCCTTGGAGAAGGCTTCTTGGCAATTTGGAGGCCAAGTAAAATTTGTCTTGCTGTTTTTGTCAAGGCTTGAAAGATGATCATATATTGGCGCTAGAATGCGAGCTAGGTGAGGTATAAATCGGTGAAAGTAGTTCACCATACCCACGAAACGCTGAGCACTTTTAATTGAAGTCGGTTGAGGGAAATTGTTAATCGCTTCAACTCTTTTTTGTGAGGGTTGAATGCCTTCTTTTGAAATGTCAAAACCAAAGAATTAAAGTTTTGAGACACCAAAAACGCATTTTGAGGCTTTGATTCGCAGACCGTATTCTTCTAAACGCTGAAAGAGGGTTCTTAAATGTTTTTTGTGTTCTTTAGAGGATTTGCTGCCGACTAAAATGTCGTCTACAAAAACCCACACGAAATCGAGATTTTTTGTTACTTGAGACATGAAAAGTTGAAACGTTTGGGCCGCATTTCGTAGCCCAAATGGCATACGTAGAAATTCGAATAGCCCAAAGGGCGTCGTAATAGCTGTTTTGTTGATGTCGTCTTCCGCCACGGGAATGTTGTGGTAAGCACGAATAAGGTCAACTTTTGAAAAAATAGTGCAACCGTGTAAGTTTGCGTTGCAGTCATGGATGTGAGGCAGTGGATTTCGATCGGGAATTGTGGCGGCGTTCAGCCGTCGATAATCACCACAAGGCCTCCAATCGTTTGCTTCGTGTTTGGCTGCCATATGTAGAGGTGATGCGCATGGAGATGAAGATGGTCGACAAATGCCGATTTGCACCATGTAATAAAATTCCTCTTTGGCTATTTTAAACTTAACGTTGTTTAGACGTCTGGGTTGCGAATTAGGTAATGGGCCTTTGGTGAGTATGTGATGCACCACTGAGTGTTTTACGGGGAGGGTAAAATCGGGTGGATGCATTAGCGAAATGAATTCTTTTAATATAGAATTGTATTGTGCTTCAATGGCGAAAAACCTAGTACTGACAACGTTTTATCGGCAGGGTGTGCCTATTACGCTTGATTTCGTGATGAGTCTGGAGTTTTTGATGTCTATAATTAAACCGGTCTGTTTTAAAAAATCTACACCTATGATAGGTTTAGTGACAGAAGCGATGATAAACGTGTGGTTGAATACTTTTCGAAAACCAAGTGTTGTTTTGAGGTATTTTGTACCGAAAACTTCTATTTTTGAGCCATTGGCTGCAAAAATTATTTGATCAGGTTTTTTCTGAATGGTTTTTGTAACTTTACCAATATTGTAATTAAAAACACTTGGTGGTATTGCAGAGACACCTGAACCAGAATCGATTAAAAAGGTTAAGTTTGAAATTAGATCTTTTATGAAGATGCGGCTTTGAACACTATGACTACTACCGTCATTTGCCGCATTAATGACAGTAGAATCTAGTTCGGGGAATTGCCTTTATTAAAACTGCAGGGGGTTGTGCATTTTACTGCGCGTTTTCCGTACCTCTTATGGAACCAGCACATGGTTGTTTGAGGTTTTCTAGAGTTTGACCTGGATCTTTGAAAGTTATTCGAAAAAGTCGGTCTTTTGAAGTTCCGTGAAGGGCGTTGATTGAAATTGAGGTTGGATAGCATTGATTTTATTTCGCTGATTTCACTTTGTAAATTATTGTTTGCACTAGTGAGTTCATTTATTGTTCTTTCAGATTGCAGAGAAATATTCAGAGAAGAGTTTTGTTGCTGATAGACTTCGTAAATTTCGTCGGCCATTTTGATTAAAACGTCTATTTTTGTTTCTGCAGAAGATTTTATTGAAGCTTGTACGAGAGCGGGCAGACGTCGTCGCCATAGTTCAACTATGAGACTTTCTGTTACAATCATAGATTGTCCAGCCAAAGTCTGGAGTTTTCTGTAAAACTCAGACGGCTTTTTGTCCCCCATTTCCTCGCCTGATAATAATGCTTCTATGCGTTTACTCTCGCTCATAGAGTGTCGGTCAATTAAAGCTTTCTTTAAATTAGCGTATAGCGTGGTTGACTCTTGTACTAGGATATCATAAACTTGTTGTGGTAAGCACGAATAAGGTCAACTTTTGAAAAAATAGTGCAACCGTGTAAGTTTGCGTTGCAGTCATGGATGTGAGGCAGTGGATTTCGATCGGGAATTGTGGCGGCGTTCAGCCGTCGATAATCACCACAAGGCCTCCAATCGTTTGCTTCGTGTTTGGCTGCCATATGTAGAGGTGATGCGCATGGAGATGAAGATGGTCGACAAATGCCGATTTGCACCATGTAATAAAATTCCTCTTTGGCTATTTTAAACTTAACGTTGTTTAGACGTCTGGGTTGCGAATTAGGTAATGGGCCTTTGGTGAGTATGTGATGCACCACTGAGTGTTTTACGGGGAGGGTAAAATCGGGTGGATGCATTAGCGAAATGAATTCTTTTAATATAGAATTGTATTGTGCTTCAATGGCGAAAAACCTAGTACTGACAACGTTTTATCGGCAGGGTGTGCCTATTACGCTTGATTTCGTGATGAGTCTGGAGTTTTTGATGTCTATAATTAAACCGGTCTGTTTTAAAAAATCTACACCTATGATAGGTTTAGTGACAGAAGCGATGATAAACGTGTGGTTGAATACTTTTCGAAAACCAAGTGTTGTTTTGAGGTATTTTGTACCGAAAACTTCTATTTTTGAGCCATTGGCTGCAAAAATTATTTGATCAGGTTTTTTCTGAATGGTTTTTGTAACTTTACCAATATTGTAATTAAAAACACTTGGTGGTATTGCAGAGACATCTGAACCAGAATCGATTAAAAAGGTTTAGTTTGAAATTAGATCTTTTATGAAGATGCGGCTTTGAACACTATGACTACTACCGTCATTTGCCGCATTAATGACAGTAGAATCTAGTTCGGGGAATTGCCTTTATTAAAACTGCAGGGGGTTGTGCATTTTACTGCGCGTTTTCCGTACCTCTTATGGAACCAGCACATGGTTGTTTGAGGTTTTCTAGAGTTTGACCTGGATCTTTGAAAGTTATTCGAAAAAGTCGGTCTTTTGAAGTTCCGTGAAGGGCGTTGATTGAAATTGAGGTTGGATAGCATTGATTTTATTTCGCTGATTTCACTTTGTAAATTATTGTTTGCACTAGTGAGTTCATTTATTGTTCTTTCAGATTGCAGAGAAATATTCAGAGAAGAGTTTTGTTGCTGATAGACTTCGTAAATTTCGTCGGCCATTTTGATTAAAACGTCTATTTTTGTTTCTGCAGAAGATTTTATTGAAGCTTGTACGAGAGCGGGCAGACGTCGTCGCCATAGTTCAACTATGAGACTTTCTGTTACAATCATAGATTGTCCAGCCAAAGTCTGGAGTTTTCTGTAAAACTCAGACGGCTTTTTGTCCCCCATTTCCTCGCCTGATAATAATGCTTCTATGCGTTTACTCTCGCTCATAGAGTGTCGGTCAATTAAAGCTTTCTTTAAATTAGCGTATGGCGTTGTTGACTCTTGTACTAGGATATCATAAACACTTGCGGCCACGTCTTGAGGAAGGGCTTGTACTACGTAGTGAAATTTTGTTTGATCTGTAGTTATATTTCGAGTTAAAAATTGAGACTCGATCTGAATGAACCATATTGCAGGCATTTTTGTCCAAAATTCTGGTAATTTAATTGAAATCGCGTTTACTAACCCTGATGTGGGTGCGGGGGGTGTTGGCCTGTCTGCCTGCGGTGCAGTTGTTGGAGAATTGTTGTCATCAGTCATTTTAATTGCTTTTGTGAAACCGATTCGAAAGTGATATTTTTAAAAAAATGATAAACCCTTATTTAAATTTTAAGTCCAGAGGGCCAGAGAGAGAATTCATTTGTTTACAAATGAGATTTGAGAAAAGAAATAATTTAATTATTTAAAATTCTCGAACTGATAGAAGTGTTTTTTTTGGAAATCAGTATTGTAATTTAAAACTATGTTATTTAAAACTATTAGTTTTTGAAGAAGAAAAAATTTTATCTTAACTAAAATGTTGGTGAGTATAATAGTTATATATATAATTTTTTGGATAAGTTACAAGTTACTTGTTTTACGTTCCTATGTTCAGGTGGTCTCTGACTTGACTGAGGGTGTAGATTGAAGTTCTTATAGATTGTTGAAAATGTTGGCTTTGCTGTCCTCGATGATGTCGTAATGTGCTGCAGAGTGTTCGTTGCTGTCTAGATGGACATTTGATGAAATGGCCGGTTTTTATTCGACGAGACTGTTTTGATTCGCAAACAGAATTTGGGATGTTGATGGAGAACTGTACAGCGGTGATGGATCGTGGAACGTGGAATCGTGGTGGCTTCTTTTGACGATAGTGAATGCAAAAAAAAAATTTCGACGTGGCGGTGGCGGCTCTGTGAATTTTGGTTGCAATCGTGGTTGGTGGAGACCTTGCTGCGTGCAACTCTGCGTAGCACTGGTGCTTTTGGGCGACGGGGCAGCGAAATTGGTTTGTCGAATGCGGATCGTGGTCGCTTGGCTCGTGCAACGAATTGTGCAAAAAAAAAATTTTCGTGGCGGGTGTTGGACCCTGGCAGCGCAGCGCAAATAGTTTCGCAGGAGTTGATGGTGCCACCAAATTGTATATTGCGTGGCTGAGGTGGCTTTGAGAATGCTTCGATAATTTTTTGATGGTTTTTTGTCACAGAATTATAGCGTGGTTTTCTCAACTGTACCATGCCACACAAAAAATATTGAAGGTGGTGGCGTGGTTGATATGGAACGGTAGTGTGCCACAACCGTAACAACTGGCGAACACTGATAATCGCACTTTTCTTTTTTGCCGTGGCGATACAAAATCCTTACTGAATTTCCAATAATTTTAATTTGTGAGTGTGCAATTTTTTGCGGTGTTTTAATGATCCGCTATGTAACATTTAAAAAAAATTATATAGCGTGGATCTAAGTTCCTGTAGCGGTGCTTGAACGATCCGCTATTTTCAATGCACACAATTTTTTACAAGCATCGTGAGTTTTATGTTTTATGTGGAAAAAATGAAAAAAATAAATATCGCTTTATGAGCGACGTCGGGGTCACCAATATTGTTAATTGAAAACACTTGGGTTTGTTTTATTAACAATTTATAGTTCTTTATTCTTACTAAAGACGGAGAGATAATATTTCTACCACTTGAATCTATTTGGTTTTTCTTACAATGACATTTATATATTCTTAATGCTAGGGTGGCCAACTTTATACAAACAAAAGTGTGTTCAGAAATACAACTGAATTTTCTCTCTGTGGTGCCATCTGTCTTTGGGTTTTATAAAATTATTGACTAGAAACGTTGCCAATACAAAGGTATGAATAACGTTTTGAACTGATATGTGAAGCAAGAGCTGAAAGATCCTTTTCCACAGTATTAGCGAATATGATAAACCCTTCATGATAGCGGATGTATATTTGTTTAAGAAGAGAAGGATCGGTAGGGAGGCCTTCCTTCTGAATAAATACCATGACATTTTTTTTTGTCTTGCCATCAATACAAATAGAGTCTGGTTTGTCATATAAATATGAGAGATATAGACGAACGTTATCATAGAGCCGTTGATCCCGTAATCTTGCCATTATATAACGGCCCTTTAAATCATTGACCGTCGATGTGGGACCAACCAATCGAGAAGTCAGTTTTACTGAGGGAGGGATCATTGCGTCAAAAATAGGTGGATGGGGTGAGGAACGGGGAATAAAGATAAATGATGGAGAAGGATTATTAGAAGGGATATTCGTTGCAGGTGACTTGGAAGGATTGAGATTTTTTGAGTGTATAAAATTAGGTTAGTTTGCATTGAGGGGGTTGTTATCAGACGAGGAGGTCTGGTGAGGTGAATGGATTATTGGAAGTTAGATCAAATGAGACTCGCTTACTTAAAGGGTTAGAGGTGAATTTTGAAAAAGTGGGAAAAACATTAGTTTTGAAGCTCCAGTTTGAGTCTAATTTAGGGACTTTTTTTGGGTTTATATTAGGTTTGGGTACATTTTTGGGTTTAACGCTAGGTTTATTTTTAAATACTAAGTGCGCTGATGATTCCTTCATGGATGATCTATTAGGTTTAAATGCACTGTTGGATTTATTTTGTGGTCTGTCAATCCATTTTGTTAAGGTCATCTGTCCTAGCCGGAAAAAGTCGTCAGAATACGAGGAAAAAAGCCATATGTATCTGGATGGTATGTTTACCTTAAAACTTTGATGACGCGATCGGGGTGATGAAATTTTTTCGACATTCATCAACAGAAATGGTGAATTTACGTGAAAAAAAGTTTTTTATCCAATTAACATCAGCATGACGAGGAGCACCTCTGATATAAAATGGAACGTTGTCAGATTAATTCAGCTTGCTTAACCTGTTGTTCCATTCCGACAGAGACCAAGTAGTTCCAAATCGTATAAGGGATTGTAATTTTCTTCAGTAGGGCGTAGTTGACGAGTAGCAGGAGGCGAAGATGAAGCATTAGAAGGAGATTGGTGAACTGCAGGAGGAGGTGGTGCGGAAGAAATAGCAGGTAAGGGAATACGAGCATTTGGCGGTGAGTCCAATAATTCTTCCAGTAGAGAAGTCTCGAACGTAATGGGTGTTTGTTGTAGTTGTCTTGGTATCCCATATTGCATATTTAATTTCTTCGGTTAGTTGGCCAATGCTTATTCGAGTTTCAAGCATTTCACTGCTCATTAAATTAATAATACTCGCGGCGGCATCTTCTAGAAGGGCAAGGGGTTGATGGAGACCAAGTGAAGTTACTTTAGATGTTAATTGAAGATGACAATCAGGTTCACTACGAATAGAATTTAAAGATTCCATTGTTTGCATAGAGTTAGTAGTGATATAAGAGTTAAACGATTATTTCAAATCATTTTTAAAAAATTCCAAACGTTTAATTACATATATCGTCATTGTTATTGTTTGTAACTAATTCCGTTAACGCGGCGAGTTTTTTTTCGATGGAGTTAAATTTCGTTAAGCACCGATTGTGCACGCACTCAATTGTATTATTTAGTTCTTCTAACGCTCTTGAAAAGTCTTCAATTTTCACCAACTGACTCATGACACTTTTATGAAATTGATTGTTGTTCACTAAAATAGAGTTAGTAAGATCGCTATGGCATTTTATTTATTTATTTATTTATTTATTTACTCCATCAATTGATACATAATATATCTGCTGTTTACAAAAGATTTAAATTCAATTACATTTTTATATAATTTAGGTTATGTACTGTACATACATAAATTTGTTTAACATTTTATTGGAAAAGATATGAGGAATATGTTTCTAGATACTTGAAAGAACTATAGCCTTGAATTCATGTCTTTGCATACAAAGGTCGACTTCACTGCAAACTGAGTTAAATAACCTCAGTGAACGTACTATAGGCTCATTAAGCCCATAATTTGTTCTGTGTACGGGAATGAAAAATAAATCGTTACGGTTTCTTAACCGCCCTTCAGGAACATAAAAACAAACAGAAGAAAGTAGTTCACTTGAATTTATTCTATTGTCAAGAATATCTCTAATAAATAAAACACATTAACAAATCCTGCGGGATTCAAGTGTCTTCAAATTAGTCAGAGCACATCTCGACAAATAATCAGGTAAACCATCATTCCAATTAAGATTCCGTAGTGCAAAACGAGTGAATCTTCTCTGTATTCTTTCGATTCTAGATATACTGTTATCGTAATATGGAAACCAAACTACTGAACAGTATTTCAAGAATGGTAAAACTAAACTCATAAATAAAGTCTTAAGAGTGTATACGTCCTTAAAAACAGTGGAATTGCGTTTTAAAAAGCCAAACATAGAATAACCTTTTGAGACAACAAAGTCAATATGAGCCTTAAAGCTAAATTTAGAGTCAAAAAACACTCCAAGATCTTTAATAACTTCAACTCGTTGCAGTTGTTCACCAAAAAACGTGTAGTTAAAAGTAATCGAAGAGTTTGACCGTGTTGCGTTAAAAATTTTGCATTTTGAGAAGTTTAACTCAAGACAATTTTCTTTACACCAAACTAAGAAGTTTTTAATATCGAACTGCAAATTAAAACAATCTAAAGGAGATGATACATCATAAAAAATTTTTACATCATCCGCATACATTAAGCAGCCGCTATATTTCAGAATATCCGGTAGATCGTTAATAAATAGTATGAACAAAAGAGGCCCTAAATGGCTTCCTTGCGGAAGACCTGAAAGAACTTCTACAAATTTGAGCAGTATCCATCAATTTTAACAATTTGTTTTCTATCACACAAATAAGAGCTTAACCATTTAATGAAATTGTTTCTGAAACCTAATCTCTTCAATTTTTGTATGAGTAAGCCGTGATGAACTCGGTCAAAGGCTTTTACAAAGTCAGTAAATAACACATCAATTTGCTTACCTTGTTCAATCTTATTAATGCAAAAACTGGTAAAAATACAAAGGTTAGTTTTAGTGGACCGACCAGTAACAAACCCATGTTGTTTACAGGTGATTGCATTCTGAACAGAAAAGTAAAGCTTCTGGGTGACTAGTTTTTCAAAAAGTTTTGGCACAGCAGATAACTTAGAAATAGGTCTATAATTTTTTTATTAAGTGTTTTAAACCCGATTTAAAGATTGGGTCTATAAAAGATATTTTCCACTCACTTAAAAAGCAACCAGATGAAATCGATTTATTAACAAGAAGAGTTAATGCAAGAGAATTTGAGCACTTTTTTTAAAATATTGGAGGTAAAGTATCATAACCAGCTTTTTTAGAGACATCCAAATTATTTAAACCTTCCAAAACATCGTTTACAGAAAATTCATCAAGAGAAAAATCGGTTATTGGAGATAAATTAGGGTAACAATTACCTGAATTTAATAAAGCTTCCGAATTATAAGAAGTTTGAAAAAAATCTGCAAAGAGATTACAAGATGATTGCAAATCATTCGATTTATTAGTTTCGTAATCCATACTTTGAGGAAAAATTGAAAATTTACGTTTTGAGTTAATAAAAACCCAAAAAGATTTACTATTTCTCTTTATGTTTGCTTCACAAGAGCTTATATAGTTATGATACAAAAATTTATTGAGAAAAGAAAACTCCTTTCGTAAACGAAGAAAATTTTGAAGGTCTACTAGGTTTCCTGTCAACTTGGAACGCTTATAGGCTTTGTTTTTTACATTTTCCAAGTTTTTGAGCCTTCTATTACACCACGGAACCTTAAAAGATTTTTTATTGACAAATACAGGCACGAATCGTTGTATGCCCTCAAAAATAATATTTTTAAAAGACTCATAAGCAACTTCTAGTGAACTACCTCCTAACAATTCATTCCAATTAAAAGTTGTATAAAAACTATCTAATGCAGTGAAATCTGCCTTTTGAAAATTAAAGCACTTTTTTGTGCTAAACGGAACTGATGCAAAACAATAGCAATCAAAAACCAAGCATAAGGCCTGATGATGTATAGAATTATTAACATATGGAAAATCAGCTAATTCTAAACAGTATTTGAGATCGTTTCTGATAAATATTAAATCTAGTATTCTATTTAAATCGTTTTTTACATAATTAATTTGATTTAGATCTAAAGAGGTTAATGAATCAACAACTAATGACTCCACATCACTATTAACATTAAAAGGAACCAATATCTCTTCATCATAAATACAGCTCCAGGCAACGTCACCTATATTGAAATCGCCGAGTATGTAATGAAAAAAATAAAAGATAGCGAGAGAGAAGCCTATAATACGCCTACTGACACGTCAATAGAGACCGAAACTTTCAAATCAGGCGAAGAAACTTAGATTTTGAAAAATTTCATCTCTGCGAAAATTTCCGCATCTGCGAAATTTCTCTGTCCCATGTAATGCGTCAATATACGTAATGAGAAAATTAAACGAAAAGAGAAAGAAAGCCCCCACACATATCTAACATCGCGACGATAACGACTGAAACTTTCAAACCAGACAATAAGAACTACGTTTTGAAAAAAATTGTATTCGCGAGAATTTTCGTTCTGCGAAAATTTTAGGTCGTTTTTAGTATATGTAATGAAAAAAAATAAAAGATGATCTTACATAAACGGCGCGCCCATGGGATCGAACTTCCGAAAATCAGAACCAAAATGCTACTTGTCACTTCCATGTTTGCGAAAATTTCCACTCGGTACAATTATCGTTCAGCGAAGATCATTGTTACCCGCAAATCCGTTGCCCCACGTTAGACGCTAATGTATGTAATGGAAACAAAGAAGGTGAAGAGAGACTTAGCCTTATCGCTATTTTCACCGAACCGTGCGTCCGAAAGAATAAGTCGACAAGATGGTTTAAAATGTTTTGTCATCACTTTTGATTCATCCTGCGAAAGTTTTTTTTTTTGTAAAAATTTCGTTCCTTGAAAATCGGTCCAGCGATGTTCATGTCTCTGTTATGGGTGTCCTCATACGAGGTATTCCCATCAGGGATTTCGATGTCATTATTTGAAATTTAATCTCTTTACGTTAACTCATCTAAATTTTACTGAACACTGCATACATAAATTTATAGATACTGATGTTCCATGAATTAAGCAGGAGATAATTTCTATCCCTCTCTGAGCGAGCATCGGATCGCTCAGAGAGAGTAGTTCCATCTACCGGTCAATTCACTAAACGAGTGTATCTGGCGTATGTAGATGGCGTATACACCAATCACTTAAACCTTAAAAAGTTGCCTTGATTTCTGATTATGTCTTTATCTGAACTTAGAAGATCGATTTCGATGGAAACTTAGGCCTTAGGTTCTTAGTCCCAAAAAAATAATGTCTGGTTACCGTTTCTGTTTCTTTTTTGGAGGAGGTATTTAATCTCCTTAACCTTAAATATGATTAAAGTCATGTGGCAGACAAATTTCTTGACGGATCGACTACCTCTAAGCAAAGATTAAATAAAACTAAAATGGGCTTCTAATCTATATACCTATCACATCTCCACAAGTCTACTACCTACCTCAAGTAAAGCTTAATACAAGTAATCTACTCGGAGGAATAGGGTACTACCGCTCGACTGCTGCTACAGGTCCTTTAAGTTGCTTCAGCTGACTCAGTCATCAGGGAAGCGAGTCGATGCTGCAGAAGCGTGTAGTGGGTTTACATATTTGTTGGACCTGGAATCTAGTTATTAATCGACTCAGATAATTTAAAAGCTAAGCTAAGGGCCGGAAGGATAAATTCAGAAAAAGTCGAGTTGAAATAGAAGTAAATGTAAGGTGAAAGAAATTTGTGAAACTTGGACATGGTGTTAAAAGTCCAATCGGATTATCTTATCCCATAACTCAACCATATGTTCCTAATCATCCGAATAATTTGCTAAGGAACCCTTACAAAGTTGGGAGAAACAGATGTTGTTATTTCCCCCTATTCGCCTACCTACCTGACCTAAAAGTAACGGAATAATACGATCTCTCCGAAACTTCCCATTTGATATACCTACTGGCGATATGTTAATATAGGTACATCCCTCTGACAAACTCCATGCATCCACATCTTAATACATTTTTATGAAATTTCACCCAAAATCTTCATAAGTTGGGCCTTGGTGTTGTTATGGCCGTTGTTGTTGTTGTCGCTGTTGCTGTACCTTAGGAAAACTAATTCAGGTTATTGGAATCATATTCTCAGCCATGACTCCCCTACCCTTCTACCTTAAGAATCCATATCTTTCATGAGAACTCTCCACAAAAGAAAATAGAGAAAACCAAAACTCACCCTCTATGCGATTAATGATCAATCGTATATGAAGTTTCAAAAAAAAATTTTTATCGAAAAACTTCAGATTTCATTTCAAAGTCTAATATAAATTTTATTAAATCATTCTTAAAACTAACAATTATTTTTCTTTTCTTAAGTTCCAAAAAAAAATCTATATGTATTGTATATACTTGAATCAAAATCTAATGCTAAACTGAAGAAAATCTAGGTAATTATTATTTCAAATAGTTATGCTTATCCAATAAGATATTTGTTAAGTATGTCACCTAGGATGATCACAACTAAAATTTTACTCAAGACTTGGTATTTACCAAAGGAACAAAAATACTCAAGATCATATACCAAATATATGTTACAAATGATAAGATATAAAAATTTCATAGAAAAGTCAATTGCCCAAGATTTTCACTTGATAGGTACTTATAATCGAGTACGTGAAAGAAATTTATTTATTTCTATTTTGCGACGTTATTAACGGAATTAAAAATTTTCGCCTTGTTCAGGACGTTACTATATCAAGGTAGGAAATTAACTGTTTCCCCTCTATTCGCGACACTTGAAAAATATTTCGATAAATATTTTCATAACCGATACAAGAAAATAAGCGATAAAAAAATTCGAATAAGTGAACTGACAGTCTTTTGCACATTTATATAGGTCGCTTAACTCCGCATATATCATAGATTTATGCCAGTCAAGGTAGTCGTTCTAATGGACCTTAAGATGCAAAAGAAATTCGTTCTGTCCCGACTGATTATATACAGGGTGAGTCATGAGCAATGCGACAAAATGCTAGGGCGTGTAGGTTGCGTTGAGACAAGAAAAAAATCGTCGGGACAGAATTCGTTCTGTCCCGACTGATTATATACAGGGTGAGTCATGAGCAATGCGACAAAATGCTAGGGCGTGTAGGTTGCGTTGAGACAAGAAAAAAATCGTATGGGAGGGGGGGGTCTATTCCCTTCCGTTTAGCCGGGAGGGGCAATTTTCGAAAAAACTGACTTAAAATGGGAAACAAATTATTTAAAATCAACGGCTTCATTCACAATGCTGTGCGATACGTTTTTAAAAAGCCAATAACTTTTTCTTTCATTCTGTGTTTAAATAAATCTATTCTAAGAAACAGTTTTTGAAATATTAATTTTCAAAGTCAAAATTTTGAAAAAAAAAATTGAAAAAAAATTTCAAATTCATTTTTTTCAAAATTTTACGTAATTAAGTGCTAATTTTAATTTCAAAATTCAATGCTGTTATTAATTTTAAGTCTAAATAAGAAAACCGGATGCAAAAATGTTATGTCGTTCTCAAGAAATTAAAAAAAAACCAAAACCACCTTTTTCTAAGAAAAACATTTGTTTTTATTGTAAAAACATTTATTTTTATTGTAACTTTAAGTTCTAACACATAAATATGTATTATCCGAATTATAAAAAAAATCCCAGGAAAATTCTTCAATGAATAAAGTAATTTTCAAAAATGTTTGATACGAGCGATTTAAATAGTATGAGACTAATAGTCTGTATCAAAGAAAACTTTTTCCCCCAAAAACCAAAAGAACAGAATTTTTTTTATCTACGAATGACATCAAAAGATTGATGATTCAGATATTTAATCAACGATAATATATATAAACACAAAATTATTAAAAAAGGTAAAAATCATCAAATGTAAATTTTATCAATATAGTTATGAAAAAAGTTTAATAAATATAAACAATATGCAATATAGGTAGGTACGACGCAGGAAAGAGTGCACTCTGTCGCTGAGCGACCAGACGTTAATGGGTATGTTATATGTAATGTATTTGTTGTTTCAAATTTAGTTTTCAAAATAGTTAAAAAAAAATTCTAAAATATTCTTTCTTATTATTTTTGTTTCAGGTTTAGGTCCTCAATGTCTCAGGACCATAGTCTACTAAAGATGAATGAATGCCAATAACCGCATGTAGTCATAAACGATATGAACTACCTGTCATATAAAGAAAAAAGATGTTACTTTGAATTATTTTTGTAATGTTGTGTTACGAACAACAATGTAGGTATGCGTAAGCATGAAAATTTGTTCAACCGAAATTGAATCGCGTTTATCAAAATTGAAAACTTCTTGGAATATTGCGTTTCTTTACAACATGAAATTCATAATTGTGATGATGTATCACTTAACAATTAATATATTTCTATACAGATGACTACTTCGTATGAGTCATTATTTTAATATCATAGAAAATTTTCTTGACCAACTGGGTCGGATGTATTTAAATTTTTTTTTATGGATACGTTCAACAACTTTAAACAACGTAGGTATATTGTGCACTTGTATCAGTATATATTAAGATCTTTCTCTTTCTCTTCCTTTTTTTTTATTTGTACCAAGGATAGATTTTCAATATATATAATGAGACTAAGATAATGATGGTGGTAAATACTTTTACTTATATGGGACCATAGAGATATTTCTTGAGACTATATATTAATGCGATAAAAATTTAATAGTTTTTAAACCATACCTCAGATCCATGAACAGAATCAAATGTTAATTTTACACACAATACTTAAGTTTGTATAGATCAGCAACTAGCCGCTTAGCACTTCTCCACGTTGTTCTTTTTCTGTGACGTGACAAACTCTCCAGATGTTTTCGGGATACATGCGCTTCATAAGACCACATGTGTATTTTGGTGTATTTGTTTCATCGATCAGTAAACATTTTTACGGTTCCATATAAATTTTATATAATTCAACTTGGATTTTATAGCTTGACATAAAAAGCCAGGCAGGCTAATTTGTGAGGGTGGTTTGGACTGGTACAAAACCTCGTCATGGGGGTGGACAATTTTTGTTGAGCGTGTCTGTCCCACCTCCGCATTGGTTCCTGATGATGTCCACCACCACCCTGGTTGTTCCTTAGCTGCCTGTGTATTAAAAAAAATCACATTAGTATCTTGTAATGGCATTTGGTAAAATGGCATATGCATAAAAAAAAATTTATATACAAAAATCAATAATTTCTCAAAAAAGCATTTTCACTTCCCGGAATGAACTATTTTCATCCCTTGCTCGTGGTTGATCTTTACTATGTCAATCGTATGCAAAATTAAGCGCCTTTTTTTTATAATGCACCATTTGCCATGTGTCATACTTGCAACACATGAACATTTCTTTTTCTTTCTATTTTTTTTTTTTGATTGACTAACTTTTAGCTACACATAATTTTACCTAGCTTAGTTTAGGATTCCTTTCTAGAATTTTTGGACTACTCCTGCTTCCATAGATGTACTTTTTAGAACAGATTTTTCGCAAAGACTTTTTTTCGACACTTATTCCAATTCGACTAATGTTGGATTTGTCTTGGATGAAATAATTTTTTTGCACTGTCTCTGTACTCAACTGTCCACATTCGCAAGACTCGTCTAGGATTACGCCTCGTATCGTGGAGCGTCCTAAACCACATGGACTAATGAATTAACTATCAAATTTAATGTATTTTAATGACGATCAAAAAAAATTTTGTGTTGCTGACGCAATTATTTTATTTTAGCGTGGACAATGTTACGCACTTTAGTTTTTATAATTTCTTTAACTAATTCACTATGAAAAATGTTTCTTACCTGGCTCTTTAAGGATTATTCAAAATTTTTTTACTTGATGCTGGTTTCTTTTGTGTCGTCTTATTGGCTCCTTTTTTTTTTGTGTATCTCTTATTTTTACTTGAATCAACACTATTTTTGTTCACTTTTATTATGCTATTATTTGCTTTATGTGCCTTACTTTTTAAGACTTCGAAGATGTTTATCGTTCGACGACTAAAATTGAAAAGAAATAATACAAATTTAATTTTACTACCCTTGCGTTTAATATTATCCAATAATGGAATTTATTTTCTTTACGAAACTTTGACATACGTCAAGTCCGAACATAGCCGTAGTTAAGTTGCTCCACTTTCCGTAAATTCTAGTACTACGTCATTGGCCTTAACGCTTAAGGTGTGTTTATACTAGTTATCGCGTGAAGTGGTAATGTAGTTAAAAAATATAACTCCTCTTATTTTTAATTAAATAATTAACACTCATATTGAAGAATATTGTTCATTGGTAAGTTTTTCAAAATGAATAAATTTTTTCTTCTAAAGAATTTTTGTGAAATTTTTCTTACTTATTTCAGACGGACGTTTCGCTGGAGTTTTCATTTTGAACTCGGATTAAATATAGTGATTTTTTTTTTTTACGAAAAATTTAATTTTGAAAACAAGTATTTAGTACGGATTTCGTACCAAGATAAGTAAAAAGATGTATTGTTGAATATTGTTTTATCTCTTTCGATACAGCTTGAAATTTTACTCTGTGAGTTTTCTAGGAAGATCTGAGTGAATCGAATCTCGATCAATGAATTGAAAATTATCTTACTCGATACGTTTTTACTTCTCGTTAATTCGGATTATAGTGCATTAACATTTCATAATTTATATTTCTTAACTCTGCCGGTCGCAACTTGATTTTCTGTTCGTAATACATGATTTTTTTCAGATTAACTATTTTGAAAATCGCTGGATGGTTACTCAGAATACGTTCATTACTTTTACTCTACTGTCCTATTTTCTTTATACACTAGGCTAAGTACAAAAATGATATTTCTATCTCTTTCTTGATTGATGCCAGTTCCTTATTTATTTGCCTCGATCGTTTCTAGCTCCACTATTATTTGAGTATACTGACTCTAAGGTGTTTGTGTAAGTCTGCTATTCTCACTACTTACGTCCTCAAAAATCAATTACTACTTTGTTTAAAAACCTTCGTATATTATTTCTTCTTTCTTTCTACGTATACTGGTCGTGATAAATGCTTTTTCGAAAAACTACAAATCTCTGAATCATATGCAAATTTTTACCATTACCATAGGGGTTCGACTCATTTTCAGTACATCCCCGGGCAGTACTTTCTCATTTACAACACTCTACTACTAGAATTCTCCATTTTCGTTGGGTTGTTGTTTCTAGTGTTGTCTCCGTTTACCCTTATGATGCCGCACGTTTTACTATATTGGTTAGCCTCCATCACTCCTTTATGAATGACATTTCTGCATAAAATGCCCATATGGGGATTTCCATTTTGTAAGAATATATTCTTTTTACTTTTTCTCCTTTATGACAGTGTGGATGATGGGACGTATTATAGATGGGTGCATGTCTGGGCTAACTTCCAATGATTTTTGTCTTTACTAAATGATTTTCATTTCATTCACAATTATCTCATTGACGCAATTTGAAAGATTAATATAAACGAAAAAATTTTAAATTGGTGTGGTTTTAAAAAGAAACTTGATGAGTGGACTAGAATAGAAATTCGCTAGCGTAACGGGTACAATGGTTGGCACCCCTAAGGATTTTTCGATTTGAATTGGTCGTATTTTTGGCATTTATAGAGCTAAAAATAAGTAAAAAATACCAAATTATAATTCAACATATTTTTTATTCAGACACATTTTTTAATTTTTATTTTATTGCTAAGGACGGTGTTTAAATCTTAAATTAAAAAAAGCCTACCAAAAACTACAATTATTGGCACCCGACTACAATTGTCGGCACCCCAAAAATATATAATTATTGGCACCAAAGAATTGAAGGAAAACAATTTTTTTTCAGATTTTTTATTAATAAAAAAGTTTTTTTTATTTATCAAACGAAAATAGCTACCTAAAAACGATCAATAAGTAAAACGTAAACAGTAAATTTAAAATAAAAAAATACCTACAAAAGAAAAGTCTACAGCAGAAATAAATTCATTAATACAAATTCATATACACATTTAAAATAAAAACTTAAGAAAACAAAAACTTATGCATTTTTGGCAATAAATAAACGAAGAAAAGAATAAATTAGGTTAACAATATAAAGTTTAAAAAAAGTATGGAACAAAAATAAATTAATCAAAACAAATTCATGTACATTTTTAAATCCTGACGAGACTGGATCAACAGCTCTAAAAGTCAAAGAGCTATGACGTTTCAAAAACGATCTAAACCATCCTCTTCCTGATATTGCCTCGCTACCAAACGGGTGATCTCTATTACTTTGCTTGAGGAATTCCTGGACAGCTTACATTACATCTTCTTTTCTTTTCGGAAATCCTTTCTCTTGCGAAGCTTTTATTCATTCAACAGTGGTCGAATCTTCTTCACTAGTTAAAACTGTTGCGGGTCCTGGGCGTGCTTTTGTGAAATTTAGACTCAACCGGAATTGCAAAGTAGAACGCGGTATGTTATAATTTTTGGAAGCTGCATTTTTAGATATTTGTCCACTTTGTATGGCAAATAAAGCTTCTTGCACATCTTTTTCTTCATAGTTTTTTCTTGTTTTAGGCATTTTTAAATCCTAAAAAGTATAACGGTTGAATGATATAATTATTGGCACTCTTAAAAGTATATTTATTGGCAGTGTCAATAATTGTAGCTCCATAGAACCAATTATTGGCACCCGGGTGCCAATAATTAATACCCTACGTTTATTAGAACCAATTATTGGCACCCTTTTTATTAACAAATTACTGAGTAATTTTACAAAAAAAAATTTAAAACAAATAATTTATCAAATTATGATATCAAAAAACTTAAATTTTAAATAAAATAAACATATATTAGTAACTAAGTAAGGCTTACCAAATATTATGTCCTTAGCAGGAACACACTAAATTTTGCAAATTTTTCACTTTTTTAAACCGTGTTGACACTTTCATTATCACAGACTGACTGAAGCGGTAATTCACAAAAACAAAGACGCAAAATTGTGGGAAATTTGTTACAGTTTGAAAAACAAAGAAACTGGCTTACTGAGGTTAATAGTTTTTGAAAAAATCGTTAATGAATGATGGGGTGCCAATAGTTGGTACAAAAACTGGGGGTGCCAACCATTGTACCCGTTACGCTATCTCCTGTAGGGGTGTGTGAAATAGATTCTCCCACAAAACATCTTCGTTGAATATGGTACCACCAAGTACAACGACGATGGAAAAGAAAAGTTAATTTATTACAAAAATTGTATCAATAAAATTTTTAAACAAGTTAAATTCCGAATTTTGAGTTGTACACCCACGACCCTTTCGTCTCATGCACAGCTGGACTAGCCGGTTATGATGAACTGCTGACAATTGATAGACATTCATTTTCTCAGGTCCTTGGTATGCACTACCATCTCGAAACCTTTTTCATCTCTAACTCGATATAGATTATTACCAATGATCTTGATTACATACGCTTTTAGAAATTTGGGGCTCAACTTAGCATTTATATGCTTAGCCGCATTGCTGAGGGTGAAATTTCTTCTGAAGACCTTGTCTCCTACTTTATATGATACTGTCTTACTTCGTAAATTATAGTTGTGTTTATACGTTTAATGGGCTGGGTCCACGCAGTTTTTAAATAGGCGTGCAATATACCCATCTTCGCAACCTTAGGTAGCCAATGAATTTCCGATTGATTTAAACCATCTAACTTCCTTAACAAGCGATAGTCTTAACCGTGTTCAACCATCTGTTGACCAAATAGAGCCTTGTACGGTGACATACCTATCACACTATGCACGGATGTACGTAAAGCACTACTGATTTCAAACAGATGGGCATCCCAATTAGTTTGTTTCGGGTCGATATATGCACGTATAGCGCTTAAAATGGAACGGTTGACCCTCTCGCTGGCGTTGGCTTGTGGAGCATAGGAAGCAGTCTTAATATGTGTAATGTCAAAGTTACTTAAACAAGTCCCGAAATCTTTACTTATGATCCGTTATCGGATAACAGAGTCTCAGGAACACCAAACATCAAAAATACTTCTTCGGTGAGAAATTTAATTAATTCATTTGAATTCGCTTTTTTTAAAGGCTTTATTAGCACAAACTTCGTTGGGCCTAGGAAATCTACAAATAAATGTTGGAATGGTTGGTCTAACGTGAAGGCTTTCCCCATTTCCGTACGCAAAGTACAATTAGGTGCTTTTGTCATTTTGCACGTGTCGCAATTATTTACATATAGTTTTACCTGGTTGCTCATAGTTGGCCAATAAAATTCTTGTCGAAGACGATATAACGTCTTGGCGATACCCCCATGTGACGATCTAGGTGGACAATGAGCCTGCTCTATCAACTTTCCAGTCAGCTGCGATGGAACCCAAAGCTTCCATGACAAATCTTCTTGGAGAGGATTTCCTGTAGAGTGCTTGACTCGTTTGTATACAAAATCATCTGATACTTGTAGATCAGGAAAACGTTCTTTATTATCTTTAATGTGTGTAATGATCTGGCTATATTCTTTTGATTTAAAAGCCAAGTCTTCTAGATTTATGTGTAACGCGTTAGATACATTCGGTGTGGTCACGATAATAGGTCTCTCCGTACTTAGTGCGTCTACTTCATAGACCCTCGACAAAACGTCTGACAAAACGTCTGGCACGTCTGTGAATCACTTCGAATTCGAAACTTTGAAGCTTTAGGCTCCACCGAGCTAACCTTCCCGTTGGGTCCTTCAGATTCATTAGCCACCGTAGACTCGAATGGTCGGTTATCACCAAGAATTTATATCCTTCGATATATGGTCGAAATTCATAAATCCCTTGGACAGCAGCCAAACACTCTTTCTCAGTTACGGTGTAGTTTCGTTGTGCGGAATTCAGTTTTTGGGAATAAAAGTAAATTGGTTTCTCATTTCCCTCTTCATCTAATTGACATAAGACGCACCCTATCCCTGTGGATGAGGCGTCACAACAGATTACAAATTGTTTGTTAAAGTCAGGATTGATTAACACTGGTGCTGACGTTAACGCTTTTTTAACAGTTTCTAGGGCAGATATAGCTTCAGGGCCGAATACGAATTTATTTTTCTTTTTCAAAGTGTCGGATATTTGGGCTGTTAAGGTGGAAAAGTTTTCTATAAATCTCCTGTACCAGCCGGTCATTCCTAGAAAACGACGGACTTGCCGTATTGTGGTTGGTACAGGGAATTCCACTATAGCAGACACTTTGTTCGGATCGGTCTTCAAACAACCTTGCCCAACAATATACCCTAGATACTGGAGTTCTTTAAAACAAAATTTAGATTTTTCAACGTTTATAGTTAAGCCGGCATCCGCCAAATGCTTAGCTACTTGAGATAGAATGGAGATGTGATTGTTAAAATCTTCCGAAATGACTAATAAGTCATCGAGGTAAATGAACATATGGTCTCTCAACTCGCGAGGAATTACCCTGTCCATTAAACTCGTCAAACTTTGCGCTGCGTTCGAAAGTCCGAACGGCATCACTTTAAACTGATACAGGGGCCTCCCTGGTACTGAAAACGCTGTCTTCTCCCGTGATTCTTTCTCCAGGGGCACTTGCCAGTAAGCATCTTTCAAATCCACGCTAGAAATATAACGTGTTTCGGAAAGGCGGGCTAGCAATCCTTCTATGTGCGCAATTGGATTCGCATTTTTCTTAGTTACGGCGTTAACTTTTCGGAAGTCGAGGCATAGTCTGTTTTTGCCAGGTTTTCTCACCAGTACGACTGGTGAAGACCATCCACTCTGACTTTCCTCGATAACACCTAACGAGATCATGCGGTCCAATTCCGCGTACACAAGGCTTTGTACTGCTGGTGATATGGGATAGTGACGTTGCTTTATGGGTTCGGCGTCTCCCGTATCTATCGAATGTTCCATCAAGTGAGTTCGTCCGAGACCTCGAACGGCGAATAACGGAAATAGCTTAATAGTATTTTGAAGAATAGTAGATTCCTCTACGGATAGGAGACATTCCGGTTTGCTTGCCTGACCGGTTATTGTCTCGGTAACCGTGTCTATTAAAGAAATAACTTGGGGAGCTATTTTGAATAACTTCCAAAAATCTATACCTAAATATAAGTCTTGCGCTAAAGATGGCACTATGTACAATTCGATTGGAAGAACTAAATCTTTGTACTTAATGTTTGTGGTGACCACCACAGTAATACGCTGTTTTGCTCCATCGGCAGTAAATATATTAGAATCGAATTTTCTTTAAGGAATATTAGCATCTTCAATGTATTTAGCAGCACCGTTACCGAGGCAACTAATGCTCGCTCCGGAGTCGAGTAAACCAAGCCATCTATTATTAAATAATTCTACCTTCAAGTAGGCTTGCGGATCGTCTTTGAGACATTCTACTTCGGCTATGTTTACCTCTCGATATAATTTGCGTTTTTGAATAAATCTGTTTCTTAGTTTTTTAATTTTGTTTAGATGTTTAGGATAGGTGTATATACGTTTACGCGCTTCAGCGTAATCGATTTGTCTCTGATGAAGTGATTTTAAAGGTCTTAATCTGGGAGTTGAAGTAATTTTTGAATAAGTATTTTTGATCTCAGGGGTTTCTAGTTTTTTCAAGATGGTAATTACAGGTAAAGAATTCTAATTGGGACTTCCCGAGTTGCCCATCATTGTCAGCTCCCTCTCGGACGATCGCTGACTCAATGACTGGTTTCCCTTACACTTTAGACAATCTGGTGACAGAATATCAGGCTGCCCACATCGGTAACAAAATATTTTCTGTTGAGGTTCTGTACAATCAAGAAAGATATGGCCAGCTTTATGGCAGTTCCAACATATAGCTTTATCGAAATTAATTCTTGAGTCTTTTACTCTGTTTCTTTGGAAAGCTTCCAACGCCAGAGACATGTCTTCTTGAACTGGTTCAGTCTGTATCTCAATTTCGTTCACCTGCTTTCTCGTCTGGTTATTGTAAATCGGAGGTATCCTAGGTCGTATTGGTTCATGTTGCGTTCTATCTCTCTGCAAGTGTACACCAGGTCAGCTAGTCTCGTAGTCCTAAAAAGAAGTAAAAGTTCACCCATCCGGCATCGAACATTTTGCTTAATTATTTCGGCTAATTCGTCGTTCGGCCTGGGGTTCTTCATCTTCGAGTTCAGTTTCAGCAGGGCACCATAGAAAGTATCGAAACTTTCACCTGGAGCTTGTTTCCTCTCCGCCATCTGCCTTGAAATCTCCGAGTCCGTCTCCAAGCTGCCGTAATGGTCTACGAGAGCTAACTTCAGTGCAATCCATGATGTTTGTGGATTATTCTTTAGGTATATCCAATACCAAGCCTCTGCGGGTCCGCTCACGAAATGATATAAATTAGATACGATTTCGTCCCAAGAAGCTCCATAACTGTCTTTGACTTTGTCCAGTCGGAACAAAAATTCATCAACAGTCATGTTCTTAGAATTGAACGAAATCCCCCATTTCTGATAGTGAGGTGATCTGTACATAGAAGCAGCTGGTGAGGGTATTGGTAATCTTGCGTCTCTATTCGCTGAAGTGTTACTGAACTGCGTTCGGTAAAGTTGTTCATAAAAATTAGGATCAACATTGCGGTTGGCTTCTCTTCTGGTTGTTGAAGCAACTCTATCCGGCCAAATCCTAGGGAATTCAGGTACGTTAGGTCCGAGGTTCGCAGTTGGTTCTCTCTGCGTAGCGTAATCTTGTCGGTTTGGCGTCGGTTGGTCGCACAGAGGTATTGAAGGAGCTGTTGGTTGTCTCTGCGTATTGAATTGAGCTAATGTATTACGCATTACCTCATTCACTTTTTCCAACAGGATTGCCTGGCTCTGAGCTAGCGACTCCTGCAAAGCTTTCCGGTCCTCTGCTCGATTGAGACCAACCGCTGCCAAAGCAACTTCTTTAATGTACGCCTCGTAGTCCTCGTCTTGTCTTAAAGGTGTTCTACCTGCATGAGAATGTCTTTCAGGTGTTCTTAATGTCTCGTCCGCAAGAATTCTTACTCTCTCCGCTCCATGACTTTCTGCGTTGGATGGGCCTGCTTCCTCTACATGACTCTCGTCTACTGCATCGTCAGGTTCCATGGTCATGTTGTGGAACAAGTCTTGGTTCTTGCGGAACCTAGTATTGTGGGGCTCAGGGGTGGCTGCCCGATGAGTTTTGGGAGGTTCGGGGTCGGATTGTCTCCGTTCCCCTTTTCCGCCTGATGCTCCTCTATTTTTCTTTCCCATTTGGAACAATTAATCGGTCTGTTTAGTTCAGTTTAAGCTCTGAAACGCTTGTTATTGAATTCAAAGAAAAATTGTTTTTATTTAGAACTTAAGAAAACTGTTTCTAAATAATCTTACTAACTACCTACTATAACCTATCAACTATTCCTATAATACCTTACTATCTAACCTTAACCTAATTCTTGTTATGGGATAAATCCCCTAAATACTTCAAAAATTTAAATTCAAAATTAAATGAATTTAAAGAACAAAAATATCTAAATATAACCCTGATACCAAATTAACTAAAAATATCGAAATGTAAGTTACTTCAAAAGTGTAATCTAAACTAAGCTTCAAAACAATGCTCAAAACTAATGACTTAATCTAAATGTGTGCTACCAGCAAATTCTAAATGTCTAAATGTGTGCTACCAGCAATTCTGAATGTCTATATATGTGCTACCAGCAATTCTAAATGTCTATATATGTGTTACCAGCAAATTCTAAATGTCTAAATATGTGCTACCAGCAAAATCTAAATCGGTATATACGAAAATAAACTTGATATTTTTGTCATTTGATATAATAACTAACTAAACTTCCTAAATGTCCTTTAACTAAATGTCTAAATATTTACAAAAACAGTTTTTTTGTTTTTTGTAAACCAAAAAAAAAACTTGCTAATTAATAAATTTTTGTTTGTTTTCTATCTTCATTACGGATTTGGAGTCATGACTGGAATTTTTCCGTTCTCCAGCAACTTCCCCAACAACAACAACAAAAATTTTGTGTGGATCACATGGACTTCCATTATCTTCTAAATATTTGAATTCTTTTCTCAACATCCCCTTCTACTCATCTCACCTTCCTGTCGCTTCTGACCTATTGAAAAATAATTCCCTTAGCGGACAACAGACCGGAAAAATTTGTACAAGTGGATTGCTAGAAAGGTTACTAACATACTCCTTCAAGTGCTAAATGATGTAAAAAAAAATTTATTTGTGTTGATATTTCTTTTCTTTGGAATTTAGCCATCTGGCTTTCGCAGCTGACGTTAACAGGAAATAATTCGACCATTCACCGGTCGAAAGAACAGACGGTAAAAAAAATAAAAAAAAGATTTCATAAGAGTTAGAAATAATTCTTATAAGAAGCTACTGCTATGGGACGAAGTTACGTCCAATACGGACATCTAATTTCGAAAAAGTCTAACTATTGTATGATGATTTTTCCAAAGAGTGGAGGAGCAATTGAACTGGTTATCGCTACTGACATGACTAGGACTTGGATCTACCAATCACCGGTCGACACATAAGTCTCTTACTCTCCGATGTTAAATCTCTAAAAAACTATCTACTCAAAAATTATACTTGATTGTTTTCCAATGTTACCGTTGAAAAAAAACTAAACTTAAACACATGAAGATTGTTCTATTCGAACTCAAAATTTTTCCAAAATTTATAAATAAAATTCCTTCCGAGCCCCACACGTTTGGGAGCCAATATATGTAATGAAAAAAATAAAAGATGGAGAGAGAGAAGCCTATATTACGCCTACTGACACGTCAATAGAGACCAAAACTTTCAAATCAGGCGAAGAAACTAAGATTTTGAAAAATTGCGTCTCTGCGAAAATTTCCACATCTGCGAAATTTCGCAAACCTATGTTATGCGTCAATATAGGTCATGAGAAAATTAAACGAAAAGAGAAAGAAAGCCCCCACACATATCTAACATCGCGACGATAACGACTGAAACTTTCAAACCAGACAATAAGAACTACGTTTTGAAAAAAATTGTATTCGCGAGAATTTTCGTTCTGCGAAAATTTTAGGTCGTTCGAAAATTTTTGGTTGTGCGAAAATTCTCGTTCAGCCCAAATTTTTGATCTGCGAAAATTCCTACATCTGCGAAATTCCGTTGGATCACATTAGGCGCCAATATATGTAATGAGATGATCTTACATAAACGGCGCGCCCATGGGATCGAACTTCCGAAAATCAGAACCAAAATGCTACTTGTCACTTCCATGTTTGCGAAAATTTCCACTCAGTACAATTATCGTTCAGCGAAGATCATTGTTACCCGCAAATCCGTTGCCCCACGTTAGACGCGAATATATGTAATGGAATCAAAGAAGGTGAAGAGAGACTTAGCCTTATCGCTATTTTCACCGAACCGTGCGTCCGAAAGAATAAGTCGACAAGATGGTTTAAAATGTTTTGTCATCACTTTTGATTCATCCTGCGAAAGTTTTTTTTTGTAAAAATTTCGTTCCGTGAAAATCGGTCCTGCGATGTTCATGTCTCTGTTATGGGTGTCCTCATACGAGGTATTCCCATCAGGGATTTCGATGTCAAATTTAATCTCTTAACGTTAACTCATCTAAATTTTACTGAACACTGCATACATAAATTTATAGATACTGATGTTCCATGAATTAAGCAGGAGATAATTTCTATCCCTCTCTGAGCGAGCATCGGATCGCTCAGAGAGACTAGTTCCATCTCCCGGTCAATTCACTAAACGAGTGTATCTGGCGTATGTAGATGGCGTATACACCAATCACTAAAACCTTAAAAAGTTGCCTTGATTTCTGATTATGTCTTTATCTGAACTTAGAAGATCGATTTCGATGGTAACTTAGGCCTTAGGTTCTTAGTCCCAAAAAAATAATGTCTGGTTACCGTTTCTGTTTCTGTTTTGGAGGAGGTATTTAATCTCCTTAACCTTAAATATGATTAAAGTCATGTGGCAGACAAATTTCTTGACGGACCGACTACCTCTAAGCAAAGATAAAATAAAACTAAAATGGGCTTCTAATCTATATACCTATCACATCTCCAAAAGTCTACTACCTACCTCAAGTAAAGCTTAATACAAGTAATCTACTCGGAGGAATAGGGTTCTACCGCTCGACTGCTGCTACAGGTCCTTTAAGTTGCTTCATCAGGGAAGCGAGTCGATGCTGCAGAAGCGTGTAGTGGGTTTACATATTTGTTGGACCTGGAATCTAGTTGTTAATCGACTCAGATAATTTAAAAGCTAAGCTAAGGGCCGGAAGGATAAATTCAGAAAAAGTCGAGTTGAAATAGAAGTAAATGTAAGAAGATGAAAGAAATTTGTGAAACTTGGACATGGTGTTAATAGTCCAATCGGATTATCTTATCCCATAACTCAACCATATGTTCCTAATCATCCGAATAATTTGTTAAGGAACCCTTACAAAGTTGGGAGAAACAGATGTTGTTATTTCCCAACAATACATTAATACATTTTTATGAAATTTCACCCAAAATCTTCATAAGTTGGGCCTTGGTGTTGTTATGGCCGTTGTTGTTGTTGTCGCTGTTGCTGTACCTTAGGAAAACTAATTCAGGTTATTGGAATCATATTCTCAGCCATGACTTCCCTACCCTTCTACCTTAAGAATCCATATCTTTCATGAGAACTCTCCACAAAAGAAAATAGAGAAAACCAAAACTCACCCTCTATGCGATTAATGATCAAACGTATATGAAGTTTCAAAAAATTTTTTTTATCGAAAAACTTCAGATTTCATTTCAAAGTCTAATATAAATTTTATTAAATCATTCTTAAAACTAACAATTATTTTTCTTTTCTTAAGTTCCAAAAAAAAATCTATATGTATATACTTGAATCAAAATCTAATGCTAAACTGAAGAAAATCTAGGTAATTATTATTTCAAATAGTTATGCTTATCCAATAAGATATTTGTTAAGTATGTCACCTAGGATGATCACAACTAAAATTTTACTTAAGACTTGGTATTTACCAAAGGAACAAAAATACTCAAGATCATATACCAAATATATGTTACAAATGATTAGATATAAAAATTTCATAGAAAAGTCAATTGCCCAAGATTTTCACTTGATAGGTACTTATAATCGAGTACGTGAAAGAAATTTATTTATTTCTATTTTGCGACGTTATTAACGGAATTAAAAATTTTCGCCTTGTTCAGGACGTTACTATATCAAGGTAGGAAATTAACTGTTTCCCCTCTATTCGCGACACTTGAAAAATATTTCGATAAATATTTTCATAACCGATACAAGAAAATAAGCGATAAAAAAATTCGAATAAGTGAACTGACAGTCTTTTGCACATTTATATAGGTCGCTTAACTCCGCATATATCATAGATTTATGCCAGTCAAGGTAGTCGTTCTAATGGACCTTAAGATGCAAAAGAAATTCGTTCTGTCCCGACTGATTATATATATCAGTTTTTATAAATTTAACGCGAAAGTACAAAAATTTATGAACTTTAAGTTCTAACACATAAATATGTATTATCCGAATTATAAAAAAAATCCCGGGAAAATTCTTCAATGAATAAAGTAATTTTCAAAAATGTTCGATACGAGCGATTTAAATAGTATGAGACTAATAGTCTGTATCAAAGAAAACTTTTCCCCCAAAAACCAAAAGAGCAGAATTTTTTTTATCTACGAATGACATCAAAAGATTGATGATTCAGATATTTAATCAACGATAATATATATAAACACAAAATTATTAAAAAAGGTAAAAATCATCAAATGTAAATTTTATCAATATAGTTATGAAAAAAGTTTAATAAATATAAACAATATGCAATATAGGTAGGTACGACGCAGGAAAGAGTGCACTCTGTCGCTGAGCGACCAGACGTTAATGGGTATGTTATATGTAATGTATTTGTTGTTTCAAATTTAGTTTTCAAAATAGTTAAACAAAAATTCTAAAATATTCTTTCTTATTATTTTTGTTTCAGGTTTAGGTCCTCAATGTCTCAGGACCATAGTCTACTAAAGATGAATGAATGCCAATAACCGCATGTAGTCATAAACGATATGAACTACCTGTCATATAAAGAAAAAAGATGTTACTTTGAATTTTTTTTGTAATGTTGTGTTACGAACAACAATGTAGGTATGCGTAAGCATGAAAATTTGTTCAACCGAAATTGAATCGCGTTTATCAAAATTGAAAACTTCTTGGAATATTGCGTTTCTTTACAACATGAAATTCATAATTGTGATGATGTATCACTTAACAATTAATATATTTCTATACAGATGACTACTTCGTATGAGTCATTATTTTAATATCATAGAAAATTTTCTTGACCAACTGGGTCGGATGTATTTAACTTTTTTTTTATGGATACGTTCAACAACTTTAAACAACGTAGGTATATTGTGCACTTGTATCAGTATATATTAAGATCTTTCTCTTTCTCTTCTTTTTTTTTATTTGTACCAAGGATAGATTTTCAATATATATAATGAGACTAAGATAATGATGGTGGTAAATACTTTTACTTATATGGGACCATAGAGATATTTCTTGAGACTATATATTAATGCGATACAAATTTAATAGTTTTTAAACCATACCTCAGATCCATGAACAGAATCAAATGTTAATTTTACACACAATACTTAAGTTTGTATAGATCAGCAACTAGCCGCATAGCACTTCTCCACGTTGTTCTTTTTCTCTGACGTGACAAACTCTCCAGATGTTTTCGGGATACATGCGCTTCATAGGACCACATGTGTATTTTGGTGTATTTGTTTCATCGATCAGTAAACATTTTTACGGTTCCATATAAATTTTATATAATTCAACTTGGATTTTATAGCTTGACATAAAAAGCCAGGCAGGCTAATTTGTGAGGGTGGTTGGACTGGTACAAAACCTCGTCATGGGGGTGGACAATTTTTGTTGAGCGTGTCTGTCCCACCTCCGCATTGGTTCCTGATGATGTCCACCACCACCCTGGTTGTTCCTTAGCTGCCTGTGTATTAAAAAAAATCACATTAGTATCTTGTAATGACATTTGGTAAAATGGCATATGCATAAAAAAAATTTATATACAAAAATCAATAATTTCTCAAAAAAGCATTTTCACTTCCCGGAATGAACTATTTTCATCCCTTGCTCGTGGTTGATCTTTACTATGTCAATCGTATGCAAAATTTAGCGCCTTTTTTTATAATGCACCATTTGCCATGTGTTATACTTGCAACACATGAACATTTCTTTTTCTTTCTATTTTTTTTTTTGATTGACTAACTTTTAGCTACACATAATTTTACCTGGCTTAGTTAAGGATTCCTTTCTAGAATTTCTGGACTACTCCTGCTTCCATAGATGTACTTTTTAGAACAGATTTTTAGCAAAGACTTTTTCTCGACACTTATTCCAATTCGACTAATGTTGGATTTGTCTTGGATGAAATAATTTTTTTGCACTGTCTCTGTACTCAACTGTCCACATTCGCAAGACTCGTCTAGGATTACGCCTCGTATCGTGGAGCGTCCTAAACCACATGGACTAATGAATTAACTATCGAATTTAATGTATTTTAATGACGAATAAAAAAAAACTTTGTGTTGCTGACGCAATAATTTTATTTTAGCGTGGACAATGTTACGCACTTTAGTTTTTATAATTTCTTTAACTAATTCACTATGAAAAATGTTTCTTACCTGGCTCTTTTAGGATTATCCAAAATTTTTCTACTTGATGCTGGTTTCTTTTGTGTCGTCTTATTGGCTCCTTTTTTTTGTGTATCTTTAATTTTTACTTGAATCAACACTATTTTTGTTCACTTTTATTATACTATTATTTGCTTTATGTGCCTTACTTTTTAAAACTTCGAAGATGTTTATCTTTCGACGACTAAGATTGAAAAGAAATTATACAAATTTAATTTTACTACCCTTGCGTTTAATATGATCCAATAATGGAATTTATTTTCTTTACGATACTTTGACATACGTCAAGTCCGAACATAGCCGTAGTTAAGTTGCTCCACTTTCCGTAAATTCTAGTACTACGTCATTGGCCTTAACGCTTAAGGTGTGTTTATACTAGTTATCGCGTGAAGTGGTAATTTAGTTAAAAAATATAACTCCTCTTATTTTTAATTAAATAATAAACACTCATATTGAAGAATATTGTTAATTGGTAAGTTTTTCAAAATGAATAAATTTTTTCTTCTAAAGAATTTTTGTGAAATTTTTCTTACTTATTTCAGACGGACGTTTCGCTGGAGTTTTCATTTTGAACTCGGATTAAATATAGTGAATTTTTTTTTTTACGAAAAATTTAATTTTGAAAACAAGTATTTAGTACGGATTTCGTACCAAGATAAGTAAATAGATGTATTGTTGAATATTGTTTTATCTCTTTCGATACAGCTTGAAATTTTACTCTGTGAGTTTTCTAGGAAGATCTGAGTGAATCGAATCTCGATCAATTAAGTGAAAATTATCTTACTCGATACGTTTTTACTTCTCGTTAATTCGGATTATAGTGCATTAACATTTCATAATTTATATTTCTTAACTCTGCCGGTCGCAACTTGATTTTCTGTTCGTAATACATGATTTTTTTCAGATTAACTATTTTGAAAATCGCTGGATGGTTACTCAGAATACGTTCATTACTTTTACTCTACTGTCCTATTTTCTTTATACACTAGGCTAAGTACAAAAATGATATTTCTATCTCTTTCTTGATTGATGCCAGTTCCTTATTTATTTGCCTCGATCGTTTCTAGCTCCACTATTATTTGAGTATACTGACTCTAAGGTGTTTGTGTAAGTCTGCTATTCTCACTACTTACGTCCTCAAAAATCAATTACTACTTTGTTTAAAAACCTTCGTATATTATTTCTTCTTTCTTTCTACGTATACTGGTCGTGATAAATGCTTTTTCGAAAAACTACAAATCTCTGAATCATATGCAAATTTTTACCATGACCATAGGGGTTCGACTCATTTTCAGTACATCCCCGGGCAGTACTTTCTCATTTACAACACTCTACTACTAGAATTCTCCATTTTCGTTGGGTTGTTGTTTCTAGTGTTGTCTCCGTTTACCCTTATGATGCCGCACGTTTTACTATATTGGTTAGCCTCCATCACTCCTTTATGAATGACATTTCTGCATAAAATGCCCATATGGGGATTTCCATTTTGTAAGAATATATTCTTTTTACTTTTTCTCCTTTATGACAGTGTGGATGATGGGACGTATTATAGATGGGTGCATGTCTGGGCTAACTTCCAATGATTTTTGTCTTTACTAAATGATTTTCATTTCATTCACAATTATCTCATTGACGCAATTTGAAAGATTAATATAAACGAAAAAATTTTAAATTGGTGTGGTTTTAAAAAGAAACTTGATGAGTGGACTAGAATAGAAATTCGCTATCTCCTGTAGGGGTGTGTGAAATAGCTTTTCCCACAAGTATAAATGGAAACTGATTAGTTGTTGATTCACTCACCAAATGAACTATATTAGAAATATGATTAGAATAAATTTCAAAATCGCTCCTAGGGCGAATATAACTGACTACAAAAAATAAATCCATAAAAGCTGAAGAAGAATTGTTATAACTTATATTAACACAAAGTTGTTCAAGATTATCTGGATCGTTCTTAAGATAATGTCGCTTACTATTTAAAGATGACTTTACAGCAAGTAAAACTCCACCACCCAAATTCGGTGCAGTGCATTAACGCCCATGGAATTAACGCCCGCGGGTGTTATTTCCAAAACAAAAGGAATTTACCCCCGCGGGTGTTAATTCCTTTTTTGATTTGGAATTAACACCCTCGGGATTTAATTCCTTTTTCTGATGGGTTTAATTCCAATTTCAAATGGAAATATAACCCATTCATCAGCAAATTGACAAACACAGTACTTTTATGTTGAATATTTTTATTTATATTTACAAAATTGTGTTAAAAAAAAATATAGAATTCTAGAAGATCAAAAATAACAAAACAAACATTTCCAGAGCATTTTTCGTTGTGATATAAAGTAAATTTTGAAAATTATAAATTAGGCATATACTATGATTGAATTTTTTCACAATTTGTCTGCAATATGGACACAATATCTTAGAATTACCATCATTTTTGCAGCGATCGCTATGTATTTCAAAACATGATCCACAAAATTTGAAATGGTTACATGGAACGAATAAATCTTCAATGACCAAGAGTACCTACAGTACAAAGTAAGAAATTTAAAATTTTACACAAACGAAATTTCGCGTGAATTTGTAAAATTTTACATTTCTTACTTTGTACTGTTATACTCTTGGTCATTGAAGATTTATTCGGTTTGTGAATTTTAAAAAATTCGCGCGAATTTTTTAAAATTCACAAACCGAATAAATTTTCAATGACCAAGAGTATAACAGTACAAAGTAAGAAATGTAAAATTTTACAAATTCACGCGAAATTTCGTTTGTGATGTTCTATTTGTTTGTACTCACTCCAAAAGAAAATAACAATCGCGGGTGTTAGTGCCAAATCCAAAATGCATTAACACCCACGGGCGTTAGTTCTTTTTAATGGTGGGTCTTATTTCCAAATCAAAAAGGAATTGACACCCGCGGGGGTTAATTCCATTTGTTTTTGGAATTAACACCCGCGGGCGTTAATTCCATGGGCGTTAATGCACTGCACCCCCAAATTCATTCCAGAAACCACAGATCTATCTTTACGATAAACAGAGAAGGATGAATCGAAAAGTTCACATGATGAAATGTCACAGTAGAGCAATGTTTCAACTAGAACGATAACATCATACTCATGTAACGATGACGATGAAAAAAACTCCTTTGTTTTGGTTCGCAAGCCACCCACATTTTGAAAATAAACACGCAGCTCCGACATATTATCCGATGATTCTCCTAAACATTTTTTGTCTCCTTTTGGCTGTCGTCGTTTTTTGAAGAATTGACGAACTTTTTAATTTGAACACCAACAGGCCAAATAGAAGAATCAAAAGCAGCATTAAACGAATCATATGGCAACCCAAGTCTAAAATTGACAAAACGTAGAGTAGACTCATTAGCATCTTTTTTTATTAAACGAACACACTTCAGAAGATTTGGTGTTATATTCAACTTTTCTGCAGCATAAGCAATAATATTATCAGCTGTTAAACTCTTATCCAAACGAGATAGGTGTATAAAACGAAGGCTAGGCACTGATGGCAATACATTTGTTGCACTAACATCTGTGCCATATGTTTCTTTTGATGGTCGATGAACTTTTCTTCTTTGCATACGCTGATTCGAAGTGTTGTCATTTTGCAATACCCCTGTTCCACCGGGATTTTCGCTGGCATACACATCTCCCACAGAATTCGCAGGCAAAACATTGTTATTGTGCTATTCTAGTTCATCTGCTTTACAATCATTTTCATTTTCACCTACTTCGACTTGCCTTTGAACAAAAGATCTCGTCAATGGTATGGCTGGTTCAACACTTTCAGTTGATGGTAGAGCAGATTATTATAATGCAGTTGTTGTTTCAGTTGCTCCCAAAGAGAATACTAACGGCTCTGAGAGGAAAGTGACATCGTTACTCATCATGGAGCTGCAGCCAGCTCCTACAATTGTTGTTGTAGTTGTAGATCGAGAAGATGCATGGTTTAATGTTTTTTTCATTTTTATCAACTTGATTATTTTTAATTTTATTTCCTTGTTTTTTTGCTTCAATGTTTAAACTGTGGTTTTTGTCAATACTGCTAGAACATGAATCAAAATCAATGCATAACCTTGATTTAATATCGGCAACGTCATTGACCAGCTTAGAAAGCATTACAAAAAAAGAATCACCCACAGCAACACAATTATCACATTTCCATTGCAAATGACGGTCGGTAGTCAATGCATTCAAAAAACTTTCAATTAATAATGTGCAATTTTTATGGAATCTTTGGTTACAAATGCCACCACATAATATAAATCTATGCCATAATATAAATCTAATGCCACCACATAATATAAATCTATCACGCAAAGAGAAAAATTAGAAAAAAAACAAAAAAAATGTAAATAGACGCACAGACTTGTACTCTATTCAGAGAGAAGAACTGAAAATGATTTGATGGCAAGTAAAACATGTGAAAGAAAAATTTCTTTACATTCATCACAGTAAAATGAAAAATGCAATAGTTAATCCTTCCTTCCAACAAGCAGTTGACCTTCTACTTAGACCAATGCAGAGTGGGTGAAAAGATTTACCACACAGCCCTTTGCATTTCACTAGCTCATCACTTTTTTTGTTGCAATTAGCGAAACAATTTTCCATTTCAAAAGGTATTCGTTGTGAGCAATTTAAAATATCACTTAAAATATATTGTACAGGTAGACACAAACAAGCGAGTGGGTCAATAAGGTTGATGTTATTGCTAAGCAAATCACAAATTCGCAAGTGGGTCAGAGTTTAGGTTGGTCAGGAAAAACAGAAAACACAAATTGTTTATAAGAACGCGGTGAATAATGGATTTGGCAGAGGTAGAATTAGGTCAATTTATTATTAATTAATTAAAAAAAAAAAACAATGCGGGAGCGAATAAAAATGCGACTTTATCGTTCGACGGATAATTGTATCTGTACCATTCTTCCAAGTGAAATCAGTTATTGCAATATTCAGTTAATGCAATTATATCACCCGATTTTCCTACAGCTAGCAGACTCCAATTCTTGGATTTTCGTTTCCGCAAATCCAGAAAATCTTATTTTTTTTTTTGTTTTTTGTTTTAAACTATCAGATATATTTTCAAATGGAGCAAGCATCAACATAATATGAAAGAAAGATTTGCCAACACATATAATGTGTCCCACTGGCTCATCACTTAGTGCAGGTGTTAGTTGTTAGTAAGCACAATGGTACAAAAACAAAAACACATGCACATAAATACAACATAAATACAATATAACAATACAACACAGAAACAATTATTATTGCTGAGCACTGATTCAAAAGAGAGTTTTTAAATTATTTCTATTTGAATTAAAGTCTATCAGGCTCTCATTCAAGTTATATAACTTATTCATTCGTTTGAGAGGCTCATGCATGCCATAATTAGTTCTGTGGAGTTCAACATTCAAAAGTTCAGATCTTCGAAGGTGGTAAGGCCCTCCGCGGTAGTTTAAGCCAATAGAAGCTAACAGGTCCGAAGCATCAATTAGTCCGCTGACAAGTTGATGAAGAAAAATTAAATCATTATT
This sequence comes from Baccha elongata, assembly GCA_951217065.1. Classification (NCBI taxonomy): domain Eukaryota; kingdom Metazoa; phylum Arthropoda; class Insecta; order Diptera; family Syrphidae; genus Baccha; species Baccha elongata. The sequence goes on from CATNUY010000154.1 coordinate 563,413, forward strand.
TACCCTTCGTTGGTATAAAGATTGAATCTGCAAAAGCTGTATCCGATGTTCATAAGGTGGCAGATTATAAGGATCGGCCCAAGGAAGGCTTTTAAGAGCAAAGCGAATAAACTTATGCTGCACTCATTCAATACGGTTCTTATGGATTTCATAAAAAGGAGTCCATACTTGTGAGGCATATTCAAGATGAGGCCTAACGTAGCAGTTGTACAATGAGAGAGTGACGTACTGATCGTTAAATTCTTTTGCCCACCGTTTTATGAATCCAAGCATAGAGTTCGCTTTATTTACCATAAAATTAATATGTTCAGACAATTCTAGATTAGCACTAAAATTTACACCTAAGTCTTTGAAACTAACCACGCGACTGATTTTATTTTTAGATATTATACCATGTATGTCGAATTAAATGTATTTAAACTATACAATATCTAAGAAAATATCAAAAAAGCTCAAAGTTATGGGAAAATTTATGTTTGTTAAACTCGTAGATTATCCGATTCATACATAAAATAAAATTAAAAGCAAACAAAATTAAAATGCTTATACAAACGACGTGCACTGAATTTATTTTATTAAATTAATGTAACAAAACTATTAAATTAATAAACAAAAATATTTAAGATATATTATATATCTTAAATATAAATTTAGAAAATGATAGTGAAGATAATCAAAACTGTTATTACTTAAGGAATTTAAGGAACCCTAGGAATCATAGAAACAGCTCATTTCCACAATTTCAAAACAAAATATCAAAACTCACACAATAGATATTTCGACTCGACAGTCACCCAAGTTTCTCGTTTAATAATCGAAGTAACTACCGAGATAATAGCAAAATCCAAATCCAGGGAAACTCCAGCCACCTTGAACGGGGATGCCAAGTGGTAGCTCAGTTGAGGGATTGTCAAAACTAAACATTTATTTAATAAATGATCTTTCAGGATACGATTTCGTCAAAGTTAAGGTAAAAATGACTTTTAATGAGTGGTGTTATTTGATGATTGACAATGGAGCTTCAATTTCAATATTCTCTGCAACGAAAATCGATCCAAATCAGGAAGTCATTTTAAATGAGAACTGTGTTATAGAAGGTGTTACTCCAGGAAGAATAGTAACTATAGGTAAAACTTTTACAACTGTAAGTTTTGAAAATGAATTTTCTTTGACACGTGAGCTTCAAATAGTACCAAAAGATTTTCCTTTAAAAGTATATGGCATTTTAAGAAGGGATTTTTTAAGAAAGCTGAGAGCAAATATTAATTATTCGACATACCTTTTGGAATTTAAATCTAACTCACATCAATTTCAGTTCCACTTTGTGCTAAAATAGACGACTTGATATATTTACCTGGTAGATCAGAAGAAGACGTCTTAATCTTGAATTTGATGAATTTTAAACACTTTTGTACACAATACATTATATCTAAAATTTGTTAATACAAATTTAGAAGACAAAAAAATTAAATGCTTTATTCCCAAAAGTGCGCCATTGACAGAATATAACATTTTCAACCTGCCCAAAATGTCCAAAAACGAAGGGAAAGTTTTTAATGTAAATTCTTCCAATACAAATGAAAAACATTCAAAAATGGAACAAAACTTGCGTCTAGAGAAAATAAAAAAAAACCATAATTAGATTCAGTCCCTTACTATGGAAAAGATTCAAAAGAAAACATTTACTTTGAATTTGAAGTCATATTTTCATTTAAAAGATAATTACTTAACTACAAATACATAATATATCAATATATACAAAAAATTATAGAACTCCACAGGCACATAAAGAAGAAATCAATAGGCAAGTGGAAGATATGTTGAAAAATGATGTAATCGAGAATTCATATTCTCCATTATAACTCACCTTTATTGCTTGCACCAAAGAAAAATTGTTTAGACATTGGGAAAAGCAAATTTTTTTTCAATACTGGATCTATATTCGGTTTTAATTTAATTTAAATCAAACCTGATTCAAGAGAATGTACAGACTTTTCTACAAGTTCTGGACATTATCAATTTAAAAGATTACCTTTCGATCTAAAAATCTCGACTAGTTGTTTTCAACGCAAGGATGACCATAGTGTTATCAGGTCTCTCTCCTGAATCATGTTTTCTTTACGTTGATGATGTAGTCGTTTTTGGGTGCTCGCTTCGTCATCATAATAAGAACCTTATAAATGTTTTCGAAGCCTTGCAAAAATATAATTTAAAACTCAACCCAAGCAAATGCCAATTTTTACAGACTAATGTTACTTATCTAGGTCACCGAATTTTCGATAAGGGTATTCTTCCATACTCTTCAAAATATTCAATCATACAAAATTACCCTGTTCTCAAAAATTCAGATTAAATACGACGTTTCGTCGCATTTTGTAACTACTAACGAAGATTTGTTCAAAACTTTGAAAAAACTGCGCATCCCCTTAATAAATTACAAACATTTAAGCCTGTGGAGCTGTATTGTCCCAAGTCAAAGGCGGTTATGATTTACCCATTCGTTATGCTTCAACAACCTTTCAAAAAACCTATAAACATAAGCATCCTTCATTGAAAGAATGTGTAGCTTTTCATTAAGCTATAGGGTATTTTAAGCCGTACTTATTAGGACGAAAATTCAAAAATTTTACAGATCAAAGACCACTTACTTATTTATTTGGAATGAAAAATCCTACCACAAAATTAACCAGAATGCGACTCGATCTAGAAATGTATGGTTTCACAATTGAATATGTCAAAGGGAAACACAATGTATGTGCTGATGCACTGTCAAGATTACCAGTTGATAGCGAAGATTTAAAGCAATTGTGCACCAATGCCATAACAACCCGAAGTATGACAAAACACGATGTTTGCAATCATCCTAACAAGAACGATCAACCAGACAAAAATTATAATAACCTAAATGTTTATCCACCTTGAAAGAAAACAAAACAAAAAACTTCTATGAAATTAATTTCAATATTCAAACAAACTCCGACAAATAAATCCAAACTATTAAGTATTACCGAAAAAGAAATTATTTACTGTAAATATGTTTTTAAAATCCAATTTTTCGGAAGATATTGCTCTAGAGCAGGCATTTTCTTATATAGAAGTGGAGGTTAGAAAATATAATATAAACATTTAAAAATAAATCAAAATAATTTGATATTCGAATTTATTACAGTAAAAATATTTAAAGATATTGGGAATCAGGTTTTGAAAAAACTTAAAATTGCAATTTTACCATTAAAAATCAGTATAGACAACCAAAATAAAATAAACCAATTAATTAAAAACTATCATGAGAGCCCTCTTGGGGGACATGTAGGTGTAACCCGACTAATTAAAAAAAAATTCCGAAAAATATAACTGCGAATATGAAAAAACAAATACAGTCATATATTTCGAATTGTAAAATATGCAAAATAAATAAATATAATAAAAATAATACAGAAAACACCCAGATCACAGACACTTCAAACACTAGTTTGGACACAATTTCCTAGAACAAACAAGGCAATAGGTAGATTTTATCAATTATAGATGAGTTGACCAAATATGTAACGCTATGTTCTATCATAAACAAAGAAAGCAGCACTGTAGCCAGATTTTTCACGAATTCACTCTTTGATTAAATTGTACAAATCCTAAAAATTCAACACAAGCATTCGACACCATACCACCCACAAACAATAGGTTCGTTAGAAGGAAACCATAAAAATTTAAATGAATACCTCATAATTCACGTTAATAATGAGTTCAATGATTGGGACGATTGGGTTAAATATTACGAATTTTGCTATACTACAACACCCTGTATCGTAACCGGTTATACCCCTTTTGAGTTGATATATGAAAAAAATGCTAAATTTCCAATTGATTTAAGGGCTAAAGAAATAGATCCAGTTTATATTATTGATGATTATAGCAAAGAATTTATGTTTAAGTTACAAATAGCTCATAAAAGAGCAAAACAAATGCTAGAAAAGAGTAAATAAAACAGAAAGCAATTTTTATATTCAAAAATTAAAACTAAAATTGACATTAAAATGAAAGATAAAGTAATGTTTAAAATTGTAAATCAAAGCAAATTAGAGCCAATTAAAAAAGACAATTATGAAATCGTTTAGTTTTTTTTTTTTTTTTTTCTTTTTCTTTTTTATTTATTTAATATATATGACATTTTACATTTATATACTATTTGTTATATTCTGAATGATAGGCCGCTGTGTTAAGCGTGGCTGCACCTAATTATCAAATTGGCGAATAAGAACTGAACTTCGAATATAATAATAATTCTTAACTAACTCCAGCTTACAAATACAACAGGTGCTTCTCATAGGAAAGGGATGCACCTGTTTACAAAATATTCATATTTCATTTGAATTTTAATGAAATATGAATATTGTTGCACCAAGGAACGCAACTCACTATGCCGCACTGAAGAACGCAGCCCATCAGGAAGAAGATTATCATGTCACTGTCATAGAACTCCAATATGTCTATCTCTCTCTCTCTCTTAATCTACACATTGAATAAAGGCAACGTTTTTGGCTAGCTACTCCGATAAGGTTTTAATTGTGCGTTTTATTAATCTTGTTTTATTTCAGGAATCATAGAAGTTTTGCAACAACTGGTGTCAGAAGTGTGATCTTTGCATAATGTTGCAAGAGATCGAAGAAAAATTTTGCAAAATTTCTGAACAATTAAGCGCATTGAGCCTAACCTTATCACAGCAAAACGAACAGCTCAATCAACTACGAGCTGATCAACAACGCCAGTCTGAGGCAGGGTTTTCGAGTGTTCGACACCTGAAGGAAATAAGCAACCTGCAACCCCAAAATCTGATCCGAAAGCTAATGGACATACAAATTCAACTACTCTATCAGTCGTTAAGGCTAGTAAACCATCTGAATTGGTTCCACCGCCTTTCGACAATAACATTGCCCATTGGAGTGACTATGCTGTGCAATTTGAGATTGTCGCAAAGGAAATGGGTGGGACGATCCAGAGAAAGCCAGAATTCTCGCTTCAATGCTTCGGGGCGAAGCGCTTTCAGTGTTGGGAAATATTGGAGCCAAAGATAGAACTGACTACGTCAAATTAACTCAAGCGCTAAGCCTAAGATTTCTCGGACGGCAAAGGTATGTGTCACACCACAATGCTGCGAACAAGAGGGCAGCACAACAAAGAAGACTTTGGCGCTTTTCGAACAGACCTTCTCCGCCTGTCGAGAATGGTTTTAAGTGATTGTACACCAGCAGCTCATAAGCGTATTGATGTCATGCAGTTCATTGATGGCTTATCAAATCGTAGAATACAAAATGCCGTTCGTATTGCTGAGATAACAAATGTGGTTGATGCAGTAACAAAAGCTTTTTCGTTGGAGTCGTCTATTTGAGCATCCAATTCTAATCCTTTTTTCCCGTTTTATAGAAGTAAAAAACGAAAACGACAACCCATGTGTTTTTAACGAAGCCCATCAACAAGAAAACAAAGTGCACAATAAAACCAACAATCATCGTCATCTACTTGGTCTACAAGTTCGGGAAACGACCCACCGTTAACGTAAGAGCGCAAACGTTGGCGGTCTCTGGTAGCCCAAATATTTCAAATGTTTGTGCAGAGAATTTACAGCGGGGCCTTTTGGTTCCCGTTGTTGTAGGTTTGGTGTCTTGTAATCTTCTTGTGGACACTGGATCTTCAGTCACTCTCATAAGTCGTCGAATCGTACCCGATCATGTACAACTACAGCCAGCAACCAGTTGTATTAAGACCGTTAGTGGTGAAGCAATAGATGTTTCTCTGTCGTGGCGTACTACTGTTTGCATTGGAAAATTTATGCGTTGAGTTAAAGTTCTTGTGGTCGATTTTGAGCTCCCACCGAACTGTGAAGGCATTCTTGGAATGGACTTTTTAAGAGCCTCTAAATGCGTCTTAAACTTTCACGACAATTCGATTCAGATTTCCAGCACTCAAATTCAAATGGTTACAGAATACCCCGTTAGCAATAAAGAGTGCTACAATATTGCCACAATTCTTCTCACCACTGTAGGTAAATCTGTCATTCCTGCATGGACAAAGACTTTTCTCTATACTCAAGCGAACGGACTTGCTTAAGATGAAGGAATGGTTAACCCAGTGAGTAAAAATTTACCGCAAGGCATTCTCGTTTTTAAATCAATGAACCGGAATGAAAAAGGCAAAATTTTTGTGCGAGTGGTCAACATATCCGATAATGCTGTTACAATTCATTCTTCAACCCGTGTTGCTACATTTAAAGAGGTGATAATTGATAAAAATTCTCATTCGGAAGTTTGTTTCCAGAGCATTTGTCAGCACTATTGAAAGAAACATCTCATTTGAGGGACTCTGAAAGGATGCTCGCCAAGTCAATGCTTCTGAAGTTTTGTGATGTGTTTTCTTCAAGCCCGGTGAATTTAGGTAGGACTACTGTGACGAAGCATCGAATCATCACAGGCAATGCAAGACCCATGAAACAGCCACCACGTAGATTACCGTTAGCAAAGCAAGAAGAGTCTCAGAAAATTATAAGTGGTCTTCTCGAACGCGATCTTATCGAACCATCCGAAAGTCCGTGGGCTTCACCAAACGTCATGGTTAAAAAGAAAGATGGCTCTACACGTTTTTGTCTTGACTATCGCAGATTGAATGATGTGACCATCAAAGACTCTTTCCCGTTGCCACGCATCGACGACACTCTGGACGCTGTTGCAGGTTCAAAATGGTTTAGCACCTTAGACTGTCAGTCAGGCTATTGGCAGGTGGAACTTGATCCGAATGACAAGGAGAAATCGGTGTTTGTTACTCGAGACGGACTTTGGCAATTTAAAGTCATGAGCTTTGGCTTAACGAATGCACCAACAACTTTCGAGCGTTTGATGTCGTCCGTTCTTAGAGGATTGCCATTGGAAACTTGTTTGATATACCTAGACGACGTACTAGTACATGGTAAGACTTTTGAGGAAATGTTAACTAACCTTCGATCTGTGCTTTCTAGAATGAAATCAGCTGGTCTCAAGATAAACCCGAACAAGTGCAAGTTGTTTCAGAAGGAAGTGAACTTTTTGCGGTACGTAGTTTCAGAAAACGGCCTTTTACCAAATCCATCGAAAACTAAAGTTGTAGAAAATTGGCCAAGGCCAACCAACCAGACGAAGATGCGAAGTTTTGTAGGCCTTTGCACCTACTACCGGCAATTTGTACCCCACTTCCATGCTGACGTAGCTCGCCCGCTTCATCGGCTGACGGAAAAAGAAGTTTTCGTGGTCCAACGAATGTGAACTGGCATTTAACTCGCTGAAGGAGTATTTGATCTCACCACCAATTCTGTGCCACCCTCGTTCAGACTGTGCTTTTATATTGGATGATGCTAGTGATTTTGGACTAGGTGCCACGCTGTCACAAGTTCAAGAGGGTAATGAAGTTATAATCTCAGTGTCAGCACTGGTTCTAATGTGTTGTGTAGTGTCCAAAACGTCGCGATTTGAAATTAATTTTTCTTATCTAATTTCATTTTAATTTTAATATTTTTTATTTTAATTTAACAAAAATCCTTAACATTTTAAGGAGCTTGGTAGCTCAATTGGATAATACTTCATTCTGCGCCGCTGACGCAGATGCTGATGACATCTCCTACATGTCTGTGGAAGGAGAAAGACAGAACGTCAGTGGTGAGGTAGTCGAGCTGTCGGACGTAGAAGAGGACCAGCAAATTGAGGCTTTAACGGAGCAAATCTCTTCGCTCATAGAGCTCGTTGAAGCGCTCAAAAGGCACGAGTACGATTACTTTGGCGCCAAGAATTGATAACTGTTTTTTGTAGAACAGATCAATACAAGCATTTTTTACTATGGGTGGATGGGTCTATCTCCCTCCTTTTGAGCGGGAGGGGCAATTTTATAAAACCAGTGCTAAACATTTAAAACAAATATTAAAAAATAACGGTAATACCTAGAACTAAGTTTTATATCTTTTTTTAAAGCCAATACTTTTTTCTATTAGATGTTTTTTAAATCAAGTGAAACCTATGCATAGTCTTTGAAAAAACGGACTTTAAACTCAAAAATTGTGAAAAAAAGGTAAAAAAAAACTGTGATTTTTCAAAACTGTAAAATAAAATACTACTTTTTTTTATAAAAGTCGTTGCTCATATTAATTTTAAATCATAAACTGAAAAAAAACGAAATGATTTTATGTTTTCTGGTTTCTGAGAAAATGAAAAATTACTAAAACAACTTTTTTATTGGATACTTCTTTTTGGCTTGCTTACGTATTAAGGCGTATAAACAGTGAGGTATGTAAGGGGGGGGGGGGGGCATGCTGCACCCCTGCAACCCCCTGCTTGGACACACTATAGGATTTGGGGTATGTGCGAGGTTGGGTGTATGCAAAGTTTCTGTTGCATTTAAAGATGCCCAAGCATCATTACAAAAACGAACATACGTACAACATTCACCGTATACCAAAAAAAAAAAGAAAACTCTTATAAGAAAGTAGTTTTAGTAATATTCCATTTTCTCAAAAACCAGAAAACATTTAATCATTTTGTTTTCAGTTTTTGATTTAAAATTAATATGAGCAACGAATTTTATAAAATAAATAGTATTTTATTTTACAGTTTTGAAAAATCACACTTCAAAGTTTTTTTTTACCATTTTTTTCGCTATTTTTGAGTTCAAAGTCCGTTTTTTCAAAGACTATGCATAGGTTTCACTTGATTTAAAAAACATCTAATAGAAAAAAGTATTGGCTTTAAAAAAAGATATAAAACTTAGTTGTAAGTATTACCGTTATTTTTTAATATTTGTTTTGAATTTTTAGCACTGTTTTTATAAAATTGCCCTCCCGCCCAAACGGAGGAAGATAGACCCCCCACCCATAGTAAAAAATGCTTGTATTGAACTGTTCTACAAAAAACCGTTATCAATTCTTGGCGCCAAAGTTATCGTATTCTCCCCCTCAAAAAGAAGCAGGAGGCGAGACGGGAGAAGGAGCGCATAGTTGCTCATGAGCAGCGCACCCGCCAAAAAGCGCTCCAAGAGCAGGCTACGCAACAACAGAAGCCTCCTCAAGAACAACAACCACTCTCAGACCAGCAGCAGCCACAGAAACAACAGTCAAAGAAGCAGCCACAGCAACAGCTTCATAAGCCAGAACAACCGTCTCGGCAACCACAGCATCAGCATCAGCAACAGCAAGCCAAACAACAACAACAACAACAACAACAACAACAACAACAACAACAACAACAACAACAACAACAACAACAACAACAACAACAACAACAACAACAACAACAACAACAACAACAACAACAACAACAACAACAACAACAACAACAACAACAACAACAACAATCACAACAACCACAACAGCAAGTACAAGAGACACAGAAGCAGCAACAGCAGCAGCGACAACCACAACAGCAACAACTGCAACAGCAACAATAGCAGCAGACACAACAGCAGCAGCGTCAACAGCAGCAGTCACAACAACCGCAACAACAGCAGCAGCCACAAGCAAAGCGAGGTAAGGTGCCACCCATTAACACATTTAAGATGTAAATAAAAGACACTATTCAAATATGTAGGTCGGTCGTAGGCAACAATTTTACAATCAAGCGGCTAAGCGCAGATAGGCATTCTATTCAGTGCTCATCTTTAGAGCACCACAAAAAAGACCTTCTGTCTCAAACTAGAACTGAATTTTATAGTTTTACCCCTAAGGAAGACAAGCTTCAAACAGTTCTCCTGAAGGGTATCGAATCCTCTACGGATCCGCAGGCGCTCTTAGCAGAGCTCCGTCAAATGGCGAGTGACGATCTCAAGTTTATCGGAGTCAGACCGTTCACCACAATCAAAGCCAGACGGGAGAAACGGAAGTTACCATTCTTCCTAGTTCAGCTCTCGCCCCAAAGCAAATTGAGTGGTCTAAGGAATATAACAGTCCTGGATTACTAAGTTGTACGATGGAAGAAATTAAACAAGCAGAAAGACATGCTTCAATGCATGAACTGCCAAGGGTTTGGACACGTTGCAGTTAACTGTGGTATGGACCCAGTCTGCGTTAAATGTGGAGATACCCACAAAACAGGGGAGTGTACACTCGGCCAAGATAGGGTCACAGATATGACCCAGTTTAAATGTGCGCTCTGCCGAGGCTCCGGGCACCCCGCAAACTATCGGGGATGTCCGAAGTTTCAGGAGATAAAACAAAACAAAGCCCAAAAGAAAACAGTTGAGGTGAGACGCCCTGAAGTACGCCAGACAACAACTTCCGTCAATCCCACAATTTCTTACGCCCAAATCGCGTCTGGAAAGGGAAACACGGTACAGCCTCAACCACTGGTAGCCAAACAGGTCCAAGTGCCTACGGCTCCTGTGCCAGAGGCAGATCTGATGCAGGTGTTGCTGACCATTCATGGTCAGTTAACCGACGTGCAAAAACAGATCAGGGAGCATGCAGCTAGGGTGGATTACCTCTACTCTATTCTGCCGGCAACGCTAAATGGTTAAAGGCGAGCTGCCTGAGCGACCCTTTAAGATCCTAGCTGTGAATGTAAGTTCGCTGATAAGGACCGAACGTAGAGCAAACCTCCTTCATTTGTTGCAAGACCAAAGTCCTGATGTGTTTATGGCTAGCGAAATTCGTCTGATGGCGGTCAGCCATCAGACGAATAGGGGGAATAACATAAGGCATACGAAAACCTGCACGTGCCGTAACTATTCGGGACTGGTGGAAGTGTGATCATAGCCTCTTCGCGGCGGCCGCTAGTAACAAGCCTTTTAAAAAAGGTTTGGCTAATATGATCAGGCTAGTTCCTCAGGTTGGCAACAGGTTAATTCCCTGTTCCGTAAAAATTCGAATTACGAGACCGACAACAAGCCTCGGAAACGGACTGATCTCACGACGACAACCTACGCAACGAAAACGGCAAAACGATTTACGAATTTTCTTATGGAACGTACGATCACTCTATAGAGCTCGAGCTGCTCAGCACCTAGCTGATGCCCTGTCAAAATATAAAGCTGACATAACAGCACTTCAAGAAATCAGATGGACAGGGAATGGTGTTTTACAGAAGAAAGAATATGACGTATACTACAGCTGTCATACAAAACACCATGTGCTTGAGGTAGGCTTCCTAGTCAGCGAAAAAATGAAGTCTACCATCATCGGCTTTACCACCTGATGGAGTCACTCGTATCCAAATAGACCACGTATATATAGACGCAACTGGATGGCGTCGGCTCGAAACCGGGATAGGTGGAGAGACTTGTTGAAGGAGGCCAGGACCGGACCCCGGTTGTCGAGCCGATGATGATGATGAAACTAAGCTAAATCAGAAACAAAAACTGACTAATAAAAATTACAATATCGTAAGAAGGGATCGGCCCAACTCCTCTCAAGGGGGTGGGGTCGCAATCTTCATACGAAAGGGCATTAAACATAAGGTTATATATAACAGTGAAGTGCGAAGATTCAGGTTGCTAGAAGCCTGCATCGTTTGCATTCCTCTCCAGCAGGTGAAAAGAATGTACGCAATAGCGGTGTACTCACCTGACGCACCTCAGCCAGCTAATTTTATCGCAGAGCTCGAAAAACTTTTCGAATGCTTAAGACTGAACTTGTATGAGAATTATTATCTCATGGCAGGGGACTTAAACGCCAAACATGTAGATTGGCGAAACCAAATACAAAATCCTAGAGGGAACCATCTTTTTAATTGGATGGGTCGATACAGTGTTGAGTGTAGGATCGACCTTCTGGCTACAGATAGACCGTCATTTCCCAGAAGTGGTATTTTTCTGGATCTTTTACTGCTTGACACACGACTTGTTATAACTGACGCAACAAGTCAACAGACAAGAAACTGTTTACGAACAATTGAATACGACAGTGATCACTGCGGACTTGCCACCGTAATACAGCTCTCGAGCGAGCTTCTGGAGTTGAATGAGTATGTGCCTGTGCACTCTTACAATTTCAGTAAGACGCGCTATCCAATCTTCTCTAACGCCTTGGCAGAAGAAATACGTTCCGATGACATTTCTCCACGAAATGACAGGAACCTGACGAACGTCGAGATCGACGGGTACCTGACTCAAATGGATACGACTATAAAACGAACAATGGACAGAACAATCCCAAAATATAAGGAACAAGACCCTACTGGTTTATACAAGACCGCGACAATCGACGCACTACACCGACAAAAAAGTGGACTGCTGACTAGGTTGAAACTTCTTTACAGACGTTTCACGGACACACGTGATCCGGAGATTAGGACATTGAAGTCGTCGATCAAAAACATTAACGTTCTGATAAGACAAAACTATAGATTATCTATTAATTTATATTGGGATAACAGAATTTGGGCTGTTAATTCTAGCGACATTAGTATGTTTCCTTAAATAAATAAGATATTCAGAATAAATGATCAAAACGATCTTCCATGTCTTAAACTGCAGAGGGCAACAGATTACGATGACGTACTAACGATTGCGTGAATTGATCCGGAAGGTGCCGTTTTCGATAATTATTATTATATGATAGAAGATCCTGAAAAAGTAGAGGCTGTAGGGGCTGCTTTCCAGCAAGTGTATAAGGTGAATGCTATCATTCGTCCGAATCATGACCTGGAGAACAGAGCCTTACTGCACAACTTCTACCTTGGAAATAACATAACGCAATTGTGATTTGAGAATACTGGTTTCACAGGGTTCTTCGGTCGATAAGTCTTCTTCCAAGTATCAGTAAAGTATTCGAAAAGATTCTCAATAGAGCTCTGTTCAAGTGGGCTGAGGACACAAATATTATTCCAGATAATCAGTTTGGCTTTAAGGCGGGACATGACACTATTCATGCCGCGTCTAAGTTAGTTTCTGATGTTCAATGGAACAAAACGAAAAATCAATGCACGGGTGCCGTTCTGGTTGATTAAGAGAAAGCTTTCGACACCGTATGGTTAGAGGGTCTTTATCTGAAGCTTTCTAGATTTGGCATAAGTAAACCATTGTTGTATATGCTTCATGACATGCTCACTGGTAAAAAGTTTGTTGTCAAAAGTGGCAATGTAACTTCGACCACAACTTTTGATATTAAAAACGGTCTACAGCAAGGAGCTGTGAACTCGCCGATTCTTTTTAGTATTTACACCAGCGATCTGATAGGTAGTCTTACTCATTCAATTGCGTATGCCGATGATCTTGTAGCGTACAGAACGGGTCCAAAGATTGATGTCATCAGAATTCTTCTGCAGCGTGACTTCGACAAGATTCAGCGATATTGTGATGACTGGAAGTTAAAAATTAACTTTCAGAAATCAGAAACTATCCTGTTTAGAACCCCTTTGTCTAAGGCTTTTAGGGATACAAGAAAGAACTAGAGAAATCTAGTGATCTTTGGACCAAGTGGACATGCACTGGCGAGTAACGATGACCTCAGCCAATGGACTTATTTTCGGGGCTTACTACCCCAATGCAGAATAAAGTGAGATTGTTTGTCTTATCGGTTTCATGCCGCCCGAGACATTCCTCTATTTAGACAGTCGGGGGCTGATACAGTATAGATTGGCGGTTCCGTTAATCTACCACGTTAGCCGTAGAACTGTGGATCGGCGAATCCTGTATTCGAGACGTCGGCTCTGGGTACGGAGCAGAGCGTCTGCGGTTCAGTAGAGCTGTGCCCCTTCGGGACAAAAAGGACTTGGTTAAGCAAGTTAAAAAATACTGGTGGTTGGTTGACCACCTTGATATTGATGGTTAGTTAAAGTTGTTTCCTTGGCCAACCTACGTATTTCTAAGGTAGATTAAGTAGGACAGTGACGGTGGCACCAAAAAAAATGTTAAAAAATCCATAAAATCGTTTGTCTGTGGGTATGTTCATTTGGCGCTGTTACATATGCATATATGTCAATATATGCATATTTATAAGCAAGTGGGCATATGCATAGGCTGCTGCGAAAAAAAAAAGCTGCTGGTGGCTGTTCTAGTTTTAAGTTATTTTAAGTATTATAAGTTTTTTTAAGTAGTATAAGTTATGTACGTATATTAACGTATCTTTTAGTTTTATTCAGGTTAATTTAGTTTTATTAAGGTAAAGGGTAGTTTTAAGTTTTTTATATAAAATAAATGTCATAGAAAAACGAGTTTTTTTTCAGAATTTTCTCGTTTAGTTTTAAGAAATATTGAATTTTAATTTAAGTTAGTTTTTACGCTGAAAGGCATTTTTAATATACAGGGTGAGTCATGAGCAATGCGACAAAATGCTAGGGCGTGTAGGTTGCGTTGAGACAAGAAAAAAATCGTATGGGAGGGGGGGGTCTATTCCCCTCCGTTTAGCCGGGAGGGGCAATTTTCGAAAAAACTGACTTAAAATGGGAAAAAAATTATTTAAAATCAACGGCTTCATTCACAATACTGTGCGATACGTTTTTGAAAAGCCAATAACTTTTTCTTTCATTCTGTGGTTAAATAAATCTATTCTAAGAAATAGTTTTTGAAATATTAATTTTCAAAGTCAAAATTTTGAAAAAAAAAAAATTGAAAAAAAAAATTCAAATTCATTTTTTTCAAAATTTTACGTAATTAAGTGCTAATTTTAATTTCAAAATTCAATGCTTTTATTAATTTTTAGTCAAAAACAGGAAACCGGATGCCAAACTGTGTCTTAGTTTTTGAGAAATTAAGAAAAACTAGAAGTATTTTTTTCCAAGAAAAACACTTTTTTTTTTGGTTTTCCCTAATTTGACCTGCTCAGGTCAATTATTAATTAGGGAATTATCCCTTTTTTATTTTTTATTACATACCATCCGATTTTAATCAAATAATAAAAAAAAACGAATTAACTTTTTACTTTACTTACAAGTTTTACTTTTAATTTTTTTTTAATTTCTCAAAAACTAAGATACATTTTGGCATCCGGTTTTCTGTTTTTGACTTAAAATTAATAACAGCATTGAATTTTGAAATTAAAATTAGCACTTTATTACGTAAAATTTTGAAAAAAATGAATTTGAAATTCTTTTTTCAATTTTTTTTTTTCAAAATTTTGACTTTGAAAATTAATATTTCAAAAACTGTTTCTTAGAATAGATTTATTTAAACACAGAATGAAAGAAAAAATTATTGGCTTTTCAAAAACGTATCGCCCAGCATTGTGAATGAAGCCGTTGATTTAAAAAAAAAATTTTCCCATTTTAAGTCAGTTTTTTCGAAAATTGCCCCTTCCGGCTAAACGGAGGGGAATAGACCCCCCTCCCATACGATTTTTTTCTTGTCTCAACGCAACCTACACGCCCTAGCATTTTGTCGCATTGCTCATGACTCACCCTGTATAGTTAGAGTATAATTTAGAGCGCCCGCATGGGGCCAGGAAGTTAAATAAGTTATTCTGTAAGCTAGTTTTTAAGGTTTTTGTCTAGCATTTAAGTTAGTTATAAGTTAAATTGAAAATAAAAAATTGAAATTTAAAAAAAAAAAAAAGTTCATTCTCAGAAATTCGCTTCGTGGGTTCGCATCCCACCGTCTGCAATCTCCTTTTTTTTATTTTTTTTTCCCTTATTTTTATAATTTTTATTTAATTTTTTTTTTTTTAAACTAAAAACAATAATTTCTTATTGTTTTTTTTTTGTATCATTTTTATATAATTTTTTGATTTTTTTTTAATTCGCGATAATGGTTTGCTCTGCAACAGCCTGCCCTGATAGCTCAAACAATCAGCCCTTGCTTGCATGTTTTGGAACCTGTGGCAATCTTTATCATGCCAAATGTGTTGGTTCCACGAATGCATTCATTGAAAAAATAATAGCTTCAAAAAGTGCCTTTTGGTACTGCACTGACTGCCGGAAAATATCCATTTCGCAGCTAGCTTTCAAGATGAATTCTTTCAAAGAAAACATATTAAAACTGTCTGCAGGTTTTGAGAACTTGCTTACAAATTTCAATACTGCAGTCTCAAACGTATCCACTTTCTGTCCTTTAAATGATAAGGTTAACATTTCAACATCAACTAATGATCTGATCCAAGGACCTCCCCTTGCTTCTGTCTCATGAGTTGACAAGGATTTGTTTGCAGAAAAAGGGACGGTTTCGCCTGGTTCATCTCAGACCGTCAATCCAACTTTAATGCCTATTTCAGATATAGACGGTGATGTGGATTGTGAAACCATATCGGATCATCTTGTATCAACAGATTCTTGTCCTAGACCTATCGAGGCTGTCCCGAAACCTAAGTCTATTTTTGTATCGCGTTTGAATCCAGATATTGTTGTTGATGATATTGTTTCCCATTTAGTATCTAACAAATGGATTCCTGACAAAGCGTCTATTTAATGCACGAAGATTAGCAAAGTAAATAGTTTCGTTTCTTCTTTTAAAATAGTTGCCAATCCCACACTTTTTGATTCAATCATTAACAATAATAACTGGCCAACTTCTTGTAAAAGAATTTACAACGGTCAAGAAAAACAGACCTCAGCGTGTTATATCGAAAAATTCGGCAGCAAAAAACTGAACAGGATTACCCTCTTTTATCAGAATGTTAGAGGGCTTCGCAACAAAACTGCCAATTTATATACTAACTCTCAAGCTTTTTCACATGACATCTTTGTTTTAACAGAAACCTGGCTGAATTATAGCTATTTGGACACAGAACTTTTCAATCAAGAGTTAGTTTACAAAAAAGATCGTCATGTTGATAAATCTAAAGAAGTAGGAAGCGGTGTTCTGATCGCTGTTCGTAATCTTCTTTTATCAACGTCTATTTCTTTTCCATTTGTTCTTTCTATTGTATCAAATTAACCATACAGTCTAAGCTAATATATGTTTTAAATGTATATATTCAACCAAAAAGTTCAATCGAATTGTATTTTTTTTGTTTGCATT
Source organism: Baccha elongata (assembly GCA_951217065.1). Classification (NCBI taxonomy): domain Eukaryota; kingdom Metazoa; phylum Arthropoda; class Insecta; order Diptera; family Syrphidae; genus Baccha; species Baccha elongata. The sequence goes on from CATNUY010000154.1 coordinate 580,306, forward strand.
TTAATTCATTTTTTATTTTTTCATTTTCTTAAATCTATCTTAATGCTAGGCAAAAAATCTTAAACAACTAGCTTACATATTGACTTAACTATCTTAATGGCCCCATGCGGGCGCTCTAAATTAAACTATGACTATACTTAAATAATGCCTTTCGACGTAAAATAACTTATATTTAAAATTCGTGATTACTTAAAACTAACGAGAAAAGTATTAAAAAAAACTCATTATCCATATCTTTTTTTTTTAATTTTTTTATAAAACTTAAAGTTACCCTTTACCTAAATAAAACTAATTAAAACAACATTTAAGCTACTAAATAAAACTAACTTAAACTTCATTATATCTAATTAAAACTACTTAAAATAACTTAAAAACTAGAACAGCATTTTTTTTTGTTTTTTTTTTTTTGCATTCGCATATGCACACTCGCGTAGCCCATACACATGCATATCTTTACATATACATATATACATATATATTCGCAACCGCATTACCCACATGGCCACATACAAATACATTTACTTATGTACTTTTTTTTTTTTTGGTGCCACCGTCACTGTTCTGTTCTACCTACTCTACCTATATTTACCTTAGAACTATGTAAGTCGGCCAAAGCAACAATATGGTTCAGCTTGGGATGGCCCTCATCAAATAATGCAGATGATAACCGATGTCACAGCTTAGATTCAGAAATCACCTAGAACCAAACCAAAGTTAGTTCATGTTGATCGTTTGGCTCCATACCGTGGTAAAAACTTCTCTAGTTGGGTCACATAGAGATGCTTTCGTTCAAGAGGGGACCAGGAACACAACTCACTATGCCGCACTGAAGAACGCAGCCCATCAGAAAAAAGATTATCATGTGACTGTCATAGAAATCCAATATGTCTATCTCTCTCTCTTAATCTACACATTGAATAAAGACAACGTTTTTAGCTAGCTGTTCCGATAAGGTTTTAATTGTGCGTTTTATTAATTATTTCAGGAATCATAGAAGTTTTGCAACAATATCATATAAATTATTTGCTTGTTGCAAAGGAAAAGGATGTGTACCCGATGTGGACACGTTTTGCTTGTGACAGCAGAAATGGTGGGAAACAGTTAATGCAAAACTGTGTGCCGTTAGGCAAGAGGAGAATGTAGAAAGTGTGCAGGGTGTTACTTTGAATTATAAAAATAATGTGCAGTTAGGCAAGGGGAATAGTAAGGATTTTCGGGGTAACGGTTTGGGTGACGTCTCAGACTGTTACCTCTCCCCTTAGGATTCCGCTCCATAGAATCGTTATTTTGAATATTAACTTTAATTTTACTTTTTGTGATTCTCTTTGTGGAATATGTAATTAAAATTACAATAATTAAACCCAAAATTAAAAAGAGAAAGAAACTATAATGTATGCTCGTGTAAATATTATGTTTAAATTTTATTTCTTAATTGAGCTTTCGGTTTTCCAATTGTTTTGTATTCATTTCAGCGGTAGAAAAATTCATATCAACTGTTTTGATTTTTACGTTACTGAAGTCACGTATTATAAAACTATCATAATATACAACATTTTCGTACTTAATATTATTAACATTTATTACATAATTTTCAAATTTAATAGCGAAGTTTCCCATCAATTCTAATATAAAATTATTACAATTTTTTTCAATAGTTGTGTTGACATCATCAACAACAACTTTAAATTCATTATCATCGGTTCTTTTAGTCATGCTAGACTATTTGTGCACAATAAGCACTTTGTGCATTCATTATTATTATTGTTTGGTCTTGTTTGGTTACGAGTGCACCTGTTCTCGTAACCTATTAATTTGCAATAACTGCAGATTTGCAGTATTTTGATTTCCTGATAATTTCAATTATTTATTATGAAATTATTATGAAATCATAAATTTATTGCCCTAGTTATGTAGGTAGTTTGTAAGAATATTTTGTATAAATAAGAATAAGAAAGAAATAAAAATTCTTTATATCACTGCAATTGTACCAAGCCATTCTTTTACCCTGATGTGAGGCTGCATCAGGCAATTGTATATATAGTTAAAAAAGTCTGTGTAAGATTTACATGGTCCTTCGATCCAACGCAGGATCGCACCTACTAGTTAAAATAAAGTTAACTTGGGTCCCAAAACACCGCAACTAAGGCAGCCAGTCAACAGTACACAGCTGCAAAGACGATCTAACCAGTGCAACAGCTGAGAAAAATCGTGCGAAGTTGACTACAGAGACCACAGAAGCAATACAATGCACTAAGAAGAGGAGAAGATCAGCAACATGAGTGATATAGACGAGATCGCATATAACCAGACCCTAATTACCGATGAAGTCCAACGATTTTGGACCAACTTTCGGAAAGATGGAGAATCCAGATACTCAGCAGAGTATTTTAAAAAGAAGCTCGAGAAGTTGGAGCAGTATTGGACAGAATTCCAGAGCAATAACGGGTTTTTAGAAAAGCAGCGCAACAGTAATCCACAGCATGAATATTTTTCCAAAAAATATTTTGAACAATCCAAACCAAATACTTTGAAATCAGGGATACATTCAGAGAGAAAAGTCAAGCACTCAAAGACAAATCTCAAACAACTATCCCACAACTTGAAACACAAACAACGCAGCAGTTACTACAAGGACCACCAAGGATTCAACAAAAGGCACAACCAATTGCCCCTATACAAGACACATCCCAAGGATCAGGGCTAGTCCTAAATCAGCAACCAAAGGAGAATTCATCAATCACAGAAGGAGATGACCTTCGCAAAAATCTCATCAATTCAATAAGGTTCAAAAGGTTGAACCTAATCAAAACCAATTTCAGACGAATAACGAGAAACCTAGACTTAAATCTGAATGCAGTCTATTTGTCATTTAAACTTGATCAAATTCAAGAATGTTGGAGAAAGCTGGTGGCGATTGACGACGAGATCATGTCGTCATTAGAAGAAAGTGATTTCGATCAGGAGTACGTCTCCAACAACGAATTCATCGAGTTGGAGCAAATATATCAACACGCATACATCCAAATCAAAGCAGCGGAACAGCTTCAACATAACCCGGAGCCAGTGACTCCACAACCCTCAACATATCGCGAAATAAAACTTCCAAACATAAACATACCTTCATTTACAGGAAAATATGAAGCCTGGACATCTTTTTGGGAATAGTTTGATCGACTGATTCATCAAAACAGATCATTAAGTAACGTTAAACGGATGCAGTACTTAAAAAGCAACCTGAAGGGAGAAGCAGCTCGGATTATAAGCCACTTGTCACCTACAGCAAACAACTATACAACCGCCATAGAATTGCTAACGAAGAGATTTCAAAATCCAGCAGCTTTGGTCAACAATTACATCCAAAAACTGCTTACCTTAAAATCAGTGCGAAATGAAAATGCGTTCGACTTGAAAACAATCCTGGATAGATCGAGAGAAATTTTGTACGGGATAAATAATTTAGGAGTTGACGTGAACTCTTGGGATCCACTCGTGATTCAATTAGTATGCCCAAAACTTGATCCTGAATCCCGGAAATTATATCAACAATCAAGGGGAACTTCAACAGAAATGCCAAAATTAAGTGAATTTTTTGACTTCATCGAAGGCAGATTCCGGGGCTTGGAAAGCAGTCGTGATATCAATCGCGAACATCATTCTCAAAGTTCACGAGCACCAATCTCTAAAAACCATTTGACCACAATCACAAGGTCAAAATGTGTTGTATGCAGTGAGGCTCATCATTTATTCACTTGCAACAAGTTCTTGAGCATGAGTCCGAAAACCCGGCTCAATGTAGTGCAAACATCAAGGCTGTGCATCAAGGCTGTGCACTGCCTGGGAGAACGACACACAACAAGAGAATGTTTGGCGAAGGGAGGTTGCAAAATATGCGCACGACAACATAACACCTTACTTCATTTCCCCCGAGGAGAGAAACCCCAAGTTTCAGCAATGGGTGCAACATCAAAAGAAGAAGCATATACATCCACTAAAATCGCTACCACCTGTCACAGCAATAGGATGGTATTATTAGCCACAGCTATGGTCAACATATGTGTTGGAGGAAAAACTAAATTGGTAAGAGCACTAATAGATCAAGGGTCTCAAACTTGCTTCGTTACCAAGAAATTAGCCACTCAATTAAAGGTTCCAATGATCAATTATGAGTCAAAGATTAAGGGAATCAGTGGTCATACTACAGAAATCATATCAGCATGCCGTTTTAACATTCAGTCGATTCACGATGAAAAAGTAAACTTAGATGTTGAAGCTCTCGTAATGCCAGTTATTGCATCGAGGTTGCCAACACATCCAATAACAACAAACTACTGGGCTCACATTCAATGTTTAAAATTAGCAGACCCATGGTTCGAACAGCCAAAAGAAATTGAACTACTCATTGGATCAGATGTTTTCCCACAATACCTGACTCAAGGACTAATTAAAGGACCACTGAATACTCCAATGGCACAGAACACAAGATTTGGTTGGATATTATCAGGACGAGTACTGACTACTTCAAACCCATTTAAGAAGACAAACCCAAACATACTTACATCATTTATCAGTGTGTGCAACGAGGATGAAGATTTGAAGAAGTTTTGGGAACTGGAAGAAGTGCCAATTACAAAGATTAAATCCAGAGAAGATGAAATGTGTGAAAACCACTACAATTTGACGCACATACGAGATGAAACTGGGCTCTACATCGTTAAACTACCATTGTTAAAGGATCGTATGGCCTTAGGCGACTCACGGAAAATGGCATTAAAACGATTTTTTACACTAGAAAAAAGATTCACAACAAACCAAAGTCTTCGACATGAATACACAAAATTCATTCGAGAATATATTAATCTTGGACACATGGAGGAGGTACCAGCAGTTACTTCGGAAAAAACATATTATCTTCCGCATCATGCAGTAATAAAAGATGACAGCACCACCACTAAACTTAGAGTGGTATTTGACGCATCCGCAAAAACTACAACTGGAGAATCACTAAATAGCATCATGATGACAGGCCCTACGCTACAAAAGGATTTGTTTTCAGTACTACTTAAATGGAGATCGTATAAAATCGTTTTCACAGCTGACGTTGAAAAAATGTATCGTCAGATTTTAGTGAGATCAAAATTTACAACGCATTTTATGGAGAGAAAGTACCAAGGATCCAATTAAGGAATACATTCTTAAAACCGTAACATACGGCACATCATCCGCTCCGTATTTGGCAATTAAAACCTTATGTAAGCTAGCTGAAGATGAAAAACATAAATATCCACGCGCAAGCAAATTATTGCTGGAAGGATTCTATGTAGATGACTGTCTAGGAGGTGCAAACTCTCTGCAAGAATTCCGAGATCTTCAACAAGAACTAATGCCACTACTTCAACAGGGTGGATTCAACTTACGAAAATGGACGTCAAATAATTCAGCATTTATAAAATCGTTACCAAAGGAACTTATCGAAATGGAGCCAGAACATGATTTTACCAATGACAAAACGTTTAAAATTTTGGGACTAAAATGGTGCCCAACTACTGATGAATTTCAATTTAAGGTCAACCTTGAATCATTCAACACAAAAGGAACCAAACGAGCAATATTGAGTGATGCCGGAAAAATCTTTGATCCGTTTGGATGGCTGTCGCCAATCACTATCAAAGCAAAGATTCATATACAAAATTTATGGCTCACTGGAATCACATGGGATGAGAAGGTTCTAATTAAAATTGAAAATGAATGGAACGAATTCAAGACAAGATTATCAATCATAGAAAAAGTAAGAATTCCACGATGGACACAACAAACAGAGGGTTCACAAATGGAGTTACATGAGTTTGCAGATGCATCAGAGTCAGCCTATGCAGCGGTGGTGTATCTGAAGGTTATGAATGGCAGCTCAACTTCAGTTAATCTCATAACATCCAAGACAAAGGTGGCGCCGGTCAAGCAAGTTTCTTTGGCAAGACTAGAACTTTGCGCAGCAGCATTATTTACGAAGCTAATGAAATACATTAGAAATGAAACAAATACGAAATACACTCAAATTTATGCATGGTCAGATTCGACCATAGTATTAAACTGGTTAAAACAGCATCCAGTGAAATGGAACACATTTGTTGCAAACCGGGTTTCGTATATACAGGAACATTTTGATGGCAAATGGAGGTTTGTACCCATCGAGAGGAGCATTTGGAGATACTCTAGCTGAAAATTCTACATGGTGGCATGGTCCAGAATGGCTGAAGGAAGAGAAACAAAGCTGGCCCATTGATAAATCGTTAATAGAAATTCCAGACATACCTGAAATCGGAAAATCTCACGCCTGCATGGCAACACATTGCAGCAGCTCTTCAGACAAAGACGACATATATCTTAGATTTTCATTGCTGTCAAAACTTCAACGAATAAGTGCATATTGTCTACGATTTAAAACCAATTGTCAATCAAGCAAGAGACATCAATCACTCATTATTGGTAAATTGACTATAAAGGAGCTATTTGAAGCAGAAAGGGCATTAGTGCGCGGCGCACAACAAGGTTTTGCTGAGAACTGGAAATCATTTAGCAAAATCTCATCACTTAACTCATTTATGGACGCCAATGGAATAATGCGAGTGGGAGGTCGATTGAAACACGCTAATTTGTCAATCAATCAAAAACATCCTATGATTTTGTCATCAGCACATCCGCTGACAAAACTTATCATACAAAAGACACATAGCGACACACTTCATGGTGGAATAAAGATGACTATAAATCACATTCGGAGGAAATTTGGGATCATCCGAGGAACAAATACGGTTAAGGCCATACTAAATCAATGCATCAGATGTTTCCGGTTCAAAGCCAAAGAATCATCTCAACTTATGGGACAGCTCCCAGAAGAAAGAGCTTGGTTTTCGAGACCATTTACACATTGTGGCATAGATTAGGTTAGCACAAGGCTTACATAGCATTGTTTGTGTGCATGGCAACAAAGGCAGTACACATTGAACTGACGTCAGATCTTACTACTGATGGATTCATGGCAGCGTTGCGGCGGATGATTAGTCGAGGAGGATCCATACATCATCTCTACAGCGACAATGGAACAAATTTTGTTGGAGCAAAGAACATCATTGATTCCGTACAATCCAAGCTGGCTGAAAACGCAATACATTGGCATTTCATCCCACCAGGAGCTCCACATTTTGGCGGACTCTGGGAAGCAGGTGTTAAATCGGTGAAGTATCACTTGAATCGGATCATTGGGGAGCAAAAACTAACATACGAAGAGATGAACACTGTACTGGTGCAGATAGAAGGATGCTTAAATTCGAGACCACTTTGTCCGTTAACAGAAAATGTTGAAGATCTTGATGCATTAACTCCAGGTCACTTCATCATTGGATCACCACTACTAGCACCACAAGATGACATCATTTTGGATCTGGCCCAAAGTAGTGTAAAAAGATGGAGTTTAATCCAAAAGATCAAAAAAAATGTGTGCAAGCGTTGGTACACAGAGTATATAAACAAAATGCAACAACGGCACAAATGGAAACACCCAGCAAAGAATTTGGAAATCGGCCAACTGGTATTATTATAAACTGAGCTGCTGACACCAACAAAATGGCCTCTTGGAAAAATCACACAAGTACACAGCGGAAATGATGGACTTATAAGAGTAGTAACTGTGAAAACAGAGAAAGGTACATATAAGCGACCAATATCAAAGGTATGCTTGCTTACAAATGACGAAAATATCATCAAACCTGACACCAACACAGTGCAACAAAATGAAATAACCAATAGACCCAGAAGAAAATTAAGAGATAAAAAGAAATCATCCAGCGTTGCTACATCACTAGTAATGCTGTCATTATTGGCTTCTGTCATGCCTGCGTCTACAACATATACAATCACTCATCCGGAAGCTGGACTATTTGTAGAAGGAATCGGTACAGCGAAGATTCAACGTGGCATACTACGAACAAGCGTTAAATTCCCAATCGTAGACATCTTACGTAACCAAGTTAACGTCAATAAAACAAAGGACCAATTTGCTCAATTATGCAACAGGGCAAAATCAGTTACAAAAGATAGCCAATGTAGCGAATTGCGTCACCATATGGAGGAGGAATGGAGGAACTTACTCTCAATTTTCAATAGACTTCAAGTAAAACAATTGCGAAGACAAAGAAGAGGAATACTGGGAACTGTACTTACCTCAATATTTGGGGTTAATGATGAAGTGTATCACGACATTGAGAACTTGGACGACAATCAGAAGGCCCTCATAAGAAGCAGCAATTCCAATACCAAGATTATGTTATCGACAATCGTTGCTGTTAACGAAACTGAAGGCAGGATCAACAATAAGATCAACAATTTTACAAAAAAACTGAATGCTGGCCTAGAACAAATTAACAAAATGGAATCGTAGTTTCGCGTGGTCGACGAAAACAAGGTTAATATTCATGTGACTAACGCCTATTTGATTGGACTAAGCTACATGCGGAAATTGATAGAAGACATAATCGCTAAGAGCATGAACAAACTTGGCCGAGAATTAGAGATATTACCAGATCCAACGGACAGACTAGAGATGTCAACAACTTCAGAGGAGGTTTTAGTAACAGGATATTTCATGATAAGTGACACCAGTCATTACGAGTTAATCAAAACTACTACATTTCCAAAAGGATTAGATGAGCAGACTTTTCAAGACGTGCAGTTGCAGAATTCAGTGTTTGGCGTCAACTTCGAAGTTCCACTGGAAGATATAGGCAAGACACCAGCAATCAACGACACAACGTTCATCCTACAGCCGTCCATATTTCATAGTATAGAGGAAAGTAAGGATTGTATTGTTCAACAACTGTACAAGAAAATTTCATTTAAACGATGTCCAACGAGAACCCTAATGTTAACAAACACGATGTGGAAAGAATTATATACGCCCAACACATGGATGTTTGTTGCTCCTGAGGAAACTACGGTATTTGTAAATTGTGGACTAACTAGAGAAGAAGTGGTGCTAAAAAATACAGGCATTATTAACGTAACCCTAGATTGCATTATTCAATCGAAATTCATACGATTGGAAACAAAACTGGTCACGGAAACAAAGGTGATGATGCACTACAGCAAATCGATTGCCATCTTAGACACATCTCTCTCCACTCAAGTCCCACTTTTGTTCACAAATGAAACCGTCATACCTCTCAACAAAGATATGATGGATGTTTCCAATTCAAACTTCAGAGAGGCAACAGAGGAATTAAACCATCTACATGACCGTAATTGGAAGACAATCAAAAAACACCAATATTGGACCTTTGGATTGTGCTCAATACTGGCAGCTGGAATTATCATCATCTGTTTGTTGGCAGTAATTCTCAAATATGGAAAAAGACCAACTGCAAAGATGAACTCCACTAATATCGAGTTGACAGACCACAAAAGCACACCAGGACATGAATTTGAAATCAACTGGGAACCTAAGTTGGAGGAGGGAAAATGTTGATATCATCAACAACAACTTTAAATTCATTATCATCGGTTCTTTAAATCATGCTAGACTATTTGTGCACAATAAGCACTTTGTGCATTTATTATTATTATTGATTGGTCTTGTTTGGTTACGAGTGCACCTGTGCTCGTAACCTATTAATTTGCAATAACTGCAGATTTGCAGTATTTTGATGTCCTGATAATTTCAATTATTTATTATGAAATTATTATGAAATCATAAATTTATTGCCCTAGTTATGTAGGTAGTTTGTAAGAATATTTTGTATAAATAAGAATAAGAAATAAATAAAAATTCTTTAAATCACTGCAATTGTACCAAGCCATTCTTTTACCCTGATGTGAGGCTGCATCAGGCAATTGTATATATAGTTAAAAAAGTCTGTGTAAGATTTACAAGTTGTTTAAGGCATATTTTTAAGAACTAAAATATTATTTGCTTATTGTTTGGTTTCTATAGTTTAAGTTTATTATATAATTACAACTTGTATTTTTTCAAAAATATTTTTAATACATTCATCATCAATGATTTTCAATTCATCTTTTCTTAAAATTTTATTATTATCTTGATAGTTAATTTTTCCATCTGTTATTATGGTTTTGTATATAGAATTAAGTTCTGAATTTGGAATTAGTTCTATAAACACCCGGTGAAATTTCTTATTTTAGTACCCAGGAATCATTATAACAATGATTATTTGGTTTTTGTGAAATATACTTGAACTCTTAATACTCTTTGAACTCTTGTTCAACTTCCTTTGGTGATAAAATATGTTTTTCTAGGAGACCTAATTGACTAAGTAAAACGCTTTCCTTAAGTTTTTTAACTTGATTGCTTAGAAATTGGATATCGTACTGTATTTGGAATGCGTGTTGCATTGTGGTTATTTTGAAATGTTCCCTATCAATGGCATAATTAATTGTTGAAAATTTTTTTCATATCTGTTTGTTTATATGTTTTGTTATATTGTAGATATTTTCGTAAAATTCAGAATTTATTTTAATTTGGTCGTTGACACCTTCGATAACATATTTATTGTTTTGTTCGTTTAGGCTTAGTCTAATTTTTACTTCATGTTCGTCTTCATAGTCCATTGTTCCAGCCAAATATTTTAGACTTGTTCCTAAAAAATTAAATAAAGCTCTTTTTTGTCTTTGTTGATTAAGGCTAGTCTAGTTCTAGATTTGAGGTAAGAAGGATTTGTTTTCTTAAGGTTAACGTCAGTCTTGTCTTTGTTGCGTTTGTTTATATTTGGTCTTTGTTGTTATTAACTATTTGTATTATTTTTGGATAGTCTTGATTTGGTATAATCCCATTTGTGAAATCTACAGGTCTTTTTTTGGTTGATGAATGAATCGTTTTGTTGTAAATTTGTAAATTTGAGAACCTTGTTTCTTAATGTAAATATATTGTTATCGTCCGCTGCGAATGTTCGTATGTGCTCGTTAAGAGTTTGATGGAATCTTTCGATATCCGAATTGCCTGTCTTGTGGTAGGGTGTAGTAATCTGAATTTCTACATTGTTTAATTTTAAGAATTCTTTGATTGCTACTGATGAAAACCCGTCTCGTTGTCTGTAATTATCTTGTCTGGTATACCGTTGTTTGCGAATCTGTACTGTAATGTGTTTAATAGTGATGTCCATGTCCTATGTTTAATTTATAGTACTGTTACGTATTCTGTGAATTTGTCGATCATTGTTACGTACATTAAGTTGATATTTGCATACCAGATTTCGATGTGTAACACTTGATTTGGTTTTGTCGGTGTTTCGGTAAATTTGAAGGGGATTTTATATGGTGATCTTTCATATTTTGCTTTGTTGCAAATTTCGCAATTATTTATATATTCTCGAATTTTTTCTTTGAGATTAGGGGTGTAGTAGACATCTCTGATTTCTTCATACGTTTCATTAATTTTTCTATGATTTAAGGATTTATGTGATTTCGATATAACTAATAGTTCTTTTTCTTTGTCTGTGAGATCTCCTTAAAAGTTAGTGCATTTAATAACTTGTAGTTGTTTATTTTACTAAAATATTTTAAATAGACATCTTGGAATTTTGCGTACAGACTGTCGTCTCTGGAGAAAACCTACTTTTCCTTTACGCGGAATAAATTTGTTCATAATTTCTAAAATGAGAATTTCGGTAAACGTTTCTACTTCTAATACAATTATTTTCTTATAAAAACATTATATATTTTATGATTTCTTACATTATTGCTGCCTATAAGTATAATCTGAGTCTTGTATAAATTTACTGTTGTTCCGATTATTAGGATATAATCGCTGTGGTCTTCTTGAACACTGTGAATCGTACCCACCATTGATTGTGCATCTTTGGTAGTATCAACAATAGGATCGATTACATTTTCGTTGTAATGAATTTCCATCTTTGATAATCCATCTGCAACTTGGTTAACTTTTCCTTCTACGTACTCGATATCAAATTATTCTCTTCTTATTTGATCTTCCACCTTTGAAGTTTTATGTCGGGTTCTTTTAATGAACTCAACCAAACAAGTGGTCGATGATCAGTTTGTACGGTAAATTTTCTTCCATAGAGGTAGAGTCTGAAGTGTTTTATGGCCAATACTATTGCCAATAATGCCTTTTCTATGGTTGAATATTTTATTTCATGATCGTTAAGTGTTCGAATTGCGTAACACAACGGATGATTTTTTTGTGACAATACGGCGCCTAACGCATAATTCAATTCGTCGGTTGTCAAGACGAATATCTTATTGAAGTCGGGATAACGAACGATTGGGTCTCAAAACTGTCAATGTAATCTGGATCCTTAATATTGATTGTTGTATTTTTTTTCAAAAATAATGTCATTGGCTTTGCTACTTTCCCGTAGTCTTTAATAAATTTACGGTAATATCCCGTTATGCCTAAAAATTATCTAATGTGTTTGACGGTTTTAGGTAATATGTAGTTTTGGATAGCTTGTATTTTATTGGGATTGGTTCTTATACCTTCTGTAGTGACGATGTGTCCTAGAAACTCCGCTTTGAGAAACTCGCTTTTATCTAGCTGGACTTTGAGATTGGCTTCTTGAAGTCTTGCAAAAATATTTCGTAGCCCATTAATAGCCATTGTACCCAAACGGGTACAGAAAAATTGTCATTTTCAAATAGCCGTTATGCCGAATAGAAAAGAGTTTTTGCGCTGTTTCTTTTTTCTTTTGCTCACGCAAAATACACTTTACAACTCCTCTTACACAAATTGGCTGCATCGAAAAACGGTTCTTACTAGTTGGCTTTGTTTTGCTTAGTCTAAGTCAGTGGGCTAGTCATAATTTTTCAGGGTCAAAGGAAAGTCGCTTTCTAATTGAAAGCATAATAACTGAATTTGGAAGGGTAAGGGCTTGTGTTTTCATATTGTAAATAGGTTTTATGAAGAAAAAATACTTTTGATAGTATACGGTAAGTGACAAAAGTACTGTACTCGCTTGGGTACAATGGCTAATATCAAGATCTTACGGCAGAAACTTTCAAAACTTAGGACCCATCTCAGACTTCATTGAAAGGTCTTCAAGCCATAGTGCTTTTGACATTGTGTTGCTCCACCAGATCCACAGTATAATAATGTGGAGGAGGGTGATGCTGAAGATCATAATGCTTGCCCCATGCCGCTAGATGTTCCAGGTGAAGTAGAAGTATTTTATAGCAGTGACAGTGAAGACGATTTGGCTTTAAAAACTGGATGCTGACGAGCAGTTGTGGTTATTTATACCAATTCGATACCTATTGTGGAACCAAAAACGTCACCATGGCAAAACAGCAAATGCCACTTGGATCTAGAGTTGTTTTTGACTTTTTAGAGAAAGTTGCTCATCATTCGGATCACATTGTATTCTTTGACAATTTTTTACATCACATGATCTGCTTGTTTTTCTAAAACAAAAGGGTTTTTGAGCTATCGGGACTGTACGCGAGGCTAGAACAAAAATTTTTCCTCTAAAATCGATTGCAGAATACAAAAAAAGAAAACAGAGGCTTCTATGATCACAGATACGATACTGCCAATAAAATTCTATTCGTGAAATGGAATGACAATACTGTGAGTGTTGGCTCAAACTTTGAAGGTATCGAGCCGATGCATTCCATCAACCAATGGTGCTCGAAGGAAAAGGCGAAAGTAAATGTAAAACAGCCGCAAATGATCGCAGAGTACAATTCAGGGATGGCGTTGACCTTCATGATCAAGCCATCAATAATTACCGAACAAAATTTCTTGGCAAAAAGTGGTGGTGGCCACTTTTCACAACAACGATAAATTCTGCGATGGTCAATGCATGGAAGTTGCATAAAATAGTCTACAACAGCAACATGGACTTACTGTTCTTTCATCGCAATTTTGTTCGCCATTACTTGCGAAACTATACGCAGCCTTCGACGTCAACATTCGAGCGATCAGTATTTCCTTCTGCAGCAATAACTGGTGGAAACCATTTTCCAAAGCGAATAATTGAACAACTACGCTGACGTCAGTGCCATAACCGAATAAGATGGACTTGGGAGCAATGCGACGTCGCCCTTTGCATAGAAAAATAGTGTTTTAAAAGATTTCATACATCAAAAAATTGAGCATGAGTTGTGCCATTGTACCCGCTTGGGTACAGGTCCTAAAACCCCTTCTTTGCATATTTTTTAATTTTTTTTAATATAATTTAGGTACATTAAGGGTTTTTCAATAAAATAAAATAAATAAAAATCAATTTTTTTGGTTTTAAAGATGTTCGGCTCTTAATGGGTTAAGCGAAACAATATGCTCTTCAAGGCTGGTTGAGAAGAAAATAATGCCATCTAAATAAAACAAACATATTTGTCCTATGAATTTATGGAGAACGGAATTTATTAGACGTTGAAACGTCGAACAAGCGTTCTTCAAACCGTATGGCATCTACTCGTCTTCTTCTGCGATCTCGATTTGGAGAAAACCTTTCGCCAAATCGAGTAACGTAAAATACATGGCTTTTCCCAATTTATCGAAAATGTCTTCCATATTCGGTATTGGGAATTAATCGCCTATCGTAACATCGTTTAATTTACGATAGTCGATAACTGTTCTCCACTTATCCTTTCCAGCTGCGTCCTTCTTATTGAGGACGATCCAGATAGGAGCAGAGTAGGGTGAGTTACTTGGTCGTATGATACCCTGTTCTAACATCTCTTGGACTTGAGATTTGACTTCTTCTATGTGTATTTCCGGGCACCTATAGTTGTCTAAAATAGTATCTAATTTATGATTAATCGCATTGGTTAGTGATAAATCACTACCTTCTTGAGAAAATAATTGGGAAAATTGGGAAACCAATTTTGATATTTGATATTTTTCTACCTCATTGAGGTGATTTATTCTGATTTTATTAGTTATTGATTCACGATTATTTCTGTAGATAGATAGATAGATTAGATTTATTTTTTTATTCTTATTACAAAAATAAAATAAAATAAAATATGTGGGCAATGGCGTTGCCGTCTGCCTGATTGACACGTTTAAATGTTTATTCTTGAAGGATTTAAAATAAAAGTTATAAGGTATTTAAGGGTAAACTAATAAATTTACTTGAAAAACATATATTATGATATTTTTTTTTTTTTTTTAATCGATTTATGATGTTGTATCAATATGAGCCTGCGTTTTCAATGTAAGCATACAAAGCTTTCCAGTTATATCCACTAAGAATGTTCTATGTTTCTTCCATAGTTAATAAACGCTTTCCGAAATAAATAAGTCTTATATCTTTGTATTTCGGGCATATTGCCAAACAGTGAAATGTATCTTCTTTTGATTTTAAATTACATATTGTTTAAATATTTGAATCTGGATTTTTAAAAGGTGATCCATTTATATTCAACATTTCACATCTTGCTTTGCATATCAGAGATATCGCCTTCCAACTATGACAATCAGTTAAATAATTATTGCTTTTCAGATCGTAGTCAAGTTCGGGGTAGATCAATCTATTTATAGACGATGTTGCTTCAACTCAATCAGAGAGCTCCAAAAGATTATAGCATTGTTGTTTCAAAACTGGTAAATCATAGAACTGTATATTTATGCTTGTCTCACATTTTTCTGCTAATGCCATCCAATCATTAACCCATTCCAGCTTATTTGTGAGAATATATGGTAGTCTATAAGTCGGATACTTTAGCACCTTCAATATATAATAGAAATGTAATTTCAGTGTAAAATGAAAGAGATTTGGTAGACTTGCTTCAAGGGTTAGAACGTAATTGGTCGTGTTCATGGAAGGTTAAATATTTTTTTTTAAAAAGAAGAGGAGTAGTTTCTCAACTTCCTCATATTGTTTGAATTCCCAGGTTTAACAATAATAACACATAACTGAGCGCATAACTGCTTCAAAGATTCAGTATTTTGCTATTCGGTATTTGTTATTTTTGATTTTTCAAGGTTTACCTGCAAGTTCCATGTTTTGCAGTAATTTTTCATTTGGTGATCATTAGTTGTGGCTGTGAGGTGATTCTGCTAGCAAGACAATATCATCTGCATAAAGAAAAACCTTAATTACTTCTTGAGCAATTGTGATGCCAGCGGGGAAATGTTCCGTAATGTCATCTATGAACAGAGCAAAAAGAACACTAAGAAGATACCCCTGCTTGACTCCAGACTTAGTTTCAAACCAATCAGAAACATTTTTACCGTCCCATACTGTTTGACGCGTGTTCTTATACATGTTTTTTAGGACTTTCAGCATTTTTGTTGACATACCTTTCTACGACAGTTTATATAAAAATGAAAAATGAAAGTTTATAGTCAAACGCTTTCTTAAAGTCTAAAAAAAAAACACGTATAACTTCCTATTTTGCCTTAGGAAGTATTGAGCGACAGTTGTGAGCGTGAAAATATTGTCAACAGTGGAATATCTTTTTCGAAAACCTGCTTCATATTCACTAAGTAATTTATTTCTTTCCACCCAGGAGATAATTCTGCTCAGTAAAATAGACGAAAAGATTTTAGCAATCGAGTTCATGAACGAGATCCCTCTATAATTACTAGGTGTGTTAATATCACCTTTTTTGTATATTGGATATACTATAGCATCTTTGAACTCCTGTGGTATATCATTTTCTTGCAACGAAGCATTTTTGGTCAAACCAGTTCTGCTGGAAACTTTGTTTATTTGATGTTGGTTTGGGAACAACTTTTTTAATAAACGTGCTTAGTTGGTTTATTTTTTCTGATGCTGTATGGGTTCGACCTCGTTCAATAGTTTGGAGGCATATAATTCTCTTTGATTCTCTTTCCATTTGAGTTTTGGAGGTAAGGTTAGAGCACAAAATTCGGTGGTTGGATCAGAGTTCAAGGTTACAGATATGGGCGTGTGTTCAGAGAAAATTTGGGTGCCTGCGTGATTTAAAGATATGATATTGTTCCATTATCCTGACACTGCGCAAATAACTATTACTGATTTTCCTGAACCTCCTATGAACGTTAATTCTCCGTTTTCACCACCTTTGCAACATCCGTTCAGAATATACAAATTAAAAGACTGACACATTTCTAGGAATAGGCGACCATTTCTATTTGTTATTTTGTCTTTTGAGATTCGTTTATATGAGCAAATGAAGCTAGTCTCAGATCGAACTATCTGTTAACATCTCGGTTACCACAAATCAGTCTTCCTTCTTGGGATGTGTTAAAAGTTTTACCATTTATGACCATTTGAAGACCTCGGATTTGTGGATTTACTGAGGGGTGCTTGATCTTAATTGTTCTTCGGATCTGCAAGATTTTTTGTCGTCTCTATATCTCGTTTTTGGTGTAGTCTGGGCTGATGTACACCTTAAGTCTGCCAGAGTTCTTGAGCAGTTGCGATGAAGTGGATTTGTGGTTCGTCTGCACAAAAATTTGTTTTTGATTTTCTTTAGACGGAAGTGTTGTGACGTCCTCAAAAGCGGTGTTTTGGCCATCGAGTAGTTTTTCGGTGATATCGTTGAGTGATTTGTTTATATCATCGCACATAGTTGGCAACAAAGTGATAACCAAATTCTTTTCTTTGGAGTTTTTTCATAAGAACTCCATTTTTCTTTCCATTGTGATGTTTTTTTTGCTTCAGATTTTCAAGCTATGCCTTAAGGCTCTGCATTTTTTTTTTTTTTTATAATTAGCGCGCACTCAAGGGGTTATGACTACCCTTATAATGTTGACTATACACAGCACGAGCGTTTAGGAAATATGGAGAGGATTTAAAAGGAGATGTCGATGCACATTCGTTTTGAATACTTGAACGTCACAAAGAGGGGGAAAAATCGTGTGAGGCAAGGCATTCCACAAACGTGTTGTTCGGCTAAAGAAAGAATCTCTATATTTAACAGTACGTCCGAAATTAGGCTCAAGGGTGAACTGATGAGCATTCATTGCTAAGCGAGTATTACGGCGGAATATTTTAAGGGGAGGAATGCAACTGGCTATTTCAATTGAACACTGTTTATAGAAGAAACGATAAAATAACGTTAAACAAGAAACATTACGACGGTGTTCTACGGAAACAAAAGTTTCAGTAATGGATATGTCTCCAATCAGTTTTAGGGCTCTTTTTTGAATTCTGTCTAATAGATTCAATTGAGTTTTAGGAGCACCTGCCCAGATATGAGAGTTGTATTCAAGTTTTGGGCGAATGTATGCCTTATAAACTGTAGCCAGATCAGAAGGAGAAAAAAATTGTTTACATCTTTTGAGGAAACCTAAGCATTTACCATGTTTTTCGCGACTTCGAATATGTGATCATTCCACAAGAGGTGATTGGTAGTACACATACAGAGAACGCTGAGCTTTTCGGTTTCTTCGAAGCAAGTGCCATTCATGGAAAGTGGCAACGTTGTATATTTCGCTTGGCCGACAGAAGACAGCATTGTGTTTTTGAAGCATTAAATTCCACACTGTTGCTTACACCCCATTCTATAATGCTGTTAAGATCGGAATTTAATGAGTTTAACATACGATGCCGCTCCAGTTCCACATCCGAAGAGCAGGGATGTGAATCTGGGAACGAATATGAAAAACTGAGCGTGTTGTCGTCAGCGAAACAATTTAATGGATTAGAAGTTTCAGACAAGAGGTCATTGATAAATATCAGGAAGAGAGTCGGAGACAAAACGGAGCCTTGGGGCACACCAGCATTTATTTTTTGTGAATCAGATTTGAAACCATCCAAAACAAATTGAATTGAATGGTCTGAAAGGTAATTTCTAATCCATCGAAGAAGAGACTCGTCGATACCAAATGCACGCATTTTCGATAAGAAGGCTTCATGCCAAAATCTATCAAATGCTTTTGAAATATCAAGCGCAATAACATTGGTTTCACCAAACTGGTATAAGGATTGGTTCCACTTGCATATCCGCAAACATGCAAGCAATGTCATTTTTTGTTGGTAGATATTGAATTTTTGATTCTATTTTTGAAAACATATCTTGCAGTTCGGAAATTGTCATTGACGATACAGCCATTTTCTTTGAAGTGTGATTTCTGGATGGACTGCTTGTTAACTCTGGAGATGTTTCCAACAAATTTCTTTTGTTTGCTTGTTGCATTGGATATACACTGACTGAAATTCTTGGTTTTTGCGAGTCTAATATGTAACTTTTTACACTTTTTAAAATAAAAAACGATTTTTTTAAGTAATTTTAATCACGGTTCGATTGAACGCTAAATAAACTTATTATTTGTTAGATTATTTCTGTATAATATACCTCCAATTGTGGTACTAGCTTGTAATAATTATCATTAGAGTCTTCATCGTCCTTACAAAGGAAAATTGGAGTTACTTTATCGTTAATTGTCAGAAGTCTGTTTAAAATTGCATTTGCTGGTACTAGTTCGATGAGATCGAAATTCTTAAAATTCAGCTGTTTTATTTTCTCCTAGTTCTTTAAATAGTTATAAATGAGTAAGGGAGAACTAGTTGTATTTGGATTGGGTTTTTTAATTGAATTTGCCATATAGGGTGAAAATTTCCAGGGTTAATAATACTTGTTTCCGATTCCGGGTCAACTAGGAAACGAAGTTTGGTGTTACTTTTGGCTTCAACCATTATATAATGTTGTTTTCTTGGAGACTGGTTAATGGAAAGTCCAAATTCGTTTGAATATTATTTACTCTTCTCACGTAACTTGAGGATGAGGTATCCATGGGTTCTTGTCCAGAATTACCTGAGTTATTTTGGTACTGACCAGAATTATTTTGTCTGCGATTATTCGAATGTTGTCCCGAACTCTTGTTGTTTCTGGGATTTTTTGAGTAATATTGACCAGTCTGATTAGAATTATAATGATTTCTTGGGTTATTTTGGTTATATTGACTAGCCTGGTTAGAGTTAAAATAATTTCTTGGGGTCCTAGGGTTATACTGATTAGTCTGGTTAGAATTAAAATAATTTCTTGGGGTGCTACAGTTATATTGATTAGTCTGATTAGAATTATATTGATTTCTTGGGTTATTATAGTTATATTGATTCGAATAATTGTAATGTCTTGAAGTATGTTGACTTCTAGTGTTTGAATTGTTACTGAAATTGTTATACGTTCTGTCTCTGTCAAAATATAAATTGCCTTGATCCTGATCTATAAACTGACTAATTTTATTTCTGATTTCTAATAGTTCTTGATTTTCATTAATAGCATATGCTAAAGCTCCTGATACCGTTGAAAATTTCTACTTCTATTATTGCTAAATATTGCGCGTTCAGCAATGCTATCTACAATTTGTTTTATTTTTATGTCAAGTTCAATTATAGTTCTTACTCTTAAGGAAACTATGTCCTTTGTTCGTCTTCTAATGGCCGGAAATGCTGCTTCAATTTGTCTAGGCACTAGTGTGGGTTAAGTGTTCCCACAATTAAACACAAATGTTCGTATATACAACGTTATTCTTTATTTACTTGCAACAAATTAATTTATTTAAAAGAAAGAAAAATAAAATTTTTTTACTAAAAAAAAATGGCTGGATATAAACTTTTTAAAATTGCTGCAGCAAGCACACCACCGATCCGTCTAGCACGAGGAGAAAAAGAAGAATGACGAAGATGGATGATAAGGTCAAACAACATTCATCGTTCTTCTCCCTCTACTTCGATTGACTTTAAGTTGACTTGTCTTTACATTCTGTGTAGTTGTAGATTTCCATCCGCCACATCACTCCCCCGCCAGTTTGAGTCTATCAACGATATCTGTTTGGGCGCAGAATAGTGCGCCCTGTTCTAGTTTTTTTGCTCGGGTTCCGCGGACGTGTGGTTCAGATTCTCATAAAACGAGCCTTTTTTGAGTATCGTTGGTGGTGGCTTAATCTGATCGATTACTTCTTCGGCTTCCGTTTCTGTGAAACACGGTTTTAAACGGTCTATCCCGACGTTAGATTCTTTGCCGTGAATAAGAATTATAAACGTTTTTGCGTTACGAATTCGCACCTTGTAAGGTCCTTCGTACGTACCCTAACGAAAACGTGAGAACATTGATTAAGTTCTTTGAACACGACAGGTTTATGGTTGCAATGGCGTGTTGGTGCTGCTGGATGAACATTTTCGAAATGACGATGTAACTCTTTAATAAATTCTGATTGAGGTACTGAGACCTTATTGTTGGAAGAAAAGAAACTGCGGTTAACCGAATATTCTGACTGAAAACTAAATCTGAGGCGCTTGCTTGGAATTCTTCGCGATAAGTGGCCCTTAGGCCCATTAAAATGTGCGGTAGTCTTTTAGACCATTGAATATCATCGTGACATTTTAAAGATGTTTTTAGAGTGCGATGCCAGCGCTCAAGAAATCCATTGGCTTTTGGTTTATACGCCGTGGTACGGTGATGTTTGATACCAAGTCGTTGACAAAGCTCATCGAACAAACCGGATTCGAATTGCGAACCTTGATCAGAAATTATGATTGATGGTATCCCGTAACGAGAAAACCAATTAGTAAACAGAGCGTCTGCCACTGTTTCTGCTTTGATGTCAGGGATTGGAATTGCTTCTGGCCACCTAGTGTATCTATCGATCATCGTTAATAGATACCGAAAACCTTCTGAAGGTGAGAGAGGACCAACTAGATCGATATGAATTTCATCAAATCGATTAGAAACTGGTGGAAAATTTCCGAGTGGACTGCGAACGTGTTTTGAAATTTTTGATTTCTGCTAGGCTATACAAGCTCTAGCCCAAATTCGGCAGTCTTTGTTAATCCTGAAAAGGCTTTAACCTCAATTATTTTAAGCGTAAAGTCCTCACAATTGATCCACGTAAAAAATTCCAATTCCTCAAAAGAAGCCTGGGAAAAGTTACAAGCAGTTCACAGACCAAGTGGACCTGCTCGAAAAGTAACTCTGTTCAAACAACTTCTGAGTTTAAAAATGCTTGAAAATTCCTCTATGGCAAATCATGTAAGAAATATGTCCGAAATTGTAGAAAAATTGACTGGAATAGACATAAAACTGCAAGATGTACTCATTGTCATCATCATGCTTTCGAGTCTGCCAAAAGAATATGAGAGCTTTGTTGTTGCGATAGAGTCCCGTGATAAATTGCCTGAGATGAGTGCTCTTAAAACAAAATTATTGGAAGAAGGGCATAGGCGCGATAATGATTTGCCAAAAATCGAACACAATGAAACTGCATTTTTCAACAAACAAAGAGCAAAGCCGCTACCGCAAGTAAATAAGCCTTTTAAAGGCAAATGTTACATATGTAAGAAAAGAGGTCATGCATCAAATGTTTGCCGTTTTAAAAGAGAAACTAATAATTCACCATCAGTGGGAAACAAACCAACAAGCACATTTGCAATGCTAAACTCAAATCATCAAAAGGGCATGCAATTGAACGTTAATACATGGGTACTTGATAGCGGCTCTACGTCACACTTGTCTTGCCAAAGGGAAAAGTTCCTAAAGTTAGAAGTACATAAAGAAACAATAGAACTAGCTGGTGGCAAATTTATTTGGTCAACGGGAATTGGTGACGTAGAAATAGAAACCGAATATTGTAAAATTCTATTAAAGAGAGTGCTATATGTACCGGAATTAAAATGTAATTTTTTGTCACTAACGAAAGCCGCGCGAGAGTGTACTGTGCAGATGAAAAATAATTGCATTGCTATTTATGATACCAAAGATAAAATTATTATGCGTGGAACCAGAGATGGTGATTTATTCGTTTATGTGACGAAAAACACAAAATTATTTAGTGTCTCAAGCAAGAACCATAATTAAATGTGGCACAATCGCTTTGGACACCTCAACGGTGAAAGTTTGCAGTTACTTTATAAGCAAAAAATGGTTGATGGATTAAAACTACAAAATAACATATCAATAGAATGTGAAATATGTTTAAAAGCGAAAATATGCCAAAAACCTTTTAAGACTAGATCTCCCGAGCAGCAAAGTAAGTCTTTGCTTGAACTTATTCATAGTGACATATGCGGTCCTATGAGGGTTATGTCAAATGGCGGTGCTAAATATTTTGCACTATTTATAGATGATTGTTCTGGAAAATTTTTTGCATATTTTTTAAAGCAAAAAAGTGATGTTATTAATGCATTTAAAATGTTTAAAGCTGAAGTTGAGACCCAAATGTCAACACGCATTAAAACTTTGAGAACAGATAATGGCCGGGAATATTTAAGTGGGGAGTTCCAAAAGCTTCTATCAGAATGTGGCATAAGACATCAGCTTACGGTGGAGTACACTTCACAGCAGAATGGTGTAGCAGAGCGAGCTAATCGCACGCTGGTGGAGATGGCGCGATGTTTACTACTTGGTTCAAACCTGCCTGAATCTCTTTGGGCCGAAGCTATTAATACGGCCGTTTATTTGCGTAACCGAGCACCTACCAAGATTTTGCTAAATGTTACACCTTTCGAAGTCTGGAATGGAAGAAAACCTTCAGTGTCGTATTTCAAGACGTTTGGTTGTAATACAGTAGTGTTAGATAAACGCCCCGGCAGATCCAAATTCAAACCAAAAGGAATAGCTTGCGTAATGGTAGGTTACTCAACGGAGTCAAAAGCATACCGCCTTTACGACACAAAAACACGAAAAATCCACAAAAGTAGAGACGTCAGATTTTTGGAGAACGAACGCATAGATGACAAACAATTTGTTGATTTTTCCGAGACTGAGAAAGATTCAAATTACGAAAACGAATTGCGGAATTCTAATGAATCTAAATATTTAATTTTCGATTTTAAAACGGAGCAGGATGTTGATGCTAATGATGGAGATAAGCTGCATGAATGCTTTCAGGGTACTGGTGAGGATGCTGATGATGGAGATGAGCTGCATGAATATTTTCAGGATGCTTATGATGGGAACTACATGGAAATTGGTCCCTTGGCTGAGGTTGCTGCCACTAATGCTGTTGAAAATGGAACAGTGAACGACGCTGGAGTATGTTCTCCTGGGATTGATGATTGTGATCAAGGTGCTTCAAGTTCTGGACAAAATGGGCAAGTAGAAAATCAAATTGTTAGTTCTGATTATAGAATGTTAAGGTCAGGTCGCATACGTACAAAAAAATTTAATTTCATGTCCAACGATGATGTCGAAGCCGAAAATCCAATGACTGTTAAGGAGGCGCTGCAAAGGAACGACTCAAATGAATGGCGTGCGTCAATGAAGTCAGAGTTTGAATCTCTTATGGCAAAACAAACATGGGAGTTGGTAGATTTGCCTCAGAATCGTCGCACTATACGATCAAAATGGGTTTTCAATCTGAAGCGAAATAAAAACGGTGAATTGGAGCGGTACAAAGCTAGACTTGTATCAAAAGGTTGCAGCCAAAAGCTAGGACTCGATTACGGTGAAACATTTTCACCAGTCACCAGGTATTCAACTATATGAATGATACTAGCTGTAGCAGTAGAGTACGATCTTATCGTGCATCAAATGGATGTAACAGCTGCGTATTTAAATGGCGATCTTCGAGAGGAAATATTTATGCAACAACCCGAAGGGTTGTGAATCCCGATTTTCCACATAAGGTATGCAAACTTAAAAAGGCCCTGTTTGGGCTAAAGCAGGCCGGTCGCGAATGGAATAACAAATTGCATACTGTGTTAAAAAAAATTGGTTTTATTCGACTACAAAGCGACAACTGCACATACATTTTAAAGAGACAAGGTGAAATCAACATATTGTCAGTCTATGTTGACGACATTTTAATTGCCTGTTCTTGTAACAAAACTCTTTTATGGATTAAAAGACAAATCGAATTCGAGTTTGATGTTTTAGACAAGGGTGCGATTGATTTCTTCCTGGGAATGGAAATCGAGCATAATCCAGCTTCCAAAACAATGAGCGTTTCTCAAAAACAATTCATAATTTAACTGTTGGAAAAATATTACATGATGGAATCAAGGAAATGTAGTACTCCAATCGACCCAGGACTGAAGCTTAAAAAATGTCAAAGCTGTGAAAAATTTATAAAGGTGGATGCAAAGTCCTACCAATCATTAATTGGGTCTTTAATGTATCTTTCTATATCAACAAGACTGGATCTATTGCACAGTGTTTGTGAACTAGCACAGTTTAACATGGATCCCCATGCGGAACACTTGACAGCTGCAAAACATATACTTAAATACTTAAGACACACAATGCATTTTAAAATTGTTTATCGCAGGACAGGAAAACCATTGGAAGGATACGCAGATGCAGATTGGGCTGGTGGATCTGACGATAGGCGTTCGTACACAGGGTTCGTTATTTATATTGCTGGAGCGGCGGTAGTTTGGGAATCGCGTAAGCAAAACTCAAAGGCCTTAAGCAGCACGGAAGCAGAATACATGGCCTTGTCTTCGGCAGCAAAGGAGGTTGTTTACCTCAGAAATTTATTGGCTGAACTTGGACTAAATAAAACTATAGAAAGACCAACTGTAATTTGCGGCGACAACATTAGTTCCCACCAATTGGTAAAAAACCCGGTGTTCCACGCTAGGAGCAAACACATTGACATCAGGGTTCACTACGTTCGAGAGGTATTCCAGAAGCGGCAGATTGATTTAAAATATGTTTCAACTGATGAAATGCCAGCCGATATTTTAACCAAAAATTTACAAAAATGTAAACACAAAAAATTTTCAAATATGTTAGGATTATCATGATTATACAATATGTGAGGTATTGAATTGAGAGAAGGTGTTGAAGTATTTGGCAACCATACACCACACACATCGTATATTCAACTAAATACTAACAAATATATATTATGTATATAAATATTGTATATGCATTTATTCTTTTCTTATTAACTAAACTATGAAATATTCTTTAGTCATTTTCTTAAACTCATTAAATAAAGTTGAATTCTAAAAAGTTAAGTTTGTCTTTTACTTTTTACCTAACACAGGCCAAATGAATTTTTTTGTTACGGCTTTGACAGTTGAAAGAATTCCCGGATGAGCTAAGCCATGCACGCTATCGAAAATAATTTTTCGAAAATCTTGAGGTATGTATGGGCGCGAAAAATTGGTGAGAAATATCACACACAATCGATTTAGTCGAATTTGGGATTATTATGCTCTCAAAACGCAATGATGATTCCGAAGAACGCATGACTTGAAGTTCATGGTCATTTTCTTGTGCTGATCAGATCAGATCAGAGTTGGCATAGAGTTTTCGTCGAGTCTCGATAGTGTATCAGCTACCAAGTTTTCATTGCCAGGAATATACTGAATATCAGTCGAAAATTGTCCGATGAAATCAAGATGGCGGAGTTGCCATGGCGAGGCTTTAGACGGTTTTTGTCGGAAGGCAAAGATAAGAGGTTTATGATCTGTGAAAATGTTGAACGGATGTGCCTCAAGAAAATGACTAAAATGTTTAATTGAGAGATAAATTGCCAACAATTCCCTATCATATGTGCTGTATTTGGACTAGGCACAATTGAGTTTGGCTGAAAAAAACGAAAGCGGTTGCCAATTCTTATTGTTCCATTGCTGCAGGACACCTCCAACAGCAAAATCCGAAGCCTCCACACGTAAGGAGCATTTAGCATTGGGAATTGGAAACGACAGTTAGGTGGCTTGAGAGAGTTCTGTTTTGCAGCGCTGAAAGGCGGAAGATGTTTCAGGCGACCACTCGATAGCCGATTTATCATTCTTTCTTTTCTTGCCTTTTAGAAGCTCTGTCAAAGGAACTTGTATCTTGGCTGCCTTGGGTATAAATCGTCAATAAAAATTTAACATACCTAAAAATCGTCTTAATTCTGAAACGGTCTTCGGAGGTTTGAAATCTAAGATAGCTTGAATTTTGCTTGGAGGTGGTTTAATTCCTTCTGAAGATATTAAATGTCCCAAAAAGGTGACACTGCTTTTTGCGAATTCACATTTCTCGGTGTTTATAATCAAACCAAATTTTTCTTATCGCTCGAAAAGAATCTTAAGATGACGCAAATGTTCGGTTGGATTCTTTGAGGCCACCAGGATGTCGTCAATATACACAAAACAAAATGGCAGATTCCTCAAAATGGAATGCATAAACCGTTGAAATGTTTGTGAGGCATTTTTCAATCCGAACGTCATCCTGGTGAACTCAAAGAGACCAAATGGCGTCGTTATGACCGTTTTAGGAATGCGGCTTCATCAATAGGTATTTGGTGATAAGCGCGCACTAAATAGATTGTAGAGAAAACCGATGTACCATACAATTGTTGTGAAAAATCTTGGATGTGTGACACTGGGTAGCTGTCAGGTTGTGTTGCTGCGGTAAGTAACCGGTAATCCCCGCAGGGTCTCCATTTGCCATTTTTTTTTAGAACTAAATGCAATGGTGTGGCCCAAGGGCTGCTGCTTGGTCGGCAGACACCTTGTTGCAGCAGGAAGTCAATTTTTTCTTTGGCAGCTTGTAATTTGTCAGGAGGCAGACGACGTGGTTTGTTCTTAATAGGTCTAGAAGACCCTGCCAAAGTAACATGTTTAATGTCGTGCTGTATGGGGCGCACAAACACGTTGCCTTTTGAAACTATGTTGTGATCTTTAATGAATGTCGTCATCCACAGAGCCACGAGCCAAAACCGAAAGCCGACCGGTAGAATATTTTCCAAGTTTGCCAGAAGAAAGTGAGTTTGAGTGGGGATCAACCACCCGACTGTTTTTAAGATCAATTAAAAGTCCAAAAGTTCGAAGGAAATCCGCGCCTATAATTGGTTTGCTTACGTT
Source organism: Baccha elongata (assembly GCA_951217065.1). Classification (NCBI taxonomy): domain Eukaryota; kingdom Metazoa; phylum Arthropoda; class Insecta; order Diptera; family Syrphidae; genus Baccha; species Baccha elongata. The sequence goes on from CATNUY010000154.1 coordinate 608,007, forward strand.
GGCAAAAACAAAAACCCAGGAAAACTTTATTTTTAAACCTAGATCTAAAACAAGTCGAGTGTGACCGTAGGTTAAGACTTTCGACCCATTGGCTGCAAAAAGCGGGTCTGATCTTGGTCCGCGTTTTTTTATTGCTGAAATCGCTGGTAAAACCGAAATATCTGCCCCAGAATCAATTAAAAATGTATATCTACTTGCTAGATCTCGAATAAACAAGCGACACAGTTTGAAAGAGATGCCCCTAAGTCATAAGCCGCTAACGACTGGGCCTTTAGTTTTCCGAAAAAACTCGACTTCAGTTGCGGAAATTGCAAGGAGGGTTACACTTGCGAGCACGGTTGCCAAAACGGCGATGGAACCAACAAACTTGTGGAGTTGTTTGATCTCGAGAGTTGAAATTAGAGCGCGGAGAAACTGACCTATTTTGACTGAAGGTGACGGAGCAACGTGCACAACGTCAGACGAATGGGTCACTTCACGATTATTGTTACCTTAAGCAAATTTTCTTGAGTGCTTGGTACTAAATTCACAATTCTATCAGCTGTTTGTGCCGGAGTGTCTAAACAATCCGTGGAACACATTAAAATAGCTTGAGCCGTTTGCGGTAGGCGTTGCAACCATAAACTTTTTAAAATTAAATCCGGAAATTGATTACCGGCTAGTGCACGCATCTGCCTTAGCAGTTCACTCGGTTTTTTATCGCCTAAGGTTGTTTCGTGTAAAAGCTTTTTCAACCAAACGCTTTCGGATTTAGTGAGACGCGAAAGAATTGTTAATTTAAGATATTCATACAGACCGCTCGCGGGCGGATTCAAAATGATATCTCTGCAAAGATTAACTGTTCGAGTGTCTAACAAACCGAGTGCAGAAAAGTATCTCGAGGTATCCGATCTAATATTTGCCACCACGAAGGGAAAATTTTTAAAGGATAAGGCACCTACTTGAATGTTATTATCCGACTCTGTGTTGCTACCTTCGACACTGGCTGGGTTTGATCCGCTCGGATTGAAATCCGCAGCATTCTGTTGAAATCCTGCATCTTGATTAGGTGAATCAGGCATTGCGGTGTTGGTGTGCTTGTGCTCTGTGTGAAATGAGAAAAAAAAAATAATTAACAATATGCTATACAAACATCTTAAATAAAAATGAAATTATGTATTGACCATTAAAAGTGACAAAAAAAATCAATTTGATTTTGTTACATATGCTAAAAGAAAAAAAAATTAATAATGACAACAAAGTACAGAAAATAATGTTCTTTTTTTTTTTTTTTTTTGCTAGCCAAAATTCCTTCTAGCGCTTGGATCTGATGTTTTTGGTGGCGGATGTACATTGTACATACATACAATAGCAAATGCATGCGTATGAACGGCAGATGTGCAGCTTGCTGTCGTTGTGCCGTTGTAACTGCTTGAGTGCCGTTAGTTTGTTGCCGCTTGAGGATTATATGACGCAGTCAAAACTGTACTCATTTAGATTTTCTCGTTGGCGTTGCTTAAGTTTGCACGCACAAACAGAAACAAAATTTTCTTCACGGGATGATTTGCTTCAGTTTGCTTCTTCGATGTGATGCCTCCAATAATAAAAAAAACTGTTTGCTTGCGCAGTCGTGACAATGGTGGTGCAGCTCGTTTTGTCTTAGCGCTGTGCCGGTTGAACAGCCTGAAATCAACAAGCAGCAATTATCCAATAGAATTCTCCACACCAACCAACACGATGCGAATTTATGTTGACTTGTGTGATTGGTGGCTTGGTGCTCCGTCGAACGATATTGCTGCTAAGCGCTAGATGGTGTGCTTGCGTAGTCTCCCTTCTCTTTCAATCACGTCGGGGTCACCAATTTGTGGGTTAAGTGTTCGCACAATTAAACACAAATGTTTGCTTCGTATATACAACGTTATTCTTTATTTACGTGCAACAAATTAATTTATTTGAAAGAAAGAAAAATAAATTTTTTTACTTGTGAAAAATTGCTGCAGCAAGCACACCACCGATCCGTCTAGCACGAGGAGAAAAAGAAGAATGACGAAGATGTATGATAAGGTCAAACAACATTCATCGTTCTTCTCCCTCTACTTCGATTGACTTTAAGTTGACTTGTCTTTACATTCTTTGTAGTTGGGTTCAAGTTGACCTGGGTTGCACCCAGATTTCCATCCGCCACAGTGGCTCCAATCTGTTGGTGGGTCGGTTTCCAAGTAGTTCTTCACTTTTCCTAGAATGTTTGTATCATAGATGACTTCAAACACTTTTGTTTTGTCGGAATCCAAAGGATATGCTGTAGGTATTTTTCCCACTGATGTTGAAAACGAGTGAAGCGTCCCCTGTTCTTCTTGGAAAGGTGCCGAGAACCGAATTTCCTTTTCTATTTTTGTTCTCACGCTTGTTTTATTCATAGAAGATACTATTTGAGTAAGTGCGGTGAGGCACTGCTCTACGCTGTCTTGGGCCATTCTTTCGGTTCTTCTTCCGTCGAAGGTATTATTGCGTTTTTTATTAATTTTTGGAAAATGTTTGTTTAGCGAATTGGAGCTAAAATATTCTCGCACAGTTTGCTATTTTTTTTTTCCAAATTGTTGAAACACAAAAACACGGTTCTTATTTTGTTTAAAGTTCACTCTCCTTTTTTTTTGTTTTCTTCAAAATAAAAATAAGATTTATTTTCCTTTATTGAAATGTCAACAGCTTTTTTTTATTTTAATTTTCTTTAATCTAAATACTAAGACTTTTGTTTTCGAATTTTCCTTTATCGGATTATTAACACTTTTGTTTTCTAATTTTCTTTTATCGGAATATTAACACCTTTTTTCGAAATTTCATTTATCGAAATATTAAAACTTATTTATTCGGAATTTAAAAGTTCTTTTCTTTCAAATTGGATGACTACCGTCAAGCGCGAAACGAAATTTTGTAAACTTATTCGTTAATTCATTTCACGTACTGGAAATGTATCGACTGCGCCAATTATGAGATCGTTCCGCGATTTTGATTTAAAAACAACATAAACGTTTTTTTTCTTATTTAATATATTTTTTTCTTTTTATTTATTTAATAATTATGACATTTTACATTTATATATTATTTGTTATATTCTGAATAGTAGGCCGCTGGCTGTCTTGAGCGTGGCTGCACCTAACTATCAGATTGGGTGGATTAGAACTAAACTTCAAATAAAATAATAATTATTAACTAACTGCAGCTTACAAATACTACAGGTGCTTCCCATGGGAAAGGAATGCACCTTTTTACAAAATATTCATATTTCATTTGAATGTAAATGAAATATGAATATCATATAAATTATTTGTTTGTTGCAAGGGAGAGGGTGTGTATCCGTTGTGGACACGTTTTGTTTGTGACAGCAGAAATGGTGGGAAACAGTTAATACAAAATTGTGTGCCGTTAGGCATGAGGAGAATATAGAAGGTGTGTAGTGTCTTACTTTGAATTATAAAAATAATGAGCCGTTAGGCAAGGGGAGTAGGGAGGATTTTCGGAGTTACGGTTTGGGTGACGTCTCAGACGTAACAGGACCACATATAATTGTTTAATAAGAAGACCCAAATGCTTCAATAAAAGAAATATCTACCTGTAAAACGATATTAGATCGAAAAAATTTACTGTCAAAATATTAATTAGTAATCAAAAAATACCTAACTGTAAATTTTATCAACAAAATTTCGATTCTATGAATTACATTTTTTTAAGGAGGGAGGTGTAGTAATATACTACCCAGTACTATTATGTTTACACTTTGCGTATGGCAACACTGACAGAGATAAGAAGACAAAAACGGACGTATAGCAGAATGGTAGGAACTACACAGTAAAAACTGATCTGAAAACATGTAATATATAATTGCGTATTCTTTGCAGAAGAACTTGAGTTGATAAATATATAAGTTAATTGCGAAATAAATAATGTGTTATCTTAAACTTAAGACTTAACTAATTGTTAATTATTTTCTCTAACAAAAATTAAGAAGTTAATAATAAACCTTAAATCCAAGTTGAATTTCTTGAAATATCACAAATCTTGTATCGTCGTTTGATATTGCTTGTGTGTGATGATTTTGTTCGTTGATGCTATTTTTTCACAAAAAATAGGTAGTTATTTTGTAATGTACGTTACACGATAATGCTCCTGAATATATGTATTTAGAAATATACAGGGATCTTTCTGGTGCTATTGATGATCAGTGATCGTTATCTTTTGTGAAATAGGTATGTAGTGATATTTTGACTATTATATATAGGTAGGTTGCAAAAGATAGCGATCTTGTTGCGTGGATGATGATCGTTGATCGACTTGATGGAAAGACTTGTCGGGCTGGTGCGTTGTTGTTCATACGCTCCACGTGACCCAGCCATCTCAGTCGCTCTATTTTCAGCTTCTTGACCAGGTTAATATCGCTGTATAGCCCGTATAGCTGGTCATTGAATCGTTTTCTCCATACTCCTTCGATACACACAGGACCAAATATCACTCGAAGAATTTTTCTTTCAAAGCACTCAAGTAACGTCTCATCCGAGTCTTTTAATGCCCATACAGCAACACTGGGATGATCGAGGTCTTATACAACGACTCCTTGGTTCTATGAGAGAGGGCCTTACTACTTAAATGCTTTCTTATCCCGAAGAAACAGCGATTGGCAAGACTAATTCTTCGTTTGATCTCTGCACTGATATCGTTCTGCGTAGTAATAGTGGATCCCATGTAGACAAAGTCCTTGACAACTTCAAAATTATATCTATCCATCGTAATGTTTTGCCTGAGTCGACGATGCTGAGATTTCTTTCTCGTTGATAGCATAAATTTAGTTTTCTCTTCAATAACAGCTAATCGTATTTTTGCCGTCTCCGATTCAATACTAGCAAATGCACCAGTCACAGCTCGCTTATATCGGCCGATTATGTCTATGTCATCTGCATACGCAAGTAGTTGAACAGACTTTTGATACATTGTACCAGTGGTGTTGACATGCGATTTTCGTACAATTGCTTCAAAAACGATGTTAAATAGGTTGCATGATAGCGCGTTGCCTTGTTAGACCTTTCTGAACATCAAACGGTTCGGTGGTGTTCTTACCGACTTGGCAGAGCAGCGAGATTTCTCCATCGTCATCCTGCACAAGCGGACGAGCTTGGCAGGGATGGCAAGAAACGACATGGCTCTGTACAGTTATTCTCTACCCACGTTATCATACGTGACTTTGAAATCGATAAAGAGGTGGTGTGTGTCGATCTGGAATTCTGCAATTGTTTTTTATCCAAAATCTGTTTGATAGAAACGTGGTCAGCAAAGGTTCTCGCGGTCTCTTGCGATTTTCGCTACGCGATATCAAACCTTTTAACAGCATCAGCTCGGCGCTGCGGCGCCGTGGATATTCGCATTCATACTCGAGATAATACCAAGTTGTCCCACGGAATGTTCGAACGTCCAGGATACTGGAAGCATGTCTGGCGTCTATCGCGATGTGATCAATTTGGTTGACGGTCTTTTGTGTATATCGAGGTGCGGGGACTGGGTGCCCGATATGATGACGTTTCGCCCCGACGTGAAGTCTACCATCCTGTTTCCATTCACGGAAGTATCATCGTGCAGGCTGTGTACACCGACGGTTGAAACAAAAGTGCCCTCCTTTCCGAATCTGGCATTAAAGTCACCCAGAATGATTTTGACGTCGTTTTTCGGGCACATATCGTACGTGCTTTCTAGGAGGTCGTAGAACTCGTCCTTGGTTGGTTCATCCTTCTTTTCGTGGGGGGCGTGGACACAGATCAGCGTTATGTTTTTAAATTTAACTTTGATGCGGATTGTGACCAATCGCTCGCTGAAACTCTGAAAGCCTACGACTTCTTACCTAAGTCTTCCTCGTATCACAAAACCGCACCCAAATAGCCGCTGGCCCTGTTTCTTATAGCACGATCCGTGGTAGATGTCACATGATGTCATCTTTCATGTCGCCTCTCCATCTCATCGCTGATATAACAGCTATCCAGGAAGTATAGCTGTTATATCAGCTCTTAGCCTATCCAGGGTCTCCATTAGTTGTTCGTCTGCACGTGGTCTGTACAACGACAGTACATTCCACGTACAGATCTGAAATTCGTTGTCCTTGTTTCGTTTGCTGGGGTCGTCAACATTTAATTCATCCGTATCCGAGGCTTGTTGGTTTTTCGGAACCGCAAAATTTTTCCGTAGTAGGGAAGTTACCCCGACACATAACCCCGTCCTGGAGGACCAGACTCTTAGATAGCTCCAAGAGCGGGGAGCCAGATAAACTGCTCCTTATAAGCCTCAGCTACAAATATGTCGTAGAAGCCCGTATAAGGTGTTCACTAAGTAGTTCAACCTGACTGGAGCTGTAAACGTCACCGTTGATTCCATCTAGGGAATTTTCTTCCGCTGCCGTCTTGATGAAAGGATAAAGTGTCTTAGTGGAAACACTCCTCTTTCTCCTTCCTGACCTCAGCTCTAAATATAACAGAGTAGCTCACGTAGGTTCTCTGTCGTCCAAAGACCTGTTGGAGGGACCGTTGATTTTGATTAATTCCTCCGTCTAAGACTTCAGCCGACTTATTCAGCCAGTCATTTCCGACAGAGCTTTATAGTGTTGCAATTTTTGTCTTTTGCTCAACACTAAAGGGATCTTAAGTTAAATATATTTACGTAGTTATCGACAAAAAAGATCCAAATATCGGGCTCGTTTCGACCAAATGTTAGAGTGCGTATGAATAGACCCTGTTTTTACAGATTTTTGGATATTGTTAATCGATACTCACATAGGTTGGTATAGAAAATATAGAGAAAAATACAAGATTTAAGTTATCTTAAAATATAATCTTTATTTTACAAAATGGTCAATAACGAAAGGATAGAATTTCCAGTCATAGGGAAGAGATTAGTCATAATAACCAGAAAGGAGATAAATAGTAAACCATTTGAAAAAATAATGGGGTATAAATTGTTGAGCAATCGGCTACCATAGTTTTGTGTTCATTCCATCTAGGTGTTCATTAGAATCATTGTGAGTATCTCTTTATGATTTGTTTAGTAGGATCATTTAAGGTTTTGTGCTTAAGTGATCTTTTCGAAACTCTGGCAAACGAGTGAGCAAGAAGGTGGGCAGTCTCACCACTGTGGTATGGCCTCGGGAATAGGAACGTAGTGAACATTTAGGGCCTCACAACATGATTTTCTTTAATAAGTAACCAACATCTAATCTAAGGCATGGAACATGTAACAGTCTTGAGCTATTGCAGCAAGTTCCCTCCCATTCTCACGAGCTGAGCACAGCACAAATAAACCCTTATTTGTGCTTTTCCCTTATTGACAGTAAATTATATCTATCTAGGTAGTTAATTTTTGTTTGTATTTATACATATGTACCTTTAATTTAAAGAACTACAAATCTTGTATCGATCCTCTTATAAAAATAAAACACGATGCGATTTTTATTGTGGGAGAAATTATAAAAAAAAAACCCACATTTACTATCTCCGGTTTTTAGAGTTGAATAGATGGCTTGTCCATCCAAATGACAGAACAAGACTGACTTAAACTAAATTTATATGTCCAATACATTGATAAATCTTATGTTTGCTGAATCCTGAAAACACTGGCCATTCATGTTTTTGCACCGGTCGCTTTAATTTTGTAGTTGCTGTTTGAACGATGACATTTCGGACTTATTCATCCCATCCTGGAAGTAGTTCACATATTCTGGCCATCGCCCAACAAGTTGGTAGGAAATTCTCTCTCTTGAGCACCACTAGTTGTCCAACCTACACTCGTCTCCATTTTTTCCGCTCCTGCAGAGTGGTCAAGTAGTCTGACTTCCATCGGTTCCAGAAATGTTTAACCGTTTGTTGTCTCTCTCTTCATAGGATCAAAGGAAGAGGTAAGACTAGTGGTTCACCTATCAGAAAATGTCCCGGTGTTAGCGCCTGAACATCCATTGGGTCATCACTCAGCGGATGAAGAGGTCTTGAATTGAGTATGGCTTCTATCTGAAAAACAATGTTCCGAACTCCTCATAAGGTAAAATCCAACGCTTCTTTATCTGAAGAGACTTTCAAAGCTTAAATTAATTCTTTAGATGCGCCAACGAAATACGTTCCATTGTCGCTTAGCATCCTTTCACATCTCCCTCTCCTGGCAATTAATCTTTCATAACAAGCTTTGAAAGCTACTACTGATAAATCTCCAAAGATTTCAATATGAACTGCTCTTGCCCTGAGGCAGACAAATATTGACACCCAACATTTTATCCTGTTTTGCTTAACTACTCCACCGACCATCTTTAATACAAATGGACCGGCGTAGTCCAAACCTGTTGATAAAAATGGTTTTCCAACCTGCACTCTTTCTGCTGGAAATTCCGCACCTAATTGTCTCTCCATTTGTGTATTTAATCGCACACAAACTAAGCATTTATGAATATGATTTCGTAATCCACTCCTTAATTTTTGTATCCAATACATTTTTCTTAAAAATTGCTTCATCACTTGGATGCCTCAATGCATTGTTTCCCGATGAGCATAATCAATAACCAATCTAGCTAGCCTTGAACCATTAGCAATAATTACCGGGTGTTTATTTCATAATCAACCTCAGCCCTGTCTAGACTTCCCCCAACCCGAAGTAACCCATGGTTATCTATAGTTGGTTTTAGGGCCAGTCTTTTCAGCTCTGGTTAAATCTCTGGTTTGGTTACCATAGATATATTATAACCAGTGATTTTGAAACTTGGTTAACCATAGTTCGTCTTTTCACCATTTTGTTTACTTTGGTTACCAAACCAGAGATCGTTCCAGTTTTCCAGTTATTCCACATGTCAAACGGAATCTCTGGTTAAGTTTGTTGATGTTGTTGCTTGTGTATTTACAGTTCAATAAACTTACAAGTGAGTATTTTATTTAAGTTATTTTATTTATTTAAGATAATGTAGTGTGCCACTACATGCGACCTAAACAAGCACCCTTACTTTTCTCATATCGATTTCCATTCTCATGCGATCGCATACAATTACTTGTCCAGTATTCGTTTTCCTTGTACTTGTCAACCGATCCACTTATCCAATATACAAAATGATGTACAAATGCAGTGAGCCCAAAACGAACCCATTCATAATTATGACACAGGAACATTTAATTTGTTCTATGCCTGGTATGTATCCGCTATATATATAGATATATGCAGATACACACTCATCAGGGCCTGTGCATGACTAATGACTGTGGATATCGACAGGCATAGCGGCCGGCAAACTGTTATCACTTACGTTGCAATATTATTATTGTCGCTAGTTGAACATTGGGTATCGATATAGCTTTGACTATAGGAACCAAAACAATTCAACCAAGAGCCAACGTAAAGTGCATGATAACAAATGTCAAGGGTGTATGACCGCATGCATAAACTGTTACACTTTATGTGGGGCAAATCATTGCAACATCGATTTTGGATATAGGTGTCGATTGACATAGAGCAAGATTATGATGAGGACGCACTTTTCATATGAATATTGAAAAGTGCCGAATTGCTTGCGTTCATGGTGGGGATGTAAATCGATGGACAAAATTAGTATAAAAGGAGTAGGATGATTAGGAATAAAGCAGAGTTAATTCATACATCAAATAAGATCGCAGCATATGCATTGAGACAGCGGGTCTTATTTGATATTAAATAATAAATACTTAAATACTTACAAAACACTTACTTACAAAACAAAAATTTATTCAAACATAAAAAGTATTTTAACTCTCCCCGTACAACTCTTCTCCTTTGTCGAAAAGGAAAGCACGGTTGCGAGCGGGTCATTACATGGTGGCAGCGGTGGGATCCCCTTTAAAAAGTGATCTCCTACCAAAACAGAAGACCGATCTTCTGAGGCGTGCTGGGGCTACACACCAGCAAAAAAAGTTAAAGTAAAAAGTGAAAAAAAAAATAATAATAAAGAAAAGAAAAAAAAAAAAGAAGTGAAAGTAAAAGAAAAAAAAAAATAAATAATTTTTCCTGTGAAGTGTTAGAAGTCCTACAAGAGTAAGACCTTGCTAGCTGTAGAGCTTAAGCATTTGGCAGACAGTAGGCAGTGAAATTAAAAGACCAGGTGGACAATACCAACTCTAGAGCGTGAAGCTTGCCTGGCATCACCAAAATCAGCAACAACAACGGCAACAACAACAATAACAACAACAACAACAACAACAACAACAACAACAACTAAAAGCAGAAAGTTATTTAAGTAAGAATTTAAAAAAAAAAAAAAACAAATATATATATTTTTTGGGACATCTTTCTTCCTCCCCTCCCCCAAATAAATTTTTTTTTCTCTCCTTCAAAATTGTTAGTACACGACAAAACCTAAAACGGTTAAAAAATTTTCGTTTTCTTCCCTTTAATCTAACAAAATCCGAAGCAATGGCTTTTCAGGTCAATATTAGTGACATTTTCAATATAGTGCCCACTTTCAATGGTGACCCTAGTGAATTAAATAAATTCATCGCATGTGGGAACATCTTGTTCTCGTCATGTAAAAAAGAGGAACATACAACATTCCTCGAAATCATAAAAACTAGGCTACAAGGTCCGGCCTTCGAACTAATACAGTTCAATTCCTTCACAAAGTGGAGTGAATTAGTGATTAAATTAGAGGAAGAATACAAAGAAACTAAGACTCGTTTTGTTGCCCAAAGTGAACTTCTGGCGACTCAACAAAACGCCAAAGAGTCAGTTAAGGAATTTGGGGACAAAATATCAAAACGATTCACCTCCCTTAACTCGGCAACATTCTCAGATACTAGTGATGCCTCCATCAGGAAGTACCTGGTCAACGAGAATGAAAAACTGGCGATTCAAACATTTGAGGATGGTCTCTTAAATCCAAACTTACGTTTGATGGTTCAAGCTCACGGCGAAAAGAGCTTGAAAAATTTAATAACTTTCGCAGAAAACCATGCTGCAAGAATAGATAGGCAGATGCCTACCTATAGAAATAAACCCCCCTTACAGCCAAATTCAACCTCAAACTTTTCCTTCCGACCCACCTGTCAAATTTGCGGGATCTTGGGACATTCTGCTCAAACCTGTTACCGCAACAAGACCTTACCACACATTACCACAAAAACAGAAGTTCTGAAATGCAACTATTGCAAGAAAAATTATCATACGGAAAGTGAGTGTAGGCTTCGAAAACAACACTCAGAAACAAACCAGAATAATAAAAATCCATTTAAAGGTAATTCAACTCATGAATTACGACATTATTGTTCTTGGAGATCTGGTGAGGATTTTCATCCTCACAATTCGGGAAACGACAAAGCTCGGGAGGAAGCAACGGGTCATCCTTCCCGACTAGATCTGAATGCCGACCCGCAACAATGAGTATAAAAAGCCTGTCTGTTTCCCTTTGCCCAGAGTTTCATGAGCCGGTAATCCGAATTCAATTCCAGCCATCGGACAAAACTTACTCCACCTTCCTAATAGACACTGGGGCAGATGTAAGTTTGTACAAAAACGAACTTGAGGCAAATGTGAATCCAGAAAAAAGGTGCGCCATATCCTCAATTTCTGGTGACTCAGTACTTACCCTGGGAGAAATAACAGGTTCTTTCATAATTAACCAAGAACAAAATCTTTCTTTAAAACACCCTTTTCAACTCCTTACTGCAAGTATAAATTTAAAGTATGATGGTATTTTAGGTAATGATTTCCTTGCCAAATACAAATGCCAGTTAAATTACAAAAAAACAAGTTTTAGGAATAAATGAAAATAATTTTAGCAAAAATGTTGGTGACCTTGTAATTGAAAATAATAATCAAAAAGCTACCCCTCTCGAGACGGTGCCTACGGGCAATGATTTTGAAATTGAAGGTAGTGGTATTAAAACCACAAGCGAAACCTTTAATTCAAATAAGCTTAAAATGAATATTGACTCTGATAATAAAGAATCACCCGCATCTTCAAACAAACAAATGAAAAAAATAAATTCCGATACAACCATTAAGACTTTAGAAAACGACAGCCAAAAAGGCAAAGAAACTGAAGCAGATATAAATAAAAGTAAGACTTTAGAAAACGACAGCCAAAAGAGCAAAGAAACTAAAGCAAATATAAATAAAGGTAAGACTTCAGAGAACGACAGCCAAAGAAGCAAAGAAACTAAAGCAAATATAAATAAAGGTAAGACTTCAGAGAACGACAGCCAAAGAAGCAAAGAAACTGGAGCAGTAATCGATACAGATGCAGCAATTTGTAAGACTATATCAGGAAACAATTCTGGTGATAAAAATATTTATTTACATCTTCCACCTCGTAGTCAAAAAATGGTGGAAATTTCATTTGAAGGAAGAAATAAAAAACTTGTGGACATTGTGATCGAGAAAAAACAAATTTGCACAGGGGTGTATGTAGGTGAAACTATCGTTAAACCTGAAAAAAATAAAATAAAAATTTTATTAATGAACACTTTAGAAGAAAAACAAAATCTTCATTCGAACGACTTAAATTTAAAATGGGATACCCTTGATAACTATAATATTATTTCAGCTGATAATCATATAGATCGCTTGGAGAAGAGACTATCAGATTTACAAACAATTATAAAACTGGACCATTGCAATCAAGAGGAACAACAATCAATATTGAACATCTGTAGAGAATTCAATGATTTGTTCTTCCTTAAAGGTGACCACCTTACCTACACCAATGCAATGGAACATAAAATAATAACCAACGATAGTAAGCCCCCATTATTCTTAAAACCATACAGGCTTCCCGAAGGTCAGAAGCAAGAAATTCACAAGCAGGTAAACGAAATGATTGATGATTCAATTATACAACCTAGCTTCAGTCCCTGGAACTCACCTCTCCTCTTGGTTCCGAAAAAATCTGGTAACGATGGCGAAAAAAAATGGAGAGTAGTCGTAGACTTCAGAAAATTAAATGAACAAACAATCGGAGATGCATACCCATTGCCAAATATCACAGACATTTTCGACCAGCTAGGTCAGGCAAAATATTTCAGCACTCTTGATTTAGCCAAAGGGTTTCACCAAATATTGGTAGCTGAAGCTGATAAAGAAAAAACCGCGTTCAGCACTCCATTTGGTCACTATGAATATAACTGAATGCCATTTGGTTTGAAAAACGCCCCTGCTACGTTCCAACGCCTCATGAATAATGTTCTCATGGGACTGCAGGGTATCGAATGTTTTGTTTATGTAGATGACATCGTCATCTATGGGTATGATCTTGATAGCCACAACCGAAAGCTCGTTAACATTCTGAAACGTCTAAGGAAGCATAATTTGAAACTCCAACCAGAAAAGTGTAACTTTCTAAAAAAAGAATTAATTTACTTGGGGCATATTATTTCAGAAGAAGGAATCAAGCCTGATCCCGAAAAAATCAAGGCAGTTAGAACATTCCCCGTGCCCAAAAAGCCAAAAGATGTTAAATCATTTTTAGGTTTCGTGGGATACTATCGAAAGTACATTCCCAATTTTGCAAATTTATCCAAACCAATGACAAAACTTTTACGAAAAGACGCTATCTTTAAATGGGATGCCTTCTGCGATGAATCTTTCAGAAGTTTGAAACAAAAAATTATAGAACCTCCCATACTTTCTTATCCTGACTTTTCTAAAGAATTCATTGTTACTACTGACGCTAGCGATATAGCTTTAGGGGCGGTTCTTTCTCAAGGTCCGATTGGACACGATAAACCAATTTCATTTATAAGTCGAACCCTCAATGATCAAGAAACAAGATACACAACGTCGGAAAAGGAGTTGTTAGCAATTGTGTATGCACTTAAACAGTTTCGACCATATATCTATGGACGAAAGTTCACTATTTACACAGACCATAACAACTTACTATGGTTAATTGGACAAAAAAACCCCACATCCAGATTGTTACGATGGCGCATCTTGATGGAAGAATACGACTTCAACATTATTCACAAACAAGGTAAATGTAATGTCATCGCAGACGCTCTCAGTAGGGTAAAAATTAACAACGACAGTAAGGTACTGGTGACAACCCGCAACCAAGCTAGAAATCAAGTAAGCCAAGTAAATACACAAGATGATGAGGTAGAAAATATAGAAGTCTTGTCAAGCTTCACTCTTGTGGAAAATAATGGATCAATTTTTGACAACAAAACAACTAAAATTAAAGTAATAATATTACCAATAATAGTATCAGTAGACGAAGAATTTTTACAAAATAAATTTCGAAGTTTTAATAAACCAGAGATAGGAAAATTTTACACATTTTCACATAATAATGAAACACTCTTTATATCTACTTTACCCATCCCAATCAGAACTGACAAAGATATGAAAATAATTAAAAAATTTCTCACTTCGGTTAGCGAACTTAATACTGATGAACAGTCAATCGGATTTTCGTTACCCCACATGGAAACTGAATCAAAAGTTAAATTAAAAACAATTTTGACACAAATTTTTCAAAATCAAAACAAGGTCGTTTACGTTTTTACCAATGAAAAGATATTTTTAGATAATACCGAGTCTATAAAAAAGGTACTTTATGAATTCCATGACTCCCCTCTCGGAGGTCAACAAGGCATAACAAGGACTATAAAGAAAATTAAGCAACAATATTATTGGCCAACAATGAACAATGACATAAAAAACTATATACTACAATGTAAATCCTGTCAGACAAACAAGTTAATACAGAATCCCCGAGTTCCCATGAAGATTACTACAACAAGCTCAACTCCGTTCGAAAGAGTAGCTTTAGATATTGTAGGGCCTCTTCCCATTAGTTACGAGAACCATAAATATCTCCTTACCTTCCAAGATGACCTGACCAAATTTACTGAGGCTATACCACTAGAAAATGCAGAAGCCTCTACAGTAGCTAGGGAGTTTGTCGAAAAAATTTTATGTCGCTTTGGATTTCCTGAAGCACTCCTAACGGATCAAGGCACGAACTTTCTCAGCCAATTGTTCAAGGAAGTTTGCAAACTTCTCAAAATAAAGAAAATTCAAACTACCCCATACCACCCTCAAACTAATGGTGCACTTGAACGTAGCCACCGCACACTAGCCGAATATCTAAGGCATTATGTGAATCGCGATCCCCTTTCATGGAACACATGGATCCCATACGCTATTTTTGTGTTCAACACAACCCCACATAGCAGCACTGGCTATACGCCACACCAACTATTGTACGGTTATCCGGCCAGGATTCCAGCTATTCTTGAAAGAAATCCGCAACCTACCTATAATTATGAAAATTACTACAACGAACTAAAGTCCCGATTACAGCACGGATTCCATATTGCCAGGGAGACTTTAGTATGTAATAAAGAAAAGTCAAAAAAATATTATGACAAGAATTCAAAACCAAAAACATTTAATGTAGGAGACAAAGTTCTTATCAAAAACCATACAAGAAAAAACAAATTCTCTTCTCTATGGGAAGGACCATTTGAAATAACAAAAATTATTTCGGGAATAACTATAAGAAACAAAACAAAAATAGTACACAATAATGATCTGAAGCCCTTCATAGAATGATACCAAACCTACAAAGTGAAAAATGAACCAAAACCCATTGCTTCGGATATTAAACTAGGAAGACATCAAATCAAAGAAAACGACCAAATAGAAACTGAAATACAACTCCATGACAAAAACTCCCAAAAATCCTCAACTAAAGATACCATAGTAGAATCGAATTTTAATTCAAAACTTGAACCCTCTCCAAAATTTGTCCTACGCCAATATCCCAAGTAACCCATAAAATATATATACATAAATATAAGATTGGTAAAAAAAAGAAAAAAAAAAAAATTTAAACAATTAATATAAAACTTCATGTTAAAAATTTTTTAAGATAAATATTTTACATTTTTCAAATTTAAACCTGTATGGTACATACAAAAGAAAAAAAAAAAAAAAAACAACCTACAAAAAAAAAAACCTACAATGCATTTAAAAAAAAAAAAAAAAATTAATCCTTTCATCCTTTCGCAACTTACATACATATTCTTTTGATTAATAATAAAATAAACAAACATATATATATTTACAAACAAATAATCAAAAAAAAGTATATATAATGAATGTACACTATAAACTTAGAAAAAATATATATGTTATTTTAAATGTAACCTTTTCATCCTACTGCTTCTTTTGCAGAAAATTCACCTCTTCAAGGTATAATTTTCTTTCTTCAAGGGGGGCGGGATGTAGTGTGCCACTACATGCGACCTAAACAAGCACCCTTACTTTTCTCATATCGATTTCCATTCTCATGCAATCGCATACAATTACTTGTCCAGTATTCGTTTTCCTTGTACTTGTCAACCGATCCACTTATCCAATATACAAAATGATGTACAAATGCAGTGAGCCCAAAACGAACCCATTCATAATTATGACACAGGAACATTTAATTTGTTCTATGCCTGGTATGTATCCGCTATATATATAGATATATGCAGATACACACTCATCAGGGCCTGTGCATGACTAATGACTGTGGATATCGACAGGCATAGCGGCCGGCAAACTGTTATCACTTACGTTGCAATATTATTATTGTCGCTCGTTGAACATTGGGTATCGATATAGCTTTGACTATAGGAACCAAAACAATTCAACCAAGAGCCAACGTAAAGTGCATGATAACAAATGTCAAGGGTGTATGACCGCATGCATAAACTGTTACACTTTATGTGGGGCAAATCATTGCAACATCGATTTTGGATATAGGTGTCGATTGACATAGAGCAAGATTATGATGAGGACGCACTTTTCATATGAATATTGAAAAGTGCCGAATTGCTTGCGTTCATGGTGGGGATGTAAATCGATGGACAAAATTAGTATAAAAGGAGTAGGATGATTAGGAATAAAGCAGAGTTAATTCATACATCAAATAAGATCGCAGCATATGCATTGAGACAGCGGGTCTTATTTGATATTAAATAATAAATACTTAAATACTTACAAAACACTGAGGTCGCAGCCTAGCATCGAGACAGCGGGCCTCCTTGTTTAATAAAATTTATTCAAACATAAAAAGTATTTTAACTCTCCCCGTACAACTCTTCTCCTTTGTCGAAAAGGAAAGCACGGTTGCGAGCGGGTCATTACAATAATAAATTTAAAATATTTCAGATTCAAAATGCTCGCAGCAAAGCGTACCTCAAACTTTACAAAAAGTGCAGAAGAAAAAATTATTTGCTTGGCGTTAAAGTACAAAAACGTACTTGAAAATAAAAAAACCGATGCAACATCCACAAAAGCCAAAAATGCAGCGTGGGAGAAAATTGCTGAAATTTTCAATTCATCTTCGGATAGGGTAAGTGGTGATAAAAATTAAAATCGAATTACTTTGATGCAGAGAATAACTGCATGATTGTTCCATTAAGTTTTTACTTGTTATAGACATATAAGTTGTAAATATTTGCTGTTTTTATGTTACTTCAAAAAATTTTTTGAAATTGATTTTTAAATCAACAGTTTTCGAAAAATGACATATTCTATCTTTGTATTGCAGATAATTAATTTGGGCTAGTCGCCTCTAGTTTCGCACACCTAGTTTTTGTCAAATTCTATTTCGATTGGTCAGGCCACCGTATGAATATATTGACTTCCACTTTCTCTTCTGCAAACTCCCACTGCGATGGTTTTGCAGTTCCTAGCCCGAAGTATTATTGTATATTTGCTCTATATGAATTTTAGCGGGGGGAGCAGGCAATGGAACACCGTTGTAACATTGATATATGTATCCTTATCGAACGAATGATAATTTTCGATGAATGATAATTTTCTTCTCCCAAAATATCAATAATCTTAACAGCAATAAAGATTGTTCAAGCTAAACGTTATGAAAAGCTGCACCAACTCAGATTTTCGAACAATTCACCACCTTACTAAGTTACTTGGTTTCACCGCTACTACTAATGTTGCAATACACTTTACTTAGCTACTTAGTTTCACGACTACGAGGAGTTGCTACTACTAGTTATAGTTTAAGTAGTCCCTGTATAGCATGAATGAAAGAAAAGAAGATTACGACACTCGCTTTTTTTTTTTTTTTTTGCCTACGCCACAAGTGAAAAGAAATGTCAACAAAAGTAGCAAATTGATATTGTTTTCGGTAAAATATATTGTGCATAAACGAATTAGTCAATAAATATTTTTCAATTCAGGCAAATAAATTTAAAAATTCAATTATAAATAGAAAATGTTTATTCGTATTCCAAAATAAAATGAAATAAGCAACAAAAACATGATAGAATTCCTTTGAAGTGCTGTGAAAAAAATCTCAAAAAAAAAATACCATTCTGTGAAGTTTATTTTAAATAAAACAAAACAAATGTTTTTAATTACGTTGTAATTTTGTTTAATTTTCTTTTTCGAGTCTTTGCTAAGTCAATCATTGCTTTGTTAAGTTTCCGCATACGGAAAAATATTCTTGCGCGGAAAAAAAGTTTTTTGATCTTTGCATCGCAATCAACGTCTGTAGCTAAGTCAATTAAGTTTTGTTGGAACCCAGAACATAAAACCAAGTCCTCTCCATTAAAGGATTTAAAGACTGAATCCAATGAAGCAATATGGTTCATCATTGTTGGTGATGGCTTCGACAAACCACCTTCATTGAGATGGTCTACCCATGAGTAATAAGACTCAGAAATATTTTCCTCGAACTGAATTTTGTTTTTCAGCTTGTGGCAAATGTATCCAGCCATATTCTCCAGCCCATCGTGCTCTAAATTTTCCAAATCTTCATCCTCTTGGACGCTTTCAACGTTGTCCTCGGGTTCCCAGGCGATACTTTTAAATATGATACCTAACAAAACGTTATGCAATAAAATTTTGTTTATCAAGAGTGTTGAATTTTCGCAAAATGATTGGTTACCTGTAAGTGGTGCCTCTAGGTCTGGTGTATCATCAGAACTGACGTTAGCTCCTTCAGTACTAGGTCTTTGAATAGCATCTGTACTGCCGTATTGGATTGAATTATTCCTAAACATAATTGTTGTTAATTAACATTAATTTTAGATTAAAACAATATGTAGGTAGGTACATACCTTTTTGGAAAGGAAGCAAAGTATTTTTCCCAATCACTCTCATTGTTGTCATAAGCTCTGTCATTTCGTTCAGAATTTGGTTTTGCGATTCAAGTGCGAGACTATATGCGTGAATCCTTTCTCGTGAATCTGCTTTTGGTGTTCTCACGTTCATCACATCAAACCAATCATTTGTTTATATCAAGACGAAACTATTAAAATAGATTCAAGAGTCTTTGTACAGGTCACGTTTTCTTACCAGCTTAAAAAGCTTATAGCATTCTTCCCAATTGGTTTCATTCTATAATCCTAGGCTTGCTGCTCGGCTTATGGCTTTCGCAATAGAATGCGAGAAAAGTTTTGCTGCCATTTTTACTTTCTGACGCTCGGCCCCAGATACATTTAAGTAACTGCTGTTGATTTTGTGGGTGATTGTCAGTTCGGTGGAGGTGCTTGACAATAATGTGAATAAACAGTTAAAGTTAAAAATCTTAATTGAACAATTTGGGTCTTAAGAGCAACACAGCCTTCGCAACCGCTTAAGTCTATAATGCTCTCGTTTACTTCTTTGGAGACATCGGGCTCCGAACAATTTTCTTCATAGACAGGACTTTCTTCCGACAAAAGTGCATCTTAAATTTGCTTTAGCTCTCTTAGAACCAAATGAAATGAGCTAGGGCGCTTTTGGCTGAGATAAGCAAAGAGAACGGAAAAGATTCTGCTATTTCAACATTAGTGCTTCCGCAGTAAAAGTAGAAGATTTGTCGTTAGATGGTGCCAAAGAATCATGCCAAAGATTGTATGCTGATCGTTTGGAACGCAGGCTTATTATTCACACAGCCTATGAGTGTTTAATCTCTGTCTTCACACTACGAAATAAGCAGCCCAAGATGTTTCATTTAAAAGAGCACTTCTTGATTTTGAGGGCAAATCTTTGAGGTTTAAATGAAAAACGCTATAAGTTATTATAGCAGATAAGAAAAAAAATGAAAGTTAGTGGTTAGTTAGTTTCATTTCAATTGCGAGATCGCATCTTTGTTGTTGAGATTTGCTCTTTTTCCCCTCTTTTCATTTGAATGAAACACCGAAAATGCAAAAAGATCAAATCTTTTGCAGGAAAGAAATCTTTTCGTAAATGAAAACGCTATAAGGCTTCATAACATTTGGAAGATCCTCTTGGAGTATATGAGAGGTTAAACATTATTCTTACCTGGCACAGAGACAGAAAGTGGGTTCATCTTGATCAATTGGATCGGGCGGTGGAGTTAAAACTAGGATGTATTTTTGGAAGGAATTCAAGTCTTTTAAATTCCGTTTAAATACAATTGATATCGAATACTATCAGCCTATCAGTTCCAACAAATAAGACAATTATTATTTATTATGTTGTTTATTTTTATTTTCAATTTTTGTACTGCAATTTTATTAATACTTACTTTTTTAGGTACGTACTGGAAAAGTGTTAAAAGAAAAATACAATAATATTAAACGAACTTTTCGAAAAAAGAAGGCCGATGAAAAAAGACAGTTGTTCTTAACTGGTGGAGGTCCACCCCCTGAAATAAAAAAGGATCCAGTTTATGAACAACTGCATGAGGTTATGGGCGTAAGCATTGACGGCCTGCCATCAAGGTAATTAAGTTGAAGAAATAAAAGTAACTAATATTATTAAAATATAATTTTTAGGTTTGATGATGATGAAGTATTTGTCGTCGATGCAGCTGAATCGAAAAGCCCCCTAGAAGTTGAGTACCTGAGTGAGGAGTTTTTGGATAACAACGAAGAAAATATTCCTCCTTATTGCGAGACGCGTTTAGTTGAAGATGAAGTTGTAGCCGAAGTTACAGAGGCAGATTGGAGCAATTATAACCCTTCAATGCTGCGAAAAAAAACGGATAATCTGCTCCGCAGCAAAAAAATAAAGCAGAAGCCAATAACATCGGGCGATATTATGGGTTTAAAAAAACAGTTGCTTGAGCAGCAAATACGACATAACCAAATCGAACATGACCAAAAAACCAAAGAACATACTATGAGAATGAAAAGTATAGAATTGGACATAAAACTAAAAGAAAAACAGTTATCAACAGGGCCGGAACTGTTTAAGATGATGTAATGTGTACATATTGTTGTTTTTTTACTTTTTTTTATTGTTTACCTTTTTTAAATGAATTTTTTTTAAGTGATACCTTATACTGGTACTTTATTTTTTATAAACCTATTTTTAAGATTGTGATGATTTTTTTTTTGTTTTTTTTTATGTATTTACCTGCAAGATTAAGATTGTGATGAATTTTTTTTATGTTTAAGATTGTGATGAATTTTTTTTATGTTTTTTATTATGTATATAAGTTTTTTTTTCGTTTTGATTTCTGTTAACAGAACAAACTTTTTAAGTTAACTTGTGTTTAAAAAACACAAATATGAATTAAATAAAAAATATGTTTGTTTCATATGAGCTTTTACGTTTATTTCAATCGATTAAGGAAGGAATTATGAGTAAAGGGAAGAACATTATGAATAGCTGTTTGGATGCAGAAGTCCGGGGAAGTAATCAGCCAACAAAACTGCACGAACATTGTCGACAGTATCACGCTCCGATCTTATCACATCTATTGCCTCAACAGGTGGTATGTCCGATTCGTGTCCATCGGGGGGGATTTCTTCGTTAAAGTTTACTGCTATATTATGCAGAACTGCCGTTGCGACGATTACATCCTGGACTGTTTCCATTTTAATTCTCATTTGGAGTGACAAAACAGGAAAACGTCTCTTCCATACACAGTATTGTCTCTCAACTACATTTTGACTTCTGATAATGGATTCATTGTACAATTGCTCAGTTGAATTTGTACATTGAAGCAAAGGTGTTGCCATATAAGACGTATTAGTATATCCAGAATCAGCAACCAAAATGTAGTTTCTGAAATCATTCCTCTCTAGCCGCATCTTTAGAGCCGAATTGTTAAAGACGGTTTGATCATGCGAAGATCCAGGCCAACGTGCAACTATGTTCAAAAATTTCAGATTAGCTGAACTTACACTTTGCACGTTAAGTGAAAAGAATCCTTTTCTGTTTCTAAAATGCTCTGCATTATTTCCGCCTAAATATATAAAAGAATATAATATGATATTTTTCTTTTAACGGGTTTTTTTCATTTTTTTAAAGTTGTAACTCACCAGGAGACTCAATTTTCACGTGAGTGCAGTCAATTGCTCCAATCGTGCGGGGAAATTTAGCTAATTTATAGAAAGCGTAACTAGCTTCAGCCAATTCTACATCGGATTCTGGCATTTTTATTAAATCTTTGCGTAGAGAAGCGATCGCAAAAGAGACTTGCCTTATCACATTGGAAATGGCAGCTTTCGATACACCAGAAAAATCCCCGACTGAAATAAGCATTGTTCCTAATGCATAGAAGCGAAGTGCAATTAGTAATTTTGCCATTGGAGTTATATTGCGCTTTCTGGAAAATGTAGGTTTGGTTTTAGTTACAAATAGAGAAATATGGTTCTTATGAAAACTCCACCTTTGGCTTTTATTTTCTAATTTGTCTCGTATCAGAACTAATAAATTAGCCACAGTTGATTTTTGGAGCCGAAAACGACGAAAGAAATCAATATCATCCCATTTATTGAAATGGTCAATTCTTTCGTACATGTTGTACTGACGCCTTTCAACAACAAGTTCTTCTTCGCTATCTTCATCACTCCATGAATCCTAAATAAAATTTCCAAAAGAACTAATCAAATATAAACTTTTTATAAAATAACAAATATGAAAAATTGTTAAATAAAAACTCACTCCATTTTTCGTAATAATAATTTTTGATTTCTATTTTTCCTTCACTACGAGTCAGAAAATACAATTAAAATAAAAAATGTCAACAAATATATTCGCTAATCGTAGAATTTCTGTGGTTAACCAAGCAAATTTGACTGGTTAACGAAATCTCTGTTAACCATAGATTCTCTGGTTAAAATTTTGCTGAAAAGACCAAATCTCTGTTAACCGACTGGAATAATGACACTAACCACAGAAAATCAGCTGGTTAACGTAATTTATGGTAACCACAGATTCTCTGGTTAACATTTTGTTGAAAAGACAAAATCTATGGTTACCAGCTGAAATAATCAATGATTAAACTTAACCAGAGCTGAAAAGACTGGCCCTTAATCTTTCTATTCTTCTGTCCGATAAATGCTTTCCCGCATTCAATGCTGTAATTTTCTTATTATAGTTTTCTTGTTGATTTTTTTGTATCAAATATTCCATGGCTAAAGATTTTGTCTTGTAGTGTAGGAGGTTCAACTACTGCTCCCGTAGATTTTCTTGGCATTCTCCCAATTGTTTGCTTCCGCTCCTTTCTCCACTTTATCCAATTTTGTATATACCACCCTGCATAGCTGAAAATATTTAATATTTTTTCCAAGTAATTTGTATACTGCAATAACGAGAACCTTTTCTTAGATTTTTTAAGCATTATTTACAAATGTTCCTCAAAAAACGAGATAGAGTATATGTTCATTTCATTTGTCACCTCCTGTTGTAATCCCTCCATTATTTTGCTCTTCGGCCATTTCGATTGTTCCATAGTTATCCAACTGGGACCATAAAGCCATTAATTGTTACCCAACAACTCCTTCGGTAAAATCCCTCTTGTTAAAAGATCAGCTGGATTTTCTTTTCCGCGCAGTGAAATAACGCGTGCAACTCCTTTAAACATGCTTCACAAGGAAGTCCCTCATATTGGCTGACCAAGCCATTAGATGTTAAGGGTTAACTCCAGATTCTTTCCAGGCTGCTCCTGCAGTTAACCGATAGATTTTAAATCCTGGTTTCAGATTTTGTAAAGCTCCTGCTTGCTTGTGCAGGAAGTCTAAAATGTCTCCTACTTTCGGAGTCTTGAATTTCTTTTGCAACTCCCATTGCTTCTTCGTCTCCAGAACTAGACGCTCATGTAATCCTAGGACAAAGACCATGTCCCACTGATCTACAGGCAACTCCAAAGATCTTAGTTGTCGAATCATCTCGTGCGTCACATTCGCCATCCTCTGGATATCATTTGCTGATGGCTTCTCTTGCAGCACATAAAATTGGTTTAGATATTCCTTCGCAATATAGTAACGCTTATGGCAAAGTTGATTAAAGCTTTCCCAGGCTTCCTTATAGCTGCCCTGATCCAGGTTGCTACCTCCGAGAGATTTGGCTGCTCTTCCTGTCAGTGCTTTTAAGGGTAGGAATATTTAAATGCCAATGAAATTTCTTCATTTTTATTGATTGCCGCCTTAAAGCGATCGCGGAACCCAAACCACTTAGAGCGCGACCCATCAAACTCTCCCCAAATATTTGCGATGTCATGTTGTTTGGTTGGTATGGTTGAGTTCACGTTAATGGCTCTCGCTTGCCAATCCTCCTCATTGTTGCTACGAACCTCATCGGTCTCCTTCTCCTTGACTGCTTCGGAAATCTTCTATCGCATTGTGTCTGCAGCTTCCAAATACTCGTTCTCCATCGTCTCTATTTCTTAATCCAGTGTTTTCAAATCCTCTTCGTTGGCTGTTTTTACCAGGTCGAAAAACATACTGTTTGCTTTATCCCAAAGCTGGTCATTGGTCAAAAAATACGAAAATTAATTTTCCTTTAAAGAACAGCATTGATTATTTCCTCAAAAATGGGCATGTGCAAATGCGATAGATAAAAAAAAAACAATTTGGACACCAATATTTCTTCCTTTTTATATCTACCTGTTTCTTACTAAAATAACCGATGAGTAAAATAACTAATTGAAACCTCCTTCCTAGAAGATACCTATTGATTACCTGTTTTTTTTTAAATTTCTTCCAAGAAATATTTTTAAAATTTTGTTACCGAATTTCCCTCCCTAAATTTTATTCTTGATTATTTTTCATGGATATTTTCATTATTTTCTTCCCAGAAATATTTCTCCGTCCTCAGGATATAAAAAAAAGTTGTTTTAATTATAAATGTGTTAGTGGTCAACGTATCTATGAACACGCACTGAACACTAGACTCCATCCCTTGATAGCAAAGCTCCCAATTTCAGGTCCTCCTGAAACTAAGTATTTTCCTACATTCTTTTATAATAAAAAAAATAAACATTTCATCCCCAATACTTTATTGCACTGGTACTCCAGTAAATAAAATTCCTCCTAGAATAATATTTCAATGATCTCCTTTCTTGTTAATGTAATTTCATACAAGTTCAACAATTGTGGGCGGCAATAGTACAATGGATGGAGTGCTTGCTTAGTCGTTCAGCAACCGTGGAAGAGTGCAGATCGTTGGCGGCTTTCACAGTGATCATTTTAATATAGAGACGCGAGTGAGTTAAATAGTTATTTCAACTTACCATTTCCAAGTGGCAAGTTAGCCGAGGTGGTGGAGTGGCAGACGACGGATCTGGAGAGCGTGGGCTCGAGTCCCACTTTGGTCAGGGCTTTTTTTTAAATCAATTCTGGGAAAAGGTTAACAGAAATCGAGAGCACCTAGAAAGAGAGATGGGAAAACCAACAGGGACATCGAAAGATGGTAACCCAACAACAAGGAAGACAGTTGGAGAACTATCAGGTGATGTATCATCCGACAGCCAAATAGCGGGCCATCAGGCCCAGCACTAAGACCAACTGTAGCAGGGCAGTCCAAAGCCCAAAAAGCAACAACAACAGCAGGAGCAGCAGGACCAGTAAAGCCCAAAGTGGCATCAACAGCAACAACAGCAACGACAACTACAACAACATCGTCATCGGCACGTGCCGAGGTCGCAACCAGCAGCATGGCAACTGCAAAAACATCGAGCCCTATTAAAGGGAAAAATCCAGGACCGGAATGTGTCGAAGAACAAGATCCTCTGAAGAGAAGGCGCTACATTAGGTACAAACCAAACCTGGTAGTTAAGAAGCGTACCTCCGATGTAGAAGCAGCCCAGAAAATAGGAGGGCGTGGACGTTCAGGCAAGGCTTCGGCTCAGGCCAAAATACAGAGGCAGCTGGCAACAATTTTATAATTAAGCGGCTAAACGCAGACAGGCATTCCATTCAGTGAACAAAAAAGTCAAAGACCTTCTGTCTCAAACTAGAACAGAATATTATAGTTTCACCCCGAAGAAAGACAAGCTTCAAACAGTCCTCCTGAAGGGAGGACTGTCGCCAGAGCTCCGTCAAGTGGCGAGCGACGATCTCGATTTTATCGAGGTCAGACCGTTCACCACAGTCAAATCCAGACGGGAGAAACGGAAGTTACCATTCTTCCTAGTTCAGCTCTCGCCCCAAAGCAAATTGAGTGGTCTAAGGAATATAACAGTCCTGGATTACCAAGTTGTACGATGGGAAAAATTAAACAAGCAGAAAGATATGCTTCAATGCATGAACTGCCAAGGGTTCGGACACGTTGCAGTTAATTGTGGTATGGACTCAGTCTGCGTTAAATGTCGAGATACCCACAAAACAGTGGAGTGTAAACTCGGGCAAGATATGGTCACAGATATGACCCAGTTAAAATGTGCGCTCTATCGAGGCTCCGGGCACCCCGCAAACTATCGGGGATGTCCAAAGTTTCAGGAGATAAAGCAAAACAAAGCCCAAAAGAAAACAGTTGAGGTGAGACGCCCTGAAGTACGCCAGAAAACAACTTCCGTCAATCCCGCAATTTCTTACGCCCAAATCGCGTCTGGAAAGGGAAACACCGTACAGCCTCAATCACAGGTAGCCAAACAGGTCCAAGTGCCTACGGCTCCTGTGCCAGAGGCAGATCTGATGCAGGTGTTGCTGACCATTCATGGTCAGTTAACCGACGTGCAAAAACAGATCAGGGAGCAGGCGTCTAGGGTGGATTACCTCTACTCTATTCTGCCGGCAAAGCGGAATGGTTAAAGGCGCGCTGCCTGATTGACCTTTTAAGATCCTAGCTGTGAATGTAAATTCGCTGATTAGGACCGAACGTAGCGCAAACCTTTTTCATTTGCTGCAAGACCAAAGTCCTGATGTGTTTATGGCTATCGAAACTAAGCTTACCCAGAAACACCAATTGACTAATAATAATTACAATATCGTGCGAAGGGATCGGCCTAACTCCTCTCAAGGGGGTGGGGTCGCAATCTTCATACAAAAGGGCATTAAACATAAGGTTATATATAATAGTGAAGTGCGAAGATTTGGGCTGCTAGAAGCCTGCATTATTTGCATTCCGCTCCTTCAGGGGAAACGAATGTACGTGATCGCGGCATACGCACCCGAAGCACCTCAGCCTGCTTATTTTATCGCAGAACTCGAAAAACTTTTCGAATGCTTAAGACTGCACTTGGATGAAAATTATTATCTAATGGCAGGAGATTTGAACGCCAAACATGAAGATTGGGGAAATCAAATTCTAAATCCGAGAGGGTACCATTTATTTAATTGGATGGTACGTCACAGTGTTGAGTGTAGGATTGATCTTTTTGCGACAGATAGACCTTCGTTTCCTAGGAGCGGTTGCTTTCTGGATCTTTTACTGCTTGACTAACGACTTGTTTTAACTGACGCAACAAATCAACAGACAAGAAACCGTTTACGAACAATTGAATACGACAGTGATTACTGCGGACTTGCCACCGTAATACAGCTTCCGAGCGAACTTGTGGAGTTGGATGAGTATGTGCCTGTGCACTCTTATAATTTCAGTAAGACGCGCTGGCCACGTTTCTCCAACGCCTTGGCAAGAGAAATACGTTCCGATGACATTTCTCCACCAAATGACAGAAACCTGACGAACGTCGAGATCGACGGGTTCCTGACTCAAATGGATACGACTATAAAAAAAACAATAGACAGAACAATCCCAAAATATAAGGGAAAAGACCCTAATGTTTTATACAAGAACGCGACAATCGACGCACTACACCGACAAAAAAGTGGACTTCTATACAGACGTTTCACGGACACACGTGATCTGGAGATTAGGACATTGAAGTGGATCAAAAACATTAAAGTTCTGATTAGACAAAACTATAGATTATCTATTAATTTATATTGGGATAACAGAATTCGGGCTGTTTATTCTAGCGACCCTAGTATGTTTCCCCAAATAAATAAGATATTTAGAAGAAATGATCAAAACGAACTTCCATGTCTTAAACTCCAGAGGACAACAGATAACGAAGACGTACTAATGATTGCGGGAATTGATCCGGAAGGTGCCGTTTTCGATGATAATTTTTATATGATAGAAGATCCTCAGGATAAGGTTGAAGTAAATGCTAGCATTCGTCCGAATCATGACCTGGAGAACAGAGCCTTGCTGCACAATTTCTATCTTGGAAATAACATAACGCAATGGCGATCTGAGAATACTGGTTTCACCGGGTTCAATGACGAAAACTCGGCAAACGCCACCATCGCCGTTCGAAGGTAGAACTTCAGTTAGTTTTTTAAACATTTAAGAAAAAGAAATCTGCGGGGGTCGATGGTATACCCAACATTGTGTTACGACATCTTCCTGAAGAAGCCATAGACATTTATACCACACTGTTCAACAACGCATTGAATAATGCATATTATTCAGTGAGTTAGAAGACAGCTGTGGTCCATCCTCTCTCCAAAAAGGGAAAGGACAGCTCCAATCCGGCAAATCTTCGGTCGATAAGTCTTGAACTCGCCGATTCTCTTTAGTTTTTACACCAGCGATCTGATAGGTAGTCTTACTCATGCGATTGCGTATGCTGATGACCTAGTAGCGTACAGGACGGGTCCAAAAGTTGAATTCATCAGAATTCTCTTGCAGCGTGACTTCGACAAGATTCAGCTAATGATGATGATGATGATGATGATGATGATGATGATGATGATGATGATGATGATGATGATGATGATGATGATGATGATGATGATGATGATGATGATGATGATGATGATGATGATGATGATGATGATGATGATGATGATGATGATGATGATGATGATGATGATGATGATGATGATGATGATGATGATGATGATGATGATGATGATGATGATGATGATGATGATGATGATGATGATGATGATGATGATGATGATGATGATGATGATGATGATGATGATGATGATGATGATGATGATGATGATGATGATGATGATGATGATGATGATGATGATGATGATGATGATGATGATGATGATGATGATGATGATGATGATGATGATGATGATGATGATGATGATGATGATGATGATGATGATGATGATGATGATGATGATGATGATGATGATGATGATGATGATGATGATGATGATGATGATGATGATGATGATGATGATGATGATGATGATGATGATGATGATGATGATGATGATGATGATGATGATGATGATGATGATGATGATGATGATGATGATGATGATGATGATGATGATGATGATGATGATGATGATGATGATGATGATGATGATGATGATGATGATGATGATGATGATGATGATGATGATGATGATGATGATGATGATGATGATGATGATGATGATGATGATGATGATGATGATGATGATGATGATGATGATGATGATGATGATGATGATGATGATGATGATGATGATGATGATGATGATGATGATGATGATGATGATGATGATGATGATGATGATGATGATGATGATGATGATGATGATGATGATGATGATGATGATGATGATGATGATGATGATGATGATGATGATGATGATGATGATGATGATGATGATGATGATGATGATGATGATGATGATGATGATGATGATGATGATGATGATGATGATGATGATGATGATGATGATGATGATGATGATGATGATGATGATGATGATGATGATGATGATGATGATGATGATGATGATGATGATGATGATGATGATGATGATGATGATGATGATGATGATGATGATGATGATGATGATGATGATGATGATGATGATGATGATGATGATGATGATGATGATGATGATGATGATGATGATGATGATGATGATGATGATGATGATGATGATGATGATGATGATGATGATGATGATGATGATGATGATGATGATGATGATGATGATGATGATGATGATGATGATGATGATGATGATGATGATGATGATGATGATGATGATGATGATGATGATGATGATGATGATGATGATGATGATGATGATGATGATGATGATGATGATGATGATGATGATGATGATGATGATGATGATGATGATGATGATGATGATGATGATGATGATGATGATGATGATGATGATGATGATGATGATGATGATGATGATGATGATGATGATGATGATGATGATGATGATGATGATGATGATGATGATGATGATGATGATGATGATGATGATGATGATGATGATGATGATGATGATGATGATGATGATGATGATGATGATGATGATGATGATGATGATGATGATGATGATGATGATGATGATGATGATGATGATGATGATGATGATGATGATGATGATGATGATGATGATGATGATGATGATGATGATGATGATGATGATGATGATGATGATGATGATGATGATGATGATGATGATGATGATGATGATGATGATGATGATGATGATGATGATGATGATGATGATGATGATGATGATGATGATGATGATGATGATGATGATGATGATGATGATGATGATGATGATGATGATGATGATGATGATGATGATGATGATGATGATGATGATGATGATGATGATGATGATGATGATGATGATGATGATGATGATGATGATGATGATGATGATGATGATGATGATGATGATGATGATGATGATGATGATGATGATGATGATGATGATGATGATGATGATGATGATGATGATGATGATGATGATGATGATGATGATGATGATGATGATGATGATGATGATGATGATGATGATGATGATGATGATGATGATGATGATGATGATGATGATGATGATGATGATGATGATGATGATGATGATGATGATGATGATGATGATGATGATGATGATGATGATGATGATGATGATGATGATGATGATGATGATGATGATGATGATGATGATGATGATGATGATGATGATGATGATGATGATGATGATGATGATGATGATGATGATGATGATGATGATGATGATGATGATGATGATGATGATGATGATGATGATGATGATGATGATGATGATGATGATGATGATGATGATGATGATGATGATGATGATGATGATGATGATGATGATGATGATGATGATGATGATGATGATGATGATGATGATGATGATGATGATGATGATGATGATGATGATGATGATGATGATGATGATGATGATGATGATGATGATGATGATGATGATGATGATGATGATGATGATGATGATGATGATGATGATGATGATGATGATGATGATGATGATGATGATGATGATGATGATGATGATGATGATGATGATGATGATGATGATGATGATGATGATGATGATGATGATGATGATGATGATGATGATGATGATGATGATGATGATGATGATGATGATGATGATGATGATGATGATGATGATGATGATGATGATGATGATGATGATGATGATGATGATGATGATGATGATGATGATGATGATGATGATGATGATGATGATGATGATGATGATGATGATGATGATGATGATGATGATGATGATGATGATGATGATGATGATGATGATGATGATGATGATGATGATGATGATGATGATGATGATGATGATGATGATGATGATGATGATGATGATGATGATGATGATGATGATGATGATGATGATGATGATGATGATGATGATGATGATGATGATGATGATGATGATGATGATGATGATGATGATGATGATGATGATGATGATGATGATGATGATGATGATGATGATGATGATGATGATGATGATGATGATGATGATGATGATGATGATGATGATGATGATGATGATGATGATGATGATGATGATGATGATGATGATGATGATGATGATGATGATGATGATGATGATGATGATGATGATGATGATGATGATGATGATGATGATGATGATGATGATGATGATGATGATGATGATGATGATGATGATGATGATGATGATGATGATGATGATGATGATGATGATGATGATGATGATGATGATGATGATGATGATGATGATGATGATGATGATGATGATGATGATGATGATGATGATGATGATGATGATGATGATGATGATGATGATGATGATGATGATGATGATGATGATGATGATGATGATGATGATGATGATGATGATGATGATGATGATGATGATGATGATGATGATGATGATGATGATGATGATGATGATGATGATGATGATGATGATGATGATGATGATGATGATGATGATGATGATGATGATGATGATGATGATGATGATGATGATGATGATGATGATGATGATGATGATGATGATGATGATGATGATGATGATGATGATGATGATGATGATGATGATGATGATGATGATGATGATGATGATGATGATGATGATGATGATGATGATGATGATGATGATGATGATGATGATGATGATGATGATGATGATGATGATGATGATGATGATGATGATGATGATGATGATGATGATGATGATGATGATGATGATGATGATGATGATGATGATGATGATGATGATGATGATGATGATGATGATGATGATGATGATGATGATGATGATGATGATGATGATGATGATGATGATGATGATGATGATGATGATGATGATGATGATGATGATGATGATGATGATGATGATGATGATGATGATGATGATGATGATGATGATGATGATGATGATGATGATGATGATGATGATGATGATGATGATGATGATGATGATGATGATGATGATGATGATGATGATGATGATGATGATGATGATGATGATGATGATGATGATGATGATGATGATGATGATGATGATGATGATGATGATGATGATGATGATGATGATGATGATGATGATGATGATGATGATGATGATGATGATGATGATGATGATGATGATGATGATGATGATGATGATGATGATGATGATGATGATGATGATGATGATGATGATGATGATGATGATGATGATGATGATGATGATGATGATGATGATGATGATGATGATGATGATGATGATGATGATGATGATGATGATGATGATGATGATGATGATGATGATGATGATGATGATGATGATGATGATGATGATGATGATGATGATGATGATGATGATGATGATGATGATGATGATGATGATGATGATGATGATGATGATGATGATGATGATGATGATGATGATGATGATGATGATGATGATGATGATGATGATGATGATGATGATGATGATGATGATGATGATGATGATGATGATGATGATGATGATGATGATGATGATGATGATGATGATGATGATGATGATGATGATGATGATGATGATGATGATGATGATGATGATGATGATGATGATGATGATGATGATGATGATGATGATGATGATGATGATGATGATGATGATGATGATGATGATGATGATGATGATGATGATGATGATGATGATGATGATGATGATGATGATGATGATGATGATGATGATGATGATGATGATGATGATGATGATGATGATGATGATGATGATGATGATGATGATGATGATGATGATGATGATGATGATGATGATGATGATGATGATGATGATGATGATGATGATGATGATGATGATGATGATGATGATGATGATGATGATGATGATGATGATGATGATGATGATGATGATGATGATGATGATGATGATGATGATGATGATGATGATGATGATGATGATGATGATGATGATGATGATGATGATGATGATGATGATGATGATGATGATGATGATGATGATGATGATGATGATGATGATGATGATGATGATGATGATGATGATGATGATGATGATGATGATGATGATGATGATGATGATGATGATGATGATGATGATGATGATGATGATGATGATGATGATGATGATGATGATGATGATGATGATGATGATGATGATGATGATGATGATGATGATGATGATGATGATGATGATGATGATGATGATGATGATGATGATGATGATGATGATGATGATGATGATGATGATGATGATGATGATGATGATGATGATGATGATGATGATGATGATGATGATGATGATGATGATGATGATGATGATGATGATGATGATGATGATGATGATGATGATGATGATGATGATGATGATGATGATGATGATGATGATGATGATGATGATGATGATGATGATGATGATGATGATGATGATGATGATGATGATGATGATGATGATGATGATGATGATGATGATGATGATGATGATGATGATGATGATGATGATGATGATGATGATGATGATGATGATGATGATGATGATGATGATGATGATGATGATGATGATGATGATGATGATGATGATGATGATGATGATGATGATGATGATGATGATGATGATGATGATGATGATGATGATGATGATGATGATGATGATGATGATGATGATGATGATGATGATGATGATGATGATGATGATGATGATGATGATGATGATGATGATGATGATGATGATGATGATGATGATGATGATGATGATGATGATGATGATGATGATGATGATGATGATGATGATGATGATGATGATGATGATGATGATGATGATGATGATGATGATGATGATGATGATGATGATGATGATGATGATGATGATGATGATGATGATGATGATGATGATGATGATGATGATGATGATGATGATGATGATGATGATGATGATGATGATGATGATGATGATGATGATGATGATGATGATGATGATGATGATGATGATGATGATGATGATGATGATGATGATGATGATGATGATGATGATGATGATGATGATGATGATGATGATGATGATGATGATGATGATGATGATGATGATGATGATGATGATGATGATGATGATGATGATGATGATGATGATGATGATGATGATGATGATGATGATGATGATGATGATGATGATGATGATGATGATGATGATGATGATGATGATGATGATGATGATGATGATGATGATGATGATGATGATGATGATGATGATGATGATGATGATGATGATGATGATGATGATGATGATGATGATGATGATGATGATGATGATGATGATGATGATGATGATGATGATGATGATGATGATGATGATGATG